>CM076679.1:43213136-44413136 GCA_038501925.1 Xenopus petersii
TATTTTTATAGAGACCTACATTGTTCAGGCATATAGTTTCCCTTTAAAGGAACAGTTCAATGTAAAAATAAAAACTGGGTAAAATAAAAAAGATATCTAATATAGTTATTTAGTCAAAAATGTGATCTATAAAAGATGGAGTGTTTTGGTGTGCAACACAACAGAATAGAACACAACTTTCTGCTTTCCCGCTCTTTTTTTCTAGCTCTCTAGTCAGTCAGCAACTTGAAGTGGGGCCACATGGGACATAACTGTTCAGTGAGTTTGCAATTGATCTTTAGCATTCAGCTCAGATTCAAAAGCAACAGTAATAACCCATTTGCCCACCCCCTCAAGTCAGTGATTGGTTACTGCCTTCAAGGTCGAACTGGGGGCCCGGGGCCCACCGGGACTGCTGCTGTCCAGGGCCCCCTCGGGCTCCCTTGCTGTTGCCCCATGCCGGCGCGCATGCGCAGACAGTTCCTGTGCAGGCGCACATGTGCAGACGGCGTAGCACGCCGTCCACATTTTTTTTTCTTTTTGTTGTTATCGCTCATGATTGGGGTTTGGCCCGGCCGGGGAGCCCATTAGGGTCGGGCACCAGGCCGGTCCAACCCTGACTGCCTAGTAACCAATCAGGGGAAACCAAGAGAGTTGCAAAGCATTCTGGCTATTATGTCACTCCAGCCTTTATAGATTACATTTTTGGCTAACTAACTATATTAGAAACATTTTTTATTTTGCACAGCCTCCCAGTTTTTATTTTTATACTGAACAATTCCATAAAGACCATTTATTACATTAACCCTATAATATTCAAGAAAATTGTGATTAACATGGACAGGCAAAAATGCAGGATTAATTGCTCAAACTTCTGTGTTTTATTCTCAGCACTGTGCTGAGCCCACTCGGGCACCCCCCCTTGTTGCAGCGCCGCCACACGCTCCCTTGCTGTTGCCCCATGCCGGCGCACATGCGCAGACAGTTCCTGTGCAGGCGCACATGTGCAGACGGCGTAGCACGCCATCCACATTTCTTTTTCTTCTTGTTTTTATCGCTCATGATTGGGGTTTGGCCTGGCCGGGAAGCCCATTAGGGTCGGGCGCACCAGGCTGGTCCAACCCTGACTGCCTAGTAACCAATCAGGGGAAACCAAGAGAGTTGCAAAGCATTCTGGCTATTATGTCACTCCAGCCTTTATAGATTACATTTTTGGCTAACTAACTATATTAGAAACATTTTTTATTTTGCACAGCCTCCCAGTTTTTATTTTTATACTGAACAATTCCGTAAAGACCATTTATTACATTAACCCTATAATATTCAAGAAAATTGTGATTAACAAGGACAGGCGAAAATGCAGGATTAATTGCTCAAACTTCTGTGTTTTATTCTCAGCACTGTGCTGAGAATAAAACACAAGTTTGAGCAGTTAATCCTGCATTTTCGCCTGTTCTTGTTAATCACAATTTTCTTGAATATTATTGCTGCACCCACGGCGGAGGTGCTGACAAGAATTCGGCTAAAGAAACGCCCTGCCTTTTGGTTAAAGGTAACAGCAAAACATAATATATTTGAATTACCAGTATAAGCAGTTAAGCAGATGAAGTAATACAGAAATTGTCCTGCATTGTCCACTTTGGCCAATGATATGCCAGATTACATGTTCAGAGTCGGACTGGGGGGCCTGGAGCCCACAGTTGCTGCTGTCTCAAGTCCCACCGCCAAGTAGTGTAACTAGAGGGGGCGGGCCCTGGTGCATGACGCGCAGCCGAGCCCCGCCCCCCTCTAGGAAGGCTACTGACCTTAAGTCTTGTAGAAAGTCATATAAACATTAAATAAACCCAATAGGCTGGTTTTGCCTCCAATAACGTTTCATTTTATCTTAGTTTGGATCAAGTACAATCTACTGTTTTATTATCACAGAGTCAAAGGAAATAATATTTTAAAATGCAGATTATTTGGTTAAAATGGAGTCTGTGAGAGACAGCTTTCTGGTTAACTGGTTTCCACATAACGGATTCCATACCTCTACTATCTGTGGTAATAGTGACACTTGCTTAAAACAGGCAGTTTTAGTTAACGGTTAAGTTAAAAATATTGTTTCAACACATTCATACAAGGCAGCAGGGAATTCAAATGACTTTTGAAGTCCCGCCGCCAAGTAGTGTAACTAGAGGGGGCGGGCCCTGGTGCATGACGCGCAGCCGAGCCCCGCCCCCCTCTAGGAAGGCTACTGACCTTAAGTCTTGTAGAAATTCATATAAACATTAAATAAACCCAATAGGCTGGTTTTGCCTC
Source organism: Xenopus petersii (assembly GCA_038501925.1). Classification (NCBI taxonomy): domain Eukaryota; kingdom Metazoa; phylum Chordata; class Amphibia; order Anura; family Pipidae; genus Xenopus; species Xenopus petersii. Next base: position 43,215,417 of record CM076679.1, read on the forward strand.
CAATAAGGTTTCATTTTATCTTAGTTTGGATCAAGTACAATCTACTGTTTTATTATCACAGAGTCAAAGGAAAGAATGTTTTAAAATGCAGATTATTTGGTTAAAATGGAGTCTGTGAGAGACAGCTTTCTGGTTAACTGGTTCCCACATAACAGATTCCATGCCTCTACTATCTGTGGTAATAGTGACACTTGCTTAAAACAGGCAGTTTTAGTTAACATTTAAGTTAAAAATATTGTTTCAACACATTCATACAAGGCAACAGGGAATTCAAATGACTTTAAGGAAGCAGGGCTGACCGGCACTCAAACAGATCCACAAGACCAGAGATATTCAGTTAAAAAATAAATTTATTAGTAGAAAAATTAAAAATGTAGCTTCATCTCCAACCACCCTACGCATTTCACACCCCCCAGGGTGCTTAGTCTTGGGCTTGGTTACTTTACCACTAATTCTGGAGCACCTTGTCCTCCTCTAACCATTTGAAAGTCAAATGACTTTCCCATATCATCAAATTGGAATTCAGTTCCAAAAACATCACCTTTTTCATGTGATGATAATCGGTTATTTCCTATAGAAACTATGCTAATAAAGAGAGTGCCATTGTTACTGCAGTAATAACATTTGGAAGGTGTGAGGAATAATGTCAATACGTAATGAGCCTTAGGTGCCGCTGCCAGCAGCTCAAACACTGATGTTCTGTTGTACGTTTAAGTCTCTATTGTTAATTGTCCTCTAACATTATTTATAACAACATGGGTCAATAAGCATCATTTATACAGTTACACCTTTGCCAGAATTATAACAGTTCTAGATGTTTCTCTCTAAAGAGATGTGAGAGGTTGTCAAGGAGTTTAATGGGGAGCTAAATCCCATTATTTATATTACTTACTTTATATCAGTTACATTTATAGCAGAAGAATTTCCATAGCCAGTAGCTCTATCTAAAATTAACTCACTCTCCTGTTTCTGCCTAAAGGTATTTTTCTGGGGTTTTCCATCAAGGCTCTCATCATCATCTATGTCCAGGAATAAGAGCATTTATAGTACTGTGCTTGGGGCACAGGATACCAATACCTTGTACTCAAGGTAGGAACAGCTTGCATGGGAAGACCAGACAATAAAAGGTTGCACTGCTGAAATCCAGAAGTTACTTAAAGCTGTTTGGAGCTGTATTTCATTTTACTGTTGGACATGGACAGAGGAGTATTTATATTAAGGCACCCTAGGGCGGTGCCTATAAATGTATTTTAAAAAAAAAAAAAAAAAAAAACTCCCAGCCTCTTTCCATAGGAATTCCGGTAAAAGAGCTGGGGGTGAGGGGTATGGGGCTGGGCTGGTTGGCGGAAGTAACGTCACGCACACAACGCACTGACATCACTTCCATGAATGGGGCGTGTTTAGGTCAGGTGCCTAGGGCAGCATCGGATCTAAATACAGTCCTGGACATGGGGCGTAGCAGAGCAGCCCTATGCCTTAAAATACACTTATATATGCAAACAGACTTTAGTTCTCCTCTAGGACCATGACATAGTTTGACCTCTGCTGTGGATGTCTACTTGTCACTAACTTATCTACTTTGGGTTTGTTTCCCATAGAAAATAGAAAGCAGAGAAACCCAGCATTTTCACCATCACTGTTTTCTACCTGATATACTATGTATATAAAATACAAAAGAACACATCACTCAAAAGTATTGCAATATATAGTCGAACGAACCATAGGTAGTCAGTTTGTTAGGACAGATTGTAAGGCTAGGGCCACACGGCTTATGATTAACTACCTACAAGCACAAATGAGTAAGGCTATATATTGACTTTTTTGTGGTCTATAATAAAATTCTCTGTTTTTTACAAGCCTGCTTGTGGGCTCTGTTGAGTGAAGGCTATTTTCTCCTTTGGTAGGGCCACACGGGGCTAATTCTGCTTGATGAAATCCGCAGCCCGATTTCAGCCCCTACCGCATGCAGCAGCCTCCCATTTCTGTTCACATCCAGAGTCATTTTGTCAGATCCGCGGCAAAGAAAGAGACTTTGCATTTTGCGTCAAAATCTATTAAGTGTTTTCGCACCAGAACCGACACATTGGTTTTGGACACAAAAGAAGGAGGCAACTGCCCATAGTAGTGGTTGAAATTGGCCTGCAGATTTCAGACGGGTGATTTTGGCCCTGTGGGGCCCTAACCTAATGGCCAAGTAGGGAGGGAATATATTGAGGGGAACTAGATAGTGAGTGATGTATGCGTTTGTGTCTTGTAATCTGTTATGTTAAACCTTAAAAACATAAAATGCCAGTTTTTTTATACATGGTATTATCCAGTGGCACATACTACTAGAACAATGTATTTTTCAATTATATTTAAGTACAGCATATTAAAAAATGGGCCGGATTGATTACATTTCGTAACGGTTTATCATGTAAAAATTCGTGCAGAAGATTCAATTTGAGATGCTTTTTCTCTTGGAATTGAATCTTGTCTATGAGTTTTCAAGTTATAAATCATGAGAACTTTTTCTCAATGACAAATGAACCAGAATAGGGGTCAACATTCACATGTTTATCTAATGCAGAAAGGGCAGTAAGTTGCTAGTGTCAAAATATTTTGTTAATAAGGCCCATTAATTAATATATAGATTTATATCATTCTTGAATAGGTATCCCCGACTTAGAGGCAAATTTACTTACCTCCGAAATTGCGCCAGCGACGGCTTTGCTGACTTCGAAACACTTTGCCAGGCGTAGATTCGCCAGGACAACGCTAATTCCCAAAAATCAGAAGTTGCGTCCAGGGTTCCGAACGCTTGCGAAGTTGCACTAGCGATAATACGATAAGCAGTTCGAAGTTATGCTAGCGCTGCCTAATTTGCATATGGCGGGAAGTTAAAGTTGAATTTTTTTGAGGAACTCCTATCTCCTCTATTGCACTTCGCCTGGTCTGAGGTGGTGAAGGCAAGTCTGACACAAGAGGTAACTTGCAGTAAAATCGGCATTTGTGTAGTTACGTCCATTCGCCAGAGCAAAAATTTGCCTGGCGTTAAGAGTGCGAAGTAGCGCTAGAGTCTATCTCCTTTGCTAGCGAATTTACGTCAGCGCCAGTTAGTAAATCGGCAAATTTTTACCAGCGTTAGTCACTTCGCCCTTTAGTAAATTTGGCCCTTAGGAGGGGAGGAGACTATTAATTATTGTTTAGGAAAGAGAAGTGTGAAGTGGATGGGACTTAATAAAGATTATGATCAATGTTATTTATAAGAAAGTAGTTCCCTGTTCTGCTTTTGTCTTGTATTTTTGTGTAGGTTGCACACTGTACGTAGCAGTAAACTTTGCATAAAATGTTGCCCAACTTCGTTCAGGGGGCAAATTTATCAAAAATCAAGCTGGCGTTTTTTTCCCGATTCGACAAAAAAAAAAACCACAGTGAAACCTGCAAATGTGAAAATACTGTACGTGCAAGTAATTCTTAGAAAAGAATTGTGAAAAAGTCAATGAAAGGCAAACAGAATTGTCTGTAAAACAAGTTTATTCATTTTGCATTTATTAAAACATCCAAGTTTTCCAGCCTCATTGGAAATGGATGGAACAATGTTGATTCCCTGCTGTTTGCAAGTTCTTTCCCATCAAAAACATGAAATGTGAATATTCTGTTGTGTTTTTTTTCTTAAATGAGGAAGTGCTCGAGGAAAAAACTGTGATCCCATAAAAATGTTGAGCTTGTTTTGTCACGTTACAGTGTTTGTTTTTTTCTTGACCTGGAAAATGTGTAAATAGGCATCTAAGTCTTGAGGAAATACACATATATGAAATGCATGCAGCTAATTGGCATTGTTTCCAGCATAGAGCGTGACGTGTGCACCCTATCCTTTCAGCACAACTAGGCTGAGGCTATGGGACTGCATCTTGCCAACCAGGTGATAACTCCAGGGTTCCCATAGTGGCCTTCATCAATTCCCGCAGCGCAGTTGTGTTGAAAGAATAGGATGCACACGTCACCCTCATGCTCTACGCCAAAAATGATGCCAATTTGTGCATCAGCCGCAACTTCATTTCAGCCCCTGTGTCAAAAGGTGCAACTGTGTGAGGACAGTAGGACAACGATGCAGAAGTGCAAGGAGTTAGTGCAAGTATCAATAAATGGGGATTTTGTTATGAAATTTGCACAACCTAAACTGCTCTTGCAGTAGCAAGCGTGCCCATACTGTATAAGTGACTGCATGGTCTGCTGTATGGTTATGCCACTAGCTGATTGAACATTGCTGCGGCAATAAATGAACAATTGATATACTCCAAAAAATCCTCTGGTTATAAAAAGAGGAGTCCTTGATTCTGACCCCTTAATTAGTATTCGAGTTAAGATGATTCCTAAATAGGACTCCAAAAATATTTTAAGAACATTAAGGGGCAGATTTATCAGGGGTATAATTTCGAATAAATATAAACTTCGAAATTCAATTAAAAAATTGATTCAGGCACAGTTTACTTCAATATCGTGAGTGCCGGTTCCCTACTATATATATATATATATATATATATATATATATATATATATATATATATATATATATATTCTTAGAATAAACCAGCAACACAGGGATATTTTTCAAAGTAAAAAAAGTGTATTTAGTGAAGCATGTTCCAGCCAAGAAAGGTCCCAGTAGGGACCGAAAAGTTACGTTGGCTGGAACATGCTGCACTAAATACACTTTTTTACTTAGAAAAATATTCCTGTGTTGCTGGTTCATTCTAAGAATATATGTGAAACTTTAACCGTGCAACTGGGTGAAGTTGAGTGCCACCCATCCTATCAATATATATATATATATATATATATATATATATATATATATATATATATATATATATATATATATATATTTTTGTATTCTGTGAAGAACCAGCACTCCCATATGTAAAAATATCAATTTTTATTTCTGTTGCATTCCAGGAATGCAACAGAAATAAAAATTGATATTTTTACATATGGGAGTGCTGGTTCTTCACAGAATACAAATACATATATTTTAACCGCGCACCCCAGCTGGAGAAGCCATACCAGAGTGCATTGGAGTGCAGATACTCATTGGAACGTGATTGATATATATATATATATATATATCACATCACAAACTGCACTCCGAGGACTTTGTAAGTGCAAAAACAAAAATCTACTTTATTTCAATGTTTCGGCTCTACAACTCGAGTTATCTTCAGGAAAGTGAAAACTCCACAACAGTGAATATATATATATATATATATATATATATATATATATATATATATATATATATATATATATACATACATAGTGAACAAACAAGCCGCACTCCAAGGACTAATGAAGTCCTTGGAGTGCGGCTTGTTTGTTCACTGTATACTAACATGTTGACCAGCACCTAGGCTGCTGTGGATTGTTAAGAGTGCACCAGCTAAGCATATTGTGTATATATAAATGATATATATATATATATATATATATATATATATATAGGCAGGATCAGACGGCACTCACCATTCAAAAGTATTCTCTAACCAGTAAATCAATAAAAGTTCAAAGAAAGCACTCATGGCATTGCCCATCGGATGTAATTCAAAGTGTATTTATTCGTGCATGGTGCACCATGCACGAATAAATACACTTTGAATTATCATTTAAACATTATTTGAACCCAATAGGCTGTGTTTGCCTCCAATAAGGATTAATTATATCTTAGATTGGATCAAGTACAAGGTACTGTTTTATTATTACAGAAAGGAAAAAAAAAAGGAAATCATTTTTAAAAATTTGAATAATTTCATTATAATGGAGTCTATGGGAGATGGCCTTCTTGATAACAGGTGTCCAGATAATGGATCTTAAAGCTGTAATCTACATTAACAGCAAGAGAAAATACTAGATGCATATATGATTATTTGGCAATGATTTGAATTCTAAAACATGATACTCCTCCAAAAATGGGAATGATATTAACAGCTGTGGATTATGCATTGTGTATATTTGATCCATGAGAGTGGTTTGAGACATTATCAATCTCATATTGTGCAAAGCACCATCCACTGCGTTATTATAATATATATATTTGAAAATGATTGGATGAATTCGCTATGCTAGGATTGTTTAATATTGATAATACATTAGAGGGGCCCCTCTCCTGGCTAATACTGGCCTGGTTTTAGGGGTTGGTTTTATTTTGTTGCTGTCAGAGATGTGAATAAATACTGCCTTTTATTTTAATGTATAGGGTATATGTGTAATTTTATATTCTATCTGGGGTTATGTCCATTCTTTCTTATGTGCTATTTTTGAATAATACCCAGTTATATAGTATTTGGTATTACATGATCTTTACATTGTATTTATTTACTATCATACATTGAATTGATTCAATTTATTGTGAAACATGGCTTTCCCCTGGCTTTTTCGACAACGGGGCAAGCCAGATCACAGTTTAAACAACTCTGCATTTATTCTGTTTGAAAATAACTTCCTATAAAAGATTGTTAAGTTTTGGGTCAGGCATTCTACAGATTGTCATCTCTTTACATTGTTTTGCCTATTGACGGAGGGGAACCCTGGAACTATTGCCAACTCCTGACCAGCCAGTAGCTCCAATGTTCCCTTCACACCCAGTGTCAACAGGTTCCGCACACTTGTGCCTAAAGAATAGGGCGCAGATGTCGTTTGAATGCCAGAAATTATGACAGACAGACTTCCCTACAATTTCATCTGCTTTGTTGCAAAATGCATGTGCAGTTGTGGTAGTTATGGCAAATGAGACCCATTGCACCAGGTGCAGGGCAGTTATATTAGTACACAGCACCCTCGTGATCACTGTCGAATTATGGGGAAAAAAGCACAGCATTGAGTGGAAAACATATCTTTTGTGCTTGAAATTGCACTTTACTCAATCAGGTATAGACACATAACGACTGTTTCTAAAAACATGTTTTTAAAGGATAAATTCACCCAATATTCCAATATAAATAAAAATGTTCAATGGTTTTAGCAGCTTAAATTGCACTTCCCAAAATGAAAAAAGATGTAGGTTATATCCAAAGCCAAGGGTATACACAAGGCAGAAAAGCCCCATGACTACCCTCCCCCCATAAGGGTAATGGCATACTGGGTGACTTTTGTCATTTTTTCACCCAGGCATTTGCTCCATGGGAAGGTGACAATGCTAGAAATGCCCCCACTAAAAGTGTATGGGAATTTATAGACGAGCGCCTGCTTCACCTCACCCCTCAAAGATGTCAGAGATGTCGGTGCGGATATATGAATGCAAGCAGACCAACGGGCCGTTTCGACAACTTTTTGACTACTGTATTAGATTACTACTGTATTACATTAGAAACTATCAGAGAAAAGCTATATGTGTGCACTGCCAGTCATGGGATCAGCCTGTTAGCACACACAAAGGGGCATACTTACTAAAGGCCGAATTGTCGCCAGCGACCGCTTTGCACACATCGCACTACTTTGCCAGGCCAAATTTCACTACCACTATGCTAATTCACTAATATGCGAAGATGCGCACTGGGCTCTGAACCCTGGCGACTTTTCGCTAGCGTTTGATAGCATTTCTTAGCGAAGATGTGCTAGCGTTCGTTTGTGCCTTGTGAAAATTCGCTAGTGATATTGCGCTTAGGTTACTTTACATACAGCGGGTAATTTAAAGTTGTATGGAGGTCTTTATTATAAATGTTAGTGCAAATGCTTGAAGTTACCACTTTTTTTTACAGATGTCCAGGGAACTTTAATAAAGACAAGAGAGTTAATATAATGCCCTACACATGAGCCCACTGTAAAATGAATGTTCCATATGTTAGGAAATGTCTGGTTACCCAAAAAAAAGTTTGTTAGGACTTTTGTAGGCAATCCTGCTTCAAAATAAAGGAAAAGACGCCAGCGTTTTTTGAACTTTAATGCATTTTCAACACACAGAATATGTCAGTGGCAAAGGACTAATGAAGATCTAGCTTCATTTTAACACTTTGCCTGGTCTGTGGTGGCGAAGTCAACTCTGGCGAAAAAGGTAATGTTCAGTAAAATCCACACTTTAGTGAATTTGCGGAGTAACGAACGTTCACCAGATCAAAATGTCGCCTGGCGATAGAATGCGAATGAGCGCTAGCGACGGTCCCCTTCATTAGCGAATTGGTGATTCCTGCAGATGGCAACGCTGGCGAAAAGTCACTAGCGTTAGCTACTTCTCCCTTTAGTGAATCTGCCCCATAGTACCTATGAATAAGTAAATGGAGGGAACAAAACAAGCAAGATAGAGTTCCATGGAGGTCTGTGTGTATGGTGTTTTATCATGACGCTTTGAATACATCATCCAATCTTATGAAGAACTTTTTGAGTTACAGGACAAGTTTATTTTTGCAGAAGAGGATGACACACCGATCTGATGGCTAGGGGATAATATGAAGTTTTAAATAAGAAAGCATATCACTGTGTGATAGATATAAGCACATATAAAAAAACAGAATACCTTTCATGCTGAAGTAGTAGTGGTGAGAGATGCATTATTCAGTTTCTGAACTTCCACACTGCTGTATAATGTTTATATAGAAATCGTATACATTAAACAAATGCATTGGTTATTACTAATACAGATTTGTTTATATTACACCCAGGGTTTCCCAATGAAAATGTCAAGAATCAACACTGGCAAGTTTTCTGTCTTGATTCTGATGGCTCAGACTTTAGCTTTTATCTGTATCCTTTTTAAATTCCACGACAGCCCTCTCCCTCCTGTGAAAAAATATCAGAGGACTCATATGATCATCATATCAACATGGAGATCTGGGTCCTCTTTCACTGGACAACTCTTCAGCCAGCACCCTGATGTATTTTATCTAATGGAACCAGTCTGGCACGTGTGGTCTAAAATGCATCAAAACAGCGTCAATTTATTGCATATGGCAGCCAGGGATCTGGTCCGTTCAGTTTTTCTCTGTGACATGTCTGTATTTGAGGCTTACTTGCCTCCAGAAAAATTTTCATCAAGCTTTTTTCAGTGGGAGACTAGCAGAGCTTTGTGTTCCCCTCCAGTATGCAATTTATTCAAACGAAGTGATATCATTCCACAGAATCACTGTAAATTGTTATGTCCCAAAAATCCATTTAATATCACTGAAAAAGCATGTAAAAGCTACAGCCATATTGTGCTTAAAGAAGTGAGATTCTTTGACTTGAAAGTCCTTTACCCTCTGCTTCGTGATCCATCGCTAAACGTCAAAATTCTTCACTTAGTCCGAGATCCCCGTGGGGTGTTTCATTCGAGAGAAAAAACAACCAGTGCTCTTTCCTTTGACACCAAGATCGTTTTGGGAGACATAGAATCTCAGAATTCAGATGCCGACTATGAGATGATAAAACAAATCTGTGAGAGCCAAGTAGAAATGTATAGAACTGTCATGACGTCCAACTTCAGTAGGTTGCGCAGTCACTACCATATGGTGCGTTATGAAGATATTGCTGATGATCCCATTGAAAATGCAAGGCAGATGTACCAATTTGCAAATCTTAATTTCACCCCAAAACTTAAGACTTGGGTACACAATATAACACATGGTAAGGGCCAAGGTATGAGTTTTGTAATCAACTCTAGAGATGCTCGCAATGTCTCCAGAGCATGGAGGGATCATCTTCCATTCAAAACTGTCTACAGAATTCAAAACATTTGTAAAGAAGCTTTGAAAGTTTTTGGCTACAGAACCTTGAAGACAGAGACGGAACAGAAAAACTTATCAGTTAATATTTTATTACCTCCTCCTAAACTTAGCAGTGGTACCAATGCTCCTTTAACTTAACAATATACAGGTATGGGAACTGTTATCCAGAATGCTCGGACCTGGGGGTTTCTGGATAATGGATCTTTCCGTAATTTGGATCTTCATACCTTAAAGGGATAGTCATGGGAAAAAAAAAAAATCAAAATGAATCAGTTAATAGAATTCTGCACTGAAATCCATTTCTCAAAAGAGCAAACCGATTTTTTTATATTCAATTTTGAAATCTGACATGGGGTTAGACATATTGTCAATCTCCCAGCTGCCCCAAGTCATGTGACTTGTGCTCTGATAAACTTCAATCACTCTTTACAGCTGTACTGCAAATTGGAGTGATATCACCCCCCTCCCTTTTCCCCCCAGCAGCCAAACAAAAGAACAGTGGGAAGGTAACCAGATAACAGCTCCCTAACACAAGATAACTGCCTGGTAGATCTAAGAACACCACTCAATAGCAAAAACCCATGTCCCACTGAGACACATTCAGTTACATTGAGAAGGAAAAACAGCAGCCTGCCAGAAAGCATTTCTCTCCTAAAGTGCAGGCACATGTCACATGACCAGGGGCAGCTGGGAAATTGACAAAATGTCTAGCCCCATGTCAGATTTCAAAATTGAATAGAAAAAAATCTGTTTGCTCTTTTGAGAAATTGATTTCAGTGCAGAAATCTGCTGGAGAAGCACTATTAACTGATGCGTTTTGAAAAAAACATGTTTTTCCCTTAAGTCTACTAGAAAATCATGTAAACATTAAATAAACCCAATAGGCTGGTTTTGCTTCCAATAAGGATTAATTATATCTTAGTTTGGATCAAGTACAAGGTACTGTTTTATTATTACAGAGAAAAAGGAAATCATTTTAAAAAATTCGGATTATTTGGATGAAATGGAGTCTATGGGAGACAAACTTTCCGTAATTCGGAGCCTTCTGGATAATGAGTTTTCTGGATAATGGATCCAATACTTGTATATGCATCAGTTTTAATCATAATGATATATGGTTGCTACATTTGAATGCCATTACTACAGTAACAACAACAACATCCAAGTAAATTAAAGAAGCATCACTGTCAGTAGTAATAACTGGAGGCCAAGGGTACGGGGGTTATTTATCAAAATCCGAGTTTTTAAATGAAAAAAGTCTGACCAAACTAGAATCCATAACTTTACCTTATTTATTATTAAAAGAGTATGAATTAATTGGTTCGTGAAAAAACCTGAAAAAAATGTATTTTTGTGATTTTTTTTTAATCGTACAGATTTTTGGGCTAATTCTAGTGCAGCTACTGGGGGTTTTTTTCACTAAAAATTCAGATTTTACAGTTAAAAACTCAAATTTTTCAGTTTTTGCCATTAAGACTCTGATAAATAACCCTCTAAATGTCCATGTTCTCCCCAAATGTCTAACAAGACAATTCTTTTTTACTCAGGATACCAATAAAGGATGCGGTCAAAGATTGTTGTCTTTTATGTCATGTACAGTAATATATTGCTTGAACGGTGAACTCATTTACCTAAACTAAAAGCATATTTACCTGTAACCTGCAGCTGCCATAAAGTTCAGGGTGTAAAAAAGGTGTATTTGAATATTATACAAATGAAATAGTAATCATTTGGGTGAAACTGTAAGAGTTTGAGATGACACAAATGAGATGGACGCAACCAATTATACGACTTAAAGATGTTAGTTATGAAACAAAGGGCCCAAACTGGTGCAGAAATAAAATTCATGGAATGGTATACATTGGTTGATGTCACAAAATTGCCACCACCAAACTACCGAATAACCATATAATGTATATATTCTAATTTAAGTTATTTATGCAAAACCTACTGCTCATTTTAGAAGGAACTGCAAAATTGTTGTACAGCTGCCCCCTAGTGGCCTGTTATAAATTGTACACAAAATAGAAATGAAAAAATGGGCACAATAGCCCTGTCCTTTTTTTTCACATTGTTAATTAACAACTTCTGCCACCAAGACATATAAAACCACAGCTCTGTCCATCTCCCTTGAATAACTGCCCCTCATTTAAAAAAAAAAATCAGTATCAGTTGTCCAGTGGTTTAGGTTTGGTGGATTCAGAATCCAACATGTTTCAGTGTGTGTTCACAAGCACTGTCCTAAGTCAGCTGTAATAAATACTTACCAAGGCCTCATGATGAAAGCTGAACTACCCATTTACTAATTTAGATTGTAGAATGATCACAACCAGGGCAGATATCAAAAATAATTTGGACTAGCCAACATAATATTCATTCAGCGCCTGCTTAAGAAGAGAGAAAGTGGGTTATGTACTAAACGCCGAATGCAAAAATCCAAAATGTTTGTGCTGACGAATCACGAATGTTTAGGAATATATTAAATCCAGAGAATGGAAAAGTCAGAATTAGAAAATCCGGCATCTCAGACCTGTCAAGGTTGCATATAAGTCAATGGGAGAAGTCCCAATGATTTTTTGATGTGTGCTGGGTTTCGTACAATGCCCCAAAGTTTTTGGTCAGCAAATTTTTGGGTGAAAAATCCAAAAAATTTTGAAAATCGGATTCTTTTCCCGTAAAGCAAATTTTCGGGAAAATGTAATAATACATAAGCGTAAAATTTGATCGGAGTTTGTAGCAGAAAATGTTGAGATAAAATCGGACCTGACATATAACCCTTGTAGTGTGTCTAGAGCTGTAGCACATCACAGTCATTTTGTGCTAATGATACTTTAACCTTAATGGTTCAAATAAGAAAGCAGAGTACACAATCTCATGGTAGTTTTAAATAAAAACAGTGATGAGCCAAATCCAAAAATTTTGGATTTTGATACAGTACTACCAACCAGAAGTTCTATGCAGATTAATTAGGCCTCTTAATGACTGTAACACACCTAATAAAACCTGACAAAAAGTCACTTGGGGCATAGATGAGCTTGGAACCAAAAAAATTATTTTTGATAGGGAGGCAATTCAAGCATAGCATTGTTTCCATAGGAAGAAAAACAAAATTGGCAAAAACAAGTATCTGTATCTACAACGTCTAAATTGCCCACCGGGATACCAGGAACTCCTTGGTGGCCCCTATTGCTTCTAACTATTTGGCCCAATTCATGGTCATTCCTTATTTCTTTATGGGAAAAAGAGGCTTTATAATGGATGAATAGAGTATAGTAAGTAGATAAAAAAGACTATTAGAATAAAGAGGTTGAGTGAGGAGAGGAGGAATACTAGTTTGGAAAGTCTTACACTGTATATCTATGTTCACAAAGAAGAAGGATTGGGAAAGGGCGAGACAGGATAAGTGAGCCCCAAGTACTCTATCTGTCTCTGTAAAATGTCTGCCTACCAGTCTTTCCCACATGTGTATTAACCGTTGCCCCATATATAAGCAATTACTACACTACTGCGTGTTTTATCATTTATTGAATCTCTAAAATGGTATAAAATGGCTTGGTTCTGTGTCATAAATAACACACTGAAACTACCAAGCAGAACAAGAAATGCATGTGTTTTCTAAAACAAGACTAAATGTTATATCAGGGCACCCTGGAGGTAGGTTATATATCAAGGACATGAGCATTTGGTATATACCAGTATGGGATTTATCTGAAAACCCATTATCTAGAAAGCACCAAATTACAGAAAGGTCTCACATAGACTCCATTATAATCAAATAATCCAAATTTTTAATAATGATTACCTTTTTTTCTGTAATAATAAAACAGTGCCTTGTACTTGATCCAAATTAAGATGTGATCAAACCTTATTGGAAGCAAAACAAGCTTATTGGGTTTATTTCATGTTTACATGATTTTAGAATATCCATTATCTGGAAAACCCCAGGTCCCAAGCATTCTGGATAACAGGCCTCATACTTGTATTTGGTGTTTGCTAGAAATGAAGTAGCATTTCCATGATTGGAAGTAACAGATTACATATATGTTAACAGAAAGAGACATGGACAAAATTAGCTTCAATATTTTTACCACTGTTCCTTCTAAAAAATAGTAAGAAGAAAAAAAAAAACATTTTTTTAAATATTGTGTGCCACAATTTTACTGTGACAAAATCATCAAATAACCCAACAAATTAGTTTATTATATATATAAAAAAGTAATACATGTATATATTTAAATTGTTTTTCTCTCTTTAAGGAGACATTTTGTTTTACTGGTTTGCTATAGTAACCCCACAGAATGAGTATTTTTTTTCCTTTGTTGTGTGTGTGTTTTTTTTTTTTTTTGCATAACAGTATCCAAATAACACTCTACCTACCATTTACCAACACATTCATACTACATACAAAGAAGTTAACTTTTCTGTTATCTAAAATGCTGAGATATACAGTATATAAAAAGTCTGAGGATCCAGATTACAAGGTCTTTTTTTTTGTTTTCTAAGAGCTGCCATGAGGTGGTTACCAGGAGACATTTAAATTGTGATTTGTGGATTGCAAAGGGGACAGTACTTGGTGGGAGTCTGTTGTTGGGTGAGTTATGTGTAGACTGTAGAGTTTTATGCATGATGGGGCATGGTTAGGGTGGTTCCAGTGCATGCACAGGCTGTTTTCTATTGGGGTCTAATTTTTCTTATTGGCAGGACCTTCCTACCAGGGGCCCAGACCTGCACCCAAAAACCTGGAAAGACTATAAGGTCACTGGTGCTGAAGAATTTACAGTGGAAATGGAGTCATCCATACACAAATATGAGGCTAATCAGTGCAGGTCTTGGCATTGGAACACAAAAATGATATTGTCTACTAACACTGCAAAAGTAAGAGGGCTAATTTACGAACATAGATGAAAACTGATCCAGTATACTTAACCATAGCAACTTAAGCTGGCCATAGACTCAAAGATCTGCTCGTTTGACAACTTCGCCAAATATGCCACTTATGGCATGGCTATATCGGGGGTAATCCGAATGTTCAGCTGTATGGACGAACGATCGTATTACGATACGCCAAGGGGCTCCGACAGGTAGGTCGAGTAAAAATCAAACCTTCCCGATCGTGACCGATATCGGCAGCTTTAGCTGCCCATGTATGGCCACCATAAGTCATTTTGTTCAGTCTACTGGCAGATAGAAATGTTATGCAAAGATCATACTGGTTGCTGCACTGATGCAACTATGTTAATAAATATCAACACAATTTTAGTTTGAACTTTAGAGATAATAGGGCTAATTCACACTAAAGGTGATAAATTGCCCAATGCAGTTGCCAATAGCAGCAACCAGCGTTTAGTTTACAGTCAACAACGAGTTGGAGATAAAAGCAAAAGACCTGATTGGTTGCGATTACCTACTGCACTTGTGCAAGTTAGCACCTATGCTAGTATGTAAGCACTACTGTTGGAGAGCTCTTGTTGGATGTTCTGGATGTGAATAAAAATCAAGAGTTAAGAGGAGGCAAGAGAGAAATGAGAGAAGGTAAGCCACAGAATGTGAATAGCTTTGAAGTTTATTAGGAAGCAATGAAATATGGTGTTGTATTAAAGTAGTGGGTATTTCTTTAATATGGAGAACCATCACTTACAGCTATAGAAAAGCAGGATTATTTTGCCATCCATATGGATTTATGCTAACTTTTTTATTATCAAGTGTCCTTGTTTTATTCCAGTATTGTCTTATTATAAAGAGAAAGTTGGTCTAAAATTAAGAATAATCTAAAACACACAAACCCTTCCAACTGTTTATTGTGACAAGGAAGGCATGTATATCTTTAGCATATGCCATGTTGCAGCTGAACTGCACAAATGGAGCAATAAGTCAGCAATTTGTTTTGAATTAATTAAAGTTTAAAATGAAACTAAAGGTCTTAATTGTTGAGATGGGTACTGTAAATGCATTCGTGATTTTGACTCCTCATCCTCCACAATTCTAGTTTACTTGTTACAAGTCCTGCAGCACCAGCTCCCCCCTACATAATGTTCATCACAGTTTTTGCGTAATAAGGCTGTGAGTTCACTCCCCACATTATATAAAGCACACTTGCAACCACCACCTGATGTTTATGTCTGCTTTTGCTAAGGTCAAAGGTTGAAATGCTGGCCTGAGATTAAGGCACAGGGCAGGTGTAAAGTACAGGGCTCCTTTTGTACATCGTGTTGCTCAATTTTAGAACTCAGGAAAACACACACAATTACAGGTTGTGTCATTTACTTACCATACCACAGTTGCGCTTGGCTGAAGTAATTTAAGATGCTAACTGCTGAATTGAATGCAGTTGTGCCTATTGAGGTAGGCCACTGTGGGAGCCTTGGAGCTACTGTCACCTTTGAACTGGGTGGTAGCTTCAGGGATCCCAGAGCAGCCTGATTCAATCGATGCAGCGTGGTGTCATGGCAAACACAGGAAATTATGTCAACTGGACCTGTACGTGCAATTGAATCAGACACAACAATCACTGGCGAATGCAGTGATTCTGAAATTATTGAAAAACTTGCTGCTTTGTGGGCAAAAAACATAGCAAATGCATCTGAAATGGTACTTTGCACACTGCAGTGAGGTAAGTAAATGACCACTCATTTCTCACTTCTGATCTGCCAATTTTATACTAGATAACATTTTTGCACTTCAACTAGTGTATGGGAATCGTTATCTAGAAGCCTATTGTCCAAAAAGGAAACGGAAAAGCCATCTCCCATAGACTCCTTTTTATCCAAATTTTTAACACATTAATTCTTTTTTCTCTGTAATAATAAAACAGTACTTTGTACTTGATACAAACTAAGATATAATCAATCCTTATTGGAGGCAAAACCAGCCTATTGGCTTTATTTAATGTTAATATGATTTTCTGGGATGAAGATCCAAACTATGGAAAAATACATTTTTCAAAAAACACCAGGTCCTAAGCATTCTGGATAACAGGTCTGATACCTGTATTAATGTTTTCTCAACCTTTAAAAAGATCCTGGGAGAAACATTCCATGATGTGGAAAATCCATAGAGGAAACTCCCCTTGTTTTCACTTTGTCAAAGATTGTAAATAAGGCCCTTAAAATGTAATAAATAGATTGTAGAAGGAAATAAGCTTGGACACTGATTATAGATTAATTTTTAATCTCGTGTAAGTACTGTAGTTGTGGCTCTATGAGGGAAAAGGTAGGCGACAAGGGGGCAGGACCAGATATATATAACACAAGTAGTTATCAGCACTCAAAACTGTAGTCTAGGATGTCTGGGTGCAGATCACAGGAGTAGTAGAACACAATGCATCAGATGGAAGCCGCACTCACAGGACTTGTGAAAATATCAAAAAGTTTATTGGAAGCAACAAACTAACGTTTGTTAGTGCACATACATTCAAATATCCGCTTGAGTGCTCATTGGCCATTTATACAGGGATTATTGGCTCAGTTGGGGTTAATATACTGATTACCCATTTTCTGTAATAACTGCCACATTTGGGGTTAATATGCTGATTATCCATTCTCTGTAATAATTATACTGGCACGTCTGGGGTTAATATTTTCTATAGCAATTATACTGGCATGGCTAGGGCTACTAGGCCTGGTATCCATTTCACTTAGGAATTATATTGACATATCCGAATTTAAATGACATCTGCACCCAATTATTTGTTGACACATGCAACTTTGGGAAGTCTGGAACAATCGCCACCATTAGGGCTCTTACACATGGGCGTTTGCTTCTGCGTCTTTCAAACCCACGCAGAGCATAACAAACGCATATTTTGTGTTTAAGCAAGTTTTTATGCCGCAGCTAAGCATTTTTTCCGCTTCAAATGCAACCCTCTATTCTATTGAAAGCTGAACTTGCGTCAAGTGCAAGAAAATGCAGCATGCTGTGTCTAAACAAACACACTCAAACGCAAACAGAGTAAAACACAACCCAGAACACTCATGAGGACAGCCTGGCAGAATATAATAGAATCAATTAGTAAATACATTTTTTCATGCGCTAACATGCTTTTTAACATGTGTCAAACGCATAAAAAACACCTATGTGTAAGAACCCTTAAAGGAGAAGGAAAGGCTTAGTGCACTTGGGGGTGCCAAATGTTAGGCAACACCAAGTGATTGTATTTGACTTACCTGAAACTCCAGGCCGGTGCTCCTATCAGCAGACAACTGCACCGGCCCGGGGTTATACCAATGAGCACCACAGAGCGATCTTCTTCTGTCTTACTCTGTCTTCACGTGGCTGCATTTGCGCAGTAGAACGAAAAGCCGAACTTTAACTAAAAAGTTGGCTATTTCATTCAACTGCGCATGTGCTTGCCCCGGGAAATTTGAAGAAAGAAAAAGCCAGAAGAGGAGGGCTTCATGGTGCTCACTGGAATAACTCCGGCCGGTGCAGTTTTCTGCTGTTAGGAGCACTGGCCCAGGGGTTTCAGCATACCTCCCAACATTTTGGAAATAAAAAGAGGGACAAAAAAGCAATTTTTGACCAGGCCCATGTTTGTGGCCACACCCCCTAATTACCATGTTCATTTTACAAAATTTGGCAGGTTATGAAAGTTTGAACATATTTCTGTGTTTTTTTTTCATTTATTACAGTTTAGCTAATGAATGTGAATTGCCCTTTAAGCTCTGAGAGACCTGTTATCTTATATCGTTACAATGACTTATTTGCTTATCTCAAAATTGTTACAAAAGTATCTTATTTGCAGCTGTAGCTGTTCTGGGCTCTCTGCCAAAAGCCAATTAAGTTAGAAATATTGTTTCTTTTTCTGCCTGTTCAGTGCAGAGAAAATTGTGACTTTCCAGTACAAACGAGGGATTGCGGGTTGAGCTGTCAAAAGAGGGACTGGGACAATTGGGAGGAATGAGGTAAGTCAATACAATCACTTGGGGGTGCCTAACTTTTGGCATCCCCAAGTACATGATGCCTTTCCTTCTCCTTTAAGGGTGTCCGATCTTCAGGGTTAAATTGTGTGCAATTCACAAGATGAGGCAAGAAGAAACAGCTGGCATTCAGTGCAAATATGGAACGCATTTTAGGACATCCTCTGGAAAATTTCTTACCTCATGCAATGTCCTATGGCTTAGGAATGCCGCATTGGTTGCTTTTACTGTCACTCATCCTCCAAATCTGCAGTCATACCTCCGTCCTCTACCATCCCTTCTCAGCCGTCAGTCATACGAACTCCGCCCTCAGCCCTCCGTCTTCCTCCCTCAGTCCTTCGCCCTCTTCCCTCCGCCTTCTGTCCTCCCTGCTTAGCCCTCCACACTCTTTCCTCAGCACTCAGCCTTCGGCTTCACCTGTTCACCCCTCCGCACTTCCCCCTCCGCTCTCCCCCCTCAGAACTCATCCGTCAGTCTTCTCTCTAAGCTCCTACAGTGGTGAGCGAGCATTTTCAGTCCGAGAAATTGTAAATGTGTATATATATAATAATACTGGCGAAGTGCGGAGGGATGAAGATGTAAAGCGGAAGGCTGAGGGCTGAGCAGGGAGGGCGGAGGGAAGAGGGTGGAGTACTGAGGGCGGAGTGAAGAAGGTGGAGGACTGAGGGAGGAGAAGGGAGGGTAGAGGACAGAGGTATGACTGCAGATTTGGTGGATGAGTGACAGTAAAATCACCCGATGCGGCATTCCTAAGCCGTAGGACATCGCATGGAGGACAGGTATTTCCCTGGAGGATATCCTAAAATGCGTTCCGTATGCAAATACGGAGAAGTGTAAGGAGCAATTTATTTACACAAATCAACTACAAGTGTGCAACTGCGTTTTCTGGCAAATTACCCCTTTTTTTTTGTTTTGGTAATTTCAGTTTAAATTTCCAGACAACTCCTATGGAGTTGTGGAACAAGGAGTGACAGTTTTAGAGTGTAAACAGCCAAAACCTGTCACCAAACCCGTCAGCTGTTTAAAATTGCACGTTCTCTGCTCTTGCCTAAACCACTACAACCTTTATTCTCACACACACACACACACACACATCAGGCATGTGACCCTGTCAGAAACCAATCAGATAGCAGCTTTCATGAGACAAGGAAGTGGTGCACAACAGACAGCTGCACACACAGGGAACAGTCAGTGTAAGTTCAGTGCAGAGGAGAATGGGGACTTGGGGAGGAAAGTGTTTGTTACAGTGGGGACTACTAGCTTTAATGAGCTCATCTCCTGTGTGTGTGCAGAAGAGACTGTCACGGTAAGAAAGTTTAACAAGAACAATAACAAGAAAGGGTGCCTTTGGAGAATTCATTGATAGAAGTACCTTACAGGCTAATAAGGTCAGGCATGTGATTTGGCAGAGATGAGGTGTAATAACATCCCTGTGATTACTATTTATTACATTCCTGCAGGTAATGAGTGTACAGTGATTGTCACTGTGATAATGTAGATGATGGAGCCTCTGCTCTAAATTGGATAGGAAATAAAAACGCCAGTGTTTACCTTTACAAACACACACAATCATTCTCTCGCTCTCTCTCTCTCTCTCTCTCTCTCTCTCTCTCTCTCTCTCTCTCTCTCTCTCTCCTTATTTGCAATAATAAAGGAGTCAGTACTCAGTTTTTGGGTTAATGCATGTATAATGGTTAGGCTGCAGCCTGCAGTGCACAGTTCAGGTTTTTAGAGTTGACAGATGACACCACCCATAATAGCTGACTGACATCTCTTACCCTTTTTCGTTTGGATTTAACTATAATCTATTATGTATGGCACATGGGGAGATGTGTTGTTTGCAGGAAATCTGCAATACCCATGGGCAACAAATTTCCTGAAAATGCCCTTCACCTTACTAACCCATAGGGGCAAATTTACTTACCTCCGAATTTGCCAGCATTGACTTCGCCACATTCTAATACCCTACACATGTGCCCTAGGGTTGCCACCTTTATGTCTGGCTGAGACTGGGCCGTGACGTCAGTGGGCGTGTCTGTGATGTCAGTGGGAGGACCCGTGTCATCAGTGGGTGGGGCTATGACGCGGCGATCAGCGATTGGCCGATCGCTGTGTCAAACAAGGGAATCCCGCCCGGTTTTCCTTATTTGGAAAACCGGGCAGGAAGTATAGACCCGGGCAGCCCCTCAAAATACCGGGCTGTCCGGGTCAAAACCGGACAGATGGCAACCCTAATGTGCCCACAGTATAGTTTAGGTGCCATATGTTATCAAATGTAGGGGGGAAGGAGGGTACCCTAAAAAAAATTCACTCTTTTTCAGCCTATCACCCTATAAAAAGAAAAAGAGGCCAGCGTTTTTTTGGGACTAAGAAAAAATTTAAAATTTTTTTGAACCATCCCTATCTACTCTATTGCACTTCGCCTGGTCTGAGGTGGCAATGTAAAGTCTGGTGCAAGAGGTAACGTTCACCAAAATCCGCAAGTTAGTGAATTAGCGTTGTTACGTCCCTTTCCCTATAGCAAAATTTCACCTGGCGTAAGGGTGCGAAGTAGCGCTAGAGTAGGTCCATTTCGCTAGCAAATTTACTCCAGCACCTGTTAGTAAATCAGCGAAGTGGCAAAATGACGTCACGCTGGCAAATTTTTGCTAGCATTAGCCACTTCGCCCTTTAGTAAATTTGCCGCATGTAAAGTGTTAATATGCATCATCAATAAAAAACAAGGAAGAAGGAATTTTGCTGTGATAATGCCTCTGCAGAAATCGTTTCAGACTGAGATGCCTTTTATGTGGCTCTGTGTCTGTTTCTTGTTTTCTGCAATGGCCTTGCAGAGTCTAGACTGGAACCCACTGAAAAATGTTTGACCGATAGAGTCCACTAATAAACCTCAGCCAATCTTAAAAAAAACTATAAGACAAATTAATAAATAATAACAGATAAACGAATGAAGTCTGTATGCGACAAATAATTATTATAAAGCCACTAGAGTTCAGATGCATGTTCTGAACGATTCTCCTTCAGCCAGCTGCCTGGGCTCTTCTGTTCTCTCCTGCCACTTTCTCTTGTGTGATGAGCTGTCTGTAGGTTGTTGTGCCAATAGCAATGTGTGCATGTTCAGTAGTAGTAGTAGTAGTAGTAGTAGTAGTAGTAGTAGTAATAGTAGTAGTAGTACTGGTGTAGGGTAGTTATGATAAGGCCTGCAACATGAACTGAAAAGGGTTGAGCAGTGAGTATTTCATAAATGGTTAGTTCACCTATAAATGAGCTTTTATAATTAAAGGGGTTGTTCACCTTAGAGATAACTTTTAGCATGATGTAGAGAGTGATATCATAAGATAATTTGCAATTTCTGTGGTTTTTGAGTTATTTAGCTTTTTATTCAGCAGCTCTTCAATTTGCATCTAGACCAGTCTGGTAACTAGGGTCCAAATTACCCTAGCAACCATGCATTGATTTGAATAAGAGACTGGGAAATGAATAGGAGAGGCCTGAATAGAAGGATCCGTAATAAGAAGTAAAATAACAATACATTTGTAGCCTTACAGAGCATTTATTTTTTTAGAAGGGAGTCAGTGACAACCATTTGAAAGCTGCAAAGAGTCAGAAGAAAAAGGCAAATAACCATTAAACTATAAAAAAAATTAAATAATGAAAACCAATTGAAAATTTGCTTAGAATTGGCCATTCTTTAACAAAATGAAAGTTTCCTTAAAGGCAAACCACCCCTTTAAGTGGACAGTCATATTCAGATATAGGCTTTTTGTTCAACAGCTAAATGGTTGCTAAGATACTGTTTACCCTAGCAACTAGGTGATGGTTTTTGAATGACTGTAAGGTGCATTTGGAGAGGGCCTAATCAGAAATATAAATAAACAAAGTATTAATAACATTAAACCTGCCCAATTACTGTGTAAGTCAATGGGAGAGGTCCAGAGATCAATTTGGTGATGTTTGTAGCCTTCCTAAAATTCAAGTTTTTTTCAGAGAAAAAAACTAGGATCAAGTTTATTTTATTAATTTTATTAACACAATTCGACTAGTCAAATTTTCGAGTTTAGGGGGAGTTTAAAAAACTCACATGAATTCTAAATTCAACCCTGTGCCTCTAAATGTGAGCTACTTCTTTGTAACTTCCCATTGTAGTCTTAGGGTCTTACAAATTATTACAGCTAACTTTAGTTTGGGCTTAATGATTTGTTTAAAGCAAGGTGTTCATTGTTTTCTTCTTTCTCCAAGATCCTCAAAGGCCTTGGCTATAATAGACTGGTCCTTCAGATTGGCAGGGGGACCATAGAACCAGCACCATCTTGTACTTCTGACTTCTTGCTGGAATGTTTTCGATACAAAGACTCTCTTAAGGAAGACATAAAGAGGGCAGATCTGGTAATAAGTCATGCAGGTGTTTCTTGGTTTGTCTTTCTAGAACCCAACATTTAATCTTTTCCAGTGGCAGTTCTTGAATATCAGTGATAAATTAAAGGTACAGCACATAAATTAGATGTTTAACTGAAATCTAAGTAAGCCTGAATAAGGGAGCACCACCCCTAAATCAAAGAGAAACAGACAAATGGTGTGCAGGGTTATATGGATAAATAGTAACACAAAAGAGAAAAAGATTAACCCTTAAATTTGCACCACCCCATCTTTAAATCCGATGACTCAAGGAACAATAAAACTTAACTTTTAATAAATGAATTAAAACCGTAAGTCCAGAGGAGCGTTTAAAATAAGGTTAGGGACAGGGAGGCAAAGAACCCGGATTCAAATGGGCAAAGAAGTACACAGCATACAGTGGGTGTTTGGGATGTCAAAGAGTAACCCACGAGCCTACAAATGTAAATACTGGTAAGTCACATTCAATCATTTAACAGCCATAGGTCGGGGTCAACCTTGTATGATGGCTTTTAGGCCTTAAAATATCCACCACCCCTTCACCCTCAAGCACACCCTCCCATAGCCAAAGAGAGAGAAGCCAGTATATTATGGCTGTATGTCGATTAACCCTGTATTAAATCAGGCAAACTAAATACATAAACTGCCAACCCTGGCATACGAGTGCTGGTAGGCAGCAGAGTTCAGTTAATAAGCCATAGACTGAGATAGGGATTAACACAAAGCGCAATCAGGTCTGGTGCACCACCCCTTCACCCTCAAGCGCCCCCTCCCCTTTTCCAAAGTAAACAACCAAAGTTCTACCATTTAAAATTATATAACTCTTTTATTATGTAACATTTTCATTTCCATAAACTTACAGCACCCTTGGGAACACACTACAGAAAATGGACCTTTTCAGCCTTGAAGCATTTTTCTCCTGGAAGGCCAGAAAATTTTGCTGCATTTTTAGATAAAATTGTGGGAATTAAATAATACA
This sequence comes from Xenopus petersii, assembly GCA_038501925.1. Lineage (NCBI taxonomy): Eukaryota > Metazoa > Chordata > Amphibia > Anura > Pipidae > Xenopus > Xenopus petersii. The sequence continues at coordinate 43,239,374 of CM076679.1, forward strand.
GATCTATACTTTTAATAATTTTTCATAAATGCCCTGCATTGTTTATTTTGACAATAAAAAATACATGTGTGGGTGAGCATTTAGGGAATAGTGATCATAACATGGTCTCCTTTGAGATTCTGTTGCAGAAGCAATTCTATAAGGGAGTAACTAAAACACTAAATTTCAGACGTGCAAACTTTGACAGTATAAGGGCATCTCTGTAACATATTAAGTGGGAAATGCATTTCTCAGGGTTAAACACAGAACAAAAATGGGAAGTCTTTAAAATGCTGCTTAATAAATATACTTGTCAGTATATTCCACTTGTAAGCAAGGAACATTGTTGCAAAGCAAAACCTTTTTGGTTCAATAGAAGCGTTGGTGTTGAGGTGGGTAAGAAAAGACGTGCTTTTAAAACTTTCAAGTTAGCTGGTACAGCCGAATCATTTATAAGATCTCAAAGGAGACCATGTTATGATCACTATTCCCTAAATGCTCACCCACACATGTATTTTTTATTGTCAAAATAAACAATGCAGGGCATTTATGAAAAATTATTAAAAGTATAGATCTGTATTATTTAATTCCCACAATTTTATCTAAAAATGCAGCAAAATTTTCTTGCCTTCCACAAGGAGGCCAATAAATCATGCAAAGAAGCTATAAGGCAAGCTAAAATTGCTATAGAAAAGGATATTGCAGCAAGCACTAAAAAAAATCCAAAATTATTTTTTAAATATGTTAATAGTAAAAAAATGAAGCAGGAAGGGGTGGGTCCCTTACTATCAGAAGGGGGTCAGCTGGTTGATGAAAACAAATTAAAAGCGCAGATTCTGAATTCATATTTTTCATCTGTCTACACAAATGAGGAATCAGTAAGTGAAGGTTTCCTTCTTAACAGTCCCAATTCTAGTAATACAACTAATGATGCATGGTTCACACATGATGAAATTCAAAAGAGACTAGAACATGTTAAGATTAACAAAGGTCCAGGGCCAGATGGTATTCATCCCAGGGTAATTAGCGAGCTTAGCTCTGTGATTGCCAAACCTCTTTACTTAATTTTTCAGGATTCATTGAGATCTGGCATAGTGCCGAGAGACTGGCGAATTGCTAATGTGGTGCCTCTATTCAAAAAAGGATCCCGTTCTCAGCCTCAAAACTATAGGCCAGTTAGTCTGACGTCAGTGGTAGGAAAGCTTTTCGAAGGGTTAATAAAGGATAAGATACTGGACTTCATAGCAAATCATAATACTATGAGTTTGTGCCAGCATGGTTTTATGCGTAATAGATCTTGCCAGACTAACTTAATTTCTTTTTATGAGAATGTAAGTAGACACCTCGATTCTGGGATGGCAGTGGATGTGATTTACTTAGATTTTGCTAAAGCATTTGATACAGTGCCACACAAAAGGTTACTGGTTAAATTAAGGAATGTTGGCCTGGAACATAGTATTTGTACCTGGATAGAGAACTGGCTAAAAGATAGACGACAAAGAGTGGTGGTAAATGGAACATTTTCTAATTGGACCAGTGTTGTTAGTGGAGTACCGCAGGGCTCTGTACTAGGTCCCTTGCTTTTCAACTTGTTTATTAATGACCTGGAGGTGGGCATTGAAAGTACTGTTTCTATTTTTGCAGATGATACTAAATTGTGCAGAACTATAGGTTCCATGCAGGATGCTGCCACTTTGCAGAGTGATTTGTCTAAACTGGAAAACTGGGCAGAAAACTGGAAAATGAGGTTCAATGTTGATAAATGCAAGGTTATGCACTTTGGCAAAAATAATATAAATGCAAGTTTTACACTAAATGGCAGTGTGTTGGGAGTTTCCTTAAATGAGAAGGATCTAGGGGTCTTTGTATATAACACGTTGTCTAATTCTGGGCAGTGTCATTCTGTGGCTACTAAAGCAAATAAAGTTCTGTCTTGCATAAAAAAGGGCATTAACTCAAGGGATGAAAACATAATTATGCCTCTTTATAGGTCCCTGGTAAGGCCTCATCTGGAGTATGCAGTGCAGTTTTGGACTCCAGTCCTTAAGAGGGATATAAATGAGCTGGAGAGAGTGCAGAGACTAAGTGCAACTAAACTGGTTAGAGGGACGGAAGACTTAAATTATGAGGGTAGACTGTCAAGGTTGGGGTTGTTTTCTCTGGAAAAAAGGCGCTTGTGAGGGGACATGATTACACTTTACAAGTACATTAGAGGACATTATAGACAAATGGCAGGGGACCTTTTTACCCATAAAGTGGATCACCGTACCAGAGGCCACCCCTTTAGACTAGAAGAAAAGAACTTTCATTTGAAGCAACGTAGGGGGTTCTTCACAGTCAGGACAGTGAGGTTGTGGAATGCACTGCCGGGTGATGTTGTGATGGCTGATTCAGTTAATGCCTTTAAGAATGGCTTGGATGATTTTTTGGACAGACATAATATCAAAGGCTATTGTGATACTAAGCTCTATAGTTAGTATGGGTATATAGAATTTAATTAAAAGTAGAGAGGGGTGTATGTATGGATGCTGGGTTTTCATTTGGAGGGGTTGAACTTGATGGACTTTGTCTTTTTTCAACCCAATTTAACTATGTAACTAACTAACTATGTATTAAACTACTTTCTTTATGTGATCTTTCTGATCCCAATTTATGTGTACAGTGCTTGAACTGTAAAGAAATAAGTGGGGTCATTAACAAGCCAGTCATTAACTCTTTTAAATCTTAGCATGATGTAAACAGTCAAGTTCCAAGCCAATGTTGGCTAACTTCTTTTATGGTGCGGGTCCATAACCTAATTGGAGACACGTTTGTACTAAAATGGTGATGTCATGAAAAAAAAGCCTGTAGAGTGGCAGACAGGGGGCCACAAAATGCATTGGAGGGCCACACTTGAGCTGCAGGTCTCCAGTGGGACATCCTAGAACTAAGTAATTTCCCAGCTGGTTTATATATTTACATTGTGTGATGTTTTCACATCTGAAATTGAACTAAACGTTACCAGAACTCTCAATAGTCCAATTTAAAGTGATTGATTGCTAATTATCCCTCCAAAAAAGCAGAGGATGAAATGAAAGACTAGAGGGTAAGAAGAGAGTTTACATTGATACCTACATGGATAAAATAAAGTCTCACAATGCATATTTAATATTTATATTTTATTATAACAAAAACATTCAAAGGCTATACTTTTCAACCAAAGGAACGTTCAAGACATGTCGTACAAAATAAAAAATACACAACTATCAAACTCATAAATAATAAGCAGTATCTAATTTTACCAATCATAGTGTTGGTCCCCTTGGCTGGATACCTGTGGCGAGAGCTAAAACTTCCCCCTTTTCCACCGGGCCTGGCACAACTGTCCCCCCTTAATGGCAGCCCTAATTGTGGATACCAATATAATAAAGGAAACAAGATTTAAATAATAGTAAATGTAAAGCTCATTTTGCTTGACTACCATAATGCTAAAATAGCATTAGGAATTATTTCTTAGTGTGACCGTCCCATTTAAGTGCTAAGCATCTAAGAGACAAAATTTGAAGTTATATGAGTGCACCAAATAATAGATATATCTGTATATTCAGTCTTATCACCTTAATCTGGTATTTAAGATTACTTAATGTATAACTTAATGTAGCACGCTCTACATCATTGGAGTAAATAAGTCTTATATGAGCTTTAGTTCAGATGCATATACAGTAATGTACGGAGCATAATTGTATTAAATTTGGTGATTTTGGTGACATTTCCAAAAATCACTTGAACCCTGCAGCATCGTATTACCCACATCGTATTACCCACATACTTTTAGGTATCAAAAGAAATCACCCCAAATATGAAAGCCTAGGGTCCTCTGAACAGTTTGATGCCCAATATGTATAGGTGTACCCAAGCAAGTGGCATATAGGGGCCCCAAAAGGAAGACCCCCATTTGGTCTGTCATTTCAGGTACAAAATCAACACATTTACATCGTTTTGGGGGGGGCAAAAGTAGAAAAAAGTACATTCACCCCAGAAAACCATATATTTTTCGGAAAATACACATTCCCACAAACCCAAATTGGGTATGCATTTCTTTGTACTCCAAAGTACCAAGTCGCAAGCTTTTCCTAAATTTGGCGATAAAAGCAACAGTTTTTACATTTCTGAAAATTGCCTAAAAATATTGCAATTGGCTGAATTTATCTCACCCAATTTCTTACATACAGTTGTAAAACACCATAAATACTGATGCCAAGGGTCTACTGAACAGTTTGATGGCCAATATGCATAGATATACCAAGGCAGCTGGCATGTGCGGACCTCAAATTAAAATAGTGCATATGATTTTTCTCTGCTGCCGATTTGCCTTCTGTGAACATAGACCCTTGACTTTATATTATGTGCCTCAAGACCCTCTTAACAGCAAAGACCCCTCAAAACCATATATTTTTGGATGAAAAACAAGCATATGAATTTTCACGCTAGCCAACTAAGCTGCAGAAAAGAGAGCCCCAACTGTGCGTTATGTGCCGTAAGACCCCCAAACTGTAAAAAGACCCCCCGAAAATGATATATTTTTGGAAAGCATATATTCTGGCGAATCAAACTAAGTAAAATAAATCTTTCTATACCAAAGCACCAAACAGCAAAACTATACTAAAGATACATAAGGAACAATAATGCAGGGATAAAATTGCAAGAAAACCACAAAAATAGCGTAAATCAATGAAATAACAAAATAATTGATCCGACCGCGTAATTAGTGGCTGAAAGCAATTATAAAATAGTCACGCTGTCAAAATAACATGTTTTTAGGCAAAACAAACGGTACAATGAATAAGTAAAAAAAACAAACAAAACACCTGTTTGTGAGTTTTTGTGTATACATATTTGTGCACTTCTAAAAGTTGTCTGAGTGTGTAAATACATGTAAATAACTGTAAATAATTGTATAAAAGGGACCAAGTGTGCTAAAATAAGTGTGCTAAAATAAAAAAATTAAAAATACCAATCTTTACTAAAATGTGTGTGTAGGTGTATAATTGTACTGTAAGTATGTGTAAGTGCAGGTAAGTGTGTAAAAAACCATGCACTTACCGTTTTTGTAGCAGGGGGATCGCTGGAATAGATGGAGGGTCCCTGGACAGCGTGTCTGCAGAGTTACTGCGCAGCAGGAAATGTGTGGGCGGCTGTGCAGGAAGGAAGAGGTGAGTGAGAAGCAGCAGCGCCATTTGCAGTGCATTTGCCACTTTGATTGTCGCAGATCCGACTTGACGGCCCCCCCACCTCGTTGCCCAGGGGGGCGTCAACCCTCCTGACTCTCTGCTAGGGTTGCCACCTTTTAAAAAAGTCTTCACCGGCAGGTGGAGGGGGCGGGGTTAAAAGGGTGGGTTGTGATGCTAAAGGGGGCGGGGCCGTGATGTGCGAGGTATGTTCTTGGCAGCCTGAGCCCTGAACCGCCAGCATGTACACCGTATGTGCTTGGTGGTTAAAGGGTTAAATAAGGGACTGGAATATGAATAGGAGAGGCTTGAATAGAAGGATCAGTAATAAAAAGTAACAAGTGACAATAACAATACATGTGTAGCCTTACAGAGCATTTGTTTTTTTAGAATGGAGTCAGCGACGCCCATTTTAAAGCTGCAAAGAGTCAGAAGAAACAGGTAAATAACTATAAAAAATAAATAATGAAAACCAATTCAAAAGTTGCTTAGAATTGGTCATTCTATAACATAATAAAGGTTACCTTAAAGGTAAACCACCCCTTTAATATACTTTGGATTTGACTACATTGTTTCTAATCTATATATTCACTAATTTTATTATTATTATTGCATCTATATCCATACTTATTACAGGATATAGCCTTCCAGTTTTTATCCCATAAATATGCCCGTACCGATGTTCCCTTGCTGTGTGTTGTATTGATAAAGGTCTGCCCTGAACTTTTAATTTATAATTTAATAGCCAGCCGGGTGTATTGTCTTCCTCTCACCCTCCTCAAACCTTAACCCTATATTGTAAACCAGCATAAGAGCACATACTGTATATTTGGATTTCATTTTCCTTTATCTCATCTGTGCAAAACATTTTGGTTTGTATGGTGAATGATTTGGAGAGTAATCGGTAAGTAATGATGCTTCTAGGAAACGCTATACACGATGTGCATTTCTGCACTTCATCTCTTGCTTAGCTTTGTATACAGAACCACTATGAAAAAAAGACCAAAACCGTACAACATAAAATGTATATAGTAAAAGTCTACTTAAAGTGGACCTGTCATCCAGACACAAAAATCTGTATAATAAAAGTCCTTTTCAAATTAAACATGAAATCCAATTTCTATTTTTTATTAAAGCATTCATAGCTGTTGTAAGCTCATTTAGAAATCTCAGCTGTCAATCAAATATTGTCTGCCCCTCCTCTATGCCAGTGGCATAGAGGCGGGGCAAACAATTACTTTCACTTTCCATTCAGCACTTCCTAGATGTCACTGCTCTCCCCACATTCCCCCGTTTTCTTTACCGTTTAATTGCGTAGCCAGTGCATGGGGATGCACATCAGGTCCCCCATTCTGGTGCACAAATAAGATTCTGAGATGATGCAAGGCTTGTCTTAATAACACTGTCCACAAAATGGCTGCTGCCTGCTTGCTATAATTATGAATTCCCAGACTGAAGGAAACAAGATTCAAATAATCTATATAGTGTAATTAAAGTTAATTTTGCTTGACTAATGTGATAAAATAGGATTTGGAATGTTTTTTTTTGGATGACGGGTCCCCTTTAAAACAAAAGCCATTCACACATCTACTACTATTGAAGAAGTTGAAATCTCTGCAGGCCATCATCAGCTCTTTTTCATTAGTCTGATTATTTTACTTGAAATACTGCTGATGAAACAACTAACACTGCTAGCGGTACTCAATGTATATTTACTAATGAAAGAGGCTAAGAAATATAATATAATCATTGGCATTGTTGAAGCTGGATAAATCACTGTAAAGTGAGATGACTTTACCTTGTTTCTGAAGCGTGGGGAAATAAAAAACAATGGAAATCTTGTTTGCATATTAAGAAGGGTTAAAAATCCAGAATTAAGGAAGAAGTCATGGTGGGATATTAGAGGGCTAAATGTTATGGGTTGCACTTCACCAATTTCAATAGAACAGGCAATTTATTTGTAGAGGTGTGCTACAGGCCCACTCATGTAAGTGAAGTGGCTCAGCTCCTGCTGCAAATAGAGAAGCCTTGGGTCAAGTATTAAAGGTGTGGTTCACCTTCAAGTTAACGTTTAGGGGCCGATGCATCAAGCGTCGAATATCGAGGGTTAATTAACCCTTGATATTCGACTAGGGAATGAAAATCCTTTGACTTCGAATATCGAAGTCGAAGGATTTTGCGCAAAAAGTTCAATCGAAGGAATAATCCATCGATCGAACAATTAAATCCTTCGATTCAAAGGATTTTAATCCAACGATCGAAGGATTATCCTTCGACCAAAAAAACTTAGCCAAGCCTATGGGGACCTTCGAAGGAAGGAATAATCCATCGATCGAACGATTAAATCCTTCGATTCGAAGGATTTTAATCCAACGATCGAAGGATTATTCTTCGACCAAAAAAACTTAGCCAAGCCTATGGGGACCTTCCCCATAGGCTAACATTGGGTTCGGTAGCTTTTAGGTGGCGAACTAGGGGGTTGAAGTTTTTTCTTAGACAGTACTTCGACTATCGAATGGTCGAATAGTCGAACGATTTTTAGTTTGAATCCTTGAAGTCGAAGTCATGGTCGAAGTAGCCCATTCGATGGTCGAAGTAGCCTAAAAAACACTTTGAAATTCTAAGTTTTTTTACTTCGAATCCTTCACTTGAGCTTGGTGAATTGGCCCCTTAATGTTAGAGATAAATTACTACTTCTCTGCAACTTTTCATTTGGCCTTCATTTTTTTCTTTTTTATAGTATTTATTTCTTCTGACTCTTCTCAGCTTTTAACTCCATCTAAACTAAATGCTACAAATATATTGTAATTGCTACTTTTTATTCAGTTGAGGCTAGGGATGCACCGGATCCAGGATTCAAATCCTTGTGCATGGCCAAACTAAATCCGAATCCTAATTTGCACATGTAAATTAGGTGTGGGAAGGGAAATCATGTGACTTTATGTCACAAAACAAGGAAATAAAAAACATTTTTCCCACCTTTTGCATAAACAAATTAGGATTTGGATTGGTATTCCGCCGAATCTTTCATGAAGGATTCGGGGATTCTGCTGAATCCCAAAAAGTGGATTCGGTGCTTCTCTAGTTGAGGCCCTCTCCAATTCATATTCCAGTTTCATGCTCAATTCAATGCATGGTTGCTATGGTAACTTTTGACCCTCGCAGCCAGATTGCTGAATTTACAAACTAGAGAGCTGATAAGTAAAAGCTAAATAGGGTAAACACCACAAATAATTCAAAATGAATTGTCTCAGAATATCATTCATTATATCATTCTAAAAGTTGATTTAAAAGTGAACAATCACTTTGTTAATGGAGGTTTTTAACTACTCATATATTCACTGAAGCAACAATACCTATAAGCACCCGTGGAAGGATCTTGGATCTGAAACATGTCATAAAATTTTCAATAAAAAGATGACCAATTAATAATTAGTTGGTTCTCCAGAGTACTATTAGCTACAATATTTGAAAGTACTGTAAGCACATTTAACTGAAATAGTTGAGGATCCGAACCAGAAATCATGCTGTACTCCTTCTCTAATAGTTCATAAGGTATATGGGTTAAAAAAGACCAAATTTTAGCACCATCACATCACTACATTAAAGGGCACCTGTTGCCAAAATATATTATCCCCAACCAAAGGTGTAGGATAATAGGGCCTGCACTCTGGTTGGGGGTAACAGTTGTGTTTTGTTTTTTTTAAACTGCCTCCCGCAAGTGCTAGGCCACTCACACCAGGAGGAAACTCCCGGTGCGAGTGGCCATGTTAGTCAGAGTTAGGGTTGCCACCTGGTTTACCGGCCTGGTTGGTAAAAATGATCGTTAATCCCAATGTTATTAATAGGGAAAAAAGATAAATATATAGGAAGGCTGGTATTTTTTTCCAGAAAAGGTGGCAACCCTAGTCAGAGTGCGTGTGCATATTGAGTTTCTAACATCACGTGCATGCGTTTAATAAGCAGGTTGCAGCGTTTGCTTATTATGTGCATGCGTGTGGACACTGAAACTGGGAGGTGCAGGTTTCCTAGGGGCAATTACAAAAAAACTACTGTTACTTCCAAACTAGGTGACCACCTTTTGATAAAAATTCAACCGTCCGGTGGTGGGGGAGGAAACAAAAAGGGCGGGCTGTGATGTAAAAGGAGTGGAGCCATGCAGCACAATGACCAGAAGGCAGGGTTGATGAGCCATCCAAAGTTACGTTTATAGAGGGATTGGGGACGGGCCAAGGGCTTTTGTTAAGGGTATTACAAATTTGCCAGCAACTACATCGCTGGTAAAAAAAATTGTAATACCAGTAGGGTTGCCACCTTTTTGATCTGGCCCTACCGGCCGGTGACCTCGCGGTGGGGGCAGGCCAGAGAGTTGTGCCTTCCGGGGCGTGGCTGTGCCAGTCCAGGGGCGGGGTTTTGATGATCCAGGGCATGGTTATGACGTTTCAGAACGGAGTTTCAACAGGAAGGTCTGCGCCCTTGTATTAGATGAGTAAGGGAGAGGGGTGAATCTGAGGCAGGCCAGGGGCGGAACAAATTTACCGGCTAATACATTTACGGTAAATGTGTAATACTGGCTAGGTGGCAACCCTAAATACCAGCCTTGGCAGGTGTTTTACTGGCTAGGCCAGTAGAATACCGGGGTGGCAACCTTACTCCAAACTGGCATTTGGGTTATATTAGCCTGCACCTTTGGTTTGGGAATATATATTTAACAGGTGCTTTTAAGTTTTCTGCTAAAATAATAAATGTTATTTTTCAACAAGGTCGTTCAACTGAGCAGTAAGCAAATTTAATGGAATGACTAGGAAAGCTTTTAATAACCTCACGTCACTTAGGGAAAGAACTCTACAACAAAAGGTGCACTTGACATTTGAAAACGAGTCATGCATCGTGAGCTGAACGCTAACTCATCTTTCCACTGAATTCTATCACAGTCTCAATATATAAAAATGTAATAAAGAAAAAGAATTTTAAAAACATCCTACAGGAAAGATGTATTTTAAATTTTTTCTTGCTCTCTAACATGAAACACTGATTTACGGCGCTTAGTCACACCCACTACGTGATGCGTCGCCGCGCTCACGTAGAGTCGTGACGCCAATCTCGCGAGAAGAGACGTGTGGCGTAGGGATTTTCTGTAAAAGACAGGAGGGCTAGGAGTCTGCAATTAACAGTTTTGTGGGAGGTGTAAGTAGCGATTTGCATCTGTGTTAGGGGAATCGGAACTGCTGGGCAATATGAAAGTTGTGTAGGGGAAAGAACATGTTTGTACCTTAGCAAGCGCCCTCCCGAGGTCTACAGATCACTGACAGCAGGGGGCCTGGTAATTAAAGTAAGTGCAGCACTACCGGCTCCCCAACACCCGAAATCCACAGGGCCCGGGACGACTGTCCGCCCTGCCATCCTCCCCTGATGGCTGCCCTGCCTCTAGTGCATCTAGCGCAACATTCACTTGCCTGCCTGAGAAAAAGGTAAGGGTCACCAGACAGTCGGTCTATACGCCTCTGTGCAGTCTATACACCTCTATACAGTCTATACGCCTCTATATACCTCTGTACAATCTATACACCTCTGTACAGTCTATACACCTCTGTGCAGTCTATACGCCTCTATACACCTCTGTACAATCTATACACCTCTGTACAGTTTATACGCCTCTATACTCCTCTGTACAATCTATACGCCTCTGTACAATCTATACGCCTCTGTACAATCTATACGCCTCTGTACAATCTATACGCCTCTGTACAATCTATACACCTCTGTACAATCTATACGCCTCTGTACAATCTATACGCCTCTGTACAATCTATACACCTCTGTACAATCTATACGCCTCTATACACCTCTGTACAATCTATACGCCTCTGTACAATCTATACACCTCTGTACAATCTATACGCCTCTATACACCTCTGTACAATCTATACACCTCTATACACCTCTGTACAGTCTATACGCCTCTATACACCTCTGTACAGTCTATATGCCTCTATACACCTCTGTACAATCTATACACCTCTGTACAGTCTATACACCTCTATACACCTCTGTACAATCTATACGCCTCTGTACAGTCTATATGCCTCTGTACAGTCTATATGCCTCTGTACAATCTATACGCCTCTGTACAGTCTATATGCCTCTGTACAATCTATACACCTCTGTACAGTCTATATGCTTCTGTGCAATCTATACGCCTCTGTGCAGTCTATAATCTATACACCTGTGTGCAGTCTATACACCTCTGTACAATTTATACACCTCTGTACACAGTAAATACTCATGTGCCATGACCTTATTTAAAGCACAATATAGGTACACATTTTAAAATAATAATAAGATAAGAGCTGCCCACTCCAGGATGTCCTTTTTTTTTTAAAAAAGATGAAGTGGGAGTTGCCCTTGAAATGGACAATCTACTGATGTTTTGGTAGTCATTGCTTAAAGGGGTGGTTTGCCCTGAGTTTAAAGGAGACATTTTGTGTAAAATATAAGAATGTACCAATGTGTTGTATTCATTTTGATATAGAAGAATTGTGCCTAAAAAGGTAGTGTTTCAGGCTGATTTATTGAATATTTCTGCAAAAACCCTAATAATCCCTCCCTTCTCTTCCACTTCCTGCTCCCTGAATTCCCAGGCTGTGCAGAGGAGCCGGCGGCTTTCAGCTCATTGCACTGTAGGACAGGAACCAATCAACAGCTAGCATGACCTGATAGGGAACTGAAGCCTGTCTGTGCTTATGTGACTGCAGGGCTGTGATTGGCTGTCCCCCCTCCTACTGTGCTTCTGGCAGGGACAGTTAGGACACACCCACCCCTCATTAGAAACCAGTGAACATTTTATACGGAGTTCCAATGAAGGGGCTATTTTTAAAGATAACATTAATTTTTAGCACCATGTAAAAGCAACACCATATATTTCTTATAACTGCCTCCCTCAAATTAGGGTTTTTTATTTATCCTACATGTCTCCTTTAACTTTTATTATGTTATGGAATGGCTAATTCTAAGTAACCTTTCAATTGGACTTAGTTTTTTCTTTTTATAGTTTTTTAAATTATTTGCCACCTTCTGTTTTTTCCAGCTTTGTAAGGCTACAAATGTATTTTTATTGCTTCTTTTTATTACTCATCTTTCTATTCAGACCCTCTTCTTTTCATATTCCTGTCTCTCATTCAAATCAGTGCATGGTTGCTAGGGTAAGCTGGACCCTAGCAGCCAGATTGTTGAAATTGCAAACAGGAGAACTGCTGAATAATAAATAATGCAAAAACATTATAATAATACAAATACACAAATAATAAAAAATGAAATCTAACTGCAAATTGTCATCATTCTCTACATCATACCAAAAGTTATCAAATCCTTTAATTGTGAGTATAGGGTGCCACAAACAGACACTTATTAAAATAACATTACTGAACAACAGGTTACCTTTCATTTATTACTTCAAATATTGTTGGCAATTCCCCTTTAAAAAAACCCCACCAGATTATGGACCTATAAAGCAGATAGTCAGGTAATAGGATGCTTGAGGTTTTTTTTATCTTGTGACTTTCCTTGAGACTGGGAAATTGGCAACTTTTTTCTCTGTCCCCGCTGTTCTTTATCAACATTCACCCTGCCTTCACTGGTGCAGATTATTGGAGTTTTCATTTTCTGAACTGGCGCCAGATCTTATTTTGTTTTCATCCTACATAATATTCCCTTTAATTTTTTCCCATACAGAAATCTAAGCAATATGGTACAATTGCCAATTGGCTGTAGTTTCACAGCTACTGAAAACCTAAGGATCACCTCAAATTTATTAAAAAAAACCTCACTCTGTTTTCCATGTAAAAGTGAAGAATCATAAAGCTCTTATGCTGCAGGACTGATTACTAGTCCACTTTGGTACATATTACAGACTACACACATTTTCTATGCAGCATGCATAGGAACTTATTACCAACGAGCCCTGCAGATTATTAAAGGTAAAATAACGCATTTTAAGCAACTGCTAATGCCCTATAAATAGCCTGATTTTCAAATTCTATAGTTTATTGCTTTTTGAATGATTTTTGCTATCATTTCAGTTCCTATCATTTGTCTTAATGCTCTTGACATTAATGTGGTGTTGTAGTGACAAGGTGAGGCTTTACTAAGGAATAGAAACTGGTAGCAACCACAACTATGTTGCTTACAACTGATGGCTAGTTGTTGTGGGTAGGGCTGCCACCTTTTCTTGAGAAAAATGCTGCCTTTCCTATATTTTATTTTCCCTATTGATATAGGGAAATGTCGGTCAGGTGGCAACCCTAGTTGTGGGTTACTAGTCCTGGGGAAATGTTGTCCTTATTACTATTTAATTGTATGTCTTTTTTAATTTACTTTGGTCTATGGTTTCCAGTGTTCCTAATCACTAATGTTTATTCGGGTTGCCTTTTGTTTAGCTTTCAGAGTTGCAAGAAACCCACAGGATGTAAATGGAGTTGTCAAAGATTATTCCTGTGAGGCATCAATGAAGTTAATAAACTACTACAGAGAGCCAACGCTGAGCAGGAGACAATATGAAGCCTGCACATGAGAGGAGCCAGGAATGTCTTCCACCAAAGAAACGGGATCTGGCACAAAACTGTGTGAATGTAGAGGAGGAGCCCAAGATACCCAGCTCATCTGCTAATGAAAGTACAACCAGTGAAGCTTCAGGATGGCAGAGGAGTGTGTTCATGGCAGCAGGACAGGGACAAGGAGTTGGTTATGCAGGTACTGGGGAAGGAGCAGAAGCTGTAACTGTGGATCAGTATGCAACTTTTTACAAAGTTGCTGTGCCTGCTGCCTCCTTTTCACCACCAGGTCTCCACCCAGTGATGAATATGAGCTCTGTTCCATCATCCTTCAGTGTAGCTTCTCCTTTGATACAGCACCAAGGTATTACTTATCCTCCTATTCACTATGCTCAAATTCCACATACTGCTGTACAATTCCTTGGTTCCCCCTATGCAGTTCCATATACAGTTCCACCAGGTTTTCTTTCTCGAGCTGTAATATCGCCTCCTACTAACCTAGCTGCTCCTCATGTCCCTCACTATGTGCCATATAATTCTGTCCTTGTTGAGGGTGTCACTCCACCCCCAGAGGCTCAGTCTCCCCATTCTATGAGCAAACTTACCAATGCATCATCTCCTTCAGTCCTTATGGGGGTGGTGCCAGTGGATGTTGCAAAGGGAAGAGTTCCTTTATTTTATCAGCATTCCTCTCAGCTGCCAGTAGCCTATCCTGTAAATGAAATGCTTCTGGCATGTCATTCTAACACAGAACTGTGTGCTCCTTCCCATGCTGAAAAAGACAGAGATATGCTAATCACTTCTACAAATGGGACACAGAGGGTGCCTGATAATGTCTCTGGCCATAGGTCCAGTAAAGTAGTAGATATTTACATCCATAATGCAGAGGAACAGCTTGGAAAGGTGCAAGAAAACATGGTGGATGGTGACGTTTACACAACACAAAGGACGGAAGCCTCTTTGCTAACCCACAGGAGCACCCCTGACACAGATTTGGAAGTGCAGAGGGTTGTTGGAGGTCTGGCTTCTCGTGATTTCTGTTCACAGTCTGTTCAGAAAAAAGATATGTTAATCCCATTAAATCTTTCTCAAAATGCAACTGAGCAGCTGGTTCAGCCAAAAAGAGATTCTGTTTATGGAAAACTGCCTAGCCCATCTCCTGAGAGAGGGCAGATTAGTATGTATACCGAACAACCTGTTAAGTACACCGAAAAAGTAACATTAACAGCAAATGGGGACCCTTCTAAAGTGAAAAACTGTCCTACACAGCAGTCATTTCCAGCCCGTCCATTATCAAAATTACAGGGGGCACCAGATAGACATACCTGTGACACTCCTTCAGAAAGGAACTCTCCACATACAAATGTAGAATCTAAACAGCCTCCACATTCCGCTGCTTTACCGTCACACTTCATGAAAGGTGCCATTATTCAGCTAGCCACTGGAGAACTAAAAAGGGTAGAAGACCTACAAACCCAAGACTTTGTACGGAGTGCTGAAGCGAGTGGTGGCCTGAAGGTAGATTCCAGTACAGTTGTGGACATTCAAGAAAGTCAGTGGCCAGGCTTTGTGACTCTTCATTTCTTTGTGGGTGAACAGCAGAGTAAAGTGTGTCTTGATGTCCCTCCTGAACACCCTTTCTTTGTGTATGGGCAAGGCTGGTCTTCCTGTAGCCCTAGGCAGACATCTAAACTTTTTGCACTTCCTTGCCATCGGCTTCAGGTGGGGGATGTTTGTATATCAATCAGTTTGCAGAGTGCAGTTAAGAATGATGCTTCAACAGTAAGCTGTACTTCAGCAAGTCTGACTACACCAAACACCACCGAGAAAGCAGTGTTATATTCTAGAGAGGGTCAGTTGCTTGAGATAGATGGCGAGACGCACAATCAGCTTAAGAAAAAAGGT
This sequence comes from Xenopus petersii, assembly GCA_038501925.1. NCBI lineage: Eukaryota > Metazoa > Chordata > Amphibia > Anura > Pipidae > Xenopus > Xenopus petersii. Next base: position 43,255,014 of record CM076679.1, read on the forward strand.
CAGAGTTCCTTTGTCCAGACCTTGTGTTCTCAGCCCTCAGCTGTGTCCAGCTGGTCCAGTTCAGGTGTCCAAAGACATAATGTGCAAAATGCAGATACTCAGCCTTCGCGCCACTCTTTTATTCCCCAAGAGGTGAAGCTGTCCATTGAGGGGCGTTCAAATGCAGGGAAGTAACAACTTGCTCCTAAACAGACAGATGATTTGCACAGTACAGAGTACAGGGATAATCAGGCGGTGGCAGGTGCCTTGCTGCAGAATTACAGAACACAGTAGGGTATTGTCTAAAAAACCCACTGTACACAGTCATTACCTGTTATTAGTACTACATTTTTTTTGTTGCTTTGTTAGTCACATTAAGATATCTTACAATGTAGTCATTTCTTTTTTATATGGAATGGATTAGTTAAGGCTGAAGGCAGGCAGAATATCGTACTCCTTGATGACAGATGCTACAATGTGACCAAGTCTTTTGGACAGAAAATGTACTGTTTGGTGTCAGCTCTTAGGGTCTTCCTTTCTAAACTTACGTGCATGGCTGTGGACACTGCATAATTAGCTTTTTATAATGTTTTATGTATTTTTTTTACACTGCATCCATGATGATGATCACTTTGCATCTTTCTTTATTCCTTTCCTTGCATCTGGCGTATAGTTGGGCTTTAAACTTTATCCCTTGTAATTCACCACAACTGCTACACCTGCTATTAAATAGACACACGGGTAGTAATTTGCCAACATAAACTAGCCATAAAAAAATGAATTTGTTGTTTAACCTAACTGCCAAAGTTTTATGAGCTTTTGTCTTTTGAGACCAATAATTCAATCACATGCAGGGGCTCCACACAGACTGGTCAGACAACCAGATGCACTGGAAGTTGGGATTATTGGCTGACAGACTGGGGGAAAAAACTGGATTTTGATTGCTATGATATGCCAATTCAGTGTATATGCAGCCAGCTATAACAAACTGGCCCAAAGAACAGTTATACTATTGATCATTACTGTTTTTTAATAATGCATCTATTTTGTTTTTTTTTTTTGTCTTCTACCTATTTCAGGACACTACATAAATGCACAGGTTTTAAGTAAAAAGTTGCCTTGCAGAATACTAAGTTTTTCTTTTCCAACTGTGATAGCTTCAGTTTATGTCATGAGACAAAAGCCAAACTGGTGAGGGAATTCATAGTCCACTTACATGCATCTTACAAATCAGTGCTACATCCAAAGGCTACAAAATGTGCATTTGCTCCCGAATGCTGCAGAGAAATGCAGTTAAGGAAAATACAATAAACAGAGCACTTTACTAATGCAAACCATAGTGTTAAAAGGTACAGTGCCTGAGCGCTCTCAACTGTGTGTGCGCGTGCAAATAATCCTTCATAGGGATGGACCGTCCTATTTGTTAAGAAGGGATGTGGAACTCATTGTGTTTTAATATATTAAAGATGATAAAATCCTATATTAACCAGTAACCTATTATGCATCCTATGGAGCCTTAGATATAGGCAGGTGCTTCTATCCTATTATCCTACCTGATCTTTAACAGAGCATTAATCTATATTTTGTTGTGCTTTTTTTTGTAACTGTTTTAAATAAATCAATTTGTACTGTATGTTTGTACTCCACCGAGCAATCTTGTTTTTTCTTGTAATTTTGCTGCACAAACACTGTGCTTTACTGCTAAATCACATTTAATGTGATTATGAAAGTGTGCTATGTATCACAATGCATATAAACCCCAAAGCTCTTGCTGGGTGTTTGTGTGGATTTTTATTAGGCATACAGCCAGCAGAAGGAGCCAGTGAGGAGAGGGCTGCTATTGGCTTGATGGATAGTGACCTTAAGGACAGGACTACACAGCCGATTTCACCATGATCCGACGCACTGCCCAAAATCGCAGGTGTCATGTCGGATGCGATGGAAATAAGGTAAGTAATTCAATTGTCGCACGCTGCATCTGCCAGTCGTGTCAGCAATGCAACGCGATCTGGCACTACCATTACTTCCGTCGCATCCGATGTGACGCCTGTGATTTTGCGGATCGCGGTGGAATCGGCCGTGCAGTCCTGCCCTAAGACATTAACATTAAAAATCTTGCTTCACAAGCAATCTGTTTCTAGTGCCACTAGCCATGGCAACAAGGTAATGTTTTCAGACAAGTAGGTAAAAAGTAAGGAGAAAACTTACCCTTCTCCCCCCCCCATGCCCTCAAAGAAAGAAATTCTGTTAATTGCAGGGCCACAAACATTTTTTCAGGTGGAACATTGAAAATTTTGGGACAAAACCGGCCCAAAGAACAAGGCAAGTACAACACTACCCAGGTCTTATTGTTCCTCCTGCCTCAGCCAGGCCTGTATTACTATGGAAACCCAAGGCTCTGTTTTCTATTGGCTATTAAAGTAGGGAGGTGGGCATTCACTGCTGTTGTCCCAGAAGATTATATTAGGCGAATGCTCCAGCTCCTCATAGTGTTCATTGCACAGAATCACGCTCTTGGTCTAACTCAGATACTGACTGTATCTGACCTACCCAGTGTTCTTCTGAAAAGGATGGAGCTGAGACAAGGGCAAATTGACAAGAATGATGAGCACATCTAAACCTATTTAAGGTAGGCTTGTTAGGAGTCACTTTATATTGAGGTTGCCTTGTCCTAAAAGTAATACTTTAATTTATTGTCCAGTTGTATGCCAGTCAGGGCACCATCTCCAAGGATTGTATACATTCCCCCTGTGCTTGCAGGGGCTTCCTCCCACACTCTAAGACTGGTCATTTGATCAGCGCATCATTGCAAAAAGAACAGGGAAAATCTGCCAGTGACTAGGGTAGAATACTAATGTGTCGGAGCTGAGGGCTTGGATCAAATAAGTGAACCAACAGTCTACTTATATGAAAAATTACAGATAGGTTCCAAACAGTTATGTATCATCTATTAGCAATGGAAAACAGTAAATTCTTGTTCATTCTCACCTTTCCTTCTCCTTTAATTGGTTCTGATAAAAATGGCCACAATGAGTGTAAAAATGATAGGGACAGAAGACTATAAGCTCCAACGGGGCAGGGACTGTAAATGATGTATAATCTCTATTAATATGTTTGTGCTTCATAAATGATAATAATCATATTGATAAAAGTATCATTCATAGACCATTTTCGACAGGCCTTTAGTGTTCTGCCTAATTCAACTTTGGTGGCTGTCATTTAAACTGATTTGTGGCTGCAAGGTTCTCTGCTAGAAATAGCAGACTGGACTCGACAGAAGAGAATAAGAAGCCCTGTACATAAATAAATCTCAATACAAGGCTAGAAGGAATCATTGCCCCATCATCGTAGCAGGAAAATAACCCAGAAAGGGCCAAAGAGTTGCTATTACACTGTAATAAAATGATTTATTGGCTGCACATTTACATTTCTTGTACTGATGTAGTTACACAGTTCTCAAACAAATTAAGAAATTTGACATGGCTTTGCATAACATATGGTAGATCCAGCTCCTTCCTAACTAGACAGGGAATCATTACATTCCCATCCCACATTGCACTACTTGGCTTCTTTACCATTGCAATTTACGATTGCCCTCTGGTGCACTGCTTACTCATGAAAATATGTTGAGGTATGGAATCTTTTATCCAGAATGCTTGAGACCTGGGGTTTTCTGGATATGGGGTCATTATTTAGAGCAGCATGGTGTAAAGGAGAACTATTGCATAACTGAAAATTTAATATAAGCTTCAGCATACTGAAATAAGAAGTTTTCTAAATCGAATTGATTAAAAAGTCTAGTGTTTCTGAAATAATTAAATTTATGTTCACTATTCGATGCTCAGCATCTGTTTCTCTTCATTCTCTATTCATGCAGGAGTTGTGTGTCAGATATTCATTGACAGTTAAATCCAATATATCATATGGGGGGCTCCTTTTGCCTAGAAGATGTGTTAGAGCTCACTCTATTAAAATCACCAACCATCATGTCTCTCTACATGCAGGATTCGTGCAAAAGGCAGTTATTTTGTCAGATTTTGTTTGTACTGGAATCAGTTATTTGAGGGAGCTCTAATACATCTGCTAGGAAAGGGAGCCCAACTTTAAGATATATTGGATCTGTTGCTGAATATCTGACACCCAATTGCAGCATGAAGACAGAATGAAGAGAAGCAGATGCTGAGAGAGGGATAGTGAATATAAACTTTCAGAAACAATGCAGAATATTTAATTGATTGTATTTAGAAAGTTTCTTATTTGTGGATGATGAAGCTTATATTATTTTTTTATTTTTGCGATAGTTCCCCTTTAAGGCTGCTAAAAAAATGTATGACAGCTAAGTTTTTGCCTGCAGGATTTTAAGATTTAGGTTACTGTCACACAGCCAGGCAGATTCCACTGTAGTCAATGCAGTCTGATATTAGCTTTAGAGAGTAAATATACATATTATACTGCATGTGCAGAAGTGTCAAAGCTGACTCGTTTCTGTACCTGGCAGAGTTATGCTGCTGCTTTTACTAGACCTTTGGTGATCAACAATGGTAGTGTGCCATATCCCTAATAGTATTTTAAAGGCTTACCTAAGTCATGTCCTTGATGTAATTGCTTTTAGCTCAGCACTTCCCTTAGCTGCCCATGCCTTTATGGCTCCAACAAAAAAAAAATGTGTATACAAATGAATTGATTATTTCCATTATTCTATGGTTTATCTATGGTGAAGGCAATCACAATGATTAATTCCACTATAGATTGTATAAATTAAATATGATTTTGCATAGTGTTTCTAAAGCTGGCCATAGACGCAAAGATCTGATCGTACGAATCCTCGATTCGTACGTTTTTCGGACCGTGTGTGGAGAGTCCCGACATTTTTCGTCCGGCGGAGATTGGTCGTTTGGTCGATCGGACAGGTTAGAAAATTTCTGTTGGCTGCCAATAATATCTCTGCGTGTATTGCCGTTCGTACAATTTTCAGTGGGAGACTGTCACTAGCTTTGGTTGGACATAGATATCGTACGATTGCTGTCAGGGGCAGAACATTGCTGATCTGTTCTTTAACTAATCTGACTGGTAAGACTTTGATCTGAATGGTTAGTGGCGGGTCGGGAGATGGGAAAGTCCGATCGTACGATGATTCGTACAATCAGATCTTTGCATCTATGGCCAGCTTTAGGCAGAGGTTAGTTTGGCAAGTTATCATGGGGATGTGTGCCTGTTAGGCTGGTTGTACTGTACGGTGTTATGCAAGCTTGCTTCCTCAGCCTGACTCCATTTGAATAAATACTCCCTACAGTTTTTTTTAAAGACGACTTAGGGACCCATTTAAGATTGCTCCAGCTTTGAAGCTCAAACAATCCACCAGTAAACTTTTTTTACATTCACACACACATTTCCATAACATTGTCTTGCAGGCTATATATAATTCTAGGAAGAAAATCAGCGAGCACTCCAGAAGCCTCTTGTAGTAAGTAAAATTCAGCTTTATTTCAAATACATTAAAACCATTATATATATATAGGATATAATGGTTTTAAAGTATTTGAAATAAAGCTGAATTTTACTTACTACAAGAGGCTTCCGGAGTGCTCGCTGATTTTCTTCCTACTCCTTAAGTGCATACACCCTTGGCTATGGGTTCGGGGCGATGCACCCGGACCACTTGAGACGTCGGGTGAGTGCTTTTCCCTTATCTACTGGTGACTCCACACTGCAGTTTCCTTTATGTGATTGACCTGGGGTTTCTACACCCAGGTCATTTTTGTTAGCGGGTGAGACATTTTTTCACCGACGAACATTTCATTTGAAATTTGTATTAGGACTGTGCAGCTGTTATTTTCTTATTTGTTTATATATAATTCTGCCATAATTTTACATTACCCATCTGATCCGTGTTCCTCTAGGAAGAAGCTGCCATATTTGTGCTGCAGAAAGAGCATTAGTCTGACAGGCTGAGAGGGGAAGGTCAGGTTGACAACACAGTCAGGTTTAGGAAGTTCAAGTAACAATTACTTACAAAAGCAGCCCTATCGGTGAAAAACAAACACATGACCTATAGGTAACTTTTATTGAACATTGATTTGAAGAGTTATTTTTGTGTCAGTATCACTTTCAGGAAACCCGATGTGAGTTAATGGACTCACGCTCGGTTGAAGCCCGATAACTTTGTCCATCTTATTTTTTCGTTTCATTGCGAGTGGAAGTCACATTAAACATATAAGAAAAGTAGCATTTAATTTATTTCAAAGTAGCCCTACACATACACACCGCACTTCTGTTTGTTGTATTCTGTTGTTGTAACGGTTGAAATGAAAAAAAGGTTAAAACTTTTAAAAGTTTATAAGCTGGCTTATGTTTTGCGGCTCCAGACTATTTTTCTGTAGTGGAAGAGGGGGGCAAAATGGCTCTTTTGATAATAAAGTTTGCTGACCCCTGGGCTAAAATGTTATCCCCAACAGAAGGTGCAGGCTAATAGAGCTGCGATCTGTTCATTATGCACATGTGTGACGTCAAAAGCACATTTACGCATGATCTTTGACCGACATGGCTGCTTGCACCGGAAGCTCCCTCCTAGTGAGAGTGTCCTAGTGCTGGCAAGGGACGATTTTTTGAAAAAAAAAAGAAAAACGACTGCAACCCCTAACCAGAGTGCAGGCTCTATTAGCGTGCACCTTTGGTTGGGGATAACATTTTAGCCGAACAGGTGCCCTTTAAAGAGCCGGCAACCCCAGAGCTGCGTTAGTAGGTGAAAAATAACCCCTATAGAGATTGCACAAGCTCAAACAATCTTAAATAGGCATATTTCTAATGAAAACACTATACCAAATGACAAAAAAAGATAGTTAGTTATTTTTAAATGTCCCACTTTCCAAAGTTGTAAGATTTTTCAAAAGAAATTTCTCAATATAATGCTTTCACAAAAAAGCCTTCTTTATACAAAACAGATGTTAATGTATTTATTTACTAGATGCACTTTACTTTGGATCCAGCCAGTAATGGCAGCAGGGTGAGAGAATGTTTGAGGACAGTTCAGCTTTAAGAGCATATGCACATGCATCGAATGTCCTTATTTATTTGCATCTTATTTTAAATATGCAAATGAGCAAGAAGAGATCTGACATGCACAGAAAACTGGAAGCCATGCTGCTCTGATTCTTAATGCTTGCTACCAAGCCGAGTGTGGAAAAAGGGGGCTGGCAAGTTGGTAGCCCAAACACATGGATCAGGTAAGCAACTAGTTTAACATGGAGCTATTATAATTCTTCTCATGGAAATAAGAATCTGTATACTCAATCAAGAATTTTGTTTTTGATCTCAGCAAGCCATCTATCTCTTAACATGCAGTTTTATCAGAGTTGGTCATTTCAAAAGTCTCTTAGCTCTAATGCATTGTCTAGGCAAACGGAACACATACCAATGCATTTGACCTAACTGTCAATCAAAATCCGATTCCTGCATGACTACAGAGACAGCTGGCTGACAGGGTGATAGTAAAAAGTATCTTGATTATTTCAGAAATGGTACATAAAATGTAATTGGTTAATTTTAGAAAGTTTCTTATTTCCATCAGATGGAGTTTATATTACATTTTCATTTTTGCGATACAGCTCTCCTTTAATTATCATAAAAATGAGACAAATATGCCAAACCACTTTACAGAGAGAAATGTTTATTTTGCAATGCCCTAGCAAATCATCAGGACGTTGCAAAAGGTAGACTTCCTGTCACAGTACAGGTAAAGTTAATACTACTTGTAATTTTGATGTTTCCAGGCCTTTAAAAATATGTGAAAGGCTAAAGTGACAGATAATCATGTCTACCATTAACTTATTTATAAATTAAATTGTCCATAATAAATCTTGAAAATGACCAAGGGCAATTATATATGGACAGATGTGGATATGATCAATCCAAAAGTCTTCAAAGTCAAAAAAAAAGGTTGTAGCTATTACATGTTCAGTAAGCATAGCCACCTTGAAATGAAGACTAATGGCGGATTTATCAAAAATTGAATGAGGTTTTTCCTACTTTGAATAAAGTCACAATTTAAAAAAACTCAAATGTTTGCTTATTTATGAAGAAATCCGAATGTGAAAAACTCGAATGAATACAATTGTGAAAAAAAAAAAAAACTCAAAATATCAAATTTTTAAGGTTTATAGGTTTAAAAAGAACTTGAATTGTTACGTTTACAAACTTGAATTTGAACTTGAGTTTGTGGCACAATGACAGACACAGGTCGTTCACAGAAAAACTGTTGCCATTTTCACTAAACTAGCTGCCCAGTTTAGTCTATGAGGTTTAATACAATATATATACACAATACTGTAAATAGGGATGCACCGAATCCACTGTTTTGGATTCAACAGAACCCCCGAATTCTATGTGAAAGATTCCGCCAAATACCGAACCCTAATTTGCATATGCGAACTAGGGGTGGGGAGGGGAAAACTCTTTTTACTTCCTTGCTTTGTGACAAAAAGTCACGCAATTTCCCTCCCTGCCCCTAATTTGCATATGCAAATTAAGATTCGGATTCAGTTCGGCCAGGCAGAAGGCCGAATCCTGCTGAAAAAGGCCAAATCCCGAACCGAATCCTGGATTTGGCGCATCCCTAATTGTAATACAATAATTTGGAGTAACAGACATCCAAGCTGTCAATGGTCAACAAACTCAACTTACTTTAAAATGCATGTGTGTATTTTTATTGGCTAGTCTAGTTATCCATGAAAAGAGTTATATCTTGTGCAGGCCAAGCAACCAAATTATACAGTAATTGTTCACATAGGGACTATAAAAATCATTTAGAGCTAGGTGAGATTTTTTTCATAAAGAATAAAGTGATGTCCTTCCCTTTTCATTTAGGCTAAAATAAAAGGGGTACTCAACCAGAAGCAAATGCACTTGTCAGAATGGGTCTGTACGGTGGCTTACAATTAAAATAAAAAAAGGTTCACTCAACAGCATGTATTCAGGGTACTCTAAATTGTGCTTCAGAATGACACAATATCCCTCTAACAATTGGATAATGGATAAACAAGGAGGAGGTCACTTTATAATGTTGTCAACAATGAAGGAAAAAAAATAACTTAATATCAGTTAAATACATGCATCCATTGATTTTTTCCTAAATAAAGAATGAAGGCATAGTTTATTTCATGTAAATTTACCTTCTTTGCATATTTGCAGTCATGTAGTACAAGCTGTGATGCTCTTCATCTTGGCTGAGCATTTTTCATAGTGGTAAAGCAGCATCGCAAGTGGTAATGGCCAGCCCTTCTACTGGTCTACTAGTTATTTGCCCCTTCCTATTCATATAAAGTAATAACATGCAGAGAAGGAATAACCACAATACCTTTACACTTGACTGTCCAATACAAGAAAATAGAAAAAAAAAAAAGCCCTACCTGCATGCAAGGTATATTTTTCCTTAAAACTTTTCCATACAACTTGCATTTGATTTCTTTTATGCATTTCTGCGTGTGTGTATGTTTATACACACACACACATACATACATACATAAATACACAAATACACTTTAATTTACAGGAGATGCAATCCATGCCTGCTTACTGGGATGGAATACTGGGTAATTATCCACATGGGAAGGACCATCATCTATTTTACATTGTGCATTGCCATGGTGATGTGCAAACAAAAAGAACAAATACTCTCACACCTACAGTAAAAATGTGTCTTGTACACAGGACAAAGGAGCTAAAATATTAATGAGAAGTCTGTATTTTATACCCTGTTTAACACACACAGCATTGGTTTAGAGTGGGAATTGTTCTTGGGAATTGAAAAGATACAGGAAGATAGTACATACCCGGTGATTCATACCCTGTAGCAAAGGCATGACAGACAGAAAGCACAAATAACCAACAGCTTTCCCCCTCCAAGAGATTCCAAATCCTGAGCAACACAGACAGCATTGGTAGATGGATAACATCCATCACAATGACTTTCTGTTTAAATATAGTAAATACAGAAGGACAACAAAATGCTCATTCCCAGGTATCTCAGCAGCGATGGGGCTATAAGGTTTCTTAAGAGTTTCACATTCTGACAGGCATTGTAATTTGTGCCATTAACCCATGTTTTTAAGATTAAGGCAAACACAGCTTGCCATGTAAAAAAAAACAAAACCAAGCAGCCTCAGTAGGGGTCAAGGCAGAGTACAGTTATTCTGACCTTCAAGCTCCATCTTCCCTAGAAATTGCTGTTCTAGGTCAGAGTTTGCTACAGGAAGTTGAAAAAAGTTCATTTCTGCTAAAGCTGCTATTGCTGCGGGGTCCTGCCCAAACTGTGCTCGCAGCATCATGTCCATTTTTTCCAATCTTCTTTTCAACCTCTTGGCTTCTCGTTCTCGAATTAATCTTGCCTGGCGTTTCTCTGGGGTCTCACTGGCCCGTTTCAGACGCATGGCCTCACGATCCCGTTGCAAGCGCTTTGCCCGCTGCTCATCAGTTTCCTGCATCCGTTGCTGCCTTTTGGCTTCTCTGTCCCTCATTCTACGCAACTCACGCTCGTCTGGAGTCTCACTATCACGCCTGCTTTTCTTAGCTGTTCGCTCTCGCTCCAGTCGCACCATTCTTGCTTTAGTAGGCTCATTCTGTCTGCGTGTGGCCCATTTACGAACTTCAGGTGTCTGGACAGCCATCAGCTTCCTATAAGCCGTGCAATTGTTACAAACAAGTAAGATACCAGCAGGATAAACTGCACTGTTCTCTAGGTTCTTTCCCTCACAACTGCTGGAGCCATTGTGATTATTCTGGTTCCAAGAATCCGGTGACAAAAGTTCTGGCAACTTCTCACTAATAAAAATAAAAATAAAATTAGTACAAGACTCAGGAAAAACATAATAGTATATATCAATCCTACGAATTACTTAAATTGGTCAAGACGAAGAAATTTGTTTGAGCAATCGAACTAAGTACTGTACTGTACTGTTTTAAAAACTATTTCCTTTTTCTCTGTAATAAAACTTTGGATCATTTGGATAAAATGGAGTCTATAGAAGATGGCCTTTCCATAATTCATTGCTTTCTGGATAACGAGTTTCTAGATAACGGATTCCATACCTGTACAGGGTACTGTTTTACTACTACTGAGAAAATAGAAACGTGAATTACTGTATTTGACTAAATCAACGTCTATGGGAGAAATTTGGAAGAGTTTATATACTGAGGACTTCCCATACCAGTCAGTTGAACTGAAGAAGCTGCTCGGATGAGTAGTGAAACGTCTTCAATACCAAGCAAGCCCAGTTGCTCTATACTAATCTATAAAGGCAGGGTAAAAAGTATTGTGCATAGCACACAAAATACTTACCTGTTGAAGGTAGCATGGCTGGAGAACTGTGTTCCACATAAAGCACAGTTGGAAAGCTGATCTTCTGAATGAATTAACAGGTGCCGTCCCAATGACCCCGGAGAGCTGAGTGCTCGCCCACAAACAGGACACAGATAGCTTTTAGCACTGACAACTGCAGCTGTATGCTGAAAAAGGCATGCATCAGACAATGGATCGTGGGAAGGAAATAGATTGACATGAAATATTTGTAAAAATAGCTGTAAGAGAGGAAAATGTTATTCTATAAAACCAAAATAAAATGCTATACTGAATCTGTCTCACCTGATATACATGAGTGATCAGCTGCTCTTGGGATTCACAATCCAGCTGACATAATGGGCAAATAAATAGATCAGAGTCCTGGGTGCCTTCAGAAGACTAAGGCAGAAAAGAATATTAACTTTCAGTAGGTACTACTGTCCAAAGAATAGATGTGTTATAGCAACTTGATCATCTTGTGCATTCACTCTTAACAGCAACAGGTATATACACCCTTCTCTCACCATTTCTCCACAGAGGTCATTTTTTGTACTAGTTCTGCTGACTCCGGGTTCCTCTTTTACTTCTCTCTCCATGTGGTCTTCCTCTGAGGTAGGGGAGGACAATTCATCAACAGTGGTATCTTCTGCTTCACTATCACCTTAAATGATTATAAAAAAATAATTGGGAAAACTACAATGAAGCTGCTATTAAAAATTACACAGAAGTGCCCCCCCCCCCGATTTCCAGGTTCAACCTAGCACAGAGGTAGCCAAATCAGGCAAAGATTCACTTGTTTGGCATTCTTCAAAAGGGAACTATTGTGAAAATGGAAATTTAATATAAGCTTCAGAACACGGAAATAAGAAACTTTCTAAATACAATCAATTAAATATTCTGCATGGTTTCTGAAATCACGTTTATCTTCACTATCCCTCTCTCAGCATCTGTTTCTCTTCATTCTCTTTTCATGCAGCAGTTGAGTGTCAGATAAGCATTGACAGAGCCAATGTATCTTATAGAATGAGGTTCCCTTTGTTAGCAGATGAATTAGAGCTCACTCAAATAACGGATTCCGGTACAAACAAAATCTAACAAAATAACTGCTTTTGCACAAATTCTGCATGTAGAGAGACATGATGTCTGTTGATTTTAAAAGAGTGATCTCTTATCCATCTTCTAGGCAAAAGAAGACCCCCTATAAGATATATTGGATCCAACTGTCCATAAACATCTGTTACCCAACTCCTGCATGAAGAGGGAATGAAGAGAAACAGATGCTGAGAGAGGGATAGTGAAGATAAACTTGATCTTGAACTTGTACCATCATACAAACCCAATTTCATTACTTACTGCTACTCCTCTCATGCTGACCAAAGTCAGAGAATTCCCGTTTCACAATGTCTGTTTTCATCATAGCTTCACGGGCCTGCTGCTCCAAACCAGCAAACACTTGTTTCCCTGTAAATTAAAGGTTTAAGGTTAACATAGATCTGAACGGAACACGCGAAGGCTCTCAAAGCCATCAGCCTGGGTAACTCACCATAAATTGTTGCCCAAACATCTTTATTACAGATATCACACATTTTTATCAAAAATAAAGTAGTAGTAAACCTCACATTATCCCATTATTTACTTCAAGGGGATGTTCACCTTCAAACAACTAGTTGTTTTCAGACAGGTGACCAGAAATAATGACTTTTCGCAATGACTTTCTATTTTCTTTGTGTGGCCGTTTTTCTAATATTGAAGTGTAAAGTGTTGGTGAAATTTTTCACCTTCTGAAGCAGCTCTGGGAGGGGGGGTCGCCGACCCTGTAAACTATTCTAAATGGATACATTTAGTTGATACATTTCTTATCTTTGTCCCTGCTGAGCAGAATCTCTGGGTTTCATTACAGGCAGCTGTTAGAACAGATACAAAAGATGCTAATACTCTAGAGATGTTGCTGAGAAATATATTGCAAAATTGTAACAGTTTAGAGTCTGCGCCTGAATTACTGAATCAAACACCAGAGACACGAACATTCAACTTTAAACTTAGATTTTGGAAAACCAGTAAATAATAACTAATGGAAAGTAATTGAAAAAAAGTCTTTATTTCTGGGGAACAATCTAAAAGCAACTGAAATGAAAAATGTGTTTGCAAGGTGAACAACCCCTTTAAGAGTTGATTTAAATTGAAATAACTTGATTAACCATATGGTGCATCAGTTATTAAAAGTGCTTATTACCTCACACAGTGCAACATTGTGTAAATTAATTCAGTGCTAACACATCAATTGATTCATGAATTTGATTAAAAAACAGATCAGTGTAATCAGAGCAGCCAAGTAATTATAAATCCATTTTACATTAATCAATTCTTAGTAGAAAATCAATTAAAGTGCTACTGCTTAATAAATATTGAAAATAATAAAAGGTGAGTTCAGCAGCTAAAAACTTCCAAAGAGCCAGCAATTCATGCATTAAAGAACAGAAAAGCAAAACAGAATAGAGGTGGAACTGTCCCAAAGTCTCCTAACTGATGTTTTTTTCTTTCTTGTCCCTGGGAAACCACGAGAGGAAGAAGGCATAATTCTTTAATTAAGCACAAGCACTTTAATGAATTGTTTTTTTACTAAGAATTGATTAATTTAAAATGGATTTATAATTAATTGGCTGCTCTGATTACACTGATCTGTTTTTGATCAAATTCATGAATGAATTAATGTGTTAGCACTGATGTGTACACACTACTCCACATCGTGTGAGGCACTAAGCACTTTTAATAATTGATGAACTATATGGTTAATCAACTTATTTAAATTTAAATCAACTCTAAGTAAATAATCGGAGAGTGTGGGGTTTTACTACTACTCTAGTTTTGATAAAATTACATTTGGTAATTACACCTCTATACAATCTGACTAAGTGAAGGTAAGATTTTAGAAAAAACAAGGAAATTCTTCTTTTTTCAGATATCACAGACTGTAAAATGTGGACCCCGTAGCCTCTTAGGGTCTGGCCACACGGGGAGATAAGTCGCCTGGCGACAAATCTCCTCTTCTTTGCGGTGAGTAATCTCCCTGATCTGCCTTCCGCTGGTTAAAATGTAAATCACCTGGGGGCAGGCACACGGAGCGCTTCGTTTTCAGAAGTTGCCCAAAGTTTCCGTGTGAGACAATTACGGTCAACTTCGGAAAATGAGGTGCACCGTGTGGCTGCCCCCAGGTGATTTACATTTTAGCCGGCGGAAGGCAGATCGGGAGATTAGTCCCCGCGAAGAAGAGGAGATTTGTCGCCTGGCGACTAATCTCCCCGAATCTGCCCGTGTGGCCTGATCCTTATTGAATATCTGAATAGCTCACACAGATTGTTTAAAAGTACGATTTGTCCATCACCATTTCAAGCGATGATATCTAGTTGAAGCCTGGAAAACTAAGGGTAGTTGCCAGCTTGGCCCTATAAACATAGATAGATTTCACTGTGACCGATGAAAATGTTTTTAACCTGGCCGATCCATTTTCTGACAGATGTCAGACGAAAAATCGCTAGATGCACGATCGTTTGATTCCCACTAAACTCACGCTAATTTGACGGATTGGTTGGGTTGCACTAAAATCGGTCGTTCACCAAAGAAAAAAATATTTGCGTCTATCGGGACCTTATGTATTTTAATGTCAAAGAAAACTTCCGGTTCGGTTTAGATTCTTATTATTTTTAAAGGAAATCTATACCCCAGAACAATGAAGGTCTCTATAAAAATATTTTGCATAAACCAGCTCATATGTAAAACCCTGCTCCATGTAAATAAACCATTTCTATATTATTTTAATTGTAATATACTTTTTTAGTAGTATGTGCTATTGGGTAATCATGAATAGAAAATTGCCATTTTAAAAAAATATGGGTCGTCCCCAGTAATCCTAGGATTCACGATGCACACAAACTATACATGTTAGGTCACATGAGCCAAATAACAGACAAAGTTCTGTCTTTTGCTTCCACACTTCTTCTTGTAACAGTTATAGCTGCACTATTACTGGTCAGGTGATCTCTGAGGCAGCACACAGACCATCACGAAATGGAGGTTCAAGGATGTAAAATGGCAATATTTACTATTATATATTAATGATTTACTATTATACATATTATATATCAGATTCTTTAATAGGCCACATAATGTGATATAGACTGTTGCTTAAGTATTCATTTTGGGGTTTATTTCTCCTTTAAAAAGGTAGAATGCAAAAAACAAATATTCTTGTAACACTAGAGGCCCTGGCACTTGGACCACAAAAAAAGGAAAGATGTGGAAATAGTGAAAAAGATATATGCTGTTTGCAACTGGTTGGGAAGTGAAAGTTTTTTTTACACACCAATAAGATTATGATCTCTCATAATTTCCTGCTGTGTTTACAATATTTTTTTCTGGAATATTTTCATATTCTGACCTTTCATTTTTCCTCCATAGCTTCCCTAATACTCAAATAGCAGTTAATAAGTCAGCTGAAGAGGACGTGAGAGAAAAGTGAACAATAATCTAAAACAAACACCATTTGGAATGTTTTGTGACAGAAAGGTCACAAAACAGGCAGATGTTCATGTGATCTGGCCACTGTGATGGGCTATTTGTGCTGATTGGATAGTCTGGTGTCTATGCAGAGAGAACTTATAAACCAGACAATATCTGAAAAGATATAGAAGAAATACACTGTTTTGGCTTCTCACTTTTACTTAGAATGTATTTTTTAATTTTCTTTAATAGGAAGTAAAAGGGGAACCTCGCGTATTGGCTTATAGTAAAAGTAAACTAAAAAGTAAAGCTGAAAGTGAGGTTCCCCTTTCACTTCCTATTAAAAAAATTAATTCTAAGTTTTTTGCCAAAAATTCTCTTACATATATATATATTATAAACACACACATACACAATTATGTGCCACAATGTCATCCTGGACTACCTACTGCTTACCATTTGGGCCCAAGTCCTGACCCTTCAACCCTATAAATTAATACAAACTAAATGTAGAAATGTGTTCTAAGGCTTTAGCTCCAATATACATAAATGTATTAAAGGAATAGTAACACCAATAAATGAACGTGTTTTAAAGAAATGACAATATAATGTATTGTTGCCCTGCACTTGCGTATTGCTTCAGAAACACTACTATAGTTTATATAAACAAGCTGCTGTTTAGTCATGGAAGCCGCCATTCAAGCACAGGATACACAGTAGATAATAGATACGTTCTGATGAATCCCATTGTATACTACAGAGCTTATCTGTTATCTGTTGTGTATCCTGTGCCATGTCTTCTTTTTTAGCTTTAAATGGCTGCCCCCATGGCTACACAGCAGCTTGTGTACATAAATGTTTCTCAATAAAACACTCCAGTTTTACAAATGCAGCACAACAGTACATTATAGTTTTGTTGCTTTAAAATACATTTTTGGTGTTACTATTCCTCTAATAATTAAATACTTCTGTACATGTCATTGATCATTTCCCCTGATAAAAGGCACAGTGCAAACCATCTCACTTACAATGTACTTTATTTGGAGTTGTTTGTTTCCTTCGGGACATCTTCTGTCCTCCTGGGACCTGGCTGACACCCACGCTGATGCCCCTTACAGCAAGACATTCACTTTCTGCTTATCAGAAAAGGAAGAGGATTGAAACTGTTGCCAGTAAAGGCACATGATCTGAACAGTAAAGGCACACGACCAAGGTACAGATGACTGTGGCACTGAAATGGAAATGGGCACACTGCTTTCTAAAATGGTTAAAAGCTTGGAAAGAAATCTGAATTACTGATCTAATCTGTTTGGTGAAAGGAACAGTAACACCAAAAAATTAAAGTGTTCTTTATGTGAAAATATAATGTACTATTTTTGACAATATAATGCGTCACACTGCACTGGTAAAACTGGAGTGTTTGCTTCAGAAACACTACTATAGTTTATATAAACAAGCTGCTGTTTAGTCATGTAAGCAGCCTTTCAAGCACAGGATACACAGTAGATAATAGATAAGTTCTGAAGAATCCCATTGTATAATACAGAGCTTATCTGTTATCTGCTGTGTATCCCGTGCCTTTTCTCAGTTTTCAGCTTTGAATGGCTGCCCCCATGGCTACACAGCAGCTTGTTTATATAAACTATAGTAGAGTTTCTGAAGCAAATACACAAGTTTTACCAATGCAGCACAAGAGTATATTATGTTGTCATTCCTTTAAAACATTAATTTTTTGGTGTTACTGTTCCTTTAATGGACAAATGACACACAAAAAAACTGAAACTGTATTCTCTGTATCCAAATATGATGTACTGTTAAGCTGACCATACATGGGCTGATAAAAGTTGCCAACATGGCCCTTCCAGACTGAAAGAAGCTCCTGACCAGATACAGAATCTGTTAGGCAAGTTCAGCCAAATTTGTTTAAGTGTGCGGGTGGCCATGTCTCCAAATAAGTGGATCTTTAGGTAAATGTCACATGTAGTATTTTATTCTACAGGGTAAATATGCCAATCTGCTGTCACTTGTACAGCTGTAGGCTTTCCGGCCTAGAACTCTAGAATTTTTACGTTTTTCAGGGGACCAGAAAAAAAATGGTGCAACAGAAAGGAAAATGTAAAATCACAATATATAGGTGGGACCGCAAAACAACAAATTATATATATATATATATATATATATATATATATATATATATATATATATATATATATATATATATATATATATATATATATATATATACACATACACACACACACACTATCCAAAGGGCTACCAGCACTCTCAACAAAATTAATTTGTATGCCTGGGTGCAAAAACATCAATATTTACGCCATACTTCACAAAGAATCCGCACTCTCAGGATGAAGGGCTTTCTTGGATAGAGCCAAAACATCAGATTGAAGTTCTGTTAATAAATGATTATCTTATTTTATAAGTCCTTATGTGCGGATTCTTTGTTTTCCACACATATCAAACACTGCAAGGTTGACAACTGCTGCCAAGTGGCCCTCAATACTGGATAGTACAGACACTGTAATATTAGTTCAGTGCTCCTGAGGATGTGCCAAAAGCTCTAACACTAAAGTAAAATGTAAAAGAAACAGAGAGATGATATTGCTTGTTATGCCTAGTTTATCTTTCAAACTCGGCCCACTGGAAAAGATGATGACATTTGTTTGGATAAAACAGGTATTTCAAAATGGCTTGTGTTACAGACCCACAAGCCGGGATCTGTGGTGAGGCCTCAAAGGCACTGACCTAGGCGGCAAGTTGTTAGGGACGGCATGTCGCCCAGCCGCTTCCTGAGGAGCACGGAGGATGCACTGCTCCTCAGTGCTTCAGTGCTGTTGTGCTCGCTAGAGCGGTGTGGGTGTCAGGCGCTAGGACCGCGCGTAGGGTTGCCACCTGGCTGGTATTTTACCTGCCTGGCCAGAAAGATGATGGTTGATCCCAATGTTATTAATAGGGATAAAAAAGAGAAATATATAGGAGGGCCAGTATTTTTCAAACCTAACCGTGCGGCCTAGGGGTGCCCGCCACTGAAATCCGTCCCTGCATATGCACTAGATCAGTGATCCCCATCCAGTAGCTCATGAACAACATGTTGCTCAGCAACCCCTCGGATGTTGCTCCCACTGGCCTCAAAGCAGGTGCTTATTTTTCAATTCCAGGCTTGGAGGCAAGTTTTAGTTGCCTAAAAACCAAGTTTAGTGCAGAGCAGAGCCTCCTGTAAATTGACACATAGGGGCCACCAAATAGCCAATCACAGCATTTATTTGGCACCCACAGGAACATTTTTCAGGAGCGTGTTGCTCCCTAAATCTTTTTACATGTGAATGTTGCTCAAGGGTAAAAGAGATTGGGAACCCTACACTAGATTCTCTAGATTCCATTCTCCATTCTAAGGGGACAGTTATATAGATGCAGCGTTTGTAGGCGACTGATGGAAGGCAAAGTGATCTCCAGGGATATAATATAATCCCCACTAGCCTGAATAATGACTGGCATGTCAGTAGCACAACATATCACCAACCAGCATCACCTGGGGTTATAAATACATGGGATACACACAATGGTGAATGAATGAGCAATTACATGAAAGCAAGATGAACACGGTGCAAACACAGCTCATTAAATAATTACACACCAAATCACAACATTAAGGTAACCAATGGCCTCTATACACCGAAACCTTTATGTTATACATACATTCTCCCGGTGTGGTCCAGGTCCGACCCCGGCATCCGGGTGTGTCCCGGCCCCGGACAGACAGACGCCAAGATGGCGGCAGTGGCACGGGAGCGCGCAGCGTGTACACCTAAGGGCATTGGAAGCGCGCTCGCGTGTAACAGCTGCGCTAACGCAACACTCAAAGCAACCTGGGTCGCTATGGCAACTGGACTATGCTGGAGGAGGTCTTAAGAGCCGGGACTCCGGTTTCACGTGAGATACGGCAGCAGGAAATGACGTATTTGGGAGTCGCGGTGACTCACTTTCTCCTGACGGCGTGATGTCAGTCCATAACAATAGAAACCTTAAGGGTGAAGCATAAGGCGCTTGTGAAGAATACTAGCTGGGCTGATCCCGTAGTTAACCCGTTGCTGGCTGGGAGCCTTGTATCGGGACCTGGGCGGCTTCAGAGACTGTGAGATCTGTGTGACGGCCGGATAGTCCAGGACCCGGAAGTTCCACTCAGCCTGACAGCTTTGGCTGCGTCTTCGGGGAATTGCGGCTGTGACAGGTAAAGTGAAATGTTTGTGGATTCAATAACATTACTTTTGTTCTTGCTCAATCATCATTGGTTAGTGCGTAGGAAAAAATAGTTTTGCATAACCTGTACTAACTCGCCCATTACCTCGGTCCAGCCCTCACCTGCTTCTACCCTGCTTTCCTCTACTGTTTCTAGAACTCTAGCCCTGAGGCTGAAGAGCGGTTTTGAATTACTTCTATTAGATATACCATGACCTGGATGAATGAAAATCTTCATAGTCTTTGAAGGGGTAGTAGACCCCCCCCCCCCCCCCATTTCAACATGAATTAGGCAAATATGGCATGTTTCTGAATCAATTAAGAAAGATGCTTGTTTTTAAAGGGAAACAAAGTAAAGCCACATTTTTTTTAGTTCTTATGAGCAGGGCCACCATCAGGGGGGGCACAGGGGGTACAAGTGTACCGGCCTTAAGGGGGGCCGGCAGTGCTGAACTTTTCTAAAGAGCCGGGCCCCCCTTGACAGTGCCGAAGCCGTGCTACCTCCTTCCAAAGTCCCGACAGCCCAAATGCGGGAGTGCCGAAAGTTCCAAAGTCCCCAAAGCTGTGAAAAGACCTGAAGTCACGAAAACAGCCTAAATTCAAGTCCTGAAGCGGCGAAAAGACCCAAAGTCACGAAAGGAGGCAAAGTTGAAGTCCCAAAGCCACTAGTTTAAAGGAGAAGGAAAGCTAGCAAAGCAGTTTCTTGCCAATAGATGAGCCACAATAGTGCAAGCTATAACACTATTTATTCTGTAGAGTGCTTTACAATACCCAAGTAAACAGCTGTAGAAGCTCTCTCTGTTTGTTTAGGATAGCAGCTGCCATATTTTCTTGGTGTGACATCACTTCCTGCCTGAGTTTTCCTGCTCACTCATAGCTCTGGGCTCAGATTACAGCAGGGGGGGTAGCAAACTGAGCATGCTCAAGCCCTGCCCTGGAGGTTTAAGGTGAAAACAGGAAGTCTGATACAGAAGTCCATGTGTACACAATAGAAGGAAAGAAATGTGGTGTTTATTTTGACAGAGGACTCATTACTTCGAGGGTTTACTGGTGTATTTATATAGACCTTTCTGATAAAATTTACTTAATTTTAGCCTTTCCTTCTCCTTTAATTCCTCTGAACACCCATGTGTGTGTTTTTTTTTTTTTTTTAATCCCCTGGCCACCAATGTATTATTTTTATACGCTATAGGCCCCTGCCACCAATGTTTTTTTTACAAATATTCTTTGGGGCCCCATTTTTTTTTTACTTGTCAGGGGGGCCCTGGCACCAATGCTTTTTTAAAAAAACTTTTATGGGGGGGCACTGGCGCCAATGTTTTTTTTTTTTTTTTTTAACTTATAGGGGGGCCCTGGCCCCAATAACTTTTTATAACTTGTGTGTGTATGGGGTGAGGTTGCCTTTTTTAAAGCTTATGTCTGTGTGGTCTTTTAACTGTGATGTGGAGTGGGCGGGATCTGGGTGGGGCTTGGGGGCCGGGATGGGCTGGCCCCGAAAATTTAGTTGTACAGGGCCCCGTGATTTTTAATGGCGGCCCTGCTTATGAGCACAATCAACACAGAATACTTACTAAGCCTATTAGGAAGCCACGTGCATAATTAACTGTGTGTCTGTATAATGAAATGGCCCTTGTCTAAGATCCTAAGGTCTGCCATAAATATCTTCATAAAATGGGAGCATTTGGCCTGCAGGCAGAACAGATGGATACCATACAGGGGTTATAGTCACTCTCCCACATTCTTAGGAGAGACCACTGACTCCTTCATTTCTATGTCTGCTGATGAACCATACAGCCATATACATGGTGCAACAGCAGAAAAGAAATGGCAACATGCCCAATCCGCACACTGATGGATATCCATTGTAAATAGATATCGGTAGCCTTATCTGTCTGTAGCTGGTGGAATGGAGGGGTTTGTTTTTACAGAAGGCTTCTCAGTGGACTTCTGATTTGTTGACTAGGGATGCAGCGGATCCAGGATTCGGTTTGGGATTCGGCCGAATCCTAATGGGAGGGAAATTGCATGACTTTTTGTCGCAAAACGTGGAAGTAAAAAATGTTTTCCCCCTTCCCACCCCTAATCAGGATTTGGTTTGGTATTCGCCCAAATCTTTTACAAAGGATTCGGGGTTCGGCTGAACCTGAAATAGTGGATTCGATGCATCCCTAGTTACGACTCTAGTCATTCATACAAGAAAGTAGGCTGTGACTTTTAGAGGTGCGCAGGCCAGCCCAAAGCCTACAAGTTTACTCCCAGGCCAGGCTGATTTGGACTGGCAAATTACTCAATGCAGTGGATGGCAGGGCTTTTCCTTCTAGCTTTGTGTCCCAGCCCCTTAATCAATGTTTAATTTTGGGTAATTTGAATTGTTATTTGTGCAAGACTAATGTACCGAGTGCCAAGAAGCTTTTTTTTTTTTTTTTTTTTTTTTTTTTAATTCTCTTATGAATTTACTTGCTAATACCTTGTAGGTTTTTTTTTTAGAATTGAATCTACTTTTCTGCTGCCTCAGGTCCCACCTACCCATCACACTTCAGTTCCTTTGCTCTTTGCAACTGATTGCATTTCCCTAATATTTTTATTATTAGATAGGAGGATAGGAAAAAGTAACGTGATTATTTCAGAAACATAATTTTAAATGTGTTCTATTTAGAAAGAGTAATAGTTCTGCAAGATAAGACTTATATATTTTTTAGGTTGACGTAGTTGTCAAAGTGTGAACACTTTTTTTTGTATATGACACAAAAAAATCCCATGAGCTATGAACTCCCCTTCTGATGGACTGTGGCAAACTTTATTTTCACCCTTAAAGGGGTAGTTAGCCTGTATAACCATTTTTGATTTATTTATTTTTTTTGGTTTTAAAATTATTTTTATTTAGCAGCTCTCCAGATTGAAATGTCATCAGCTATCTATTTGCTAAGTTTTGATTTACCCTAGAAGCCAGGCAGTGGCTTGAATGAGAGACTGTAATATATATAAAATAAATAATATGAAGATATGTAATAAAAAGTAGCAATGGCATTTTAGTTTCACGTAGCAATATTATTTTGGGGTCAGTAATCCCCATTTGAACATTCTAAATAAGTCAAAAATGAACTACCACTCTAATGACGATTGTTCTGCATGTAGTGGGACATGCCCATATTCAGTTCAAACAAAGCTAACATATGCAGTGTATGTCTGCTCTGTTATTAAAACAGTATTTCTGGTTTTATAACTTCTCTCTGTTTTGACAGGGAAGACTCACCATGCTGGGCTCTGGATTTAAGGCTGAACGTCTTCGAGTCAATTTAAGACTTGTTATAAATCGACTGAAACTCCTAGAGAAGAAAAAAAGTAAGTAAGTCACAGAAGTCACCAATAAGTACTCTACAAGCCTTTGGTATTATTTCTATCACCTGGGTCTGTGCTTTCTTCATCTTTTAACCAGCAGTGAAAAACAGGTTATGCTTGTGTTTTCCAGCTGAGTTAGCACAAAAGGCTAGAAAGGAGATTGCAGACTACTTGTCCACTGGAAAAGATGAAAGAGCACGGATCCGTGTAGAGCACATCATACGTGAGGACTATCTGGTGGAGGCAATGGAGATTCTTGAGCTATACTGTGACTTGCTTCTGGCACGCTATGGATTAATTCAGTCTATGAAGTGAGTGCAAGGAACTAGATGGGTTCACACATCCGTGTTGGCTTGTGATCTGCACAAATTATTTATTTTGCATTTTATCATTTATTTGTTTCTATTTGTGTAGAGAGCTGGATCCTGGCCTGGGAGAAGCAGTTTCTACACTAATCTGGGCCGCCCCACGCTTGCAAACTGAAGTTACTGAGCTTAAAATAGTAAGTGCAGAACTGGTTGATTTATAATATATATTCCTGTGTTAATCAAGTGAACTTGAAAATCCCATCATACTTTCCGATTCTACTTAGTCATTTCCTCATTCTTTATACAGGTTGCAGATCAGCTTTGTGCAAAGTACAGCAAGGAGTATGGCAAGCTTTGTAGGACAAACCAAATTGGCACAGTCAATGATCGGGTAGGTTTTGGGTGGGTTTTAAATGCAAGATTTTGCATCTCTTTTTGGGGAAAATGAAAATCAATTACGAATGGTAATCCTGTAATCTGACTTCTTGTTCCAGCTAATGCACAAACTGAGTGTAGAGGCTCCTCCTAAAATCCTAGTGGAAAGATATTTAATTGAGATTGCCAAGAATTACAATGTCCCATATGAACCGGATAGTGTTGTTATGGTAAGTAAATACATTAGGAGTTTAGCACTTGTATTATTAATGGTTAGTTCATATACAACTCTATATTCTGTTATTTGAAAGTTTGGTCTATGAACCTTCAAATGTATACCTTTCATTTCCATCAAAATGATAAATATGCTTTTGGAATGTTTCATGGAGCGCATAATCAGAACTCGGAACACTTAACTACAGCAGAGAACTCTCTCTTTTGAGTTCACACCAAAAGACAGAATCGCTTTTTTAAGGTCACAAGCTTTTTCTTGAGAAAACCCCCTTCTTCCACTTTGTGACCTACATTTAATGCTTGTAGATATGCTTGTAGATAAGGAGGAGCTTTTATAAAGAGAATTTAGAATTTAGTCATTTTCTCACAGAATGTAAACATTGGTTAAGATTGGTTGAAAATTATGTGCAATCATGTTGCTACATATGGTTGGACAGCGATGGGCAAAGTATCAACTGTCATCTGTGTGGAACTTGCCTTAATCAGAAGAGAGAATCTAATTTGATATTATGTGTTTCTACAAAATAATTTATAATATATTCAGCACAGCAATACTTCATTGAGTAAATATATTGATTCGTACATCAACATGTTTATAGATATGACAGGTATATATGGTTGATTCTTATGTAACATATGCATTTATTCAATTTATTTTATTTAGGCTGAAGTCCCTGCTGGAGTTGAAGCTGATCTCATAGATGTTGGCTTTACAGATGATGGGAAGAAAGGTGGCAGTGGTGGAGGAGGTGGAGGATTTGGTATGCCATTACCAACAGTTGCTGCTATGCAAATGCCAACACCTACCATCCCATTTGCATACCCTGCACCTGGAGGGCAGGTATGCACTCTGTTTTTAGAGGCTCTGTTGTTCAGCTCTTAAATTATGCCTGACCAACTCCTTATATTTTTATAGGACCCAGTCAGTGGAGCACCAGTAGGAATCTACCAGCCTTTTGGCAATTTCAATCCTGCAGTGGGTGGTGTGCCACCACCTGTCCCTTCTATGCCGCCCACATATGATACTGTAAGTTACTGGTCTAAAGTTGGTTGGGTATTGGTAGTGTCAGAAAGGAAAAAAAAACCCACTGAAATCCACCGTTTAAAGGAATGCATCAATTATTATTTATCTGAAATGAATTATTGAGAGTACATTATTATTTACAAATATTGCTTAGTAATGAAACCATCTTAGTATCAGAACGACTTTTCCAGGAGAAGGAGTTGCTGCACTATAACGGAGATGATTAATATATATACCATACTGTAAGGTGTGGACACAAATGTACACTTCCAGGCACTACTATTAGTTAAGGGATGGCAAGAATATGTGACCATTCAGCTACTTGGCTGATTTATACCAACAATTGAACAGCCAGTAAGCTTGCTCAGATAATCATACTATTTGGAAAGACCAGATTTAAAGGAAGAAGTGTGCAGACTGTGAATTAAAGTGATACTGTCATGGGGAAACTTTTTTTTTTTTTTTTTTTTCAAAAGAGAAAACATTTTTTTATATTTAATTTTCAAATCTGATTTGGAGCTAGACATAGTCCATTTCCTAGGTGCCCCCTGTCATGTGACTTTTGCTCTGATAAACTTTAGTCATTCTTTACTGCTGCACTACAAGTTGGAGTGATATCACACAGCCCACCAGCAAGGTAACCAGGTAACGGTTCTCTGGTAGATAGAAGAACAGCACTTAATAATAAAAATCCATGTCCCACTGCGACTACTTCACTTGTGTGAACAAATATCAAACAGAACTTCCTGCTTTTTAGCTCTCTAACTCTGAGTTAGTCAGCTACTTTAAGGGGAGCCACATGGGACATAACTGTTCAGTTAGTTTGCAATTGATCCTTAGCATACAGGTCAGATTCAAAAGCAAACTGTTATGACCCATGTGCCCCCCTCAAGTCACTGATTGGTTACTCCCTGTTAACCAATCAGTGGAAACCAAGAGGACATAGTGTTCTGGCTATTATGTTAAGACATCCAGTCACTCCAGCCTTTATAGAATTTCAATAAACAATACCATCAGCGCTATCAATGTTTTTAAGTGGGGAATGTTTTTCTATATAAAAAAAGTCTATTAACACCCTTTGGTAATGATAGGCTAGTTAACTGCTCACCAGTTACTTCTATTGGTTTGGGTGCACCAAGCCCCGAACCCTACGCTTAAGAGACAAATCAGCTTCCACTTCAATAGTGTAGTCCAACGACTCACAAAAGATAAAACTCTTACCAAATCGATGTTTTGACCCGGGTGCAGCCGTCCCGAGTCCGTCGCCAAGAAATTCACGGCAGTCACAACAGGCAATCTTTTTGCGACAGCGCACTCCGGATCCCACAATCAGACCGCTGAAGTCAGGAGTTATAGTTAAAAGGTATAAGCTTTATTTGAACATTAGATATATGTAAAAGTGTCCGAGCTTTTCGTGTCTACGCACTTCCTCAGAGACCTTTTTTTTTTTTACAAACTATATTGAAAATATTTTTTATTTTGCACAGCCTATCTATTTACCTAGTTTTTATTTTTATACTGAACAATTCCTTTAATTTTTCCACACATTATCAGTAAACCTAGGCACCTTCAAACCAACCATGTAGCACGATGTTCTGGTTTTCGCTAGCTATGAACTATGCGGTTGTAAAATTTCTATACTAATTTAACATTAGGGCTGGATTATGTCCTGGATGTACTGTTTTCTTCTGGCAAATACATTTTCTTTCTTCCTTCAAAAGAAAGCAATTTGAGTTTGAAATGCTTTATAACATCTAGTACTGAGGTTACACGGCAGAGGCACATGTGTGTCTAGGATGTATGTACCTGGAATAAGACTGGAGCTTTTGTGAAGGTGGCCATTTGGACAGACTGTTCATTTATGCCACAAGATCACAGTCACTTATTCCAGGCAAAAAATGTCATCTACTGATCAATCATGTGAATAGGTATCTGCATATGTAAAAGTGAGAGGGCTTTGGGACCCGCTTTGTGTAGATCTGGTTGGGCAGTTAAGGTAATGCCTGGCCATCCAATTGGTTGGATAATGTACCTTTTCCCTGTGTCAGATAAAAAAATTACAATGTAACATTGTTTTAAATGGTATAAAACAGAATTGACATTTGCTACTTTTGAATTGACTATCTAGTAACACTATATGCTTAATGTAACCTACATTCTTTCTAACAGATTGCGAATTTTGGACCACAAGCAAATAATCTACCTGCAGCTGGTAAGTACTTGGTAATAGTTCTAGGAGGGCTGGACTAAAGACAGCTTGTTCTTATACTGGCACCTGAATTTAAATCTTTTTTTACTTTGTATTTGCATGCTATTTATAATTTTGCCCAATGCATTTTCCCCATGTTCCTCTATGAGGGGCAGCCATATTTGTGTGGCAGTAGTCTGTAAGCATTAGAAACTCTGACAGATCGAGAATTAACGAATACAAAAGGGGGGGTTGTGGTTGCACTCTTAAGGCTAAATTATAATATATTTAAGTACAATAGAAGTGCTACTGACCTGGCCAATTAATCAATGCACATTCCCTGGTCTTAAGTAATTCAATAAATATGCAAGTGCATGTATTTTAAAAATTTGTATTTGAGAATTAACAGTCAGTTTGGCAAAAGAGTCGGGTTTAGGAACTTCAAGTGACCATTACTTACAAAAGACTTATTGACAAAAGACTATCAACATGAGTTTTAGGTAAATTTTAGGGGGTTGTTTTTTTTTCCTGGTCGGCGTTTTAAAGGGTAAAACATACCATTTTTTCATAGTGAAAAAAACTTGAATTTTTTGTGATTTATTAAACCCTGATGCTGTTAAAAGTCCAAATAAAAAAGGACTCTATCTCAAACCTGCTGAGGTCATGTAGAACCCAATGGCAGATATCCCGTTTACAATTGAAAGATATGATCTGTGCTGGGTTTCGTATAAAAAATGTGTGGTTTTGGGGCGTCCAATCCAAAAAAAATTGTATGATTCGGGTTTTATCGAGTCTGTTCCCGCACCAGATTTTTTTTCAAGTCATTTCATTGATTAATACTGTAGAAAGTGCAACAGAGTTTTGTCAAAGTGGTTTTAAAAAAATATTGAGACATTTTTGTATTTTATCAATTAAACCCCTGTATGTTTTCTTATTTATTAATTTTTTTAAGTGTCAGTACTTTACTGAATATGTTCCTCACTTTACAGAGCAACATGCACACCATGTGTGGTGTCCAAACGTTCTCCAGTTTGTTTTACTATCACTTATTTTGTGGAATAGTGCAGATGGATTGTTTGGCTTAATACTCCGCATTACTGGGTGTAGTAAGATGCCACCTGTGAGGCTGCAGAGTCAGGCTAATAGTAAAATATGATCCCACACACATCCAGCAATAACTTAATTTTCTTTCTACATTAAACTAGGTCCTGGTAATAATGTGCCTCCTGTTGCCAAACCAAGAACAAAAACTCCTGATAACTTTGTTCTTCCTGAGCTGCCCTCTGTTCCCGACACATTACCAGCCACATCTGTAGGAACAAGCACATCCACCTCAGAAGATATTGACTTTGACGATCTGTCACGCAGATTTGAAGAGCTTAAAAAGAAGTCTTAAGGGGAAGTCAATCTCTCTTTCCCACAGGAAGCTTGATATCACTTGTCCTCAAAATTAAATACTACATATTTAAAGACTCACATGAAACTACTGGTTGTTGGGCTTGAAAGGTGTGTCTTTAAGGAAGGAATACAGTGTCAGAACGCTTTTACAGTTATTTCAGAAGGCTTTGTCCTGTGCAATATTAACAAGATGGTCAGTGATGCATTTGACTCTTAATGATCTTGTATCTCATTTGAGGTCTGTGCTGAGAGTTCTACCTTTTCCCAGGATATCCAGCCCTATCTTTTAACCCAACTTGCTCCCACGTTTGGCATTTATCTTTCACTCTTAATGGACTTCTCAGGCTGCTTGATTTTCTTACTTTGTAAATAACATTTATTAAGTTAGGCTTGATTATCTTGCACTCCTTTAAATAAAGTTGTGGCCTTTTCTTTAGCAGCAATTGCTTATTCTGCAACTCTTTCCTTCTTTTACAGTCAGGATTCAGTCATATTTTTGAACTTTTTTAAACGTTTTTCTTTATAATAATAATAATAAAGTTAGGGTTTCACAAAAGCAGATACCTTTTTTAACTATTTGCATTTTGTCACAGACATTTTCACCTTTTTATGAAATTATGGTTGCTTGATCAAAATACTGAGAACTAGCTAAATGTGTTCGGAAGGTAATAATTGAATATGCACTTGTGTTCCCAGAGAGTGGATGTTGCAGTTACAGAGGCCGGGGGTTGTAGTGGGGTAAGAGGTCAATAGCAAAAATATTAGTGGTAAGTAACACACCCAACTCAAGAACTGGACAGATATGGAATGTATCCTGGATGGTGGATTCATGATTTAATCCCACTTATCCTACAAACTTCCTTCCAGGGTGGTTAAAACAATTTTTTTTTTGAGGATATTATATGTGGCACCCCCTTTAAATATGATTTACCTTCTCCTTAAAGAGAAGTATCCTCTAGTGGCCCAATAACAAGATCCTAACAAGGAACTACTGATATGATAGAATGTGTAAAGAGTGATGTTTTTAAAAACCTCTTAACCAACAACATGGACCTAACAAACAACTTCTATCAGTCCTACTTTTTTTTTTTTTTTTACGTTTTTTTTTTCCATATTTAGGATTTAATCAGTTAAGCTGTACCAAAGTGTATCTGTAGGCTTCCAAACAGAAATTATAAACGTAAACCCTTATAGATAGTGAATCTGTCCCGTTTTGATTAGCAAATGCATTGAAATCAATGGGCATCAAAATAATTTTGATGTGTGACAATTCTGACGCAAATGAAGTATACACGACTCGTCCAAATGCATTAAAGTCAATGGGTGTCCGAATAATTTTGTTGCATCTAATTTTTCCACAGTGAATTTTTGCAGCAGTTTTGCAAAAACATTTGTGGGCGGCGAAGTTGCTGGCGAATAAATTTGGCCCATCACTAATTATAGATTATACACTTATAGATTACAATTTTTATTCAGCAACGTATGCCTTTTTTTTTTTTTATTCATTAAGCAATATATTATGGATGCAACTTTTACACTATGGAGTGCACAATTGGTGGCATATAGGTTTATATGTATTTTGTATACAAAGTTATAATGTCTGCATCATTTCTACAATGTATCTGTATATTTTTTAAAAAGTATAATTTTGGAGGCATTTTTGAATTTGTATGTTGGTGCCGCTGGCCTTTTAACAACAGAGGTATGACAAATCTAACACCCTTCCAGATTTAATGTATGGATTTGCAATACGTGCATATTAACAATTCTGTTTTCACTAAAATTAGCAATTGGAAATATATGCTCAATAGGGAGCCCTCATGAACTGTCTCTGTGTATCCAAGCTTAGAATAGGTCCTTTATTTGCAGTTTACATCTTTTTTTCACATCTGTTGCATCTTTAGACCATTTAATCTTTTTGTGAACAACAAACAACCCAGAGAGTTTTTGGGTCTGGCCACACGGGCAGATTCGGGTAGATTAATCGCCAGGCGACAAATCTCCTCTTCTTAGTGGTGACTAATCTCCCTGATCTGCCTTCCGCTGGCTAAAATGAAAACCGCCTGGGGGCAGGCACACGTAGCTATTCGTCGGCCGAAGTTTCCTCGTGAGGCAATTACGGGCGACTTCAGAAAACGAAACGCTCCGCGTGCCTGCCCCCCAGGCGATTTCATTTTCGCCTGGCGACTAATCTCCCCGAATCTGCCCGTGTGGCCAGACTATTAAAAGCAGCAAGTCCACAACTTCTTTGTCCTTATATGACTAGAAGAGAAAAGAACAAACCATTGAGACGTATACACAAGAGCATTAATACAATGCATTCTGTTTTTTTTTTAAAAGCATGGAGCCTAACACAAGGTGCGCCTAATCATATAGAGGCCAAAAATAATAGCTGAAAACAAACTGTAAAACAGGCCTGTCGTTACAGATTATGAGTATGGTATTTTAGAATACTATGGGGCACATTTATCAAGGGTCGAATTTCGAGGGTTAATAAACCCTCGAATTCAACCCTCAAAGTTAAATCCTTTGAATTCGAATATCGAATTCGAAGGATTTAGTGCAAATGCTTCAATCGATCGATCAAAGTAAAAATCTAAAAATTTGAACGATTTTAAGCGATCGATCGAAGGATTTTTATTGGATCAAAAAATGTTAGAAAAGTGCTAGGGAAGGTCCCCATAGGATAACATTAGTATGAAGTCGAAGTATTGAGAATGGTCGAATAGTCGAACGATTTTTACTTAGAATCGTTCGATTTGATCGAATTTGACCTATTCGATGGTCGAAGTACCCAAAAAATAATATATTGTAGACAGACATTAATTATTGTATATATATATTTGGTGCTGGTCTAAAAATGATCTTTAATAATTGCCTCTTTATTGGCGCCCCCTATATATCTGCTACTGTCCCTGTTTCAAATGGGGATGGGCATGTTCTAACAGTTCCTGCTAGAAGCGCAATAGGCAAGGGATAGCCAATCACAGCCCTGCAGTCGCACAAGCAAAGATAGGCTTCAGCTCCCTATCAGGTCAGCCTAACTGCTGATTGGTTCCTATGTTACAGTGCACGCCAGCTGTAAACATATATAGACAGACAAAACAGAAGACAGTGGCTTCTAAGGTGCAGATTTACTAAGGTTCAAGTGAATTTTCCAAGTTAAAAAAGTTCGAATTTCAAAGTAATTTTTTGGATACTTAGACCATCGAATAGGCTGCTACGACTTTGATTCTATTCAATCTACTTTTCTTCTGATTCACTGCACATGCTAAGTGAGTTTATCAATGTGTGTAATTGTACTCCCTTTAATAGTGCAGATAAGCTAGGTTTTGGGTGCAAATTACTGACAGTGAGAGATGGAACAGTTAGGTGACTGATGAAGTAGGTTTCAAATCAGGACTTAAAAGAAATACAGAGGAGTTGACATGTCTGCAATGCACAGGCAAATATTTAGCACCACCATATAGGGTTTACTTTGATGACTGATCATTACAATTATTTAAATGGAAGTAAAGGCTTTCCACCTTTTAGGGATACTATCAGAATACCTTAACGGAGGACAAAACCTCCCCCTAAACTTGCAAATATTGTCCGTCCTGCCTCCCTACCTGTGATGTGCTTTAGTGTAGAAAAAAAACTTTTGAAAAATTCTGACCCTTAAATGCAGAGAAGCAAATCTTCTGGCTCTTCATATAGTCTTCGAGTCTCTTCACCAACACAATGTCTGCCTGCGCATGTGCAGTTGGGCCAAGTCAGGAATCTGGATTCAACTGCCCATGCGCGAATCAGCATTGAGACCAGAAGTATATACAAAGAGCTGGAAGATGGTGCCCGGGAGCTCTGCTGCGCTTCTTTGCATTTAAGGGTCAGAAGGTTTTTTGTAAACTAAAGCACATCACGGAGAGGGGAGTGGGGGCAATACCTGCAAATTTAGGGGGACTATTGTAAGGGGGAGGTTAGTTTTTTTAAAAAGGTAGATTATCTTGAAATTTAGCATGCTCAGCAGACAAACTCGTTACTCTCTGAAGTGGGAGCCAAATGAAAACAAGACAACGAGCCTAGCAGTGACATTACTCTTTGGTGCTGTGTGTGCTTGTTTCTGATTATACCATGCTTGCAGAGAGTAGAGTATGTGGTCCAAACCACACAGATTTAAGAGTATGTCATAGGGCTATCAGATGTGTAGTAGAGCTGCTAAGTTGTAGGAGTGAAATAGTACATGTAGTAGAAAGTAATTTCTAGGTTCAAACAGAGTCTATAAAGTTTGTGGGAAAACCTTTACTTCCCCTTTAATAGGCTAAGAAACATGAACGTATGAGTCTATTTGGGACTTTTTTCGGTAAGGGATATGGTTAGACCTGCTGTAAGCATCTTCTGCTTTTCTCTCCGCTCAGGCAGTTGCTGCCATACAACTTCCAAGCCATGGCTGTTAAATCCATACCTGAAGAAGCAGGATAGGAAGATGTAGTCTTTATGCCAGCCTTGATCGATTTAATTAAAAAAAAAAAAAAAAAGGTTCCGTTACCAGTTGATGATTGCTCTATCCTGTAGTAATCGGAATACTCTTGGTTTAGGGGTTCCATCCTGGGTTTTGGGGTAGTACTTCCTAATCCTAATAATCCTATTTTAAAGAGTCCATCTACAGCTTCTGCATGCTAATCTGGGTTTCGGAATGTGTGGCCTAGAAACTTTACCTCCTAAATAGAATTAAAAAACAAAATAAGGACAGCAAAAGTACAGGGGGATATAGGGCAAGTAGATGGTATGGAGTGTCCTTCTATTGCCTCCAAGTGCTATTGCTCTTAAAGAGCCAGCAGCTGAGAACATAAGGTTTATGTACTTGGCAGATTCTGTACAAACTTCTCCGGGCATCCTCGGCCTTCATAAGTCAGTTTAATCAAGGGGGGCGTTTTTTAATCAGCTGGATCCAGGACCACCATCAGAAATCACAGGGCCCCATATACGACAAAATTTCCTGGGCCCACTGCAAGTCCCACCTACAGGTCCACCCTCCCCACCCCACAGGTACGCCCCCAACCACCCAGTAAAAAAACAAAATAATATTGGTGGCTAGGTTCCCACATGTTAATAAAAAATAAAAAGATATTGGTGGTCAGGGCCCCCCATAAAAAAACATTTGTGGCCAGCCCCCCCCCTTTAAAAAATATTGGTGGCTAGAACCCCACATGAGAAAGAAAAATTGGTGGCCAGCCCCCCCCCCACACATTATAAGAAAATTGGTGACCAGGGCCCCTTAAACATCCATGCCTTCCCGAAGTCAGCAGCTCTGACACTCAAGTAAGTGTGGTGTGGCCGGGCCCCCTTACCCTCGGGGCTCCCTACAACTCTCCCCCCTGTCCTCCCCTGATGGTTGCTCTGGTTGGATCCATGCCTGTTTCGTGGGTGATTGAGGGGCCATCCATTTAGTCATCAGCAGTTTCTTAGCATAAAATAAGAGGGCGCCGAATAAGAGCCTGGACTTGTTGAGAGGTATTATTTCGTCCACCAGTCCTAGCAGTTCCTCAGTCATATATATCACAGTGGAGGCCCAAAAAGACCGGATCCGAGGACACAACCAGGTCTTATGGAGGAAGCCCGCCTCTCCCTCTCCACATTTAGGGCAGATGGCCCCTGGATTTCTGCCCATTTTCTCCAGTTTGTTAGGAGTGATATATATATATTTGATGCAGGAATTTAAGTTGGATAAGTTTGTCTTTAAGGCAATCAGGCCAGAGTAAAACGATCCCTTAGCCTCCTCCCATGTCTCACCTGTTAGTGTTGGGAGAATAGATTGCCACTTGGGCAAGGCCATGTCGAAGCGAGTAGTGCCCGTTTTGAGCAGGGCTTTATATATGCTGGAAGTCAGTCTTGAGCGCTGTGGATTTCAAAGGACTAGTTTGAAAGTGGGGGTGACATACTGCAGCGTTAACTCTGAGAATAGGGAGCGGAATGCGTGCCGGAATTGCATGTATCTATGCAACTGGTTATCTTGATGTCTGGTTCTGTCTTAAAGTTGAGAAAGAGTGGGAAACTGCATGTCCACTAGCAACTCCCCCAGTAACTTAATGCCCCGGTGAGGCCAGTAGTTAAAGTCTTGCAAGTCTCTGAGATGAGTAAGGTTGCTGGGGGAGAGGACTGGAGGGTTGCACTGTAGTACCTTGCATGCAGCTCTCCAAGCCCTGAAGGGGGTTGTGATGGTGGATGGCAGCCTAGTATAGTCAGCAAGGCATCTATAGGGAAGATTTCAAATCCCTGCCCAGGAGCCCACCAGGGTTGCCAAGAGGACCACTCCCGGATCCTCATCCAGCAGGTGCAACCAGGTATGGATATGGTAGAGTTGGCTGGCCAGAAAGTGAAAGTGCAGATGCGGGAGTGCCAGACCACCGTGTTCTAAAGGGGCTGTCAAGTTTTTCCAGGACAAGCGGGGAGCTTTATTGGCCCAAAGCAAAGATGTAAGCATGGACGTGATCTGGGCAAAAATTTTTTTGGGTAACCCATATCGGTGAGTTATGCAGTTGGTACAGCAGCTTCGGTAGGAAGATCATTTTGTAGAGATTCACTCTCCTCTACAGAGTGATCGGCAAAGGGGTCCATCTGGCAAGAGACAATTTGAGCTGTTGTTGAAGGGGATCCAAATTATCAGCCAAATAGCGTGAGGTCTGAAGAGCCGTTGCAAGCATGGTGAATGACAAGAAGGGACGATAGCCCAGCGAAGTTAAAAGATGGTACTGGCAGTGGTATATATAAACAAGCAGAATAATCCACCCTTTGTAATGGCATCTACGTTTTTACCTATAAGGCCCTTCTTATACCAGGAGCCCACTGCCCAGACCGAAATATGCCTAATGTGTGAGACACATGACTGAAAAACAAAAAGCATTAGTAAGTAGGGTTGCCACCTTTTCTAGAAAAGAATACCGGCCTTCCTATATATTTATCTTTTTTTACTATTAATAACATTGGGATCAACCATACTTTTTACTGGCCAGGCCAGTAAAATACCGGCCAGGTGGCAACCCTATTAGTGAGTGACAGAACAGATAGATGCATTGCTAAATTACCTCTCAACTGGCCCATTTTGAGCAGGATAGTCCCGCTTTTGACAGTTCATCCCACCGACCCGGATTTGTACTATGTCCTGAGTTTCTCTTTGATCTGTTGCACTGAACAGCCAGAAACAGATACAAAGTTTCTAACTTAATTGGCTCTTGGCCCAGAATATACTTAAATACTTTTGTAACCATTTTTAGATAAGAATTAAAACTTGTATATTAAAGGGCAATTTACCTTCATTAGCAAAACTGTAATAACATGTAAAAACCATAGAAATATGCTCAGACTTTCATAACCTGCCAAATGTTGTCAAATGGACACTGTAATGAGGGGGCCTGGCCACAAAAATGGGCGTGGTCAAACATTCACAAATCTTTTTGTTTCCAGAATGTTGGGCGGTATGCTTAATACAGTCTGTAGGGAATTGAGTTGTGCCCAATGTTTAGCTTATTTGCAATTATATATAAGCCTGTATACCAGCAAACTTTCAACAGCGCACCTATCATTTTAAGATATAGAGGGTACAGTGGGTTTGGTTTGACCACGTGACCGGATATTCTTATCTAGTCGCCTTTTTCTTTTTTCATAGGTGATCTTGTGTCGACAGGGCGCTGTCTAATGACGTCATTCGCGGCCCAGAACACCGGAAGTAAACAGATGACACGCGCAGACCCGGCAGGAGGAACTTAGAAGGGTCCAGGATGGTGAAGACTCCTGCGAACAGTAAAACACTCGGGACCAGCTTGTTGTACGTCATTGCACTGCGAACTGACAACAAATAGGCATATTTCAGAGGTAGGCATGTGTGTTTCTGGAAGGGTAAAGCGATCCTTTATAGAAAATAACGAATAGATAGTTCATACATTTCTTTGCCATTCATATTGTCTTTCGCGTTTTGTATGGCTGGATAAATCCAAGGAAACCCGAGGACTCCTGGACAGGTGACTTCTAGTTTGCTTTTCATTTATAGCTCATTGGAGGTGTACATCTAAGCCCTTATGTAATGTGAGTTATGTACACCCAATTTTACACTATTAGTAAAGACTCTTTCTTCTTCTTTTACAGGTAGGATTGAGTTGGGCTTGTGTGTGTGATATCCGTGCCCCTGTCCTTCAGGGGACTTCAGGAGAGATTTGAGACATGGAGGATGATCTCTCTCTGCACAGGCTGGAAGGCAGTGACCCGTCTCTGGAGACTGGGGGGTTAGTAATAAAGAAGAAGAGTTCCATCAATGAGCAGCATGTGTTTAAAGCACCAGCCCCACGCTCCTCACTGCTTGGCCTGGACCTGCTTGCTGCTCAGAAGAGAAAAGAAAGGGAAGAGAAAGAACAGCAAGAAGGAGAAAAGAAACCCAAAGTCTCTTCAAGGGATTCGGAGGAGAAAGACCGGTCTTCAGACAGACCTAATGATAAGCTGAGTCGGGGGAGTCATGGAGACAGGTAATGATTTATGCTTTTGTTATGAGTTCTATCTTTATGTACCATGACCAACATTTTGGCTGGGTTAAAGCAATGGTTCACCTTTAAGTTAACTTTTAGAATATTATAGAATCTCCAATTCTAAGCAGCTTTTCAATTGGTCTTCATTGTTTATTTTTTTTAATAGTTTTTTAATTATTTGCATGTTTCTTCTGAGGGGGTCATAAGCCTGGCTCTCCCTAATATTCAGTATTCCCAAAGGTATACTTACTTGGAGTGTTGGAACATTTGGTACTATCATCACACTATCATCACACCATCAACGGTTATGCTATCTCCAGCTGTTTACTTGTCAAGAGTAAATATGGGACACTTGGTTGAATGTTCAATCCATATAAATTGATATGACTCACAATGGTTTAGTTAGCTATATACCCCTTCTATTTCTACTTTTCTTTCCTCGCTTACCTAATGTTGTAACAGCATTAAATAAAAACTTTAAAATAAGAGGGGGGGGTCATTGTCCCCATCTAAAATCAAATGCTCTGCAAGGCTACACATTTATTGTTATTGCTACTTTTTATTACTCATCTTTCTATTTAGGTCCTCTTCTATTCATATTCCAGTCTCTTATTCAAATCGATGCATGGATGCTAGGGTAATATGGACCCGAGCAACTAGATTGCTGTAATTGCAAACTGGCGAGCTGCTGGGGAAAAAAAGATAAATAACTTAAAAACCACAAATCATAAAAAATGAAAACCAATTGCAAATTGTACCAAAATATAATACTCTACATCATACTAAAAAGTGAACAACCCCTTTAATCTCTGAAGCTTTAACATAAAGGAAGGCCTACATATGGAGTCAGATGTTTTGTTTGTCTTGTCTAGTCTTCAAGGCTGTTTTTTTTGTTTGTTTGTCTCCATTTTAAAAGACATTACAGGACAGCACGTGTGGAGACTCCATCATACACTGGTGGTGTAAATGAGGAATTTTTGACTCGGAACCGTCAGAGAGAACGTGAAAGACGAGAGCATGGGGTTTATGCGTCATCCAAGGATGATCGGCAGAGGAGAAAGGATCGCGGTAGAGAAAGAGGTACTCTAGTTGATTCAGCAATCTGATCAGTTAGTCTATGCACTTATGCCATGTGAATAATTGTGCCCCCCATTGTATTTTAGAGGATCGCAGCCACCGTAACAGGTCAGAGAGAGACAGTGGATCAGAGAGAAGTGCAAGGCGCAGTGAGCCTGAGAGCCCAAGGCACAGAGCTAGAGGTAAGTGTGAGGAATCATAAAGTGACAGGGGCTCCATAGTAAAGCTTCTCTTTTATAATCAGCATGTTGTATCATTATATTAGGCACATGTAGCCACTGCTTTACAGAACTGGAATTTTTATTAGGCTTTGGAAACCGTTCATCTAGTCTCTGCTCTGAGGACTATAATCTGCAAACAGACAAAATGGCAAGATGGTAGAAGGACCTTAGACAGCTGAAATAGAAGTACATTATCTTTACAGCACAATAAAATCTGTAAATGCAACAGTGGTAGATTATCTAAAAAGAAATTTTTAAAGAGCCAGATTATAGAAACTTGTTTATAGACTTTTTTTTCTATATAGTTGCTTTTTGTAATCAACCATGAGGTTCATGCAGTGTGTAATTAAATGAACAAGACTAAAAAGGATTCTGTTTTACTGTAGTATTGTTTGCCATAGTTCTAAAAGGTGCTGATATAGATATAACTATGTTATGTAACAAGTAAAGCAGCTCCTTCTCTTAAAATGGCAGCATCGTTTTGAAATCAAAAGGGGATACACATAACTGTATGCCTGCATGTTCAGTTAAGCCTGTGGTTGCCAGCTTAGCAGCCCTGAAAGATAATAAGAAAAAACAACTCAAAACCAGAAATTGTTAAATAGTAAAAAAAAATTTCAGAAGACACTCAAGTTTACTTTAATTTTTAATAACTGACTTTAGTCTTCCTAAAGATAAACTGGAAATAAAGGATGGTGTAATGCAATAAAGTGTGACTTGCCTTGAATATAATTCATACAGGCAGTATAATACAATGTATAACACAGCTGGTTACTGTGCAGAAGGTTTAACACACCTCACTAAAACCAGATATCCTCTGAAAAATAAATGGAATTATTGTTAACTTTTATGTTCATGTAACACTTTGCATCTCTATTTGAGCTATTGGAATAAACCCTGCTATATTATTGATCTCTAGATGCATCAACACCCTCTCGCTCAAATTGGGAGGAAGATGATAATGGATACGGAGGGTCTCAGCGGTCACAGTGGGAGTCCCCTTCTCCTGCACCATCAAACAAAGATTCTGAAAGAAGTCATCGGAGTGAACGTGAAAGTTCAAGAAGGGAAAGGTGAGATAATTTTGGCCATGAATATCTAAGACTTCCTTTATTCAAGCAGGCTCTGAGTGGTCAAAAGACCCTTCAACGCCATGGGAAGTAGTATGTTGAGAAGTGCGTTATTACTTAAGTTCTTTTATCACCCCCTAAAACAGTCTAAAAAAAGTATTCTGCAACTTAACTCACTGGATACATGTAAAATATGTTTGCTTGCCCTAAATGTAAAATAAACTTACAATTTTCAAAGCATACTTTCAGTTTGGGCCAGTTCTAAACAGAGAAGACACATCTACCTACTTCCATGTCTCTCTTCCCTTACTCTGCTGGCTTTAGGTCAGAGAGGGGTCGGTATAGTGAAGAATCTCCCCTTCCAACTCCATCTTACAAATACAATGAATGGGCCTCTGATCGACGACATCTTGGATCCACCCCTCGTCTGTCTCAAGGCAGAGGTAAGAGCTAAGGAAGAAATGCTGTGGCTAAGTATGTTGGAAGGTTGCTTCATAGAGTAGCATCTACATGTGTGCACATTTGTAGTTATTTGGCAGCAATATTTAGTATTATAGTATAGAAATCTGCAACTCTGTATCATTTCATTTTTATTCAGATGTATAGGTGCTGCTGCCAGTGTTCTTTAACTTCTAGAACAGTGTGGAACACCATTTTTTCTCTTTTTTTTGATCCAGTTCTTCTTAATATAAATACTTGTAACACCTTATAATCGGACTGAATGCTTTAAGTAGGGATGCACCGAATCCAGGATTCAGCCTTCTTCAGCAGGATTCGGCTGAATCCTTCTGCCCGGCTGAACCAAATCCGAATCCTAATTTGCATATGCAAATTAGGGACGGGGAAGGAAATCTGTGACTTCTTGTCACAAAACAAGGAAGAAAAAACATTTTCCCCTTCCCACCACTAATTTGCATTTACAAATTAGGATTCGGATTAGGTTCGGTATTCGGACAAATCTTTCGCGAAGGATTTGGGGGTTTCGGCCAAATCCAAAATAGTGGATTCAGTGCATCACTAGCTTTAAGTAGAAAAAAACTATACAGAAACGTAGCTCTAAAATGTTGTATAATATCTAACATACTATCTAGGGCTACTATTTACATACAGTATGAATAAGTAATGTATAATATTTCAGGTACAGGGTACCATAGCTTGTATTATAAATTGTACTTCTTGAGTCTTGTAGTCTTATACGCTTCAAGGTCAGTCATTCTACAGAGAACAGTGATGGTGTAAAGGATGATA
This sequence comes from Xenopus petersii, assembly GCA_038501925.1. Lineage (NCBI taxonomy): Eukaryota > Metazoa > Chordata > Amphibia > Anura > Pipidae > Xenopus > Xenopus petersii. Next base: position 43,296,053 of record CM076679.1, read on the forward strand.
TGCAGCAATTGTAGGCACATTTAAAGATACTGCAGCATTGTAGAAATTACTGTAACTCAATGTACAAATTGCTATAATGATTATGTTGAAAATGTTCTATGCATACAGTTAAGTTATTAAAGGAGAAGTCAAATAGCGTAGGCAATTCTTATTTTGCCTTCTTTAAATATTTTATACTAGTCTACCGTTGAGGCAGATTGAACTTTATAAGTAAAAAGGAAACTATTCAAGTGACATATTTGTGCATCTACTGTGTTACTACTTTATGCATTTCAACTTTTTTCAAATTTCTGTACATCCATTTGAATTAATACCTGTGCCATCTTCAGGGAAGCAAGACAACGAGGATGACAAGATTAACTTTATATCCGAGGAGGAGCAACAGCAATGGGAGGATGATCAGCGGGTGATTAGTTGAAAACTTATGAATTCAGTTATTTATTTATTTTATTTTTTGAGCAATGCTTACACTTGCTTTGTCTTTTCTTCAAAGCAAGCAGATAGAGACTGGTATATGATGGATGAAGGATTTGATGAGTCTCACAATGCGCTGACTTCTTCCTCTGAAGACTATGTAAAGAAACGGGAACAGCAGCTCCAGAAACAAAGCACTAAAAGGGTGTCTGCTCAGAGGAGGCAAATCAATGAGGTACACTTGTCTTATTGCCACCTTGAAAAAATATGTTTTGTGCGCATCTTGTCTTAGTTACTATATAGCCTTCTTTATCTCTTGAATATATGTCGCCTGTACGGCATACATAAAATGAATGCAACATTATATATGCTTTTCTTAATGTTCATGGGCCTTCAGATCCTTGTACCATATCTAAAAGATCAATTCATTTAAATCTTTCTTATATATTGTCGTTTTCGACCCTCATTCTAAAATTCGAATGGTCCTTTTTGTAGTTGATAAACAGTATGTTGGAAAAGATGCATTAAGTTCACGTTATTTCCAGGATAATGAGCGTTGGGAAACGAACCGCATGCTAACCAGTGGAGTAGTACAGAGGCTAGAGGTTGATGAAGATTTTGAGGAAGACAATGCAGCAAAAGTGCATCTCCTTGTGCATAATCTGGTGCCTCCCTTCCTGGATGGTCGCATTGTATTTACCAAACAGGTAGGTCAGTTGTAGATTGAATATTAAGGTCTTTGAATGTTAAATTTAATTCTACAGTGAACATTGTATATCTTTGTGCTGGACTATTTGAAAACAATTAATATCAAAAAGTGGTAGTTTCTTCAAAAAGTAATTGTCCTCTGTGTAAAAGGGTGCTAGTTAATAATTAGAATTATTCACTCTTCCCTCTTTAGCCAGAACCAGTGATTCCAGTGCGTGATGCAACTTCTGATTTGGCGATTATTGCCCGCAAAGGCAGTCAGCTGGTTCGCAAGCACCGTGAGCAAAAGGAGCGTAAAAAGGTGAGGCACTGGAAGACAGCCAGGCCACTTATTTACATGATCAGAAATATAATGTAAAGCAATTGTTCCCAAACTGTGGGGCTAGCCAGTGGTTGGGGTGTCTCAGTCTGAAGTCCATTAGTGTGTGAATTAGGGAATGCATGTTTTCCCTTGTACATGCTCCGCATGAAGGTCAAATTTGGGGCTAGACACCTGTTGTTCTATATTGTGTATTGTTGGAACTATGCCTGAATAGTGCTTGCACCAATATTTCTGCCTCTAAAGGGGAGTTTGAACCAAAATATTCCAACAGCCATTTGTAAATTTGTAAGGAGTAGAATTAAGATATGTGAAGCAATCTTTAAATGAGTTTGTCTGATTCAGGCTCAGCACAAGCACTGGGAATTGGCTGGAACAAAGCTTGGAGACATCATGGGTGTTAAGAAGCAAACTGATGAATCTGACAAGCCTGTTGCAGAGGATGGAGGAGTTGATTACAAGTAAGATATGTTTAACAATACTCTTGCTCCTGTATATGAGTCAAGACAACTGTAACTTTTTTCATACCTGCTTCATTACTAGTCACAAAATGAAACAGAACAGGACAGTAATTCTTGTTAACCTGTACTCAATCTGGTTTGAGAACTTGCCAGGCGTTGTCTTACAATCCTTATGCCCAAAATATGTATACAAATGTGATAAAAGCAGGATCCTTAACTTTGCTGATATTCTGTTTGTGGTACATCTATACTTAGAAAGGTCAAAGACTTACTAGAACTCTCCGACATTCATGTTTTACAGCACACAAGTCATTTATTATGTGCTACCACACTTCAAAGTTTATGTTTTTAAAACTTTTAGGAATCCTTCCTTAGGCTATAATTTAATATATACAGTGCCTTGCAAAAGTCTTCACCCCCTTGGCATTTTTCATGTTCTTCACAACCTGGAATTAAAATGGATTGTTTGAGAGTTTGCACCATTTTATTTACTGAAGATGCCTACAACTTTGAAGATTTTTTTTTTTATTCTGAAGCAAACAACAGAAATCTTCAGCGTGCATAACTATTCTGACCACAGATTTTCAATTGGATTGAGGTCTGGACTTTGACTAGGCCATTCCAACACATTTAAATGTTTCCCCTTAAACCACTCGAGTGTTGCAGAAGGTGAACCTCCGTCCCAGTCTCAAATCACAGACAGACTGACACAGGTTTTGCTCAAGAATATCAAGCACCATCCATCTTTCCCTCGACTCGGACCAGTTTCCCAGTCCCTGCTGCTGAGAAACATCCCCACAGCATGATGCTGCCACCACCATGTTTCACTGTGGAGATGGTGTTCTTGGGGTTATGGGATGTGTTGGGTTTGCAACAGACATAGCATTTTCCTTGGTGGCCGAAAAGCTAAATTTTAGTCTCATCTCACCAGAGCACCTTCCTCCATATATTTGGGGAGTCACCCACATGCCTTTTGGCAAACTCAAAACATGCATTCTCATTTTTAACTTTAAAGGGGTTGTTAACCTTCCAAACACTTTGTTCAGTTAAGTTGTTTTCAGATTGTTCACCAGAAATAGACTTTTTTGAATTACTTTCCGTTATTTAATTTTTAATGTTTTTCCAAAATCTAAGTTTAAAGTTGAATGTTCCTGTCTCTGGTGTTTCAGTCTGGCAGCTCAGTAATTCAGTTCAGTTCAGTAATTCATTACAATTTTTGCAACATTTAGTTGATACATTTCTTAGGAGCATCTCTGGAGTATTAGCAACTATTGTATCAATTCTAACAGCTGCCTGTAATGAAACCCAGAGACTCTGCTCAGCAGGGACAAAGATAAGAAATGTATCAACTAAATGTATCCTTTTAGAACAGTTTACAGGGTCAGCGACCCCCCCTCCCAGAGCTGCTTAAGAAAGTGAAAAATTACACTTTATACTTCAATGTTAGAAAAATGGTGACACACAGAAAATAGAAAGTAATTGGAAAAAGTCATTATTTCTGGTGATCTATCTGAAAACAACTAGTTGTTTGAAGGTGAACAACCCCTTTATATAATGTTTTTTTTCCTGGCCACTTCCACAAAGCCCAGCTGTATGGAGTGTAGGGCTGGTTGTGGTCCAATGGACAGATACTCCAGTCTCCGCTGCAACTCCTTCAGGGTTACCATTGGTCTCTGTGCTGCCTCTCTGATTAATGCCCTTCTTGCCCGGTCTGTGAGTTTTGGTGGGTGGCCCTCTCTTGGCAGGTTTGTTATGGTACCATGTCGGAAAAGGTGTGTTTCTACTGAAAGATCATGTGACACTTAGATTGCACACAGGTGGACTTCATTTCACTAATTATGTGACTATTTAAGGTAATGGGTTGCACCAGGAGTTTTTAGGGGGTTCATGGCAAAAGGGGTGATTACATTAAATTCTTCATTTCTTTATATATATTTTTCACACTTCACTTCACCAACTTAGACTATTTTGTGCTGATCCATCACATAAAATAAGATTAAGAAACGTTTAAATTACAGGTTGGAATGTAATAAAATAAGTAAAAGGCCAAGGGGGTGAATACTTTTGCAAGGCAGTGTGTCATTAAGGCCTCTAGTGACCTAAATTTGCATCTCTCTTAAATCAGCATCTGTATACCATAGCTTAAACCTAAACTGAGACTGTTTCTTAATATCTGTAGTCCCACACAGCAGGGTGCTTTACTGTAGCTAGTGTGTAGCCAGTATGCAATTGGTCTATTTCTTGGTAACGCCTAAATGTGCTGACTGGAAAAAAAACATATTCTGTGAAAGAATGCCTATTATCTTAATGTTTAGTGTCCATTTATTATTTATATATGTCCGGCATGGCAACCGAAAACATAGCCCCTACCTTTCAGGTAAAGCTGTTAAGTGTAAAAGCCAGTGCAAAATGCCAATAATTGGCAAATAAATTTTGCCATACTTTATCCCATAATGCAACATTTCAAATCCTGTCTCTATTTGCTGCAGATATGGGATGTACACACTTACACCAGTAAGTAAATTCACAAATGCATCCAACTTGCACCTCTAAAGTATGGATTGGCACATGTGTGGGAAATGGCTTGCACTTACATACAGGGACCACAGTGCCTTGTGTGGTTTGTGCCATGTTTGACACATTAATTAAATATGTATCCCAAATAATGAATACACACTTGCTAGATGTACCTCTCTGTGTAAATATACACAGCCATGGGGGACCCTGCCCAAAAGAGCTTACAGTCTACAAATACATCTTTTAGGCTTGATAGAGAGATTTTTGTACTTACCGTTAAATCTTTTTCTCTTGTCCTATATTGGGGGACACAGGCACCATGGGGATGAAGATCCTGCAGCTGGAGAATGGACACTAACTTGTTAACTTGTGACTCCTCCTCCTGCTCTGGGCTTCATCCCCTGCCTCCTCCTGTTACATCCAGTTTCTACCGAAGAAGGAGCATAGCAACCCAAAACTGAAGAGGAACCCAAGATACCCCTCATAACACAAAGAGAACGGTAATTTTTAGTGAACAAACTATATACATCAAAATATCAGTGTCAAAACAGGGAGGGAAAGGACCTGGGAGGTCCGAAACGTTGCCTTTGTATGCTATGGGCTACACAATAAATCTGCACTTGAGCACTTATGCAAGACTAACAGTGTGCTGCTGGTAATTTCTTGGAGTATTGATGTGACCCTTCGACAGGATTGGGGTCTTCCGGTTCAGCACCTGGCACAGCAACTGTGAGACGAGTTGGGAGGTGAGCGCTCCATATTTGTGACTGACAAAACAGGGAGGGAAGGCCTGTGTCCCCCAATATAGGACAAGAGAAAAAGATTTAACGGTAAGTACAAAAATCTTTCTCTTGCCTAATTAGGGGACACAGGCACCATGGGGATGTCCCAAAGCAATCCCAGAGGGCGGGACACTGATCCCACCTCTAGTGCTCAGGAATAACAGTCTGTAGCACCTTCCTCCCAAAGCTAGCTTCAGCCGAAGCCTGTGTGTGTAACCTGTAAAATCGCGTGAAGGTATGATGGGAAGCCTAAGTGGCCGCTCTGCATATCTGTTCAGCCGATGCTTGATGTCGAACAGCCCAGGACGTGCTGACAGATCGAGTAGAATGAGCTGTGACCCTCAGAGGAGGTTCTCTACCTCTCACCGCATAAGCTCTGATAATCGTGGAACGGATCCACTTGGCAATGGTAACTTTGGCAGCCTTGGTTCCACCCTTTGGGCCATTGGGAATAATAAAGAGAGAATCCACTCGTCTGAAGTCTTTGGTGCATTCCAAATAAATCTTAAGTGCTCGAACAACATCCAAAGAGTGTAACTTGCACTCTGAAGGATTCTTAGAATCCGGACATAGAGATGGAACGACCAAATCTTGATTGATGTGGTATTCAGAAACTACCTTGGGTAGAAAATCCGGAGTAGGACGTAATACCACCTTATCCTTGTGAAAAATGGTGAAAGGAGCTCTACACGACAAGGCAGCAATTTCAGAGACTCTACGGGCAGAGGTGATGGACAGCAGAAAGACCACCTTCTCGGTCAGTGACGGTAAAGGGATCTTGTCTAACGGTTTGTAAGGGTCTTCTTGAAGCACAGACAAGACTAAATTGAGATCCCATGGTGGCACTGGAGACCTGTAGGGAGGAACAATCCTCGTAGCTCCCTGAAGAAAAGTTTTGATGTTGGGCCAATTTCTTTTGAAAAAGGATGGATAGGGCCGAAACCTGAAACTTAAAGGAGCTCAAGGCTAGGCCTTTCGATAGTTCCCTGTTTGGAAGATGAAGCTGGGCCTCTCTTGACAACTCCACGACTTCCGCAAACCATGCTCTTCGCGGCCAGTATGGTGCTACTAGGATGGTCAGAACTCTCTCCATCTTTATCTTTTTGATTACCTTGGGGAGTAAGGCCAGTGGGGGGAAAACGTAAACTTTGTTGAAGTCCCAAGGAATGACCAATGCGTCCACCCCGAGTGCTAGCGGGTCTAGGCTCCTTGCCACAAAGCTTGGGACCTTCCGATTGTCTCGAGATGCCATGAGGTCGACATCTGGTAGGCCCCACCTGTCTGCTATCATTTGGAAGACCTCTGGATGTAGGCTCCACTCCCCTTGGTCTAAGGTCTCTCTGCTTAGGTAGTCGGCCATCCAGTTTTCTACCCCAGGGATGTGAACTGCGGAGATGGCTAGAACATGATTCTCTGCCCACTTTAGGATTGAGCTTGCTTCCCTCAGGGCAGCTGGGCTTCTGGTGCCCCCTTGGTGATTCACGTATGCCACTGCCTTGACGTTGTCCGACTGAATGGGACGGTCCCTGGGGAAGAGAGTGAGTTGTTCTAGGGAGTACCTGATCGCCCTGAGCTCGAGGAGATTGATCGATAACAAGCGTTCCTCCGAGTTCCAGAGGCCCTGAACCGTCCTCAGGCCCAGGACACCTCCCCACCCTGAGAGACTGGCGTCCGTGGTGAGGACCGTCCATTGATGACTGGGAAAGGGCTTCCCCAGGGAAGTTCGGTGTGGATGAAGCCACCATACAAGAGAGTGTTTGACTTGCTCTGGTAGGACTATGAGTCGCTCTAGGTCTTCTCGATGCTGTCTCTGGTGACGAAGTATGATTTGTTGTAGAGGTCTTGTATGGGATGGCAGGGAAGGATGCCACCATAGTCCCTAAGGTTTGCATGGCTCTCCGCAGCAGAATGCTTGAGGAAGAGTGTAGGGATAGAACTCTCGCCTGTAGGATGGAGCTTTTCTCCTTCGGGAGGAAGGCTCTCCTCTTCCTGGAGTCGAGGATGAGGCCGAGATATTCCACCGTCTGAGATGGTACAAGATGAGATTTGTTGTAGTTGATCAGCCAGCTGAATTCTGTTAGGATCTGGAGAACAAGAGCTATGTGTCTGTGGGCGATGTCTGCGGACGGCCCTTCTATGAGAAGATCGTCCAAATAGGGGATGACGATAATCCCTGAGATACGTAGAGTTTACAATGTTGCCGCCATTACCTTGGTGAAGGTACGAGGGGCGGATGATAGTCCAAAGGGCAGAGCGACGAATTGCCAATGTTGTCCGTCTACAAAAAATCTGAGGAATTTGTGATGGGACGGGTGGATGGGAATGTGGGGGTAGGCATCTGACGTCTATTACAGTCATGAATTCGTTCTCCTCCATTGAGTTGAGGACTGATTGAATGGACTCCATCTTGAAGTGGCAGTGTCTGACAAACGGATTGAGGGACTTGAGATCGAGTACAGGTCTTAGTGAACCGTCCTTCTTGGGTACGGTGAAGAGATTGGAATAGTATCCCTTTCCTTTGTAAGCGGCGGGGACCAGTTGGATTGTTCCCGCCGCCGCAAGGTCTTGAGCCACAGAAAATAACTTTTCCCTGTTGGGCGGATGCTTGGGAAGACGGGATACAAAAAATCTGTGGGGTGGGGGTTGGGTGAATTCTATGAGGAGGCCTTGCGATACAACTTGCAGGACCCATCGGTCTCTTATCTTGTCTGTCCACACCTCCCGAAAGGATTGGAAGTGTCCACCTACAGGAATCACTTCGGGGGTGGGCACCCCTTCATGCTGTGCTGGGCTTGTCCGGAGAGGGCTTGGATGAACCCCTTGGGGGCAGGCCGCTAGGTCGTTGTTTGTGTTGATAACGGGAGCGGAAGTTGGAGTTAGACCTTTCCGCTTGATTCTTATTCCTTTGGCCCTGGCGGAAGGGACGAAAAAAGGGCCGTCTCTTGAAAGGGATTCTCCTGTTTCTGGTCTGACGGAGTAGAGTACTCTTGCCGCCTGTCTACCTGGGGGTAAAAAGTACCGATTGTATGAGGCCCTCCACCTCCTTTTGTGTTCTAGGTAGATCCTGTTCAGGATCTAGTTCCTGATCAGACTCTTCCTCTGACTGTAATTGTCCTTCCTCATCAGAGGGGGTCATAGTTTCCCTAGGGGAGTCAGGAGGGGAGGTAGTGTGTCGCTTAGAGCCAGAGGGTCTACACTCAGTAGCAGTTGGCTGAGACAGGCGCTCAAGGACCTTGTCTAAAGTCTCGGGAATGCGGGCCAAATTTTGAATGCCTGCGAGCGAGAGGGACAAGGCCTTAACTAATTCTGATTCTGTATTGCCAGAAGAGGGAAGACTCTTGGGATTATAGTCCACACACACAGACTCAACAGAAGCTGTATGGAATTTTGCCTTACACACCGTACAAGCCAAATAAGAAACCTGATTGGTTTTACGAGATTGAGCTGAGGATTTAGGTATCCTGGGCTCCTTGGTTTTGTCTGCCATAATGCTCCTAAAGTTTTTTGTTTTTTTTTGGTACTGTTACTTTAAGAGAAGGGGGAGGCAGGGGGATACCCTTAGTAGGGTAGACAGGCAGATCTTGATTGTTATAAGATGTGCTCTGTTGAAGAGAGAGAGAAGGGGGGATAGAGGGAAACATAATGAGATTACCTCTAAGTAAATACCACCCAACCTTGCCAGAAAACACAACCTTAAGACGATAAGGAGTTAAATAATCTTGCCTGATAGAAGCGGTCCTGCTACATACGCAGCTCACACAGTAGAGCCGGATCAGGGGTCCAGTGCGCAATGGGAGCGCTGATCAAAGGCGCCGTTGAATGCAGTACCCGCTGGAGAAGTGCCCAGGGGGAGAGGCCAACAGGGAGCAAGACGCACCTCCACTAGCAGAAGTAGAGCTTGCCGATGCAGAAGGCGCGAATCTCGAGACGTTAGGCGCCAGAAGAAGCGCGCCCCGGATGTGCGCCAGTGAATAGGCGCCTAGCATGGGCGGAAGTGAAGTAGGAAGAAAGAGCCGCCAAAAGGGAGCACACCCGAAAGTGCGCCGGTGGTAATTGGCGCCAGCGTGGGAGAAGCAAGACAGAATAGCTAGAGTGGCGGGAGAATAAAAGGCCAATATTAGCATAGATAGGGAAAGGATAGAGGCACCAGCACTGAAGGAAGAGTGCGCAACCCTAATACCAGGCCCTTAAAAAAAAAAAAGAAAAGAGGGATTCAGATGTATAGGTATCTGAGGGGTAATAGTGAGGTTTGTACTCACCATTTGTAGCCAGCTGACGACATGCCCTCTATGGTGTGTCTGTGCCACCCTGAAAATCAGTATGCGTTTATGATATATATTCAGATACAATGTATATAAACAGATATATAAACACATATATGTATAGCACCAAAATATGGTGTATACCACTGGTGCAGCCTCCGTAGAGCGGGAATCCAGTGCAGGGGGATGTGGGAGCAAGCCTGCAGTCCTCCGTAGAACGGGAAGGCTATAGGGCAGAATAAAAATTAGTCAGCTGGAAGGGCTCTTGAATTGTATCAGTGGCCCTTAATGTGGCATGATGCGACTGGAGTCCTTGATCACCTGCTCCAGCCACAAGAATTTCTGAGTCTTCTCCTTCTGAGGACACAAACTGGATGTAACAGGAGGAGGCAGGGGATGAAGCCCATAGCAGGAGGAGGAGTCACAAGTTAACAAGTTAGTGTCCATTCTCCAGCTGCAGGATCTTCATCCCCATGGTGCCTGTGTCCCCCAATTAGGCAAGAGAAATACAGTTTTTTTTTTTTTTTAAATAAATTGTGTAACCAATGTGTTACTATTCTGTGATACACACTAAAAATTATTATTGCGTAGATTACACAAAACCACATTTTACTGTGTAATCGAGTCCCAACTTTATTTTCTGCATTTTCAGGACAGAGCAGAAGTTCGCCGACCACATGCGGGAGCGCAGTGAGGCAAGCAGTGACTTCTCCCGCAAGAAGAGTCTGATGGAGCAGAGGCAGTACTTGCCCATATTTGCGGTACAGCAGGAACTACTTACCATCATAAGGTAATGTGCTGTTTTAAAATATTGCTGCAGCAAAATGAAACATTGGTAAATCTAACAAGCATGATACTATTGTCCAAATATTGTTTCATGCTCAAGAACATTCCAAACTTGCAATATTCACCATTTAATAGCACATTCTGTAGGTCCCCAGCTATGTTTTTCCATAGACTTTGTTTATGGGCAATGCCAAGCATTTTAAAACCATGAATAGGAAATATTGGAGGAATTTAATTTATGTTGCCTTTTGCACAGCTTTATCAGTAGTGCACAAAGCAATGCATGTTCTGCAATCCACATTGTTGTATTTACAGAGATAATAGCATCGTCATTGTGGTGGGGGAAACCGGTAGTGGGAAGACTACCCAACTCACTCAGTACCTGCATGAGGACGGGTATACGGATTATGGTATGATTGCCTGCACCCAGCCCCGCAGAGTGGCAGCCATGTCTGTGGCAAAGCGAGTTAGTGAAGAAATGCAAGTGAGCCTTGGAGAAGAAGTGGGCTATGCTATCCGATTTGAGGACTGCACTTCAGAGAAAACTCTTATTAAGTACATGACAGACGGCATACTGTTACGTGAATGTTTGCGTGAATCTGACCTTGACAACTACAGTGCTGTTATTATGGATGAAGCCCATGAACGGTCATTAAACACAGATGTGCTGTTTGGGCTCCTGCGGGAGGTAAGTGATTTTTTTTTTTTGTAACTGTTATCTACCCCTATCGCATAAATGGCACGTTGCAATCTAACACTGTGTGCTTTACAGGTTGTTACCCGACGCTCTGATTTGAAGTTGATCGTGACTTCAGCCACTATGGATGCAGAGAAATTTGCAGCTTTCTTTGGCAATGTTCCAATTTTTCATATACCAGGACGTACATTCCCTGTGGACATCCTGTTTAGCAAGGTGAATGCGTTTAGAGGCACATTTATCAAGGGTCGAATTTCAAATTCAAGTGAGCTTTTTTTAAACTCCCCATAACTCCCATAAATTCAAAATTCGGCCAATCAAAATTTATTATTAAAGGGATTCTGTCATTTTTATGATGTTCCTTCTACTCATTGTAACTGAATGTGTCACAGTGGGACCTGGATTTTACTATTGAGTGCTGTACTTAGATCTACCAGGCAGCTGTTATCTGGTTAGCTTCCCATTGTTCTGTTGTTAGGCTGCTGTGGGAGAAATGGAGGGGGTGATATCAATTCAACTTACAGCATAGCAGTAAAGAGTGACTGAAGTTTATAAGAGCACAAGTTACATGACTCGGGGTAGCTGGAAAACTGACACTATGTCTAGCCCCATGCCAGATTTCAAAATGAAATATAAAAAAATCTGTTTGCTCTTTTGAGAAATGGATTTCAGTGCAGAATTCTGCTGGAGCAGCACTATTGACTTATCCCTTTAAAATCAAATTTTTTAAAGTCGGATGAATTGAATCAACCCGAAAACTCGAATCAAATTTGATTTGAATGATCAAAACTCAATTTGAGTTTTTTTCAGAGAAAAAAACCCAAATTGAGTTTTTATAATTTGAATCAAATGTCAGGAAGGCTGCAAACGTCGCCAAATTGATCCCTGGACCTCTCCCTTTGACTTTTCGCCAGCTTTTAGTGATGAATAGTCGGATTCGAGTTCTTAAAGGGCCAGAGTATAATAAATCTTGAAATTCAAATTAAAACTCTATGAATAGAGTTTGGATAATTCACAATTCGAATGTGAGAGTTTTGACCAAAAAAAAATTAATTTGTTTAAACTACAGCAATTAGCTTTTTAAATAATGATGAGCACTTGTATGTCACTTGGTGCAGTAGGTGTTGGAGGTGCAGCTGTTTCCTCATATTGCCTCTAATGCTTTAGCCCTGTGTAAACTTGAGCTGAGGATAAAAGCGGCCTGTGATACTAGCTAAAGCAGTGGTAATCTGACGCACGGCTAGGACAAATTCCAAACAGCAGCATGAACTGACCCAAGTTTGGGGAGAGGCTTGTACTTAAGTAATAAACCATGAGGAGTACAGAGGGATTTTGGTTTACTATTCTTCTTGCCAAACCAAAAGTTCCACTACTTTTACAGACTGTTAAGCTTTGAAGCTTGTCCAGAAAGAATAGCTCCACCTCCTGGCTCCAATCTGACAACCGTGTATTGAAGCAGTTACCAGGAAAGTCCTAAATATGACAGGCAGGCAGGCAGTTTTGCATCACCTATCCCATGATCTAAAGCTTTATGCAAGGATCTTTCAAAGTTGTAATGGGCATACTCAATATAGAAGCCATAAACCATGGCTGCTGCTGTCACCAGACCATAACCAGACAGAAAATTTGTAGGAAATTCAGGAAAAGATGCTAAAGTAGAGTTTTGTGCTGACCTAGACCTAGAGTGCACTGATGGAAGAATGCTGTTACATTCCTCCAGTACGGTTAATTGTAACAGTTCTGTCCATTTAATTGTTTCCCTTTTTGGGTTATGTTAGGCTCAATAAGAACAGTTAACCATGTTATTCTGCTTGTTTTCCATTGTGGTTCAAGTAGAGGCATTGCATACAGATTTTTATAAGTAAAAATGTAGATGACCTCAATGTACTAGTATGCTATACTACAATACAGGCTTTGGCCTGTGCCTGTACAACTTGGCATTCTTGTCAGGGTACAGTCATTATTAACTACACTACCCCCTCTTGTTCTTCTCCCCTGCACATGTAATTACATCTGCAATCTTAATTCCTTTATCACTGCCGTTATTCCCATGTCTTTATTTTTCAACTTAAATTAGGTTTCCCATCTGTTTTCATTTTGCTGTTTCCACCCATTTATCTACTCAAGTTACTTTTTTCTCTCATATCCAGACTCCCCAGGAGGATTATGTGGAAGCTGCTGTAAAACAAGCTCTACAAATCCACTTATCGGGAGCTGCAGGTGACATACTGATCTTCATGCCTGGTCAGGAGGACATTGAGGTGAGCTCTGGTCCACAATGGCTTTTCCTTGCAGTGTTTGCTCATGTGCTGTCTGTTTCCTGTAATGTAAGGTGCATATCCCTTTTCCAACCAACAGGTGACATCAGATCAGATTGTTGAACGTTTGGAGGAACTGGACAGTGCACCACCCCTGGCTGTGTTACCAATCTACTCTCAGTTACCATCTGACTTGCAAGCCAAGATCTTCCAGAAGGTGAGCTTAGAAATACTGATTGGGGCTAAAAAAAATAGCGGCGCTAAGTATAACTGGGATTAAATAGCATTTCTATAGGCTGCTAATCTCTGCTTTTACTTACAGGCTCCAGATGGTGTGAGAAAATGCATTGTGGCCACAAATATTGCGGAAACATCTCTGACTGTAGATGGCATAATGTTTGTGATAGATTCAGGCTACTGCAAGTTAAAGGTGAGTGTATTCTGTTGCATGCTTAGTAGAGCAAAATTATCATCTTACATGTATTGCAGCCTAAATTGTAATATTATAACCCATCTGCTACCTATGTAATAGGTGTTTAATCCCCGAATTGGAATGGATGCTCTGCAGATATATCCTATTAGCCAGGCAAATGCCAACCAGCGCTCAGGAAGAGCAGGCAGAACAGGCCCTGGACAATGCTATAGGTAAGTTCATACTGTTCAGCGCTACTACCTCTTTCCCTGACATGGCCTTGTTGTACTAACATTTCAGCAGTACATTAAATGCTTTTTAACAAACTCGTCTTTTTGGCCTGACAGGCTGTACACACAGAGTGCCTTTAAGAATGAGCTGCTCCACACTGCAGTTCCTGAAATCCAGCGCACAAATCTCTCTAATGTGGTTCTGTTGCTCAAGTCACTGGGGGTTCAGGATTTGCTTCTCTTTCATTTCATGGATCCTCCCCCTGAGGACAACATGTTGAATTCCATGTACCAGCTCTGGATCCTTGGTGCTCTTGATAATACCGGTTAGTATGTGATTGAGAAGAGTTAAGGGATTTTTTTCAACTCTGACTCTACTCTTGTATCCTTCAACCCTGGATGCTGTCTCAATCTTCTCTAAATAAGCATATCTCTTCTTTTAAAAGGTGCCCTCACATCTACTGGTCGGCTCATGGTAGAATTTCCTTTGGACCCAGCTCTCTCCAAAATGCTAATTGTGTCCTGTGATATGGGCTGCAGTTCTGAAATCCTTATTGTGGTGTCTATGCTGTCTGTGCCAGCAATATTTTATAGACCAAAGGTAATTTATGAGGTGTCCAGGTTTAAAGAGGAACAATCCTAATAATACACACTACATACGGTTCTTTTTATCATCATTTCATTGAAACAAGAACATTTCTAAAACTAACAAAACTAATTGATCAGGCTAGTCAATTAAAATAATCAAGCTAATCTTATTCTCTAAAATACAGTATCTGCCTCTGTATGCAGGAATTGTTTAGATTTTGATAGACTATTAGGTCAGTCATATAACGTGTGTGCGTGCGTCCTTGCCTAGACTGATGAGATTGGGGTTAGTGAATAGTAGCTTGTTTACTGCAGAAATGGTACAGGATTATTAATTGATATTTAGAAAGTTTCTAATTTTCATGTTTAGAGGCTATTAAATTTTCATATTGGTTCCCCTTAAAGCATGCTGACAGCAGTAACAAGAACACCAGTAATATGTGTACTGCTGCTTCCTAGCAAAAGTAAATGATGTGGTTGCACTGTATATTGAAATAAAGTGCAAGTGTATAGCAAACAATCGAGGGGTCATGAACGATGCAGAATGCAGTGCTAAAGTGCAAAAAAGCATTAAAGCAGTTTTCAAGAGGCACAAAGACACCCACCATTTCTGTTCACTAAGTGCTTATTCAAGGAACAGTTCAGTGTAAAAATAAAAACTGGGTAAATAGATTGTATGTGCAAAATAAGAAATGTTTCTAATATAGTTAGTTAGCCAAAAATGTAATGTATAAAGGCTGGAGTGACTGCATATGTAACATAACATAACAGAACACTACTTCCTGTTTTTCAGCTTTCTAACTCTGAGTTATTCAGTGACTTCAAGGGGGGCCACATGGTACATTTCTGTTCAGTGAGTTTGCATTTAATTCTTTGCATGCAGCTCAGATTCGAAAGCAACCATTATGACCTATGTGGCCCCCCCTTCAAGTGACCAATTGGTTACTGCCTGGTAACCAATCAGTGGAAACCAAGAGAGCTGCAAAGCATGAAGTAGTGTTCTGTTCTGTTGACATCCAGTCACTCCAGCCTTTATACATTACATTTTTGGCTAACTAACTACATTGAAAACATTTTTTTTTGCACAGCCTGTCTATTTAGCCAGCTATTTTTATACTGAACAATTCCTTTAAGTGAGCATGCTCTTGTAACCCTTAGTGCTCTAGCACTTCAGCCCCTGGGAAAAGAGAATAACCACATTTGTCTTCATACTCTTCTTAGTAATGCATTCCCCCCCCCCCTGCTGTTGGAAGCCTACAATTTGGGAAACCGTTTATTTTGAAAAATCTATTTCAAATGGATGCATCTATTATTAGGTATTTCTTTGTCTATGTTTTCTGTTAGGGTCGTGAGGAGGAGAGTGACCAGATCAGAGAGAAGTTTGCTGTTCCAGAGAGTGACCATTTGACGTATCTGAATGTCTTCCTGCAGTGGAAGAACAATAATTACTCCAGTGGCTGGTGCAACCAGCACTTCATCCATGCCAAGGCCATGCGGAAGGTATGGGTTTGTTTTTGCTAAACTTTGTGAGCCATGCTTGATTAAAAGGCCACTGTGTGTGTGTGTGACAGGCATTTTTCTTATGTTCTTAGGTTCGTGAAGTCCGGGCACAATTGAAAGACATCATGGTTTCCCAAAGAATGTCTCTCTCCTCCTGTGGTTCAGACTGGGACATTGTCAGAAAGTGCATTTGTGCAGCTTATTTTCACCAGGCTGCAAGGCTTAAGGTTAGTATTTGAATCTAAACACATTATTATTTGCAGATGTGTGACAGAAAAAGAGAATGTGTCCAGTAACAACAAAATAGCCTCTAATCTGTGTATTTATCCACAGGGGATTGGAGAGTATGTGAATGTACGAACTGGGATGCCATGTCATCTGCACCCAACTAGTTCACTATTTGGCATGGGATATACCCCAGATTACATTGTTTACCATGAGCTGGTGATGACCACAAAGGTAGGAAATTACATGAAATCCATTTTGCTTCTGTTTCAGAAGAACATGTGTTCTGCTCTTTAATAGCCGATAGAGAGCAGAATCCAGAATCAAAGGTCAATATGACTGCTCAGTTTGATTTAAAAATAAATAAAAGTAACAATGCGTTTTTGTTAATCACTGGCATACATAAAAGATTACATAACGGGCATATCGGTGACTCAGTGACAATGTTTCCATGAAAGATCTTTTAGGGGCCCCATTCTAATTTGTCCATTGTTGTGCTGAAATGTTAGTGAGCTGACTATTTAAATCTTCCCAATTAATGTAATGTTGGGAAGTTTTTAATGTAATCCTTGTCCAAGGCTATTCAGAAAAGATAAATGACGATTTTAGCCAAAAGCCCACATTTTGTTTCTACACCTGAAAATGTGATATTTGGATGTAAATGCAAGAAGCTGTGCCCTGTCCAGGTCCTGGGTGTTGCAGGTCAGGAGACTCTTTCCCTTCTTCAGTTTGGATAGCTTTACATTAACTTTGAGCATGATTGGCACTGCATACATTTTCTAATGTTTTCTTTTCTGGGTTCCTTCTAGGAATACATGCAGTGTGTCACAGCTGTGGATGGAGAATGGCTGGCAGAGTTGGGTCCAATGTTTTATAGTATTAAACATGCAGGGAAATCGAGACAGGTAAGGTTTTTTTTTTTGTGTTTAGTATTTTTGTTTTTTTAAATGTAGTATGAACTGAAATTTGATTGACAGTCCATGATGAACTTTTAGGAAAACAAGCGGCGTGCAAAGGAGGAAGTATCTGCTATGGAGGAGGAAATGATGTTGGCAGAGGAGCAGCTTCGTGCCAGGAGAGAGGAGCAGCAAAAAAAGAATGTTCTTGGTAGTGCAAGGTGAGCTGTGAGGGTGGATTTCCACTACTACTTTTCTACTGACAAAAAATGTGATGGATACTAAAGTATGATACGCACTCACCATTCATTTTATACAGTTTGGTCAGTTCCACATGCTTTTTGTTATCATGTTATGGATTCGGCAGCCCCAAAAAGGCACTTTATAGCATCGAACTCTGACATGAGATTAACACTATTTGTAGTTTAAAATAAAATTATTCTTACTCCCTTCTGAATAATATTCAGTCTTTGGTAGTTTATGTGTGGATAAAAAGGCAGCAAATGTTGTGCATGCTGGTTATAGTGCATTTCTCTCTGAAAATCTGAGTAAAATGGGTCGTTCCAGACATTGTTCAGAAGAACAACGTACTTTGATTAAAAAGTTAATTTGAGAGGAGAAAACGTATAAAGAAGTGCAGAAAATGATAGGCTGCTCAGCTAAAATGATCTCAAATGCTTTAAATTGGCAACCAAAACCTGACAGACGTGGAAGAAAATAGAAAACTACCATTGGAATGGATAGAAGAATAGCCAAAATCAGCCAATGATCAGCTCCAGGAAGATTAAAGAAGGTCTAAAGTTACCTGTGAGTACAGTTACAATTAGAAGACGCCTGTGTGAAGCCATGTTATCGGCAAGAAGCAAAGCCCCTTTGTTAAATAAAAGACGTGCTGAAGAGGTTATGATTTGTCAAAGAACACATTGACTGGCCTAAAGAGAAATGGTGCAACATTTTGTTGACTGATGGAAGAAAAATTGTCCTTTTTGGGCTAGGGGCCACAGTTTGTCAGATGACCCCCAAACACTGAATTTAAGCCACAGTACAATTTGAAGACAGTGAAGCATGGTGGCACAAGCATCACGATCTTGGAATGTTTTTCATACTGTTGGGCCTATTTATTACATACCAGGGATTATGAATCAGTTTCAATATATGAAAATACTTGAAGAGGTCATGTTGCCCTATGCCATAGAGAAAGTGCCCTTGAAGTGGATGTTTTATCAAGACAACGACCCCAAACATGCAAGTAAACAAGCAACATCTTGGTTCCAGACCAACAAGATATTGGGTCAGCCCAATAGAAAACCTGTGGGTGACGTTAAAAATGCTGGATCTGAGGCTAAACCAAGAAATGCAAAAGATGTAACAGGTGCCAGAAGTTGGTCGACTCCATACAACACAGATGTGCAGCAGTTCTCAGAAATACTGGTTTTAAAACTAAATATTAGTTCAGTGCTTCAAAGGAAAGCAAAATCTTGAAACATTTTTCAGTTTATACAGTGAATGTTTGAGTTTGTAAAGAAGAATGCAGACACTATTTTTTTTAGACCAGTCTAACATTCCTAACACAAATTTTTCTTCATGTTTATTTGAAATAGAATGTGCAGTTTTTGGTTTTTTTTTTTATTTATTTTTAAATGCGGTGCTATTATTCTGAACACTATTGCACTTAAATGAGAATATCCAGTGTAGGCAGCTTATGTGGTTGCTATGGGTAAGGCAACAGAGATTAGATTTTGATTTTAGATTGCCATATTTCGCCAGGTCTTTGAAAATATACACACCAGGAAGGAAGGATCAAGTAGAACCTGGGACACCCCGCCGAACACCTGCACGGTTTGGGCTTTGAAGCTTTATCATGTCATGGATCTGATGGAACTGCATGGGAAGAGATGTCATTTGTTCTCCGAGTTGAAATAGAGTGTATTGGACATTGTGGATGGGAAAGGGGTTTAAGTATTTTCTTTATTGTAAAGTGGAATAATGTTATTTTTAAACAATAATGTCTTTTTGCATTTTTATCTTTTAAAATTTTACAGATACACAGGCTCCAAGTAGGTAGAGAAGGTAGAATTAGCCAACCGTGCTTCTCTGCCCTCCTTTTGGCACATAATGTTTAGTACAAACCTTGATCTTATAGACAGTTTGATAAGAACAGACTGGTGTTAACATGATAATTAACTCCTAACTAGTGTCGTAATGTCAGAGGCAGTCCCACAACAAGTGGATCAGTTGGATTATCGGCAGCTCCCTCTGCTTGAAGCCAATTTAAGTGCTGTATATTGACTAAAAGGCAACTGTTAAATGCTGATTATTGATTTTCCTACAATGCTGACGGGATGAAGTGCAGCTCAGGGATTCTGGCTCTAGCTTGACTGCGTGCAGAGGGGAGTTTTGTCATTCTCACTATGTAGTCCGACAGCTTAGTGATGGTTTGTTCTGGCTTCACTATTACAGCTCCTCTGCACTGCATTTCTCACACTAGTACAGGTATGGTACCTGTTATCCAGAATCTTTGGGACCTGCGGTTGTCCGGATAATGGATCTTTTCCTAATTTGTATCTTCATCCCTTAAAGAAGAACCAAACCCTAAATATGATATAAATAAATATGATTAATATGCCATATTTAACACGCAACTCATTGCACCAGCATGTCAATAGTAACAATAATCCAGGACTTCAAACTAGTCACAGGGGGTCACCATCTAGGAAAGTGTCTGCTACACTCCCATGCTCAGTAAAGTCTAAACAACTGTTGAGAAGCTAAGCTTAGGGGTTGTCACACATTATCAAGCAGTAAATGAGGTTGACCTGTATTAAAAGCTGATGCTACAGGGCTGATTATTAAATTCTGATGATAGCTGCATTGGTTTCTGTGCTGCCATGTAGTAATTATCTGTATTATTTACTAATCAGCCTTATATTGTGACATTCTATGTGTGCTGTATATTGTGAGTGGGTCCCTAAGCTCAGTAAGTGACCAGCACAGAGCATGTGCAGTGAATCAGCAGAAAAGAAGATGGGGGAGCTACTGGGGCATCTTTGGAGACACAGATCTTTACTGCTAAAGGGCTGTGGTTGCCTTGGGCTGGTGCAGAAGCCCAAAACATCACGTACAATTTCTAGCTACTTTTTTAGTTCTTCTAGAAAATCATATAAACATTAAATTAACCCAATAGACTGGTTTTGCTTCCAATAAGGATAAATTAAGGGGCATGTTTTTTTTTAACAGTGGAGATAAATATCTGGAGAGATTTCTGCAAATGTTGCCCATAGCAACCAATGAGATCTTTGCTTTTGTTTTCTAACTTGGCTGTGGCTGGTTTAAATCTAATTGCTGATTGGTTGCTGTGGACAACATCTCCAGAAATCTCTCCAGATATTGATCTCCAATCTTAGTAAACATGCCTCAGTTTGGATCAACTACAAGGTACAGTTAATACAAATTAAAAAAAAAAAAAATTCCTTTTCTCTGTAATTATATATTTGGATAAAATGGAGGCCTTCCCATAATTTGGAGCTTTCTGGATAACGGATAACGTACTTCCTTTGAAGGAAAACTATACCCCCGAGCAATGCAGGTCTCTATAAAAACATATTGCACAAAACGGCTCATATGTAAAACCCTGCTTTATGTAAATAAACCATTTTCATAATATTATACTTTTTTAGAAGTACAGTTAGGCCCATAAATCTTTGGACAGAAACAATTTTTTTCTAATTTTGGTTCTGTACATTACCACAATGAATTTTAAATAAAACAACTCAGATGCAGTTGAACTGCAGACTAAAGCCTTTTTTTTTTTTTTTAACACAATCACTTCATTTCAGGGGTTCAAAAGTAATTAAACAAATTAAAAAACTGAACATAAAATGTTCATTTCTAATACTTGGTTGAAACCCCTTTGCTGGCATTGACAGCCTGAAGTCTTGAACTCATGGACATCACCAGATTCTGAGTTTCATCCTTTTTAATGCTCTGCCAGGCCTTTACTGCAGTGGCTTTCAGTTGTTGATTGTTTGTGGGCCTTTCTGTCCGAAGTTTAGTCTTCAACAAGTGAAATGCAGCTCAATTGGGTTCAGATCAGGTGACTGACTTGGCCATTCAAGAATTTGCTTTAATAAACTCCTGGGTTGCTTTGGCTGTATGTTTTGTGTCATTATGAAACGCCTCCCAATCAGTTTGACTGCATTTAGCTGGATTTGAGCAGACAGTGTCTCTGAACACCTCAGAATTCATTCAACTGCTTCTGTCCTGTGTCACATCATAGATAAACACTAGTGTCCCAGTGCCACTGGCAGCCATGCACGCCCAAGCCATCACACTGCCTCCCCCATGTTTTATAGAGATGTGGTATGCTTTGGATCATGAGCTGTTCCACGCCTTCTCCATACTTTTTATTGCCATCATTCTGGTAGAGGTTGATCTTGGTTTCATCTGTCCAAAAAACGTTTTTCCAGAACTGTGCTGGCTTTTTTACATGTTTCTTTTTAGCAAAATCCTATCTAGCCTTTCTATTCTTGATGCTTATGAGTGGCTTGCACCTTGCAGTGCACCCTTTTTATTTACTTTTATGCAGTCTTCTCTTTTATGGTAGACTTGGATATAGATACACCAACCTCCTGGAGAGTGTTGTTCACTTGTTTGGCTGTTGTGAAGAGGTTTCTCTCCAACATGGAAATGATTCTGCCATCATCCACCACTGTTGTCTACTGTGGACGTCCAGGTCTTTTTGCGTTGCCCAGTTCACCAGTGCTTTTTCTTTCTCAGGATGTACCAAACTGTAGATTTTGCCACTCCTAATATTGTAGCAATTTCTCGGATGTTTTTTTTCTGTTTTTGCAGCTTAAGGATGGCTTGTTTCACCTGCATGGAGAGCTCCTTTGAACACATGCCTGAAAAAATCTGAACACAAAATCTTCCACATACAAGCACCCTCCCCCCCCTCAAATCAACTCCAGGGCTTTTATCTGCTTCATTGATAATGAAATACTGAAGGAATTGCCCACACCTGCCCATGAAATAGTCTTTGAGTCAATTGTCCGATTACTTTTGAGCCCCTCAATTAAGTGATTGTGTTAAAAAAGGCTTTAGTTCCTCACATTTTTATGCAATTTTGTTTAACCCACTGAATTAAAGCTGAAAGTCTGCAGTTCAACTGCATCCGAGTTGTTTCATTTCAAATTCATTGTGGTAATGTACAGAACCAAAATTAGAAAAAAAGTTGTCTGTGTCCGAAGATTTATGGGCCTAACTGTATGTGCCATTGGGTAGCCCTAAATAGAAAATTGCCATTTTAAAAAATAAGGGCCGCCACTGGGATCCTAGGATTCACGGTGCACACAAAGAAACCATACATGTTAGGTCACATGAGCCAAATAACAGAGTTCAGTTTTTTGCTTCCACACTTCTGTTAGTTAGAGCTGTAGTATTTCTGGTCAGGTGATCTCTGAGGCAACACACAGACCATCACGAAATGGTATATTCTAATTATTTAAAAAAAAAATACAATTATTTATAGTTTGTGCATCAAGCAGAAATCTGTGCGTAATTCAAATTTGCAAACGTATTGCTTTTCCAAAAAACGTATTCCATTTTAAAGAAAAAAAGTGATTCAAATAACTTATTCAGGTTGAGCAGTGAGCATGTTCTTCATACAGCATCGTGTGTGTGTAATATTTTTAATATTTTTTCCCCCAGAATGTCACAGATTTTCACATCACTTTGTAGGTTTCCAGGACAAGTAAAGACGCCGCGAAGAGTTCTAAAGCAGAAAAAATATTACTACTAAATACTATAACATTTATAGGTACTGACTTCATGCAAATGGCTGTGCATAGAACAGATTGCTACGGTAAGGGGCAGATTATCAAGGGTCGAATTTCGAGGGTTAAAAAACCCTCGAATTCGATCCTTGAAGTAAAATCCTTACAGTTCGAATATCAAATTCGAAGGATTTTTCAGCCAAAATGTTCGATCGAACGTTTCAAACAAAAATCGTTCGATCAAACGATAAAAACGTTACATTCGAACGATTTTAAGCGATCGATCAAATGATTTTTATTTGGTCATAAAAAGTGCCCAAAACCTACAATGTACAATGTCCCCATAGGCTAACATTCAATTCGGTAGCTTTTATTTGGCGAAGTATTGAGTCGAAGGATTTTTTAAAGAGACAGTACTTAGATTATCGAATGGTCGAACGATTTTTACTTCGAATCGTTCGATTCGATCAATTTGGATCGAATTTGACCAATGCGATGGTCGTAGTACCCAAAAAATGACTTCGAAATTAGAATATTTTTGGATTCGAACTATTCACTCGAGCTTAGTAAATCTGACCCTTAGTGTGAAGCATAAACCAACCACCAAGGCTTGGGCTATAGCTATTTGACTGTGTTAATATTTTTCAAGGCACTGTTGGGGTGTACAGGTTGAGCACTCCCAACTGCCATCTCATTTAGGCATTTTAAACTCTTTATAAAAAAAATTATACCAACATGAACAAAATAAGCAGAACTTGTGTCCTACCGAACGCAGACAGCACTTCTTTTATTTTGCAGGTCTAGGTACTGAAAAACAGCAGAGACCTGCAGCAATTCATGAATGGAGGTTTCAAAGTGCATAACAAATGGCGCACTCTTCCTGTGTTTTGTAATTTGCACCCTGCCTTCTTGTTGGTAAATGACCCCTAAATATTTTTCAAGGCACTGTTGGGGTGTACAGGTTGAGCACTCCCAAATCCCAAATTATTTCATACAATATTTCAAATAGTCACATAGCCTAACATGGGTTGTTAGTGGTTAACTAGATTACGATGGCTGAAGACAATGTGGACTCTTCTCATGCCTAACAAACACAAGTGTTCATGCTGAGACATATTTATAAAATAAACCATTGGAAAGCTAACTAAAACATTATTTGAGAAATTTGCTTTAATAGCTAGTTCTAATGCCTGACAATTATTTTAGTAAACAATGTCCTGGAATATTTGGTGCCTGTTATTGTTTATCTAATGCAAATATTTACTGTGTATATGAGCCAATCATTCCACTGCCATATGAAAAAGTTTCTGAACCCCTCTCAGCCTGCATAATAATTGACTCCACGTTCAACAAAAAAGATAACACAGTGGTATGTCTTTCATTTCCCAGGAACATCCAAGTACTGGTGTGTTTTCTGAACAAAGATTTTTAGTGAATCAGCATTCAGTTATATGAGATGAAATCGAATGTAAAACCTGGCTGTGCAAAAATGTGGGTACCCTTGTAATTTTGCTAATTTGAATGCATGTAACTGCTCAATACTGATTACTGGCAACACCAAATTGGTCGAATTAGCTTGTTAAGCCTTGAGATTCCTAGGCAGGTTTGTCCAATCATGAGAAAAGGTATTTAAGGTGGCCAAGTGCAAGTTATGCTTCTGTTTGACTCTCCTCTGAAGAGTGTCAGCATGGGACCCTCAAAGCAACTTATAAAAGATCTGAAAACAAATATTGTTCAGTATCATGGTTTAGGGGAAGGCTACAAAAATCTCAGAGATTTAAACTGTCAGTTTCAACTGTAAGGAATGTAATCAGGAAATGGAAGACCACAGGCACAGTTGCTGTAAAACCCAGTCAGTGAGAGAACACTGCAAAGCACCCAGGAGCATTTAAGTGAGCGTGTGGCTGAGGTTGTGAGACAAGAACAGCACCTCCGCAGGCTGGAAAGTGAAATGTACACACTGAGAGAGAGGACAAGTAGCAGTGAAGAAGAGCTGAACCCCCTACAGCAGACGTGGAACAGGGATAGAACATGGCCTGATTCATTTGTCAGTACTGTGGTTCCTTCACTACAGGCAAAGCAGAGCCTGGGGAGCTACAGTACTCCTTTCTATGCTCCTAGTTTGAGCTTGAGCTGCTCTTTCTTACTAAGCCTCACTGTCTCACTCTCTCTATAGAGTGTTATTACAGGAGCTACACTACACACTGACTTAACCTTGTTCATGGGGTCCCTGTATCCCGACTTCAATAAAGGGCTTGACCCTTTAGGGCCTAACACTTTTGGGGCCTTGTTGACTCCAGGCTCAATGGACACCTCCACTAACATCAACTGCTGCAGGCCAAAGAGGAAGGACCTTCCCCTGCAAAGCACTTTGCTACAATGCTGCAGGATGTGGTCACCACCTAGGGCTAATGAAATAGCTATGCAAATAATGTATAATATATTAAATGGGTTTTAACCCAATAACAGGAGGCACTGGCAGGGAATGAAGCCATAAGGGCCATTACACTTATGGGTCCCTACAGAACTATCCACCCTTGCCTGTTGCCCTGGGGTAGTAAGGAGAGAGCTGTCATACAAACAAATGCTCATCATCACTTACCTGCTCCCTCTGTGCAAAAGGTATAGCGACTTCTCTGAGCTCCTCCTGCAGTTTCTGGATTTGCTGCTGTTGTTCAGAAATCAGAAGCTTGTGTTCTTAGATCTGTGATGCAGTTTCCTTATGGAAGCCGCAAACCTCGTGCTCCAGCCGGTCCACGTCTGGATAAAGGAGTCATGCCAATACAAACTCTCCATTATATTATTATTCTCACTGTAAATTATGTGAATTCCCTCTTCTAAAAATACATGCAATGTCAGATACAATTGCTCACAGGACTATGCTATTAGCACAAACCTACCTTTCAATGCACTATTTCTTTGCTGTATTTCTTTGACTAGATCCAATTTCAGCTCATGCAAAAGTGACTGGCTATGAGCAGTCTCCTGCTTCTGTCTTTGTACCTCCACCTCTGCACAGCTCAGCTCCTGAGCATGGAACCTGCATAATGTTATAAATATGATAAATATACTGATCTGCAGGAGAGGAGCTGGAAGTGACACGTTACCTGGTTCAGCTGCATGACAAGTCTCTCCAGTTCTGCATAGCTATTGTCACTGTGTCTGTGAGTGACTTTATAAGCAAATCTGTTTGTACTCTTCCAGTTCTACTACCTGTTATACAGAAAGATGCCTATAAACTCATACATGTATGTATTTAAAAGGATCACCATATCTTTACTTTTTATTTACCCTTTCTATTTGTCTAACCAGAACTTAAAAAGTTGCTAAGCTGCCATTGTCCACAAAAAGGACACAGTCACAGGTAAATGTAAATGCAACTCTCCTCAAAAGGCACAACACATTTCTCCAGGGATGTTTAGGACATTCAGGCCCTTTAAACGGTTGCTGTGTTCCACCTAGTCCCCTTTAAAGAGGCAGCATAGTACATGTACGGGATCCGTTATCTGGAAACCCATTATCACAGACACCATTGTAATCAAATAATCTAAATTTTTACAAATGGTTTCCTTTTTTTCGGTAATAATAAAACGGTACCTTGTACTTGATCCCAACGAAGATATCATTAATCCTTATTGGAATCAAAACCAGATTATCAGGTTTATTTAATATTGACATGATTTTCTAGTAGACTTAAGGTATGAAGATCCAAATTATGGAAAGATCCGTTATCCGGAAACCCCCAGGTCCCGAGCATACCTGTACAAGGACATAGCAGAATTTATTTACATATATACTTCCTCTGTATATTAGCACATATGCACAGTTGTCATTTGCCTCAGCTAAGGTATCCTCTTTTGGCATACACAGAATATTGGTCTGTAACACCATATATTCACCATGGTTCAGTCTGGAACACCAAAAGATGGAAACCCCCATCATTGCTGGGGCCCTGAATTCTAAATCTAAAGGTATGGGGGCCCCAAAATATATACTTGTACAGGGTGGCATAGAAAATATGCACATGCCATTGGTTATTTTAGTCTTTGTAGAAGTTTCTTTTGTACAAATTTCATTCAAAAATGCAAATATGCAGAGAAAGGAAGAGAGAGAGACTTTCTAGTCCTGTCTCCTAGTGGAGGAAGCTATACCCCCTGTGTCCCACATAACCCTACAATAATTCTGTTAATAAATATCCATAAACCTGTAATCAATGAATACAAATTATTCACCCACTATTTTCACTGAATTCAACAGCTTGAAATATGTCTGAATGTATACCACACGTAGAGCATGCTATCATGCATTTCCATGTATTTGGCTACAGAAAGCTATGTGTCCGAATGCTAAAAACTCGAAAATGTGAGTTTTAGCATAAAATCTAAATTTTTAGTGGAAAAACAAAGGCTCAAATTTTTCGAAATTTATTATACCCAGAGGCTGCAAAAAGTCAGAATCCGAAAATCCACCATCTCAGACCTGCCGAGGTTGTATATACAGTATATAAGTCAATAAGAGAGGTCCCAATCCTAATTGGAAGTATCTGTGGTCTGTGCTGGAACTAGCCTGAAAATCTGACTATTTCTGGCAAAAATCTAATAAATTCAGACTTTTTGAGAAAAAGTCTGAAAAAATTGAGCGATTCAGAAAAAAACCTGAAAAAAAAAAATAAGATTCAGATTTTTGCTCGATATTATCCTCGATAAAAATAAATAAGGTCAAATCGTGGATTCTAGTCTGGTCAGACATTTTTCATTTAAAAAATCAGATACATTTTGATTTTGATAAATAACCCCCCAAATGTCTGCAATTTTTAGTGTACACATGCAATATCTGGGGAACCATATGGTGACACTGCATGCAGGGATTCTATGAGGCCTGCTGCAAGAGGGGCAACCTCACAAATTGAAAAACATAGAATCACAAAGGCTACAAAGAGTACAAGACTGGAGACTCATTTTTCTTTGTGCCACATAACTGTATCATCTGCAGGCCTGGATGGTTGCACTAAAACATTGAACATCAATTCAAGCAAACTTACTCTTTATATCAATTAGGTAGCCATATTGACAAGCAAAATTAACACACATTATTGAATATTGTGAACTGATATTTCAGTCTTGTTTATAAATGACTGTTTCTATATCGTGCCATTCAAAAATATTCAGACAAACCTCTGAACTAATGACACAGTTACATTCCTAATACAAGAGTCCTCTGCACTCAACCCATTATCAATATATTTAAGACAGAGACATTTGTGCATACTGCTACTGAAAAATGCCTTACCCTTTAAACAAAACAGGGATTGTTTGTCCATATATTGCAATATATTTAAGCTGGCCAACTACATCAAAGTCATCCCATATCTGGCCAGTCCTACGCTTAATTTTCATCTGATTCATTAAGAATTCAATTGCTTAATTATACATTTTACAAAGGGACTAACTTTTACCTGCAACTTACTTGCTGCTTTCAAAGTAAAACTCCCAAACTTGGCTGCCCTTTTATTAGACACCAGTGGGATCACCTGACTATAGCTGGGAAGGGTGGGAGCTACAACATGGAGCTGGTCACTGCTCCTGTATAACTATAACAAACAAGGGAAAGTTGTGCTCACCACTATTTTTTTAAAACCATTATTGCAATAGTGCAATGAGGCTGTGACCACTAAATACATATAGTCAAATACAAGAGTCCTCTGCACTCAACCCATTATCAATATATTTAAGACAGAGACATTTTGTGCATACTGCTACTGAAAAATGCCTTACCCTTTAAACAAAACAGGGATTGTTTGTCCATATATTTCAATATATTTACTATATATTTTCCTATTACTTTACTACACCAACTGGTAAATGATTTGCAATGTAGAAATATAATTTCTACCAAAAACAGTGATTGATCAGGCTAGTGAGGTTGGACTGCTATTATTCTGAACACAACTGTATGGGGCAGACTTACTAAGCTCGAGTGATTAGTTTGAATGCAAAAATATTTGAATTTCGAAGTATTTTTTTGGGTACTTCGACCATCGAATTGGTCAAATTCGATCGAATTCGATTGAATCGAATTATTCGAACGACTCGAAGTAAAAATCGTTTGACTGTTCGACCATATGATAATCGAAGTACTGTCTCTTTAAAAAAAAACTTTGACTTCATTCTTCGCCACATTAAAGCTACCGAAGTGCAATGTTAGCCTATGGGGACCTTCCAGATCACTTTTCTACGTTTTTTTTGATCGAATAAAAATCATTAGATCGATCGCTTAAAATCGCTTGATTTGAAGGATTTTAACGTTCGATCGAACTAATTTTATTTGATCGTTCGATCGAACCTTTTGCACTAAACTCTTTTTACTTTGAGGGTCGAATTCAAAGGTTTTTTAACCCTCGAAATTCGACCCTTGATAAATCTGTCCCTATATGTTCACTCCTTGGATTTACACTTAAAATCTGCGGTGCAAAAATATTTCCTATTGGGAACCCTGTAGACTCGAAACAGACATAAATTGAACAAAGTATTGGAAAGTCCATACTGAGGGAAATCGGTTCCGGTTCCACTGGAGGTATAAAGCATTCATTTTTTTTAGTAAACTGAAAAAAAAGACAAGGCCAGTGATTGATCAGGTAAGTGATGTCGGACTGCTATTTTTCTGAATGTGCACAAAAATATTGGCTTACTGAAACAGCAGCCTGTTTCAAAAGAGCATCAGTGCAAGTCTAAAGCCCATAGCTCAATTGTATGGGTGACTTGACTAATGCACAGTCCCCCTACTGACCTGATTTTTCATTTGCTGCAGCTCTTCATTTTTAACCATGAGATCTGCACATTCAGATTCCATTTCTTAATGGTCAGCCATAAATGTTAAACTTATCGGAGTCCTTTTTATTTCCAAAGTAGTTCTGAATTCTCAAAAACGCTTCAATCTCCCCAAACTCACTCGTCCTTTGCAGGATCCAAATTCCTCTTGTAGTTCAGAAAGCTCCCGCTGTAGAGATTTCATTGTCTTTCTCTTCCACCTGAGCTTGCACAAAGATAAATCTTTAATTAACACTTTCATCCCATCTTTCTGATGCTATGATGCACACATTATGCTTTCCCTTATCAATAGCGATGGGCGAATTTATTTGCCAGGCACGAATAAATTTGCACGATTCACCTGCGACGAATAAATTCACGAAACAGCTGCAAAAATTCACTGGTGAAAATTCGGCGGCGTAAAAAAAAAATGGACGCCGGCGCATTTTCAGCAAATAAAACGCGCCATTTCGCGAATTTTTCAGCGAAGTGAAACGGAGCAAATTCACCCATCACTACTTATCAAACCATTGCTTGCTGTGTCCTGGGTCACCATTCTCTCTTTCAAACAGTTTTTTACCATGTTGGTTACCAGTGACCAGTGACAACAGCTGTGCTGGAAGGGACACTGCAGCCTCCCCGTATACATCACAGAGTGAAAAAATACAAATCAATTTCATGGTCATTCATGCCCCAAGGAACAAGTGCTTATTTTCTAAAATTCTGGCCAACTGTATGTGGACTGGGGAATATTATTTATTATTTATTTTTTGATAGTTTATCCAGTATCTCTCTGCCAATGAAATGTGTATATATATATATATATATATATATATATATATTTATATTTTAAAACTTCAGTTTAATTTGCAGCATATCGAAAAGAGATTTGTAATTATGCAGTTATACATACATCAGTTCTATAGTTCGTTTTCTCTTTTAAAGCAGTTAAACAGTAATTTAAAGCATCAAATTACATATCAATAACATCAGTAACCAAATGAACTTATATCAGCTATCCAAATTGTATGTCACTGTAGTATTGCTGTTTCGTCAGGGTTGGGTATATGTTTCCATGAAGCTGTACCATTCACCCCAGATTTCCTGATGAAGTTCTATTCTGTTCTCTCTCTCTGCTGCCAGTTTTCCATGCTACCTCTGACCTTTATTTGGGCTATGCATTCCTGCAAGTTAGACGTTTTCCAGTATTTAGCTATGAGGGTATTAGCAGAATTGAATATGTGAAATAGTAATTTCTCCAATGAAATATACAGTATATTAATTGGAACTGGGTGCCCTTCCCAGAACTTTTTGTTTTGAGTAGAGAGACTAACAAAGTCAAGTCCTGCCTGTGACACACATTTTAATGAGAGGATTTCAAAGGCAAGATAGTTCATCAGAGAATTTCCAGACACAGCTAGGTCGGAGGAACACGACAATCAAAAATGTCATTATATGAGCATGTGTGTATATGTTCCTTTGTGAGATAAATCTGCAATTTATTTAAGTGTATATCCTAATGAAAATGATGAATATTGGAGGCCACCTCAGTGTTCTGTGACATGTGGAAAGGCACTAAGTGTTTGGACTTTAACTCTATATGGCCATGCCAGTCCCTCGTACATTGAATCATCCATAGTTCTTTTAATTCAGGACACAGTATATTATTATTGCTGGAATTACCTTTCTATCTGCCTCCTGCTTATAATCATCATTCTCCTGTGTAGCTTTATACAGGGCATCCTGAGATGTCTGCAATTGCTCTTTCAGAACTTGAAGCTCTGTATCCCTCCTACTGACATCAAGCAGCAAAGACTCATTCTCATGTAGGGCTGCATTTATACGTTGCTCAGCCAGGAACACCTGCAAAATGTTAAGCCTTGCTTAAAGTACAGAAACTAAAACAATTAGAATGTGTCTATGTTTTATTGCATGAACTGATGCCATGACACACAGAACATTGATATTGATATTGATAGAAAGGAAAATCTAGTAGGTGACACTATTCTCTTATGGGGGGGAACTTCCTTTTGCAGATCATAGAGCTCATGATATCGCTTTCCTCTTGGAGTTTTAAACTCTTCTCCCAAGCACTCTCTTTTGCAGACTAGCTGACTGATACCTGCGCCTGCAGCTGTTCTACAGTTGTGGTTTGGAAATGTATCTGTCCAAAATTAAATAACGAAGGGATCTTAAATATGATCATCAAATATCACTAAATAAAACATTCTATTGATCAATGATAGTGTTCTGAACATTATAATTATTTCCTTATAAATATCTTAGTTTCAGTGTACCTTCATCCCACTCTCTCCATACCTCCTGCTCCAGGTCCTCTCTTTGGGCCTTGCTGTTACTCAGCTCTCTCTCCAGCCTTAGAATGGTCTCAACACAATGTGAGATCTTCTCTAAGGCTTCATATTTCTGATTCATGCTGCAAGACCTGCAGGAGGAACAGTAACATCAATGAATCCAGGCATTTTTATACAATGGCAGAACCTTATGTATCAGTGATCTAGACTATAATATTTGCTTTCAATGTGCTGCAAAAGGGAAAAAAAAGGAAAAAACAAAATAAATTTGTATATGAAAGAAATCAAGAATAAAATAATCACACCTTATCCTCAGCAATCTGCACTTTCTTTCTCAAAACCCCCAAGTCTCGAATCTGATGCTCCGCCTGTTGATCTTTTTGGTTCAACTGCAAAATATGAGGACATACATGGACACTCAGAGACTTACAGTACAGTTTGCATTAGCAGAATGAAATATATACTGATATACTATTTGATGTAATATACATTCATTTCCCAAACAGTTATACGGATCTAGGGAAGTATAACTGGAAAATCTGAATTGAAGTAAAAGAAGAACATTTTGTTCCAAACTGTGGTGGGTGAAAATAGTGAAATATGTGCTGCAGACTGAATTCTTTCTGACATTAATTTAGAGATATATTAAAAATTTAGTGACGTGTAGACTCTAACTAAATAACTCTGTTTGTCGAGTGACTAAACATTGATCTATAACATAGTATTAACCGTTATTACACGTTACCGATATGTACAGTAATTTGCATTCTAAATAACAATATAGAACTATTGATATATACCAATTAAGTTGGACAACATGCATAATATGACCTGTAATGTGTGTATTTGCAGGGCACAACTAAGGGACATATCAGGGCTTTATATACTTATATCAGAAAGGGGGTATGGTCTATAACTCTGACTGTATGATGAGATCATAATTATCTAATAATTATACAAATTAGGGCAAGGAAGGGTTAAAAAGGAAAACAACATTTTCCTTGTTCGTGTGATAAAGTCCTGTGGTTTTAGGGATTTAGACTTGGTTGGGCCAGGTACTTTGATTCAACTGAATCCGAATCCAACAGAAAAAGGCCAAATCTTGTCTGAATCCTGATTTAATGCTTACAGCTTTAAATTGCGGGTACGTTTTAATGATTTGGTGCAATCAAATATGAAAATTTGCAGTATTGAAGAAGTTCCTCGTCATTCTCCCAATATGATGCAGTGATCAATATGTTTATTTCTCACCACTATAATATTTTATACCCATACTTTTGGTACTTAACTATAAGACATTGCTATAGTTGTGGATGGTGCACATCCATACTAGAGGAGATATACACAGGTTTACTGTTACCTGATTGCTCTGCTCAGTCAGTGTCAGGCCCTGTGTTTCCAGTTCAGCATGTAGAGTGCCCGTCTCTTGCTCTAGGTGCTGACAATGTTCTTGAAGCCTTAATCATTCCTCTTGAATCTCTTGTAGAGACTGCTCAAGATTAAGCAACTGCTCAAGATTAAGCAATTAAGGAGGTGCCTTTCTGCAGTCTGCCAAAGAAGAGCCTCTTTCCCAATCAGCATGAAAAGAGGATTCTCTCCAAGTAGACACCCCATATAGCCATAAGAGAGGGAACTTCCAGCTAGTAAGAGAAAGGGCTTCTTTTCTAGAATATGAAAGAAACCTCCCTACTAGCCTGTGAAAGGAGAAGTGGGACTATCCTCTCAACGGCTTTTTGTTTTGTTAGGAGGAGATTCTTTAATTGTTTTTCTGGGTTTTCTCTCTCTCTCTCTGAAGTATGAATATGATAAATAGATGCGTTTTAAATCAGAGAAATACATAGAATCGTTTATTTATAAACAGGTTGTGGTTTTCGTTTTAGAGTGACGTGCATTTAAAAAACTCTCACCTGTTCTTTGAATCTGTTCAGGCTGTCTATTGCAGACCTGTTCTATCTCTGCAACTCCGGGATTAATTACTCCTGATCCATGACCTGCTCCTGTAATTCTATCCCCTCCGTCTGAGAGTTACTGTATTTCCCTCTGAGGGACACTGCCTCTGCCTCTGCTTCTTGCGACTGTTTCTGCAAACCACCCACCTGCAATCAAATAGTTCATGAAAATAATACGTACAAGACTAATCAGTGTTATTGTGCGAAATGAGTAGCTTTGTAAAAAAAAATCTACAAAGAAATGTAGAAACATGTTTGCAACATCTCATTCCTTATTAAAATCATGTTCCTTATGTGACATCAAGGCAGCGCTGCTTTTTCCTGATCCTGGCATTAAGTATAGGACCCACTCCTAAAAAGGTGTTCTATTACATGTTATACAAGGATATAGATATCTTGCCTATGGGCCTCATCTCTCTGGCTTCCAGCTGACTGCAGGTCCATGTGAAGCTGCTCTATGTGGCTGTGTCGCTGTTCTAACTCGTTCTGCCTTTCCTTCAGCTCCCTCTGCAGCCTGTACATCTGTTGTTCCTGGGCATCCAATTTAAAAGACAAACAAAATACTAGTGACCCCTCTGCAGGGCAAAAGAAGCAACATTCGGATCAGTGAAGGGGATGTCACTTTATCTCAGAGGAAAGTACTTCCCTTGTGTTTAGCAGTGTAAAAAGTTAGTTTTGAGCAATTTTCAATTCAGTTTCTCTACGATGCAACTTTAAGAGGGAAATGTGTCAGAGGGTGGGACTTAAGTAAATACATTAAGCCAGACAAGACTAAGACATGGAACACAAATTACTTTGTGACAAGCATCTGCATTAGGCTAAACGAACATCCTCCACTAAACTCTCCTTCCCAGAGAGCACTAACCACACATACAGTGCAAAATGGACATACAAGGAGCAGGTAAAAAGAATAACTAAAGACCTTTCAAAACTGTAAAGGGGTATACAAAAGGTCAAACAGTATTCTCTCAGTAGTATGACTTGTAATGCCTAACATAGACAAATTACACTCAGCTCTGTGCTAGTCCTATAGTTATAATAATGAGCAAGAAGAGAGAGAGAGAGTTTCCATACAATGGCCATGGTCAAGAAGGATGTTCTATTGGTGCTTATTCATGATAGAGCAGTGGTTCAGACATCTTCAAATAAATAAGATTATACCTATCATTAAAAAAAAAAAAAATACACAGAAACCACAATGGGGGATGGAGGACTCACTGCCTGGCTCTGTGCCTTGACTTGATTTTCCAAATAGTGCTTTTCGTGCAAATGGATTACTGCCTCTGAGTAATTCAATGAAATGTCCTGCTGCAGTTCAGTGATGGTCTCCTGTAGCTCCTGTAGTTTGTAATCCTTTTCAAAAACCTGACATTTTTAAAGAATAAAGAAAGAAGAAAAGGAGGCTGGAAATAGAACACAGAAGTGAGAATTCTTGCTGTATGTGCAGAGTATCCTTAAATATAACAGGAGCATAAAATATGTTTGATTTCCTGAGCACTGCAGACACAAGATACACTCCACTCATTTGTTGCCAATACACACCACTCTGCACAATAAAAATGTCCAAAGCATATATATATATATATTCCATCCGTCGATGCTCTCCTTGTAATACTTTCCCTGTACCTTGCCTTTTAGATATTATAGCCAGGGTTACTTTCCTTCTGTAACAGAGCCAAGTTCTGGCAGCATCTAATGAGTTAGAGGACACTATGAGTGATCTGCACTAGGAGCCATGGGCAACAGCTTGCCATTAGTCTGGGGCTCACTAATGTACTCTGAGTCTATTACTCAGTCATCTATCAGGTGGCCGCAGTTCGTAATGATAGATTCCAGTGCGCGGAGATCTGTAAGGTGCTGCCAGGCAGACACATTACAAGCCTTTAGCTGGGCAGCAAAGAATAAAAAAAATATTAGTGCCTGTCTGTAAATCTTCTCTCCTAAGCAATTGCCAATGAAAGCTGCACATTAACTGCAGATGAGCAGAGCAGGCCTCTTCTTTTGCTACAGGGAACACTTCTTGCCCTCCTGAAAGTTACAATAGAAGTGGCCCAACTTCAACTTGTGATCAAATGCTCATGTATTTTCCATTCACATATTGTAAGCCTGCCTTGCACAAACCTGGATAATGTTGCTTCCCTTCATAGCAATCCCCCACAATAATTAGAGGCAGTTATTATGCTATTGTATTGATAATAGCTTTGACTAAGCTGAGCCCCCACATGGCTCACAATGCCACTGAGTGCACTTCACACCCTACCTCCATCCGACTCAGTTCCTGGCTGTGGTCTGTGGATGGTACCTCTCAGCTGGCTATGGAGCTGCTGCACTAGCTGTTCTTTATTTAGCACCAGTTCCAGCAGCTCCTCCACGATCCCCCTAAAGAATAACAGCTCTGTGCATATTATCCTATTCTTTTGTTATACATATAAGAGCATATTAATGAAGTTTCACTACATCACTCCTTCTATTCTGACTGCTTCGGCAAATTGCTTGCTGCACACAGTATGCCAACATACAGTAGCTACAAATCTACGCCATGATGATTAGACAGATTTTATCATACCCAGATCTCTACAGCTTGACAGTATTGTTCAGAAATAAACAACATTTTATGCAGAGTTATGCTCTGGGATGCAGACATTACTTTATTCACCCGTACCACAGACATACAGCTTTGTTGCTAAATGTAAGTGAACTTGCTCACAGAGGTATAGAAGCGAATATCCTGCTATGCCAAATTCCAAGTGCTGGAATCTCAATGTTCTGGTTCAAATGGACTCCTAATGCTTGTAATGCACTGGTCAGGGCCATTCTCAGCATCTGATACAGAAAAATGGAATTAAGAAAGACAAGAAAAGGAAAGAAAGAGATTAGGGGGAAAAAGGATGCTGGCAAGAAAGAGTGATCATAAAGTTCAAAAAAAAAAGAAAAGATTTGATACTGATTTAAAAAAAAAAAAAACAGGTTTGGAAGAGTCATCAGCGAGCTCACAGTAAGAAGACTCAAACCCTTCCCCGCAAATCACCGGCAAAAAAAACATCCAGACATCAGCACTCATAAATTATAGAGCTCATCTGCATATTCAAGACAGGATACATTATGCAAATGCAAGCTGATTTGCACATTGTATTCTTTTTGTGTCTCCACAGCTTTAAGCCTTTCAAGACAGGAGGAAAATGCAGGAAATCAAGCTTAATGCTGTCATATTGGCACCTCTCATCCTTCCATCCCCTGCTCCTGGAGGAGAGGCACTCTCTAAACAAACAGTTGTCCTCCAGAGAAGCTTCCAAACAAAGCTTGTATTTGCATGTCTAATTGTACTGCTAATTAACTGGTTCAGTGCTGGAGGGCTTGATCACTGCATAATATGCCTTGAAGGCCTTTCTCTAGAGAGAGAACTGGGCATTACGTGCTGAGTGCAGCAGAAGGAGGGCATGGAGAAAACATACCTTCATTCAATTGAACGTGTCAGTCATGCACACACGTATGCCAGCCTGTGAGATCTCAAGGTTTGTGCGTGTGCATGCTGAGAGGGGTGCGAGAGTGCACACTACTTCATAATTATTTCATCGCAAGAGATGCTCTGTCATTTGAGATTATTTGACTTAATTGCAGGGTATAAATGGGGGTAGGATAAAGAGGGGAGGCTTGGTATAAGTTCAGGATGGCTTCCATTTGTCTCAGGGGGAGGGAAAAGGGAGTGCCCAGCTTATTTAGAATAAAATATAATGGCACTCTACAGTCAAGCAGAGGCAGTTTCACCACAATTCCTATCAGCTGTTCTCCAATAAGAAGCCAAGGCTCTCTAGCTACAAGATTTTTTCTGTTTCTGCAGGCTTCTCTCTGCCCCCTCCCCCACACCCAGCAGACCCATGCCAGCTTGCTGCCGCTCATACCCTCTGGGAAAAGTTAACTGTAATTTTTCAGCTTTTAAATCAATTAGCCCGTCTGTTAATTAACATCAAGCCGACAGGAGGAGGAGGAGAAAGTGCTGCATGGGCGGATGGCAGACGAGCTGGCACAATGCCATCCATTCAGTGGCAACGCCACCGTTTCGTGTGATATCGGCAGCGGGTATATGTCACGGCGGCCAATGGTGTTGGTCTGGAGATCCTTTACAGACCTAGAACAGACAAAGAACAGGCACCGACTGCCACAGCAATCATTTTTGCCCAGGGAAAGCCAGGTACTGTGCATGAGGGATGTGTGAATAGGAGGCACTGTGGTTTGGGGGGCAACTAATATGGCTCACCCTTCCCCCAATCGCTCCTTCTGCTGCAGTGAACAGGCAACGATGTATCCTTCCACCCCAAGGAAAGCACAGTTGAGGAGATGTGCGCCCGGAGTTTGGAATCAGCGGAACCACAAAGAGAAAATAAAGATGAAAACGCAAAATTACAGCTGTGAGTGAGAATCAGTGCCAAGGACACTGGCATCTTTTATGGCATTGGATACTCCTCCAGGGACTCTTTTTCCTGCAGCTCTCGAAGCTCGTTTGGCATTCAAGTTTAACAATTAACACAGAAAGAACTGCCTTGTCAACAACAGACAAAAGGGCGTCTGGCCCATTGAGAGGCAGGAATGGCAAAGGCATAGTATGGCTTCTGCCAAGCACTTCAGATGGGAGTGCCAGCCTTGGGGTTTGAGGGGGAAAATCTGAGAACAGCAGGCAGCAGATAAAGACAACAGAAAGTCTACACTCCATATACATTGCTGACTCTGTTCAGGCATAGGATCTTTCTATTGCCCCATAGCATTACACAGCTTACAGCAGCAGGAAGACTTACAGGACTATGCATCTGCATAAAAACCACAGACACAATTATATATTTACATAAATATATATATTATATACCAAACACATATATATATATATATCTATAAAACATACATATAAACACTTTCAGAGCAGGTACGTTGCAAGAGAGACAGCTCCCCCAGAAACAGCAGGATCAGGAGTCTGAGAGAGATTTATCTGCATTTGCTGCTATCACCAGGGAGATGAATGGGGCCGAACCAAAGGCTTTCTCCTAGATCTGTCTGTGTTGGAGTACAGGAGCATCACACAGAGGAGCAAAAACTTGAAGGCCAGCAGATAAGGACTCTGGCACTTTACAAAGAGAACTGGCCCTGGATGGTATGCACTGAAGCTATACTCAATGTGTTTGGTTTGGAGTGTGCCCTTCTACTGTGTGACGGATAAGTACTCACATGGTTGATGCTGTGTTGGATTCTGGTGGGTCTTTGGGCACTGGGTGCAGGACCAGAAGCTGGCGCTGGAAATAAAAAGGGATACGGTCAGATAAGATTCACGTTCACATGGCAAGGATTTTACAAAACTACGCAGAGGGTTTGAGCTGCTGCCCGTTGTGTGGGGCACTAACAACCTGGCTTGGAATATAAAATGCGCTCAGGATTTACAGCTGCGCTGATGCCCTCTGATTATACGTATGCCGTAATGTCGATTGAAGTTTTTTTTTTTTTTTAATAAATCCACACTGGGTTTTAATGAGGAATAATTGTTTGGCTAATGAGCTTTGGCACACTATGAAATAATGAAGTGCCCCATCCCCACACTGTCTGGATTACAAAGACAAGCACTGAGGATTCTGCATGTGGATGAGGGAGAGCAGCCCCCTCAGCTGGAGAAACGCAAAGATGGGCGAGGGGTCCACAATTTTACTCCT
Source organism: Xenopus petersii (assembly GCA_038501925.1). Lineage (NCBI taxonomy): Eukaryota > Metazoa > Chordata > Amphibia > Anura > Pipidae > Xenopus > Xenopus petersii. The sequence continues at coordinate 43,335,636 of CM076679.1, forward strand.
ATGCCAAGGGGTGTACAGAGCCCCCACTTACAGGCGAGAGGCGTCAGAGGGTTATTAAACTTACACAGGCTGATGTCGGCTGCTAATGTCGCCTGTGGTTAATCATCCTACAGTGCTATGGCTTTGAGCATATCTCATTTGCATCTCATTAGAGCTGCTTGTGCTGAAGCTCATTCTAAGGGGAGAAAGTTAAGGGAAATGCCGATATTGGTATGATCAGAGGGCAGCTCCCACTCTCACAATGGATGGCTTGGAGTTTGATCTAACTAATTCCCTAAGGATGAGTGAGACTCATGCCCTTAAATTCCTAAACAGGAGCTGGATTATTCTTTCTTGACACAGAGATTTAGACGATGAAATCCTGCTTTGAGCCAATCAAACCCATTTGGTTGCTCATTTGGGCACAGTAAATTTCCACTGTTCATTGGGATTGGTATACAGTATATTGCAAGGGATAATGTGGCAGGTGAGAACATTTGTTAGTCCCTGGGTCATATTCCGAGGGTGCCCAGTCTAGATAGTTTTCCTTTGAAAAGTCCAGGGATGATTTTAAAAGCAAATTAACAATATAATATTGTTTGATATATTTCAATGCCATATACAAAAGTCAGCTATTGCCATATTCAGAACCTTATAATTGTTATTTTGTAATCGGATATCAGTTAAGCATTTTACATTACCCAATATCAAAAGCAAATTACTAATTTAGTTTTGTTGCACAAGACACTGGGAAGTATTTATACTTATTTCTAATACTATTAGTCCATTTATTTGAGGTTTGCATGAACAAACCACTGCCCTCTGCACAAACAGCCTCCCTAGACATTGATAGAATTGTTTTTGGTGCAAATCTAAAAAGAAATCAAATATTGAACCATTGAATACTAGAGAAAGTATTCCCTCAGTATCCATTTTGAAAAGTTAGTCTTCCTTAAAACCACGCTTTAGTTAAATAAATATTCTTAGCTGATAATCATTGCTTTGGAAGTATTTTCCAATCCCGAACTCACGTTTTCACCCAGAGCCATGCCAAATGCAGCTACTTTGTGGTTCATGTAAGTATATTCAGCTCTGCCCACTGAATGTCGTAATTACATTTCCATGGGAGTATATCCACTGTGGGGAGCGGGATTATATGAGAAATGAAATGGTTCCACTCTCACCCCGACTCATTCTCTTCCTCATGCCCTGACATGCTGATATTATGACACATGCAGATGTCGCTGTTGTTCTGCAGAAAGCGTTAATGATATGCAAAAACCATAACGATTCCATTTGAATGTTGCACAACTACAGAATTCTCAAGAGCGGCCAAGAACAGGAGGGAAGCTTACGGAGGGCAATGAAACATCATGGAGATGGTACTTCTTTTAATTATCCATAGATTATAACACCAACGGCTTCTGATTAGAATATGATTGCATGATTTTTAGAGCATAACAGGAACATGGAAGGAAAATAAAATGAGTAAAGAGCAGTTATGCACATAAAGAATGTTACTGAGTGGTTACCAGCACACACACACATATATATAACTATCTATACACACACACACACATATATAATGTAGATGCATCTATGTAATTTTGATCTGCATTGTCAACATCCGTCTATCACAGTTTAATTGAAGAAAGTCCATGGGGCAAATTCATCAAGGGTCGAATATCGAGGGTTAATTAACCCTTGATATTCGACTGGGGAATGAAAATCCTTCGACTTCGAATATCGAAGTCCAAGGATTTTGCGCAAATACTTCAATCGAACGATTCGAAGGATTTTAATCCAACGATTGAAGGATTATCCTTCGACCAACAAAAATTAGCCAAGCCTATGGGGACCTTCCCCATAGGCTAACATTGAGCTCGGTAGCTTTTAGGTGGCGAACTAGGGGGTCGACGTTTTTTCTTAAAGAGACAGTACTTCGACTATCGAATGGTCGAATAGTCGAGCGATTTTTAGTTCGAATCATTCGATTCAAAGTCGAAGTCGTAGCCGAAGGTCGAAGTAGCCCATTCGATGGTCGAAGTAGCCAAAAAAACACTTCGAAATTCGAAGCATTTCCATATGTTGGAAGGCAGTGTCTATGAAATAGTCATTTACATAGTAATGCAGAATGCATTATTACAAGAGCTCTATGATGTGATGGCCTTTTACTAAAAGATATATACAGTGAAACCTCAATTTTACATCCCCTGATTTTAAGTTTTCCCTCATTTTACATTGTTGTTGTCTGGTCCCACCAATATATTTTGCATAATACATTTCCCTGGATTTTACACCATTTTTTCTGGTCCCCTGAAATTGTAAAATGGGGGTTCCACTGTATGTCCCAGACTACTTTCCTTCACAGATGACGGGACTCCCAGCTTAGTGATTCCTTACAAGCTACAATGGTAAATGAGACAAAGAATGTGATTTTGCCAACACATTATTCCTAATGGGGAATACCTTTTGTACATAAGAGTAAATGCTATGTTAGAGGTTATTTATATACAGAAGTATGCTACCAAAGATAAATAATTAAAAAAATATATTATAATTATAACACAAAAAATTAGAGTGGTAAGAATACCTCCACAACATCATGTCTACACTTGATATTGAACAACTTCCTTATTTACATTCAATTCCACATAACTAAAGACACCTGCACTGCAAATATAATGTATGTGGGAGCTGCTATACCACTTGCTTTGTATAAAACAATAACTGTAAATGTTCCTTATTGACAATGATTAACAGCACATGATGCTAAAGTCTTGTATTCTATATTTATTGTAAACGATAAAGCATCCTTACGACCTGTTTAATTCCTCCTTCAATCAAACTAAAAATTAAACATTCGGCCTATGACTATTTGGTAGCCTCTATGTGGACTGGCCGCCAACAAGAAGCTCTGCTGGGCAGTACACCTGGTTTTTATGCATCAAAATCTTCAGGTCATAAATTTAAAAAAAAAAACTCCTGCTTTGAGGACACTGGGAGAAACATTCAAGAGGTTGTTGAACAACATGTTGCTCACAAGTCAGTGGTTAGGGATCACTGGCATAGACTCTCCCATGGTGTCTAATCTGCCAAAATGTATTCATGTGCATCTTCCTTCACCTTTCCTTGTCATTCTCTTTCTATGCACATTCTCATCAATTTGTGGGGAGGGTAACCAGTTGTTGTAAACTCTTTCTTCCACATAGACACAGAGTCCAAGTGAACAGGAAAACAATCAGGCATTTTAATTCCAACAAGTACTTCACTTTTCCATTCAGATCCGAATTTCCCAGGAACATACATCCAACATTCTGTAAATGCACACAGGCATCTAAGGTTTACTTTTCTATCCCAGAGGGTTACAACTGGATGGCTCAATTGGGTACTCAAGCTGGTCACCAGTCACTGGGAATCCGGTACTCCCTGTGGCCCTATTCCGACCAGGCCTTTTACTACTGGCAGGCCTCAGACCCAAAGCCCATCATACCCTGTTCTGACCTAAACTCTTCCTCTGGGGTCCCTATCTTGTGGAATATCCACTGGGGTGATATCCCCACTACACTCCTCGTTGGGGCATTAGGTGGCCCATGCTTGCTGTCCTAACAGACACTAGTGCCTGCTCTACTTCCCCTTACCTACTCTCAGCCTGCTCTATTTCCTCCATTCAGGTCTCTTTTCTTCCAGTCTTCCATTCCTGACCACTTCCTCCCATCAAAGACATAAAAACCAGGGTGTGGCCCCTTTTTATACCTCTAAAACGTACCCTCCGGTGGTTGGAGTGTGTATTGCATCCTTTCTTCTAATATCTTCTTCCACCATCTAGTGTCTGTTTTATCTCATTACACTGTAAGATTTTAATTTTTTTGTACCAAATACACTCACACATTAATTAAATGGCTTTTGCACATCAGTAACATTAACTCGTTCACCATCTTACAAATTATTTATCAGCATTCACAGTAGCCATCAGTTTGTCCAGTCATCCCTCTCAGTTGGCTTTAAAAGGCTGTACAAATATTTCTATATCTATTCTATATTTCTAATGATGGAGTAAAGCAGTTCTGTTATGTATTATAAGAAAACTATACCCTTAACATTGCAGGTCTCTTTAAAACGTATCACATAAAACAATATATGTTTTATTGCATATAAATAAAACATATCTTTTTATACATTTGTATACATATATATTTTCTAATATGTGCCATTAAACTATCCCATAATAAAACGCTACTATTTGAAGTTCAACAGTCATTCCCTTTGGCTCGTTTGAGGCACTGTAGTTTGTGGGTGGGCACACACAAACTAAGGGCATGCGTTCATGCTACGTTACATCATCCAATGAATTGACAGACCTCTGTCTTTTACACCCATACTTCTTCCAGTTACAGTTAGATACATTTATTTGATCACTGAGGGAGTACAAGGTACATGGAGAAATGGTAGTTTATTATAAAAGATGAATGAAGGAAACATTTATTGATGTATACAGTGTCGGACTGGGACCCCAGGGGCCCATCCAAAAATCTTAGACCAGGGGCCCACCAAAAGACCTTAGACCAGGGGCCCACCCTCAGTACTATTATAATTCCTCTCCTCACTCAAGCTCTATTCTGCTAGTCTCTTTTCTTTACATACTATAATCTATTATTCAATCTATTTAGTCTCTTTATACTCATAGAAATAGTTAATGACCATGAAATAGACCAAATGTTTTGAAGCAGGAGGGCCCACTGACACCTGGGCCCACTGGGAGTTTTCCTGGTATCACTGTGGGCCTCATTGACCATCAAATAGTTTAGTAGAGCCCTGGCATTCCTATTCATGTTGTTTTATCTTGGAGCCTAATGGCACGTGGAAAATAAGATGCTGTAAATTGGAAGCTTTAACACTTTTTTCAGAAATTTCATAAAAATCACTAAAATTTGTGACTTAGAATTTTGGAGACGAATGTTTATCCATTTTGGTTTGAGAAAATGTGAACTTAACAAAAATATGTCTTTCTGGGGTGAACTTAGTAAACTCCATGCTAAAATGACATCATACAGCAGAACCCCAATTCTACATTTTTATGTTGTAAAATCCAAAAACAATATAAACTCAGGGAAATTTATTATTCACAATATATAGGTGGAACCACAAAAAAGTATGTAAAATTTTGAGAATTTTTAAATGAGGGGATGGAAAATTGAGTTGTCATTGAGTTCACATGCAATATTTACAACACTCCACATACTTCGGTGAAGCTTCACACACAGGGAATCAAACTGTTCAGTAGGTATTAAGCCTATATCTTTTAATAAAAATAAAATGACAGAAATTCCAGCTCAAGTTGTATTTTAAATACACATTTGTAAATGCAGATTCAGTTTTTTTTATGCCCTCCCCCCTCCTTTCTATACAGAAAACATTGTTTGATACCTAGTTAGGTGGCACAGGTATAACTAGTACAGGAAACAAAAACACTTGACACAGAACTCCAAGCAGTTCCAGGTTTGGAGCGGATATAGATTAGTTAGGGGAAAACAAATACAGTGAATAGGCAGGAGTAAATAGGGCAACACGACTTCATTGATTGGAATTGTAGTATCTTGTGTATCTATTGATGTTTCATAAGCAGAGGTGAAAGCATTTGTTTAGTGATTTATTCAGACAAAGGAGAGATGTCAAAATAAAACAATAGCAGCATAATCAGTAGTACAAATAAATTCTGTATTTTAAACAGCAGGAATTTGCAGAATGTAGATAAGATTCCGAGCTTAAAAGAAGTATACATCTGTGAGCAGTCAAGTCTTGACATACTACGTCATATTTACAAAAAAATGGATATTTGTCAAAAAAATGGAGCATTCTCATAGCAAATGATAGTTTTATATATTTATATCAAAGAATTTGAAACATTTCATCATTAGTAGTTGGGGGGGGGAGTCCTTTTCACCGAGTGGGTCATGTTGTTACCTTGTGGGGCACAGGTACATTATTTTTTTAACAGGTACATTTTTAAACCAAAAAACAGCATTATCTCTGAGCACTTCTGCAGTTTTATTTTCATATTAAGATCTGAAGCTTTAAACTGCTTACACTGCTTACACATTGCTCAACTGAGAGTCAGGAATCCTAGGGTTAATAGTGAATAGAAAGTACATAGATTACATAGTTAGGGTTGCTGACACTCTGACCATGAAAGAGAGTCGTTGAGCTGAAAGCCTGGTATTAGCACTCTAGAAATCTCTAAAATGTCTAATAACTTAGAAACCACGAAGGAGTGGTCCTCAGATGACTTTTTCAGTTTATTAATTTAATTAAGTTTACATCAATTCATTTTTGGATCTCTTTTAACATACCTTTTCTTTTGAATTGCCACTAACTCAATACCTTGTTTATTTTCTCCAGTTATTCCAGTGGATATGCTTTCACTATTCTCTGAAGCACTCACACCCAACCACCATATTTGTTTCCTCTGCCCTATGGATTTTGTCAATGGAATTTCCCCACAATTCTATAAGCAGTAGCTAATAAAAAGAGAATGCTTCAGATGCAAGTGAATAATAACAATTAATAGTGGTGCCTCATGGACCAACTAGTAGCAATTTGCCCCCCAACAACTTAAAAGAAATTAAAACGGTAAATCTATAGATTCTAAACAGGATTCTTCAACAATGTTATTCCAGTTCTTCACCTAAAAGATTTAAGTATAGAGTATATTGTGCCCAGTCTCCTGCAATATGAAACTCAACCTGCACAACAGCACCCTCTTCAGTTCAATCATTATTATACACCCTCAATAAATAATCACAATTATTGTTTATTTAAACAAAAAGTGTTTTGCTTTTTTTTTCTTAGAAACATTATCATCATGCAGTCAGCCTTTCCTGAAAATATTATTTTCCTAGTGCTTTTTAGGCTTAGAGACAAGGCCTGTCTGTGGATTGGTAATTTGTTTTACTAGCTTCTTCCCTTCAAATAGTGACCAGGAAATGTATATAAAGTTTCTAAAGCTATATTTATAAAGTCCGTGCAGCACATATTTATTCACAAATGGTTGTATTGCCCATGTTTTTTTTCTGATTACGAAAATATTGCATTGCTGTGCCCATCCTTCCGTTGTTAGCAAATTCACATTGCGACCACATTTTCGCAAATGAGATGGGTGTTTGCATGAGTGTGGCCACTGTGCGAGGCTGTTGTGTGCCAAAATAGCTTTGGCAGCAATTTAAATTTGCAAATTTCAAAACTGTTTTGAGAATAGTTTCTACACCACCGAAGTTTTTTTTAAAAAATACATTAAATACACCACTCTTGTCCAGAGTGCACAGGACAAATATATTCACTGTGTGAATCATTCTGCGCTGCATGAAGTATATAAATGAGTCCCTAGGTGTTTGAATTTCTTGTTTTGTGGAAAACCATAGATATTTCTTAAATAATACAGATATGGGACCTGTTATCCAGAATGCTTAGGACCTGGGTTTTTTGGATAATGGATATTTTCATTACAAAATTATGTTATGCTAATAGGCTGGTTTTGCTTCCAATAAGAATTAAGAATATCTTTGTTTGGATCGAGTACAAGGTACTGTTGTATTATTGCAGAGAAAAATGAAATAATTGTTTTTAAAAAATTGGATTATTTGGATAAAGAGGAGTCTATGGGAGATTCATTTCCTTCAAATTTAACAGAATCTGTATTTTTTTACCCAGCATTTTTCATTGTTACCACTATACAAAAATGTAGAGGGTTGCACTGCTTTTTTTCTCAGTGAGCCCCTTGGCCACTTCATGCCACATCTCCTGAAATGGCTTTTGGAAAGACCACTCAATATTCTCCACTGGCTAGTCTGGCAATTGAAATGGTCATTACACATCAAAATGTGCGCTTCTGGGTTTCCCAAGCTTATTTTTATAAGTGTGCTAGGCTGCAGATCATCTGTTCTAAACAGCTGTTTGCCTGTTGTGGGAATTTATGATTTCTAATGCTTTACATCTGATTCAGGGGCTGCTTTCTTGAATCCTGTGTTTCATGTATTTGGCTGCAATCACTGACAGCTGCTTGAGCAGCATTTGAGTCTAAGGGCTCTTACTCACGAGCGTTTTTACCTGCGCTCCCCTGCGTTCCGTTTTTCGGCGTTCAGCCGCAGGGGAGTGCAGGAATAGACGCATTTCATTATTTCAAATGGGGCTGTACTCACACAGGTGCGTGTAGGCGCCGAACGCAGGTTGAGACGCAACATGCTGCATTTTTCCTGCGCTCGGCGCCTACACGCGCCTGTGTGAGTACAGCCCCATTTGAAACAATGAAATGCATCTATTCCTGCACTCCCCTACGGCTGAATGCCGAAAAACGGAGCGCAGGTAAAAACGCTCGTCTGTAAGAGCCCTAAAGGGATTCCTGAAGCTTCACTGTGACCACCGTGTGGTTTGGGGCCAGTGTTTAAGTCTGCATGTGTCAGTGGAAGGCCTGGATTAGGCAAGCAACTTTGTAACTACAATTTAACTAGAGCATAAAGCTGTAAGTAGGGTTAGTGGTCACTGGCTAATTTGCAAATCAGATTTTAGAAAGTCCCAGCAACTCCTTAAACTAAAAACTACCTCTACCCAGTGAGGCTGTCGGTAAGATTATGGAATGCTCTGCTGGTTGATGTTGTGATGGCTGATTCTGTTAATGCCGCTTAGGGTTTGGATGATTTCTTGGACAATCATAATATCCAGGACTATTGTGATGCTTACACTCTACAATTAGTATAGATATTGGTAAATATAGTTTATGTGAGTGTATAGATAGGTGTGTGTATTTATGCTGGGTATCCTTTGGATGGGTTGAACTTGAAGGACCTTGCTCTATTTTCAATCCAATTTAACTATGTAACTATAAATGATGGATGTCAGGCAGATCATGATTGTGCACTTAATAAGGCCTTCAGCTGCATGTGATACAGGCACAAAGAGTAAAGGGAGATCTGCACTCACTGCCTTATCCAGGCATTAAGAGTAAGCTTCACCTTGCACCTTGTTCAACAGAGTAGGTGCAATCATCAAACTAGAGCACATTGCTACTATAGAAGAGCACAAGTCGGTGCATCTTGTATTTGGCATTTGTATGTCCAATTCTGCTTCCATGTTTGCACCTACCAATCATAAATGAGCCTTAATTCCTCCAAAATGGGTTTTGTCAGTTGTACCAAATCAAATGAGCCCCAATAATTAATACATTTTACCATTAATTATTTTTACCACATTTGAGGTGGAATCCAGTGGAGGACCATTCACTTCCATAGGACAGAGCCCCATGGAGGATAATTCACCCCCAAAGGACAGAGCCCCATGGAGGATAATTCACTAGTTTTATCTATTATCTGTTTTATATAACCTTTTAGTCAAGGCCTGGATCATTATGGTTGCTGAACCTTTAGGCTGGTACAGTAAGTTCAGTATATATAAAATATGCATTTCTAGCCAAATTTGTTTTTAGGGTTTAGTTTTCTTTAAAGATGTAGGCTCCCGGGATTCCGATCAACCTTTTAAATCAATGCAGTTTAAATCTGTACTAAATGTTCAATGATATTGAACAAACCGTTCAGTCTTCTTTTTCATATTTGAAGTTATAGTGTGTCAGATTGCACAAGTTCAGTTAGAAAGGAAGCAATTTGCCCTGTGGGAATTGTAAGCAGTATTCATGCTTTGTATGCCAACTAAAAGAGTGAGACCAAAGCTGTTGCTGGCCTTATTTTAGGTTTACAGTGCAAACTTGATTCTCAAAGAATGCCTACTCTCTGCAATGTCTATACATCCCAGTGCTTTCCTTTTTAATCCAAGCACTGCAGCGTGATCCAGTTTAGATCCTAGTCAGCAAGCAATCGTTTATTGAGAAAATGATTACAAACTAGAGGAACAGACCCTTTTCTGAACACCGTCACTCTCGCTGACCTAAACACTCTGACAACTCGACTTCAGACTAAACTATATCCCTGCCAAGTTGATCAAATGAGCTAATAAAAAGGGTTGGATGTGAACCAAAAGATCAGTGTGTCAACGAGGCTAAGAGTGAACAGTCTATAGGAGAAGGGAATGGATAAGACTGTTAATAGGAAATTATCAGGAAAGTCACTATAAAAGTGAGAGCCACAGAAACACATCTCCTGCCTGACTTGGAATATTAATATTTATTTAAATTCGAAGAACCAATTACTAGCTTCACAAATGCCATGTCAGCTTGTAACTGGAATAATATGCTGCTTTAAGAAGCTCAGAGAGGCTGAGCATAATCATGCTACATTGTGATTATACCCAGCATCCCTCTGTGAAGCTCTCTTGGTTTCCACTGATTGGACCAGTCAGTAACCAATAAGTGAATTGAGGGGGGCACATGGGCCATAACTGCTTTTGAATCTGAGCTGAATGCTGAGGATCAATTGCAAACTCACTGAACAGTTATGTCCCACGTGGCCCCCCTGCAAAGCAGGAAGTAGTGTTTCGGCTATTATGTTAGACATCCAGTCACTCCAGCCTTTATACATTACATTTTTGGCTAACTAATTCTATATTAGAAACATTTTTTATTTTGCACAGCTTATCTATTTACCCAGTTTTTATTTTTACCCTGAACTGTTCCTTTAAGGGAATGACAATATAATGTATTGTTGCCCTGCACTGGTAAAACTGCTGTGTTTGCTTCAGAAAGACTTCTACAGTTTTTATAAACAAGCTGCTGTGTAGCCATGGGGGCAGCCATTCAAAGCTGAAAAAGGAGAAAAGGCACAGGATACACAGCAGATAACAGATACTCTCTATAGTATACAACAGGATTTCTTAGAGCTTATCTATTATCTGCTGTGTATCCTGTGCTTGAATGGCTGCCCCCATGGTTACACAGCAGCTTTTTTAATATAAATTATAGTTATGTTTCTGAAGAAAATGCACCAGTTTTACCCATGCAGGACAACAGTACAGTATATTGTCATTCCTTTAAAACACTTTAATTTTTTTCTATGCAAATACAGGCAGAGTGACTGCTCACATAGAAAACTGGATGCGACTCTGTGCAACTGTAGCTAGAAATCAAATCTGATAACTCTCATTGAAGCTGGATGAGATGTGAGATTCAATGTATTCTGACTTGCATTGTCAGTGCAATGGGCATACTCAGTGAAACCTCATGTCCAATTTGATTACTAAGTAAATAATTATGAAGGGGTTCACACATGGAGTAATGACTATGTTGTTATTTATGTCACCTGCTCCAGTAAGGGCATAAAGGCCTATATTTAAACGTATGCCAAGTATGTGATTTCCTTACTAGCTTTGTAGGAAGTCATCCCAGAATAGAGGAGATTAATATTTGGATTATTACACCATTTTAATTTATCAATGTACATCAAGAGGGTTGGGATAATTTACATAATGTTCATTCATGGGGCAATACAGAAGCATTAGCTGCCAGGGATCCAGCACAGTGTACAGTCTGGGACTGCTACCAGGGTACCATATTACTTTACACTTCGTATTAATGCCTCTAAATATTTTTTGCAGGCAAGATAGCACTGTGATAGCCAGAAGACATTCGTGCATCCCTGTATAATTCATAATTCCTTATCCATACACATCCATTATCCTACCCACTCCAAAGATGACCTTAAAAACAATTGTATTAAATACTGTATGTGTTATTCCTTAACAGAAAGTGAAGAAAATTGAATTTTAGGCTGCTCCAAAAAATAGCAGTGTCTGCATTCTTCTTAACAAATGGAACCATTCACTGTATAAACTGAAAAACATTTCAAGATTTTGCTTTCCTTTATAAGCAGTGTTTCTGAGATCTGCTGCACATCAGTGTTGCATGGAGTCCAGCAACTTCTGGCACCTGTTACATTCCCCAATTCTTCTGCATTTCTGCATTTGGGATGTCACCCCACAAGTTTTCCATTGAAATAAGGTCCAGGGATTAGGTTGGCCACTTCATAACAACAATCTTTTTGGTCTGGAACCAAGACGTGGCTTGTTTACTGGTGTGTTTGTCTCGTTGCCCATTTCAAGGGCATTTTCTCTTCGGCATAAGGCAACATGACCCTTTTCAAGTATTTTGATGAAACTGATCCTTGATCCCTGGTATGGGATAAATAGGCCCTTTTGGTTGCCTTTTTAAAGCATTTAAAGGACAATGAAAGTCTAAAATAGAATAAGGCTAGAAATGCTGTATTTTGTATACTAAACATAAGCATGAACTTACTGCACCACAAGCCTATTCAAAAAAATGATTTATTCTTTCAAAGTTGGCAAAAATGGGGCTGTCATCTTGTAACTTTGTTAAACATCTTTCCCTGACCCTGACCCTGCACATGCTCAGTGTGGTCTGGGCTGCTTAGGGATCGTCATAAACAAAGCTGCTTGAATTCTGCATGGCTGGGAAGTAAGGCGAGGATTGTTTCCCTGCTCAGCAGTTAGGGACCGTCTGACAATTCCTATCCACAGTAGTAAATGAAAAGAGAATTTCACTGCATACAGTCAGGTTTCTTATAAAAACAGTACACATTTTTTAGTTAAAGTATATTGGAGATAGGTTTCTTTTTCATTAAAGATTAAGATAATTTTAGCTGAGCAGCCTGTCATTTTCTGCACTCCTTTTACCCTCTTCAATCAACTTTTTAATCAAAGTACTCCATTTTTCTGAACAATGTCTGGGACGACACCTTTTCAGAGAGAAATGCGCTATAACCAGCATGCATAGCATTTGCTGCCTTCCTGTAATTGACACCTATTTTTTCATAGAATGAATGACCTCACTAATTAAACTCCACACTGCTATTATTTGGAACAAGCTATTGTTATTTTGAACACTGCTATTATGTTGAACACGCCTCAATTAATGATTCAAATACACAGAATCAGCAGCATGCATGTCATCACTGTTGGGTCTGTTAGTTTTCAATTACTCTACTACACCTACTAGTAAATTATTTGTCATGTAGAAATGTAATTTCTACTAAAAACAGTCATTGATCAGAACTGCTATTATTTTGAACACAACTGTATATAGGCATAGTTACCAGAGGATGATGTGGCTACTTATTCATAGGAGCAGTGGAGGCAAATATGTGTACTCATTATAGGTAAAACTAGGTGAGCAGAATAGCAGTTCCTGTATAAATGCCCACAATATATATTGATAGGAATCACAAGCTGTTGATTTAGGGGATGCATTTGAGAAAAAAAATAACACAAATCTGCATGACTGTATAGTTTGCATAAGTGAGCAGCATATAAAGAGGATTGCTTGTGGCCAATTTGTTTAGTTAACAGGGCTGATGAAGAAGATTACAAGCTTTGTTTGATTGTCCTTGGAGCTTAGAGACAAAAAGATGAAAAGAAATGTAGAAATGTTTCACCATGGGGATGAGAAATGAAAACAAAAGGATAGTTCCTGCTTTGGCCTCCAAAACTCATGAAGATCTAAGAAGGCACTATGTTTCCTGTTGTGATTTTAAATGAAGGGCTTTTATTCCTGTCTTGTACTGTGACCTCCTTCCTACTCTCTGTCACTGTCACCTATTGCATTTAGGGCTGATTCACCTACAAGATTTCTACTGCATGATTACTCGCTATAAGGCTGTACACAGAAACAAATTAAATCTCACATCTTTGCTTATTCGCCCAGTCCAACTGACTGCACAACATTTGGCATGGAAGACATAAATGGTTAAACAGGTCACACACAGTAGAACCCCAACACACATGTATAACACACACACACTAAAAATGATGAATAATACTAATCTTATTAGTAATTATAGGGACGTTTTACCTCCTGGTTTTCAACATGATTTCACTAAATAGGGATTTACTGAATGTGATTTCTTGAGCTAAACATTGAAACTGAAGCTACTCAGTTGGGTATTTAGATTACCAGTGCAAGATAATCTACTTCTGCTAACAAAATGGTCACAACAAAGGGTGAAGGGAGTCAGTTGTATACAGGTAACCCTTTGGGCTAGTATAGTAACAATATATAAAATACAGCATTTCCAGCCATTTTCTAGGATTTCGTTCTTTTGCTTGCATAGAGAAGTGTATGTTTTTTTAAGATTGCACATTTTTTTGTATACACTGAACCGATCACACTGGCCCAATTGTGCACAAACATAAGGTCACGTTCAGGTATCACTAAGACTAACTTTTCTTAGACTAGGCATTTTCTCCCTGATATATTTCTGCTGGTATAGAAAGGCCAGTCCCTGCCCAGACCACCTGCAACTGAATTGAATGGCAACCACTTGTCACCATGCATGCAAGCGGATTTCGGCCAACAAATGCAGGTTGAAATCTCTCTGGTGAAGGAAATACGCCGGTGAAGAAAAACCCCTGATGTGCTAAATTATATAAGTGGCAGGTTGCACCAGTTTAAAACAGCTATATATTCTAGAGTTTCTAGTCCATTTACCATGATCTGTGATACAAGAGAAAGTTTTGTGCCTGCTAAATGTAGATCTTGTGATGAAGTTGTACCTATAATTCATTTACTGTTTATAAGTTGTAACTCACGGAACTTTCACAAACAGGAAAAGAACATATAAGGGGCTGCATAAGTGAAAATCACACATCATATCACAAACTCAGCCAATCATTGTGATGCACCCAGTGCAGTAACTAGATGTTACTGGGTCCCACTACAAATTAATTTTAGGGCCCCCAACATATCCAGAGATTTTCCTGTTTTATCAATATATTTTGAAATTGCTCATTATTTGGGCATCATGGGGTCCCCTATACCTCCTGGGGCCCCCTGCAGCCACAGGGTCTGCTTCCTCTGTAATTATGCCCCTGCACACACCCAAGACGCTCTCTTGTAGACAGACACCTCTCCATGTGTACAAGTTATAATGCAGAATATTCACAGCAAACCTGGAGCTGTCTCTGCACAAAACACAAAGCTATTGCTGCTGATTTACCATTTTTATTAGAAAGTGAAAGCTCTTAAGAAGGATGAAAAAAATCTAATCAGGCAGACGAGATAGAAAAGTTGCAAAGCCCCCGTGCACCCCCTCTCATTCCTATCAAAGCCTATCTCCTATTCATTGCTTCCAGTGTCGTTATGACACAGTTCCACAAATCAATACAGACAGCAGAGGCTGGGCTAACAGCTAAAATGCAGTGCTACAGACGAGCTCGGAGTTCTGATTTGCTAATAACACATAATAGTAGCTGTTTGCTCCTGTATTAAATCATGCATTTCACTGTGAGTTTATTAAGGGATTTTTAAACGTCCTGACCAAATTGGATTTTCTTATTGGGTTCTAATTTCTACATCTATCATTATCATTTAAGATTAAACTACTGAGCTAGAGGTACAGGTGGAGGCAACGGACGAGTAAAATGTGTGGATATTTAGCAAGGTTGTGTTAAAATGAAAGCTATGCTTCTTGAGCTGTTAGGAGTATGGAAGAATCTGCTGAAAAGGTGACTTGGATACACAAATATGGGGCATTGTGCAGGTGGTCAAATGCTGCATATCCAGCTGCAGATTAATAATATTAAAACAGTTGTTGTGCTACTCATATGTAGTCAGAAGCATGTGATGGAATTCTAAAATTGGTCACTTACATATAATCAGTGCACTCTGTGTCCTTACTCTCCATTAGCTAGACTGAGGAGCCAATGAGTTTGCATAAAGTACAGGTTTCCCTATGCAGCAGGGCAGGAAGGATTCGGGTAAGCGCGCAATACACTCAATCATTCAGCAACAAAATATTCGCTCTAACGCTTTCAATAGCACAGTGGTTTAACTACGTGTTGCCGGGCCCCACAGCAAATTCATTTTAGGGCCCCCCCAATATATCCAGAGGTTGCACTGTTTTACCGATATATGTTGAAATTGCTCACTAATTAGGGTTACGTGGGGCCCCCTATACCTCCTGGCCCCAGGGTCTGCTTATTCTGTAGTTATGTCCCTGAACTATCAAAGGTATTTTAAGCTTATGCAGAAGAACTGGCAGATAATCAGATTTTGTCATTTCTCACATACCAGCTAGGCACTAGAGTTTTAAAAATTGCCCCTTGTCTTTGGAAGACATTATTCACCAGGTATCCATCAGTTAGCGCCGCAACTAAATATACTGTATTTCTAAATGGTGCAAGTACAGTAGAAGTGCTTTAAACAATTAACATAAATTATATTCTGCAGATATTTGCATTTTTATGATTTGTGAATTATTTTTTTTCTGCAGCTGTACAGTGTACATTTGAACACTTGCTAGACTCACTGACCATAGAAACTAGGGGTATGTTTGAATGTCAGAGTGAAAGATGGCCAGGAGAGGCCCTGAGAATAAATAACAAATTGAATAAATCAAATATAATCTTACTTCAGTTCATCTGCTTTCTGGTTGCCAGGGGCATTGACACAGTAACACAATGCACAGCAACAGATGGATAAGATGAAAAAGTAGACCAAAAGCAAAGCAGCTTGAATTACTTAAAGTGGACCTGTCACCCAGACACAAAAATCTGTATAATAAAAGTCCTTTTCGAATGAAATATGAAATCCAATTTCTATTTTTTATTAAAGCATTCATGGCCGTTGTAAGCTCATTTAAAAATCTCAGCTGTCAATCAAATATTTCCTGCCCCTCCTCTATGCCATGGGCATAGAGGTGGGGCAGGCAATTACTTTCACTTTCCATTCAGCACTTACTAGATGTCACTGCTCTCCCCACATTCCCCCAGTTCTCTTAACTATTTCATTGTGTAGCCAGTGCATGAAGATGAACATCAGGTCCCCCATGCTGGTGCACAAACAAGATTCTGAGATGATACAAGGCTTGCCTTAATAACAGTGTCCACAAAATGGCTGCTGCATGCTTGCTATAATTATGAATTCCCAGACTGAAGGAAACAAGATTCAAATAATTTATACATTGTAATTAAAGTTCATTTTGCTTGCTAATGTGATAAAATAGGATTTTGAATAATTTTTTATGGGTGACGGGTCCCCTTTAACCCAGGAGTAGTGTAACAACTAATATAAACATGAATTTCCCTATCAACTGACCCTTGAGTAATCCACTCTTACTATAATTACTAAAATTCATGTAAACCTACCCGCTATCTAGGAATAAGCCCTTATAATATCTATTTTTGTAATACTATCACATTTTCCAGTCTGTTAACTCTTCCCCCACTATGTATTCCGATTGGTGCTGTGTACATTTATGGTATGATCATATGATATGATATAAATGCCCATACACACAGTATATTGCATATTTGCAAAAACGCATTGGGTTGCAAGCAGTTTCACCATCTTACATAGAATGCAAACTGCTTTCGGAGCCCCAGATGATTTTCCTGCAGTTCTCGCTACTCTAGTCCTGATGCTTTGTTATTTCTGCATGTAATCTTCTGACAGCATGAAAGCCTTGTGATTCATTTATTGCGACAACTCCGCTGTAAAATTCTTAACTACATAAGACAAAAGAATGTGGATACAGAATTCTCCATGCGCGCACATGACTAAATTAATCTTTCATATGAATTCCTTGAATAAAGCTATGTGTATTATTTATGCAGCCCAGTACATGTTGTGCCTTAAACAGACAGTAACAGACACAAAGCCATCAAATGTGCTCAGGTTTCTCTGTCTATTTTAAAGGTACACTGCAGTCATCGTCAGGGTACAAGTCTCGCTCTAGTGCACTAAATAATATATTTTGTAAACTCTTTGCCCTCTGCTGACACTAAAAGATTGCCAACACCTAATTTCACACCCCCCTCTGCTGAGGGACAACAATGCGCCCCAGTGATTGGTGCTCAAAGCAGCGAGGGAAGCAGCCACAGAACAGGAGGAAGAAGGAATGAGAGCAATAAAAAAGTAATTACATAAAAATGCTAAAGATATTCCATCTGTTATTTCACTTGGCCTAGTGGGCTTCAGAGCCCCACGTCCTGCCATTACTGCAGCTCTCAGCGACAGGATAATGGAAGTATTAGCAGAGGGGGGCAGAGGAATCCTTATTAATCTGATGCATGAGGAATAGCAGCCGTCATTACAGGAACGGGAAGGGACTCACGGATATTCCTGCCTGCAGACGCCTGTGTTCAGCAGGGAGCTCATCGCAGGCTCACACTCTGTTGCCCTGGAAACCGACTCCTGCAAAATAAAGATTATTAAAGCGCATATGATTATGGGCTGCTGCTGAATCACAGTCTTATCACACAAATTTCATTTTTCATCCCAAATTGCACTACAACCCCCTTCCCCCAACATAGCGATAAATCACACATAAATCTGACACAGCCACATATATACATTTTATGATCTTTGGAGAATTGGGCACACAAGTACCTGACACACACACCTCCATATACACAATAATCTGGAAAAGCTTCAGTCCTAGACACACACATACACACACATAGCGCCAGCCCTTATTCACCTGTAAGTCAACACAATATGCACACTCTCTATCACAGACACGGCAGATAATACTTGGGTGTCCGTGTTTGAGGGGGGGGGGATATTTAGGGTTCCACATCACCAACAAAGAGCAAGACAGAAATACATATATTTTGAGAGGACACAGTAGGATTCTCAAGGTCATCCAGTCCAAAGTCATCTCCTCAATTCATTATGTTTGCTTACAGCTTCAGGTTATTTCTAAATTAGCAACAGAGACAAGCCCTGCTTTGCACTATATATTAGCAATGAATTCCATGTATGATAGTTAATAGATATCTGCAAGACAGGCAAATAATCTTTATAATCATGAACTATAGGTTAAATATTCCTATGGTTAGCTCACGAATAAACACACATTCATCAAGGTTAGCTGAATACATATGTGAGCAGTACCTTTCGTAGAACCCTGTGTGCAGAAGTATCTTTTATCAAAGAGGTGTTTTGTCATATTAATCTATACACACAAACACACACTTAAATATATTAGCTGCTCCTATATATATATTCATTCATCAATTTATTTTGGGGTAACATATGCAGTAATACATGGAATATAAAATAGCCTTGGAAATGTTTTTATTTATTTCATAAAACCACTTGTGTACATAACGTATTTAGCCATACCACCAAACCATTACCCCAAACAACTCTAATTCCTGGTCAAACCTATCCATAAATAAAATATAAAAACAGGCACACAAAGGAATATTGGAAAAACACATTATTATTATTAGGGATGCACCGAATCCAGGATTCGGTTCGGGATGCGGCCAGGATTCGGCCTTTTTCAGCAGGATTCGGATTCGGCCGAATCCTTTGTGAAGGATTCGGGGGTTCGGCCGAATCCAAAAAAGTGGATTCGGTGCATCCCTAATTATTATTATACACATATCTCATATGTCAAATATGTAAGCTAAATATTAGCACAGTCTGCACATACGCTTTTCAAAAGGCAGGTACTTGGGTATCTAAATTGTTATTTTATATAACATCTGATAAACAAGGACATATCCTCTTCTTATTCCAGCTGATAACTGCAATCAAAGCTAGCTTGTATTCACCTTATTATCAAATATAGAAATATAGTATATTTGGTGCACTGCATATAAGAGTAAACGAGACATGGAGATTTTCAACATTGACTTAGATATATCATCGATACTACAAAATTTCGCTAGAGGAAACACATCTTACAAACACCCTTCATTCTTCTCAGAAGCACTCTGCACCTTCTCCGACCCAAACAATAGCTAAACCCTTAGAGCATCTCCAAGCACTAAACAGTAGAGGGAGCTGCAGCTCTTCAGGGGAGACAGAATGTGTCATTTAAAGTGTCATACCACCTAGTGACAGTGCAGCAGACCTTGTACGAATATAAAATCTCCTTAGCCATTTCTTTATTTATGGTACCAGATTCACAAGAGACTAACTCCAAGAGGTTCCTGAAAGGAAGATGCAAGGGGTCACAAGAGAAAAGGTTAAAAAGTATGAGGCTGGTAAAGGTAATAAAAGAATATAGAGCCCAAATGAATGTGCTGTGTTCCTTGAAAGCTGATGGTTTGGTCTCTCATCCCATAATTACTGCTAGTGCATAAAGAAACACACAGATACAGTGTGATATTATACAAATTGTGCTTGCATGTCAAAAATATATAAGTAAACGTTGCTTCTGCACACTATGCAGTCAAAAATAAATGGTAACACACCAAGTGCTAGCAGATTCGAAACACCACCTCTCTTTCTATATGTAGGTACAGTGGCATAACTAGATATTACTGGGCCCCACAGCAAATTACTCTTCAGTTCAGATCCCCAAAATGTCTACAGGTTTTACCAATATTTATTAAAATTGTATATGAATTATGGCCTGATGGGACCCCTATACCTCCTGGGCCCCGCTGCAGCTGCATGGTCTGTAGTTACACCCGGTGTATGCATAAAATTACACAATACATTATGGAACAATTCTGATCTTGTAGTTTGAGTCACTAGTAGGAACAGATCAAAAGATGCATTAGGATATGTGGCCCATATTTAGAACGTTGGTCAGTGCACAATGAAATGCAATGGTTTTGTACCTAAAATGCATCTTGCAGCTTCTTTGCAGCCGAAAACGTTGTGCACCTCTATCGAATGCATCTAAGGCTGGATTGAGTAGCGTGGTCCATTTGTGGTGGTTCTAATTCTAGGGGTCACTTGTAGTAATGAATAAGGTGAAACACTAGTTTCTGAAACAATTCTGAAGCCAATTCCTCAAATCAATTTGGGTGCCTTGGGGAAAAAATTAAAAAAGCCTGAGCCAAGGGGTTGAACAAATGCTGAATTGCAAATGCAAGAAGTTTTTATACTTTTGAAATTATGTTAAAAAAAACTATGTATAATTTCAACAACACCAGGGCACAAATTATAATATAAATGTAATTGGACTGTAGCATAATGATAACTTTAGGACACAGGCTTCCCATCCCTTATAATTACTCTTTTTATTATATATATATATATATATATATATATATATATATATATATATATATATATATATATATATATATATATACATACATATATACATATATATATATATATATATATATATATATATATATATATATATATATATTAGGAATGAATCAAGGATAAAGGTCCTAACAAGGACCGAAACCTTGGACACCGATATGTGTATCTAAATAAAATTTGGAAAATTTTCACGAAGGGAAGTGCTGGTCCTGGGATGATTCATTCCTAAACTAAACTGTATGTTTGAGAAATAGAGTCACTGACCCAAACTAAAAAGCAAATGCTCTGTAAGACTACAAATGTATTTTTATTGCTACTTTTTATTACTCATCTTTTGTGTGTATATATATATATATATTCATGGGTTTGACTTGAATAGTGAAATCTGAAAAATATGTTGCACAAGCCATCATATAAACTTTGCACAGTGCATGGTTTTACTGTATTTACAATCCTGGAAAAGAGTGTGCAAACAAAATTGCGAATTTTTAGTTGCGCTGCGAATGTCCATAAGAGCTTTTTAAATATGACAAATATCCCAAATTGCGTATATATAAGCACACTATCAGCATTTGCATTACGCCACTACTTTGGTGGTGGAGAAAATATTCACAAAACAGTTTCATAAATTGCAAATTTAAGTTACTGTTGCTATTTTCACGTGAAAATGTATGCGCAATGCAAATTCGCAAAAACAGAAAGATGGGCACAGCAGTGCAATATTTTAGAATGCAGGAAAAAGCATGGGCAACACAACCATTTGAGAATAAATATGCGCTACACGAACTTTAAAAAATGACCCCCATGACTTTTGCATTTATTGCAGGTGGTCACAGCAATTTGCACTCCCAGAATGCAGCACAAAAAGATGCCCCTCCCCATAAACACAGTGCTACCTCCAATGTCAGTGCAGAGTGTATAATGAGAGGTTTATGGGTGGTACAAGTTATGCCCTTTGATATTGCTACCTTGCACATCATGTTTATAGCAGTTGTTGTACTTTGTTCTTCTTTAACACAACATGACCTCATCATTGTGAGGTTTGTGATTCTAGGGGCAGTGTAATGCTGTTTGAAGCTGTACGTTTTTAATAGGAAAGTATGAAAATTCTTATACTCCTGGTGTTTCTGCTTGGCACTCTATATATCTGTGACTTTGAGGAACTGTAAGAAGCTGACAGACAACAGTTTGCTGCTTTGGGTGTCACTGCTGAGTACAGTAGGTTATTAGTGATGGGCGAATAAATTTGCCTGGCACGCATTTACAGCGAATTTCCGGCTAAATAACACTATTCGAACGCCCATTGACTTTAACGCCAGTGTCAAAATTGACGTGATCGCCTTTTTCGTGAAACTTTCAGATTTTCACGATTTTTTGTGAAACTTTCCAATTTTCATGATTTTTTCATGAATTTTTTGCATGAAAATTCACCCATCAATACTGGTTATTTATGTTTGTAATGTAATGTAATGAGCAGCATTTCCTTCATTATCATATTATTGCCCCCAAGGTTCACATGTGCTAAATGCAGCCTGCAGTCTACCCCTGCCTCCATCAGACTCTTTTATCTGGCATTACAATTTTAATATAATCTAGACAGCTACCATGTGGTACCGTATGGGATCCATTATCCAGAAACCAGTTATCCAGAAAACTTGGGGGTATATATATCGAAGAATGAAGTTGGAGATCACCACCGGTTCTCTCCATTCATTTCTGTGGTATTTCAAAAGGCGTATTTATCAAATGGTGAACTTTCACTTTCTTCCTTTGATAAATACGCCTTTAGAAACCCCATACAAATCAATGGAGAGAGGAGGTATTTCACTCTAGTGGACTGTGGTGATCTCTAACTTCATTCTTTGATAAATATACCCCTTGGAAGTATGGGAAGGCCATCTCCCATAGAAACCATTTTATTCAAATAATTAAGATTTTTATAGTTGATTTCATTTTTCCTGTAATAATAAAATAGTACCTTATACTTATTTCTAACAAAGATATAATAAATATCTATTGGAGGCAAAACAATTCTATTTTTTAAGTAGACAAAGGGGTATATTTATCAAAGAGTAAAGTTAGAGATCACCACAGCCCTCTAGAGTGAAAATCCACCACTTTCCATTAATTTCTATAGCATTTTTAAAGGGTGAACTAAATTTTCACCCATTTTCACCCAAGTATGGAGATCCAAATATTAGAAAGTTGCCTTCCCCCAGGTCCCGAGCATACTGGATAACAGGTCCTACACCAGTATTAGATATTGTCTCACTGGAGCTACCTATAGATGTATTGCTCCTTTGGGAAATTATGCCATATTTTATTTGCATTGACATGAATTTGAATGTAGCTGGAAAGAAGCACAGCCCAACAGTAAGGGATGCTCCATCTTTGACTTCTGCCCTGGGCCCCTGCAGGTTTAAAACTGTCAATGGAGTGACTAAAACGGCCATGGTGACATTTGATTATACAAAAGCCCAGTTAACCTCAGTAGTAAATGGGACTCTGCCCCTGGAGTTATAAAGAATTAAGTTCAAGGAAGGCTTGCAGTAATGTTTATAAATCAGAATGACACCTGATTGCTTAGTCAACCATTGAATGTCACTGCAGTGCCAGATGTCACTATTAATGTCAATAAAGCACCAAGCCAATAGAAAATTTAAAAGAGACCTCTTTTATATTGAAATATTTATACAAGCGTGTTTTAATATTTAAAGCTGTCAAATGAACCCCTGCCATAAGGGATTAAAGGAAATGTATGAAAGATTCTTGTGAATTCAGCAGAAGCATAGTTGACTGGAAAAATATTTCTGGGACACTTTGCAACTATGCTGATTAATGCTTTCCCTTTGAGCAGACGGGAATTCGGGTCACCCGGATATTTTATTTGTTGAACTATGGGTAAACAACTGTATAAAGAAAGCAAAAGCCTTACTTGGGTGCTGTGGAAATCATTATATGCATTTTGGCAGAAACAGATGCTGAGAGAGGGGGGCCTATCGGCTTCCAGCGGGGGAGTCCCTTAGGGTCAAAGTTCAGGTTCAATGTACAGGCAAGGGTTAAGGCAATCTCAAGCTCAAAGTCCAGGCAGGCAGAATGAATCAGAATCAAAAGTCTAGGCAGGGGTCAAAGTCCAGAATAGCAATAATAAAGCACCCAGAAACACTAGCAAACAGGTCCTATACTTGGGCAGCATCTAGGTGACCAGGGTGCCATTTTATTACAAATTTTGGCGCCATTGGTGACATCATCGGGTCAGGCGTCCGCGCCAACGTTGTTGCACTGATGTGATTGCGCCGGCGACGTTGCACCGGCGTCCCAACGCCCACATGTCCAGCATGGGCGCCGCCATCTTGAATCTTCTGCCGTCGGGAGAGGACACGCTGCTGAGCGCTCCCAGCGGCCTTGACAGAGGGATAGTGAACATAAACATTCATTTTCAAGTAAACCAGTGGCAAGACAGCGTTACATTATTGACTTTACATAGACATAGCTTGTTACCCATTGGATACCAAATTACAATATGGAAATATTTCATCAACTGGAATTGTGTGCTTTATAGCTCTTTCTATTATTGCATGTTGACTCCATAAACAAGAATTAGGATTGAGTGACTAAGCGAACCTCCCTTTTCAAAAGAAGGTATATGTCTTCTTAAGACCAAACATGCTTCTTTTCACTGAAATGTAGATTGTTGTAAACAGATTAAAATGAGGCAGCATTCATTCATTTTTCCTATTCCTATACTCTGGCCCTCCTCTTCTCATGAGGAATCAGAAAAGGGCCCTTCAATACATCAGCACCCCAGGTAGCAGGCTGCAGCCCAACCCAGTGCCTTCTACCCTTCCCTGTCTTCCACTTCAGTCCAGAGTCCAGACGCTTCTATATAAACAAAAGAAACCTTTATGTGTAAAAAAAAAACCCCAACTAGCTACAGAGACTTCAAAAAGGAGGCACCTAAGGCATCTATCAAAACAACCTAAAACTGTTTAAAGTCAGACTACTACACCTACCTCTGTAACAACCATCTTTGCCACCTGAGTGTGATTACCAGAATTCTTCCTTCAAAGAAGAAGGTGCTTTTAGTGCTTTTAGATGCTTTTAGCGATTGGGAAGTCACAACCTCCTAGTCTAAAGCCAATCGCTTAGTATCCAGAAGTGTAAAAAGAATTCAAAACTCTGAAGAAGCCCTTTAGCTCCTCACAAAAACAATTGTTTCCCAGTGCATGACACTATTGTCTATGAAATGTATGAAGGAAGAGAAAACCTCTGACTGGAGGCTTTCCAAGGTCAAAAGAACGGAGGATTTATAACCAATCAACCAGGTACACAGAGATAAGTGGACCACCATTCCAAAAGTGGGCACCATGGTTTCTCGCTTAGCAAAAAGCACTACGATCCCCCTAGAGCAGTGGTCCCCAACCAGTAGCTTGTGAGCAACATGTTGCTCTCCAACCCCTTGGATGTTGCTCTCAGTGGCCTCAAAGTAGATGCTTATTTTTGAATTCCTAGCTTAGAGGCAAGTTTTGGTTGTGTAAAAACCAAATGTACTGCCAAACAGATCCTCCTGTAGGCTACCATTCCATATAAGGGCTACCAAACAGCCAATCACAGCCTTTATTTGACATCCCCATGGACATTTTCATGCTTGTGTTGCTCTCCAACTCTTTTTTACATTTAAATGTGGCTCACGAGTAGAAAAGGTTCGGGACCCCTGCCCTAGACGATGGCACTTTGTTCAAGGCATTACGAACAGGAAAAACATATTGTTTGAAAAGGCATATTTATACACAGTGTTTAAACCCACTGTTGCCTCAGTTTGTTAATATTAGACATATTTAAGAATACAGTTCCAAAAACTAAATTCTTCCTTAGGATTAGAAATCCAGACAACAATTTTTATGTATGTTTTCAGACTTTTTCCGCCACCTGTTTAGGCCTGAAAATATGCAAATGTGCCTTTTCAGACTGATAACCACCAGTCACAAATAGTGATTGGTGAATTCCATTTATGTAAATTTATGGTGTCACAGAGAAGTAAAAGGCATTGCTTTTGGGTATTATGTGTGCCATAGGCCTTAGGAAGCAGAGTCGGTTGATAGATCTTATACTGTGGCTTAGCCATAACACTGATATCTTCTGAAATCAACCACAAACAATTCCCTATTGCCAGGGCTAATATCAGGAATGGGATAGGGAAATTATACAGCTATTATCATGAGGTTTCAACCTAAATCAGCACACATTGCTTACTTACTCAGAACCCCGTTGCAGAGCTAGAAACCCAAATGTGACAATTATTATTTGCATTTGCAAATTATGGCTCACATGTAGTTCGCTATTTACCCAAAGGATTTGGTATTTGGTGTACATCTATTATACATCATATAATACGCAAAAGCCATGAATATCTTGTAAATTATATCCTTATAAACAGTGACTAGTGACGTCATCAGTTATAAACGGTGAATAGTGATGTCATTTTTGTCACATGACTCACTAAAACTTGTGTATTATAATAAATAAAGTAGCCCTTGTTGGAAAATATCAGGATATTAGTTTCATGACCTGTATAAAACCACAAGGCCAAGATCATGGAACTCCTCTGTGACTTATAATATCCTTATATTTTACAATAGGGGTACTTTATTCACTATCTATCATACAGTTGAAATCTGGAGCCCATGCTATCAAGCATTCAAGCAGGGCTGGCACTGAGACAAATAAAGCAAATTGTATTTTGGATGGAAATGTAATTTTCCAGGTTCAGGTTCAGGCCCGGATTTGTGGCGAGGTCACATAGGCCCTGGCCTAGGGCGGCACATTTTTGGGGGCGGCATGCCGCCCAGCTGCTTTGTGGGAAGCCTGTGCTCCCCAGTGCTCCGGCACTCGCACGTTGATGCTTTTGCGCCAGTGCGTGGTAGTGCGGACGGGCGCTAGGACCGCGCGGAGCGCATGGCCTAGGAGCGCCCGCCCAGTGAATCCAGTTCAGGTTTGCAAATCTCCTGCCTCCAGCTCAAATACAGCAAGTTTGCAGGTAGGGCCATAAAGCAAAGCAAAACTGCTGTTTTAAATATTTGCTGCTGTTTTTAATGTAATTACCGTCACACAAAAATGCATTATACATGATAGCACAAATAAATGCAATGTTTTATTCCAGCACAGTGCTAAATTACAATGCAAACACATTGCTTTATGTCACACAAATGTAATGGTAGTTGTTCTATAATTATGACAACAGATATACACACTCTTCAGCACTAACCAACATTTAAGACCACACAGCTCTTTTCATCTAATTAATAGGAAAGATTCCAAAAACAAAATAAAATATAAAAAATTCAACAAACATTTCTAATATACAGGTTTGAATTAAATGCATAGACATTATCCTGTTTGATTTTAGTGCCAGACAATATGAACCTGCTGTAGGGAACAAAACACAACCTGGTTTTCTATGGGAAGTCTGTTTTTAATCAGGGTGTACACTCCTGCAGGGTCAGATAAAAGTGATTAGCTTATTAAATGCATAGCTTTGCTAGTTAATAAAAAAAGAATATTAGCAATTCTTCCAGAGAACTTGATAATTTCAGTGATTCTAGTTAAGAAGACAAAATTGCATTCCTTATTAGTGTCTAGATTCATTAACAATTCAATTTATAGATATAAATGCTTATAATGCATGCTTCGCTTGCCAAAACTTGGAGAGAAATTGTTTCAATTAACTTTCATGGATCATGAGCCCTACAGGATAGGTATTTTTAGACAAAAAGATACAAATACTTCCCTTAAGCACTGCTAATGCACAGTTGGATTTCTCATAGAAGGTCACAGGGACACTGACATCATTTAAGCATGGGGAAAGAACACTGTTTTCTGGGGAGATTAAATTGTCTACCCAGTCATGTTGTTTTCATATTCCTATTGCTACATACACTAGTTGTAAATGTGTACCTAGAAGCAAAAATGTATACATGTGTTGTACACAGGCTGTGCTTTGCCATACAATGTGTTCAGAACAAGAACAGTAAATCAGCTTGAAACAAACCTTAAAGGAACAGTTCAGTATAAAAATAAAAACTGGGTAAATAGATAGGCTGTACTAAATAGAAAATGTTTCTAATATAGTTAGTTAGCCAAAAAATGTAATGTATAAAGGCTGTAGTGACTGGATGTCTAACATAAAAGCGCTAAAGCTCCCCATAGACGCAAAGATTTTTCTTGCAGAGCGACCGATTTTAGTGAAGTCCGACCAATCCTTCGGAATTATCGTGCGGTTAGTGGGATTCAAATGATTGTAAATCTTACGATTTTTCGGCCGACATCTGTCAGAAAATTGATCGGATATTTTAAAAATCTCAACATCTGGGGCCAGCTTAACTCTGAGTTAGTCAGCGACCTGAAGGGGGGCCACATGGGACATATCTGTTCAGTGAGTTTACTATTGATCCTTAGCATTCAGCTCAGATTCAAAAGCAGCAGTAATAACCCATGTGGCCCCATCCCCTTCAAGTCACTGATTGGTTTCCGCCTGGTAACCATTCAGGAAAAGCAGGAAGAAGTGTTCTGGCTATTTTATTAGACATCCAGTCTTTATACATTACATTTTTGCCTAACTAACTAACTAACTAACTAACTAACTAACTAACTAACTAACTAACTAACTAACTAACTATAACTATATTTTGCACAGCCTATCTATACTGAACAATTCCTTTAACTAAACAGCAAAATGACCTTGAATACTACTTGTATGATTTTATGATTGGCAATGCCTATCCAACAATTAAAAATAATAAAATGAATATTGGGTGATATATTACATATGAACTGTTCTGCAATTCTAGATGCATTTTACCTTAAAGCGATACTGACACATTCCTATAAAATCATAGGAACGTGTCAGTATCAAGTAGTTGCTGCACTTGGAATATTTTCCCTCAAAGCCACCCCTAGCCCTGCAAACCTTTGCGCATCCGACCCACTCACACAACTAACGGATCTTCTGCCTTGCTTCCATGAAGCTGGGGGCAGAGGGATCCTTCCATAGGCTGAAGTCCTGTTTTCATTCGTAATTAGCCCAGTGTTACTGAAACTGCATGGAAGGTCTTTTAGCAGTCAAAGCAGGTTCGCTGGGCTGGAGGCAGCTTTGAGGGAAAATATTCCGGGTAAGCAACTATTTGCTACTGACATGTTCTTATGATTTTTATAGGAACGTGTCGGTATTGCTTTAAGTGATTCCAATATATATGGACCCATTCAAACCGAACAAAGAACATTTCTAATTCATATTGAGTGCACCAGTATTATGTCTGCTGGCATGAAAATTACCAAGGAATACATCTACAATTATTTTTATCACAGTGCCGCAAGATGACCACTTTTTCTACTTCATATAATATTGTCGGTATCCACTAAGGAATTTACTCTTTTAGAATTTGCTGAAATACGTTCTTTGCATATTTTACACTGGGGTGGCAAACTTTGTATGAATTCATTTGCTGATGCTGCTGTTCCTCTAATGATGAATTCCTGGCTAATGGCTTAATTGATTTTACAAGATATGAAGTGCCTATATCTTTTGTTTTGTCATTATATGGCAATCTTCAGTGGGATAAACTTGGTTTGGAATTTAAATAATATATGCAATGTTTCACCTACATCACTAGTAAGAATGCTGCGAGACAGTTTCTTTTTTTCTTCCAGGCAGTGTCACTTGGCAATTTGTCACATTAACACACGTGTGTATTTAAGTTGAGGTTTACAGCTTGCAGCCAAAGACCCCAGGGCCTTTTCCGTCAATCAGTGTTACGGGACTACAATTTGTCTAAGAAACCAGAAAAAAATGAAGTATAAAATGCAGATAATGAAAGATTGTGACACAGAAAGATCATGGCTCACAGCAGGAACAGTACTGTATTTACTGTAGGTAAACATTCAATTATATAAAACTGACGCTTTCTATTTTTATAGTGAGTGACTAGTGAGTTGCTTTATTGGGTCTAACAGTGAAACGCCATCTGCAAACACAATAGGCCAAAGAAACAAAATTTGCCCAACAGGGAGAACTAAATAGTAAAGGGTGTAACATTTAACAATAACCTCTACTATGAAGGCCCTTTAAAGCATTTCCAGTTATGTTCTCATATTGATAATACGGTGGGAAGAAGTCCCCATCCTAACTGGGACCCACCCCCTTATTTTGAATCATTGTGAAGTGATAGATTCTGTACCATGAAGTCACTGCCAGAGAATTTGTGCACCATTCACTATGGAAAGAATCAGGTAGTAAACTCATCACATAAAAAAAATCTCATACTTTAAAAAGCATTACAAGTGTTGGAATGTTCCAGATAGACCTCCGGTTGTTGTGGTAGATAGCCTGAACAAACGGGACAATCAACCAATGTGATAATCTAGCATTTAGTGCAAGATTTAAAAAAAAAAAGCCTCAGACTTTTAAGGGTCAGGGCACATGCTCAGATTTTGGGAGATTAGTCGCCTGGGG
Organism: Xenopus petersii; assembly: GCA_038501925.1. Lineage (NCBI taxonomy): Eukaryota > Metazoa > Chordata > Amphibia > Anura > Pipidae > Xenopus > Xenopus petersii. Next base: position 43,366,091 of record CM076679.1, read on the forward strand.
GGACGACTAATCTCCTGGAACTGCCTCCTGCCGGCTAGAATGTAAATTGCTGGTGGGATGGCACTTGGAGTTAGGGTTGCCACCTTTTAAAATAATCTTTACCGGCAGGTGGAGGGGGCAGGGTTAAAAGGGCGGGGCTGTGATGCCAAAGGGGGTGGGGCCATGACACGCTATTGGCTGGCTGGATCGTGATGTCAAAGGGGCGGAGTCAAATGCATGAATTTGGCAAGAAGCCCAGGAAAAAACGTGAGTTTGGAGCAGGCTGGGGGCAGGCCACAGGCGTTTTTTTTAGGTGTATAACAAATTTACCGGCAGCTACATTGTACGGTAAAATACCAGCCAGGTGGCAACACTACTCGTAGTACTTCATTTTCCGAAGTCGCCTAAAGTTTTTACTTTGGAAAACAAACCGCTCCGAGTGCCATACATTGTAGCCGATGGGAGGCAGTTCGGGGAGATTAGTTGCCCCGAAGAAGAGGAGATTTGTCGCCTGGCGACTAATCTCCCCAAATCTGAGGGTGTGCCCTGATCCTAAATGAATATGGGAGATTAAGTTAGAGTTGTGCAGTGGCAGCAAACCAGTGAGGTACTAGTGCTTTAGTACCTGCATGCAGACAAGACCTCAGCATACTGAAATATAGCACAGGCAGAACAGGTCAGCAGACTTCGAAGATTAATATAAAAATGAAGTCTTTTAGATTTTAGCTTGTCAAGCTTCCCCAATAAAATATACTTATCAACTTTAAAATAGAAAGCACGCCAGACGCTGATATCACTGACTAGATCAATAACCCAGCCATAAAGGGAAGTCTTGTATTGGCAAATCATTTCAAGCCCTCTCAATAACTGTCTGTTTGCGTTCTTCCATACAACAACCCCCAGGATAGGAGGCAGGAGAAATCATGCAGAGAAAACACCAGAGAATAATCTTTGCACTAATAAAACAGGCATGTTTGCTTAACAAACCTGATTGTCAGCCCAAAACTCCTTGCGGTTATACACACAGATAGGAAACAAAACGTTTTTGATGCATTTCCTAAAGGGAAACACACAGAAGTTTGTAATGAGCTAAATATATCTTCAGCCAATAACAACTTGCTACAGGAAAATGTTTACAGCTCTTGATATCTGATGTTTCAAATTAAGCAAGTTAAAGGTGAAATAATGTTATATGCACAGAATAGGCCCAAGAAACAAGGCACAGAAAATCGTTATTTTGGCACACTCATGATGTATGCCTAGAAATAAAGCTTAATGTCTCTGCTAGAGATCACCGTGTCACCAGATCCCAAATATTTGTCACAAGTAATAAATATTGCATTTATCAAAACTTCTACTATGATTAGGGACGATAACAAGGCCAACAACCTGTAGAAGTGCCATAATAATGTCTCCATGTAACTGAAAAAGCTCACCTAGAAGAACTAAAGCAGCAATGACTTGCCCCTAATACTATAGGAAACCATCTGAAAAATGATTGTTTTCATTTGCCCTCTTTCTCCAAATGATGCTGCAAAGTTTTGTAATTCTCCATTGTCATCTCCCATTCTTTTATATGGGGAATAACTACTGCTTTTCAGCCAAAAAGCCCTAAAGCATTTTAAAGGACAAGGAAAGGTACTAAAGCAGTTTATTGTTAATAGATAGTACAAGTTAGAACACTAGTTATTCTGCGGAATGCTTCACCATACCTGAGAGGGCTCAGAGCAGCATTACTTTGAGGGTTTACTGGTGGATTTATATAGACCTTTTTGATAAAGCTTACTTAATGTTAGCCTTTCCGTCTCCTTTAAGCACCAATAACAGCACTGTCCAGTGTTCCCTATTCAATTGGATGGGCCAATCTACTTATAAGTATATATGACTGTCTTTAATTGTTGTTGATTGCTGCAAATGTCTATAATAAATATATTATGTATATTAATTGAGATTCCTCAAGACCCTAAAAATATAATTTTACCCCTTATAAAGCATTTGGCAGTACAGACCATCTAATATGCAAGCTACCCCTCAGAGCAAGTAGACCCTAAGATTTTTCGGTTCAACCAACAATCCAATACTACTAAATGTGATCACATTGCTTGATACTGGTTTGGGCTATGATGCAGCAGAATTATTAATTTTAACAGAATACAATACCCTGCATTGTCTTGGTATATACGTGGTATAGTGATGGGTGTTATTAGCAGATATATTGTATATATACATAGTAACTATTGCTATTGCTATTAGGGATGGGCAAATTGTTTTGACTTGTTTCGCCGCAGAAATGTCGCCCATAGACTTTAATGGGTGTCCGCGACATTTTGCCGGTGGCGAATTCGCCCATCCCTACAAACTATGAAATGCATGTAAATGTGACAAGGTGAAAGTTCACTCCTTGTTCAAAATATTAAAAAAAATTAGGAGTATAACCTGCTGCTTCTTCATTAGGGGCATATTTATGAACCCTCGATTTTTTTTCTGGTCGAGTTTCTTGGGGGGAAAACTCAAATCTTTAGAGGAAAAAAAATACCTTGAATTTTTCGAGATTTATTATGCTCCAAAGCTGCTAAAAATCTGAATATGAAAATACTAAATCTAAAAGCTGTTGAAATCATGTAAAAGTAATTTGAAGTCACTTAAAGATGTTTTTCTTGCCTTCAAGGGTTTCATGCTGGTTTTCATTCGATAACCAGGAAAAGTTGAATTTTTTCAGCATCAAATCTTCAAATCTAAATAGTCAAGTTTTTTTGGGCATCAAATCTTGAAAAAATCCGCGCAATTCAAATTGATGCTCGATTTGGTTGTGACTGTTTTTTCTCTCCGCTTTTATAAAGAATGATTATTGGTAAATTAGGGGCATTTAGATTTGGGAGCTTGGCCAGATTTAAAAAAAAAATATAGAGTGAGAAAAAGTTGTCTTTTAGCAAATAACCTCCTAAATTGTTCCTGTTAGTGATGCGCGGGTTACGTTTTTCCTAACCCGCACCCGTCCCTAACCTGCCCTGCTGCAACCCGCACTTCCAGGGTCCTTTTATAGACCCGTGCCGACCCGCCCTGGCGATGACGTCACAATAACGTCACAAAGGGGGCAGGGCGAGCAGACGTGAGACTATAAAAGTCGGATGCCGGCATTTGATTTGCGAGGTTGACCCGAGATAAACCTCACAAACATCACAAGTTCCTGTCTCTAGTGTCTTAGTCTGGCAGCTCAGTGATCCAGAAACATCTGAATTGTTACAATTTGCTACATTTAGTTGCTACATTTAGTTGATACATTTCTCAGCAGTATCAGTCGAATATTAGCAGCTATTGTATCAACAGCTGAAACTCAGGGATTCTTTCAGCGCGGACAAAGATAACAAATGTATCAACTAAATGAAGAGTCTGCGACCCCCCCCTTCCCAGAGCTGCTTTAGAAATATTCAATATTAGAAAAATGGTCAAAAATTGAAAATAGAAAGTAATTGGAAAAAAGACTTTAATTATGGTAAACTATTTGAAACCAACTAAATTGAAAAAAAGTGTTTGAAGGTGAAAAACCCCTTTAATGAAATAAAGAAATGTGTTTCCATTGCTCATGGTAAGTTATGTTTTGAATTTTGTTACATAAATCATTTTTTTGGAGGGGGGAGTCACTGCTCAGTGAGCTTCAGTGCTGAAAGCTGTATTACACCTTCAATTTGTTTGGTAGTAACACTATTATAAACACTATTGCGTATATTATGAAACATTTGTCAGTTAAGTGTTATGTGATAACTTGCCAAGATTGCTTGGATTTTCACTGCCTAACTAAAGCTGAAGGAATTACCCCTTAAGGAGCCTTATAACTCCCCTTCCCTTTGAAGCAACCAACTGTGTAAAAAGAGATGAAGGAAACAAGGGTTAAACAATTCTTTGAAACATGGGAGAGCTATATTTCTATGCTGCCAAATGAAAAACAACACGCATTGGTGCAGTACTTCCAAGGAACTTCCTGGTATACATGGAGAATAATTCTTCAGGATCCTCCAATAGTAGTACAATAATGAATACTAAGCATTGTTAGGGAAGAAAGGAGAAGGTTTTAGACATATGCAATTAATATTGCAAGAAATAGTATATTGTCCATAATAGATATGCACTACCAAGCGTGTAGTAAAGACAGTGTATTATAATAATACATATATGCAATCTCAAAAAAACTGTATACAGAGGTTAATCTAAGTGAAATGTAAAAATACTATAAACTTCATGCCTATGAGATATGTATTCATGTCTGTTCATCAATAAAAAATGATGTTTTAAAAGAGATGAAGGTCTTATGAACAGAGTTGCAGGCGCAATGAACAGTTCTTTCCTTGGGCATTCGGATTTGAGTGATAATAAAAATGACCATGGGGACCCCAAACTTCTAGTTAGAAAATTGCACTCTTTATATTTTGTCCCACGGTAAAAAAAATCTATCATATGTACTACCTATAATACCGTATAATTGCATTTGCAGCACCATTTTGACTCACATATACAATATATAATGTAAGATCTGAAAAACATCGGCATCATATCAGAATGACAACTATAACTCCCATTATAACCTTAAGGTTAATAAAAATCCCCTGCCTTTAAAAGCCAGCGTTAAACTAGTCTGCATATCAGGCACAGAAACCCTATCCCAGCCAAGAAGTGGCGCTTCTGCAGTGAGGTTAAATAGTACGGTACTCAAAGCAGCCACGTGCCTAAACAAGCTGCTTTCCCTAGGATACTGAGATATTCAATAAAAAGCTTTTAAAGGCATATTTTTAAACTTGTAACAGGAAAGCTTTTCTGTGTTACGACAATAATTCTTTTAACAGCATTGATCAAAATGTCATTCTTTTATGAGTGTACAATACATTTTAATGGCATACAACAAGCCATTAAGGTTGTACACCTCCGAAGCACATGGCTTCCTGGAAAAATGGGTAGATCAGCCAAATTAGGAAGAATATTTAGATGTGTTAATAAGTATAACATTAATATATACACACACAAGTATAGGATCCATTATCTGGAAAGCTCTGAATTACAGGAAGGCTATCTCCCATAGACTCGATTTTAATCAAATATTTCACAATTTGTACAATTATTTCCTTTTTCTCTGTAGTAATAAAACAGTACCCTTGTACTCAATCCCAGTGAAGATATAATTAATCCTCATTGAAGGCAGTATAATTCAATTGAGTTTAATTCATGTTTAAATGATTTTAAGGTATGGAGATCCAAATTACATAAACACCCATTATCTGTAAACCCCCAGGTCCTGAGCATTCAGGATAACAGGTCCCCTACCTGTATGTATATGGTCTTGAAAAATGTACAGACCGAAACGTTGACCACCTGTTTTTAATGTATTAAATCAAATTATGGCTTTTTAATCACTTTTTAAAGGTTCCCCGTATGCACCTTTATTTTGGATTTTTGTAAAATGTTACAATAGGTAGCACCGGGGTCAATTTATTGTTGGTCACGGTGTGCTGAACATATTGGGACTATATATAGTGAACAGGGATTGCGGTACTCACAGTGAGTGCCGCAATCCTTGTTCACTGCTTATTTCCCATGCTGGCACCCAGGTATTAATTTTGTCTACTGAGTGCACCATTCCTTTGGATATATATATATATATATATATATATATATATATATATATATGTATGTATATATATATATATATGTATATATATATATATATATACACTATTGAAATACCGGCACTCACGAAAAAAGATGTAAACAACTGCCTGGGTGCAGTGGCGGGCCAAGCCGACCGGGTGCCCTAGGCAACCCGGGCGGCCACTGCGCCCCCTCCATGCTCCGTGCTCTCCTCCACGCTCTCCTCCACGCTCGCGCGGATGTGCGCACTCATGAACACATTGTGCGCACACATGTGCAGAACGCCGGAGGGGAGGGTGTTAGAGCACTGGAGGGGATGGAGGCAGAGGAAACCGACGGAGGGGATAGGTGAGAGGTGGGGAAAGTGACTGAGGGGAGGGGAGGGAGGCGGGGTAAAGCGATTGAGGGGAGGGAGGCAGGGACGAGTGCCAGAGGAGTGGGAGGAGCAGCGAACATGGACTAGGGGTAGGCAAAAGTCAGGTACCTGCCCAGCGCCCCCCTTTGGTTGCACCCTAGGCAGGTGCCTCTTCTGCCTACCCCTAGTTCCGGCCCTGCCTGGGTGCGAGCAATCCAAACGTTTATGTCTATAGTCCGCAAGAAGGAGCACTGACAAGTCTTTTAATGTGGGCACAGAAACTGACGTTTCGGCTAGAACACCAGCCTTTCTCAAAGTGATTTAATATAATAGACACACTATGGTGGGGCACACAGGGTGTTTCGGTGATGCAATAACACATCAGATCCAATTTGTCTATGTTCCTGCCAATTCTTGTATTTAAGGCATTCATACAATCCATTAGACACTTTGAGAAAGACCTCAGAGGAGGCCGAAATGTTAGTCTCGCATTTACAATAAAACCTTTTTATATTTTATTTAAGACCTGAGAGTGCGGACCTTTTTTGCTGTTTATATATTGAAATTTTGGACACTGCACCCAGGCAATTTAAACCATTTATGGAAAGTGCTGGCTAATTCGTGGACTATATATATATATATATATATATATATATATATATATACATACAATACTGGTGCACAATGAAACATCCAAAAAAGCCAAATAACCACACTCGCAGGTCTTTTATAATAGTGAAGAAAAGGTTTATTCAACGTTTCGGCCCCTGTTTGTGACCCTTCTTCAGGAATCTTAGAATACTGTACAAAGTTCTCTATTTAAACATAAAATGGCGCCAAAAAACTCCCGTAATGTCATCATGGTTGGGAGTACACCCTTACAGTGACATCATCTGATGTGTATATATACAACTTTTAACACGTAAATAATAATTTCTATTCCACATAATGCCCGTGCTGCCACCATATGATCCTATGAGATTGTTTGAAGAGACCAAATATACCATGTGTAAAAACACCAATAAGAGCGGATCTCTGTCCGTTCCAACTTCCATGTATTAAAAATACCCCATGTATTGGATATCTACTAAGCACTCTATAACCCTTACTTCCAGTGGACCGGCTTAACTGAAACACTTGTCATTGCCCTTGTAGACCCTTAGGTAAGGACCCGATCAAAGCAGGGAACGGCAACACAACCAGGACCTCTACCGTTATTCCTGGCTGTGTCTACTGAGCTTGTGCAAGCTCTGTACCCATTCTTTACCACCAAATGCTCATTAACCGCTCGCGGACCCTCCAAGGCTAACTCACTCTGTTAGTGTGGTAGCACAGAGAATTTTTGTGCTATTTCAGTTTTAAATAGGCACTTTGTTTGTACATTGTTTCTTAATCCTAAAGAAGGCTCGCAAATAGGTGCCGAAACGTTGAATAAACTTTTTTTTGCACTATGAGAAAGTCCTGTGAGTGTGGTTATTTGCTGATTATCATGTATTAATGTTAAAATCAGCACCCAGGCGTACATGCTGAACATCGTTGAAACTTGAAATGAGCTGAAAGTTGTAAAAGTTTTTAAACTGTTTATATTTGATGTTATAATCACAAAACTCTGTCAACGTTTGAGAAGTTCTGTATAAATGTAATGCGTGATTATTATATTATAACTATTAATAAAAACAAGAAAAAAAAAGTTGATTAATAATCAGTTTGTCCACTCTCAGTCCTCGTGAACATTTTTATTTCTCTTGAATGTAATGCACAAACTAGCAAGCTGGCTATTTTATCTAATGGGCTGACCCGTCTTGCTAAATGTACATGCCAAAGGTACTGATTTGAATTATAAAGATGGCTGCATTAGCGCAAAATAATGTTTGTGTGTAGGTATAATGCTGGGCAGCTTTGTGAAAAAGCTAAAAGTCAAAATGTAAATCCAGAGAGCAGACACCCTTGACCTTTACTAGGCTGGGGTTTAAAAAAAATACTCTTTAAATTATAGACTGTAATAAAAAAATTTAAAATAACCATGTAAACTGTGTGTTGTTTTGGTCTCTTATGCAAATCCTGTAAATGCACAACTGAATACAGTTAAGATGGCTTTACACTGCAATATCTGCTCACTTGGAGAGGTGACAAAATGAGCATATCTAAGCCTGATTAGGTCACCCACACGCTGGGCCAAATTGGAATGATCCAATTGAAGTAAAGGGTAAGTAACAGAATGAGAATGCTTTATATATGCAATTTGTGCTACTTTATATATTATAGTAAAGCTTTGTAGATTTTGAAACCAAAATATTGGTAAGTAATTTGCCCCCTCCCTTGGAAAATTTACCGCCGAAAACAGGAAAAATGCAACATGCTGCGTCCCAACCTGCGTTCGTACACAGTATACAGCCCCATTGAAAAGAATTCTACTCCTGCATGAAACCGGAATGCAGGGGAGCGCAGCTAAAAATGCTCATCTGTAAGAGCCCTTAGGGGGTTATTTATTAAAGTCCAAATGCCAAAAACTGAATTTTTTGTGAAAAAAACTTTTCTTGATTTATTATACCCCGAGGATGGAAAAAGTCAGAATCCGAAAATCCGGCTTCTCAGACCTGCCAAGGTTGTATATAAGTCAATGGGAGAAATCCCAAAGATATCCTTATCCGTTCTGGGTTTCATGCAAAAATACAAAGATTTTGTGGTTTCAAGCAAAAATCAGAAAAATGCGAATTTTTAGGTTGGAAAATCCAAAAAATGTGTACAATTCAAATTTTTGTATGTTTTTTCCCGAACTGTAATTTTTCCGGAAAATGTATTGATAAACAACAGGAAATAACCTGTGCACATTTGGTCAGAGTATATTTCAGAAAATAATGAGATACATTCGGAGTTTCTGTATTAGCTGCTAAAATTATATTAAAGGGAAAAGGATTTTTGATGACTAGCGAAATCTGCATTTTTTTCTTTCTCTCAAAGTTCCAAGCAATCAAAATGAGAGGTTTAGCTTTGGATTCCCTAGTGAGTCTTCATAACGTGGCGGCGGCTGCTTGCCAGACATAATGCAAATATGTAAGGAGACATTTCGAATAGCAACAGGAGCAAAACATATCAAAGATTTCTCCAGCACAAGTCAGAGGATTCAATTACAGCTGTGAAATGAATTTGGGTCTCAGTTACTGGGCTATAATGTGCTGCTGCAGCTCCAATTTCCAGACACACAGCACCCCTGGTCTCAGAAAGCGGCTGTAGTAATTGCAGCAAGACGTGCTCTTGCGAATTCTAATTGCCAGCTGCATTCACTCCTTTGTGAGAATTTTTAGCCTTGCATAGGAGATTCATATAACAGCCTCTATCTGTACCATGCTGCTCATGCACAGTCTCCCCTTCATATTTATATCTTCATTGTCCAGTGATAAAAAATGTAGGGGGTTCAAACCATTACTTCTCTGGCACCACCACACCCTTACAAATCTCTGCAAAACAATAGCATAAATATCATGTTTACTTATTTATACTCCACAGCCTCGTTATAAACGAGGAAAATGCACTGCAACTCATATTGTCACACAGGCTCTTTAACACATACCCTGAATACAGATGAAGCTTTCAAATGTTCAGGATTGGTTTGAAATAGTAATTGCCGGACTGAAATCTAATCAGTCTAAACGGGATTATTTGATACACTTCACTGCCTGGTTGTACATATGGTCACCTATATTTTATTAACCTATGTGACCGAAAAAATTATATCAAAGCCAACACTGAATAGAATTTCCTTTGATAGACAGGAGAAAATATTATTTGATGTTCTAGTAAAACTATAAATGCTTGTAAATCTGACATTGCATGCGGCACAGCATATTTCATTATTAGGAACAATGATGTCTGTATTAAACAGAAGGAATGTATTCTATAAAATGATTCTCTTGTCAGAGGTCTAGGAGACAAAACTCCAGAAGCTATGCAAGATGATGAATAGCATTGTGTTCCATATAGCAGTATTTTGTAGAAGGTCATATACATATATTTATATTTGGAAATTCAATCTGGTGTTAGTAAACCTCTCTATCATTATAAAGCCACTCTGCTGAATCTGCTGGCATTAACTAGTCCTGTCATACAATTCATAGTAACCAATCAGCAATAAGCTTTGATTTGTATATTGAACTAAAAATGTTCAAATCAAGTATATGATTGGTCCCTACAGGTTCCGAGACCAGGGCAAGCCTTTTCCATGTTACAGCTCACAGCAATACGTTTACAGCTTTGGAGGTTCTGTTAGACTCAAATAGGGTTATATAGACCTATGATTACGCATGGAAACACATGAAATGCATTATGTGAAATAAAAGTTCTTTTTTTTGATCTTACACCTCGTCCGAGGTGTTCCTGGAGTGCGTATCCAAAGTGGAAGTGTTTTTTCCAAGCTACAGGTTCGTTGTTCAGCACCCGGACCTCCAACGGAGAGCAGTGAGTGACCCTGATATTTAAGACTATATTTAAGTTAAAGTAAGCGACGGGTTTAGGGCAATTGCACCCGAACCACATCCTAAACTTGGTGAGCATTCAAACTGTTAAAATATAAATGTAAAGTTAACATGACTATGTAAGGACACTGAACGCAACAATCAATTAAATTGGTAGCACCTGTATTTACCCGGTAATACATTATCTTCAGCTTCAGAAAGGGACTTTCGCTCACTTAGGGCTCTTACAGACCAGCGTTTTTAGCTGCTCTCCCCTGTGTTCTGGGTTTCATGCGTTAAGGAGTAGACGCCCTGAATTATTTTCAATGGGGCTGTATTCACACAGACGCATGTAAGTGCCGAACGCAGGTTGAGATGCAGCATGTTGCATTTTTCCTGTGTTCGGCTCTTACATGCGTCTGTGTGAGTACAGTACCATTAAAAAGAATTCAGTGCGTCAACTCCTGAATGCATGAAACCCGGAACACAGGGGAGTGCAGCTAAAAACGCTGGTCTGTATGTGCCCTTAGACTGTCCTCTCTTACAATATCAAATGCATCCTCTATGCGGGACTGCTCTTGTATATGAGGATCTCCATAGGCCCATCTTCTCTTCTTGGAGTGAAAGCTGCTAACATCATCTAGCAGATACAATAACAAACCAATGGTCTCAGTTATGTGTCCAGTTAAAGCTGTGAGAGTGACTGCACTGAAAAGAGTCTGATCCCAATACCCAATCGATTAAATACATTTAAAAAAGGAGGACCAGAAATGTTTTTCAGCTTGACAATGAAATTTAATTATTACTGCCCTTGTTGCATTGCAAGAGCATTATAGTCTGCTCATGTACTTTGCAAAACGTGCTTCAGTGGCAATGCTGCACTCTGGATCTGGCCCTGGATATATTTTTACATTCAGTAGCAACACATTGAATTAGATAAAAGACAAGGCCATTAAATCTGGCCTAATATTCCAACACGCTACTAATATTTAATCTTTTACATTGTAAGCTCCATTGGGCAAGGCAAAAATAAAATCCAGAAAAACACAAATATCCACTCACAACCTTATTATACTTTATAATAAGTAAATGTTTCAGGTGCACGCTGTGTTGCTACTGAATGTAAAAATATATCCAGGGCCAGATCCAGAGTGCAGCATTGCCACTGAAGCACGTTTTGCTAAGTACATGAGCAGACTATAATGCTCTTGCAATGCAACAAGGGCAGTAATAATTAAATTGATACTGCAGCTAAATATTTACCCCCAAAAACCCCCCTAAAGCTGCCTCCATGGGCAAAATACACAGGGTTTACTCTAGCACAATGCCATGTGTTTGTCAAAAAACGTATACTTCTCTGCTGAGATTTCCCTATAAGTTCAGCTATAAAAATTTTACACTGAAGAAGACACAAAATATCTGCACCAACTCATTAAATTATTCCCATAGACAGCTTATATAAGATCATGGCAGTGACAAGGAAGACATTTTAGGTATATAGCAGGGTCCTTATGCAAATAACTAGCAAATTAAGAAAAAAAAAAAAAACAGCAAGAAATGTCACTTAAACGGGAACGCCACAAAAACATAACTTAGCTTTTTGAAAAGTAAACATAATTTCAAGCAACTTTGCAATATTCATCAATTAAAAAATATGGAAATTTTTCATGATTTTTAATGGTTTCTGACAGTTCCCTAAGCCTAGCTCCCTGCTCTTCTGTCTGACTACTTTGCTGAGCTGGCTGACTACTGTTACTATGTATCAACAGCCATCTGTCCTCAACCTGCATCCTCCAAACCCCACAATTCCCTGCACACGTGATTTCAATAAGGAACAGAACATCACAGTGCAATGCATTGTGGGTTATGTAGTTCCTGCATGCTGTCTGTAAGCTGTGGACAAGTTGTTACATTTGTAACATCAGTGTTTGGTCCCTCCTTCCCTGCCAGGATTTCAAATGATTCAGAAAGAGAAGAACTGTTAAACAGCTGGATTTCAGCATAGAAAATGGCATTTATTCATACTTTTTGAAGAAACTGTGATGGGTAATTTAGGGGTTTCTAAATTATCAAAATTTGGTTTGGAAGCCAAAGTTCCCCTTTAAGAAATGTTAGATAAGTCTCAGGAACTCAAACCTGTGTCCTCCATATCTTTCTGGGAGAAATCCTTAGCTCCTTGTTGTCTAAGTATTACTTGATTAGCCACTCCTATTCATACAACTCCAAGCATTTCAATCCTTATTCGCTGAACAACCGTTGACTGACAAGAAAATTATCCAACTGCTATCTAAACGCCGGCCTGTTTATTCTCCTTCTCCAACCACGCTTCGGTTTCGCACATGCTCTCCGGTAACTGCTAAAAAAATTTGCCATGGTAAAGGATCCTTCAAACCTAAATTCTAAATTCTGCCTAAATTTTAAGCATTGTAGGACCTCCTAGTGAATGGATTAGTCAATGGCACATCTGCTCTCTTGAATGGAATTTGCAACCAGCTAATAAGTGTGTAGAAGAGAAAAGTAGTACGTGTGGTTGAGTGAAAAAGAAAGCGTCCTCCTATTTCTATGGCGACGCATAGTTTGGGGCTGATATACAGATGGTTAGAGGGAGGCGTGTAGACGTTTTTTTACACAGTGCTACGCAATATGTTGGCGCTATATAAATACATGTTAATAATAATAATAAATGCCAGCATTCCTATTCTCGCAGAATCAGATGTAATAAAACGAGTGCTACCTAATATGCTTCATGTGGAGGAGAGAAATAAATGTAAAAAATTCCAGGTGTAAGCTGCAGGTGTGGAGATGCTGTCAAAATGGTGTATATTTAAATATGTAGGGGTGCATTTAGAACTAGCTAAAGGAATTGTTCAGTATAAAAATAAAAACTGGGTAAATAAATAGTATGTGCAAAAACATGTTTCTAATATAGTTAATTAGCCAAAAATTTAATGTGTAAGACTGGAGTTACTGGATGTCTAACATAATAGCCAGAAGACTACTTCCTGCTTTGCAGCTCTCTTGGTTTCCACTGCAACCAATCAGTCATTTAAGGGGGGGCCACATGGGCCATAACGGTTGCTTTTGAATCTGAGCTGAATGCTGAGGATCAATTGCAAACTCACTGAACAGTTATGCCCCATAGTAAGAGAGCTGAAAAGCAGGAAGTAGTGTTCTGGCTATTATGTTAGACATCTGTTCACTTCAGCCTTTATAGATTACATTTTTGGCCAACATTGGAAACATTTTTTATTTTACACAGCCTATCTATTTACCCAGTTTTTATTTTTACACGGAACTGTTCCTTTAAACGTTTTGCGAGGAGTAAACACAAAGGGGTACAGGTATATTTTAAACAGTAAAAATAGACAAATCTATGAATAAGTGCTTAGGTGTTGCAATACACACAGTCCCTGACCTAAAGAGCTTATACTCTATTAGGAAAGCAAACACAGAGATAAAAAGGAGATGCCTAATTGCCTTTCGTTTTTTACAGTGGACCTAAGACTGGTTGTCCCCATCCCCAAGGGCCCCTTGACATGCTTGCTGGCAACTAAAAGGCATGCTTTTGTAATTGTAGTAGCCAGTGGCCCAATGGGCTCCATGCACCTCTCTCTTGTAGTAGGGTGTGCATAGATGAAATGTGCAGAAAATGCCTACTTACCCTCCTCAAGGCTGATTTAAAGGGGTGGTTCACCTTTAAGTTAACATTTAGTATGTTATATAATGGCCAATTCTAAGCAATATTTAAATTGGTCTTCATTGTTTATTTTACGTATATGGTTTGTGAATTATTTGCCTCCTTTTTCCGACTCTTTTCAGCTTTCAAATGGGGGTCACTGACCCCATCTAAAAACAAATGCTCCGTAAGGCTACAAATTAATTGTTATTGCTGCATCAAACTACAAGTTATTTTAAAGGCGAACAGCCACTATGAAAAATGATTATGTTGCAGATGAACACTTGTTTCTTGTCCTGTGCATTCATGGAAGCATATATTGATGTCTACGCTATAGCAATGCTTTAATTTATCTGAAACTTTTATCTGTAACCGATGGGCATTTCACAGATATAGAAAGCCCAGTAAGGACCCTTTACTCCCACATGGCCTGGTTCTAGACTATTCACATCCCATGATGTTGGTTGTTGGGGAGGTGGTGAAGTTTACATGGGTGCCTAGTCACAACACTGCTACATTTCATGATATTTATTTCTTTAATAGTGAGAGCAGTACACATAAAACATTGGGGGGGGGGGAATTCACCAATCAATAATAAACATTGCTCAAACAAGTAACACGAGTCTAAATTTTGCTTTCATTTGTTTTGCTAAAAAGGTAATTATGCTCTTTATGTGTCTTAACACAGGAAGAAATACCGGATAAAGCCTTAATAAATGACACAAGAAAATAATACCAACAGGACTGACACTCATGCAAGGTAAACAGTGTGTTGAGATGATAACATGTTATACAGGATTAAGTTATAGTGAAATATCTTATTACTGTCAAGTCAGCATGAATTTAATAATTATGGGCAGCGGCTAACTAATCTGCTTAGCTTCTGTGGGAAGGTTGGTAGTAAATTAGATCAGGACAGTGCAGTTAACATGATACATTTACATTTTGCTAAAGCTTTCAATACCTTTTCAGATAGACAATACAATGCTTTGGTACAAATAGAGAGCTAGATTTATTAAGATAAAAGAAATGCATCTTTGGGCAATTGTCACTACTTGTGCAAATAAAAGCAATTTTGAGTTGTGAAGATTTCCCATTCTTTTTACACCTATAGATGTTTTTCACTTTTTTGAACAGCTGAATATTTGAACACCTAAATAATATTATATATTTCTCACCAGCTGGCTTATTTATCATTAGCTGAAAATAGATGTTTCTACAGTTCACCAGATAGGAACTCCTTAGCTGCAGCACTTTATTCACTTGTTTAGGATTTTTGTGCAGATGTTTGTGCTAATCATCTGTTTTATGACCCTTTGATAAATTAACCTTTTAGAAAATCTAGCACAGAATAAATTCCAGTTTAGCTACAACTGGACGTGAAATACTATTAAGGCTGTATTTTCCAATGTACTATGTACTAATGTACTAATGTACTATGTCCATGCATTTAGGTGGTGCAGCACAGATTGGTGCTAGTCCCAGAAACAAGAGATCTTGATACCATTAAGGGTCAGGCCACATTGGGCGTTTTGGGGAGATTTGGTCACCTGTCGACTAATCACCTCGTTTTTGCGGCGACCAATCTCCCCAAACGCCTTCCCTCACTCTGCGCCGGCTAAAATGAAAAAATGCCGGCGCTAATCACACGCGGCAATTCGTTTTCCGAAGTGAGCGAGGGAAGGCGTTTGGGGAGATTGGTCGCCACAAAAACGAGGCGATTAGTCGCCAGGCGACCAAATCTCCCCAAAACGCCCAGTGTGGCCCGGCCCTATGCTCAAAATAAAATGAAATTTATATGCCATTAAGGGCTTAAAATGATAACAGTGAAGTGTGGGGATGCTGGATTGAATCATATGCTATAGAACAGTTACCGGTACGGCTCTACTGCGCATGCGCCGAATGTCACAAAGTTTTCCGATTTCACTTCGTGACATTCGGCGCATGCGCAGTAGAGCCGTACCGGTAACTGTTCCTACTGCGCATGCGCCAGAAAACGCCGGTCAGAGCAGGAAGAAGACGCGCGTGGAAGAAGATGGTGACTGTGAACTCCATGGACAGGACCTGCGCAGAGGGGTGAGTAACAAGTTAGGGGCATTTGCCCAGGGGGAGGGGTAGGCCAGGGGGGAGGAGGGAGGGGGGCAACGGAGGTAAGGGGGGAGGGGTTTTGCGCCCTGGGGCTTTCCTTCTCCTTTAATGCACACGATGTCAATGTTCTTAATATATAATGGGTTGCGTGCAGCAGAACTATATCTATATGAATTTTGTGGTCACTGCCTCATTGCACCCCGCTTAATTGTTTTAAAATTAACGGTGAGCACAATTTTCCCTTGTTTGTTATTGTTTATACAGGAGCAGTGGCCAGTTCCACATTGTAGCTCCCACCCTTTCCAGCTACAGTCAGGTGATTCCGGTGGTGGCCAATAAAAGGACAACTATATTTAGGAGTTTTAACCTTGAAAGCAAACATGTTGCAGGTAAACTGTAGTCCCTGTGTAAAATGTATAATGAAGCAATAGAATTCTTAATAGCCAGATCAGGGATGACTTTGATGTAAGGTTGCCACCTTTTCTGGAAAAAAATACTGGCCTTCCTATAGTTTTATGTTTTTTTCCCTATTAATGACTTTGGGATCAGCCATCATTTTTACCGGCCAGGCCGGTAAAATACCGGCCAGGTGGCAACTCTACTTTGATGTTGTTGGCCAGCTTTAATATATTGTAATGTATGCACATAAATCCCAGTTTTATTTAAATGGGAAGGAATTTTGTTTAGTAGCTTATTGCACAAAATGTCTCAGTGTCCTTAATATATAGATAATGGGTTGAGTTGACCTCTTGCCTTTGTATGAATTTTGTGGTCACAGCCTCATTGTGGTGAGCACAACTTTTCCTTTTTTTGCTATAGTTAGCTAAACTCTGACACAGACGGCACAGGAATACAATTTTATTGAGGCAACAAGGACGGTCCTGGCACATGCAGGAAGAGATAGGTACTAGCATAGACAAGGTAGGTACAAGTAAAATCCGTAGCAAGGCACACAAAAAGTTAAAGTCCAAGCAAAGGGGTCTGGGCAGGCAGCAGGAAAGGCAGGGTCAGGGCAATAGTTAGGGTTGCCAACTGGCTGTTTTTTTTACTGGCCTGGCCCGGTAAAAATGATGATTGATCCCAATGTTATTAATAGGGAAAAAAGATAAATATATAGGAAGGCCGGTATTGTTTTTCCAGAAAAGGTGGCAACCCTAGCGATTAGTCAATACTATAAATTCAACAGTAGGAAGTAAACACAAGAACAGCAGGAGTACTATTTCAAGGAAGTTTCACCTAACACCATCTTTGGTGACATGGGCCTTTTATAACAATATGAATTATTTAATGAAGCAGCGTCGGACTGGGGCAGCAGTGGCCAACCAGAGCTCTGACTTTAAGGCCCCCTCAAGATCACCAGAGCCCCTTTTCTGATGTAGACACACTGTGGAACTTCATTTAAAATCTTTGCCAGTGGTCACAGGGAGAGGAGTAGACCAGGGTCAGCAGGGGCGCATGAGGGTCCTGAGCCCACCGGGTTTTTCCTGGGGCTTCCTTGTGGGTCCTCTAGCATGAAAGGCATATTTAGAAGCAATTTAGGTTGAATCACATTGTTGATTTTAATACTCCATGCAGTTTTAACCACAGAACAATATGGCAAATGTGACAAATACCCATTAGTAAGCATGGCTTCCATGTTGCTATAATGTTCTTGCAAAATATTCCAGTTTATATAAAGATCCTGGGATCCTAGCAAAATTCACTGCTGGTTATGCTCATCTGATGGCATTTCTTGATAACTAGTCCTTACCACAGCACTGATAGCTGTAGATATGTATTTGGACACAAATACATATCTATATGATGTTACTTGTAATGGTGCAGGTGACAAGAGGACATAAGTTTATTTACTGAAAGGGCAATAAGGTTATAAAAAAAAACTTACCTAAGAAAGTGTTAATGATTGATTAATTTGATGGATTTGAATGTGTCTGGATGATTTGCATGCAATAAAATGTATGATTTTTAAATAGTATCATAAGAGGGATTGATCAGGGGATTTAATTATCTTGGTGTGAGGTTAAAATTGACAGATGTCTTCCGAGGGGTTTGCTTGCTTTCTTCTGGATCAAGACAGAGAGGCTTTAGCAAGGAGTGAACTTGATGGATTTGTGTCTTTTTTCAACCTCATTAACTTTGAAAGCAAATTAAGGATTGGATGGGGGGAAAAGCTATGGCCTGTCCCATACACTACAGAGGCATCTTTTCAATCCTGGGTGGAAATATATAAACAGCAAGCCCTGGGGCACTTGGAGTTCATCTGCACTGTGATCTGCATTAAGATGTAGTGCTAATTTTCATCGAGAGCGTGCAAAGGCTAAAGGTCAAAATCTTATTTCACTGCAGAGCATTGAATACTGCCACAGAACAATATTTCATCTTAATAAACCTAACCAGGGCACAGACAGGGCACAATCTCCTCGTAAATCTCGTGCTGCACAACTGTCTCACTTCCATATTATTAGGTCAATTGGTAAAGCCGAGGCAAAATCGTAGTCTCTGTACAGCAGATCTCGCAAACGCCTCTAGAAACGTCAATATCCCACATGCTTTGACTATTTAATCAAATGACTTTATTTAGTCCTGAGCATTTTTTTCCTAATAAAAACAGAGTATTTATCTCCCCAGCTATAAAAACAGGATTGTTTTCAAGTCTTCACTTATAGTTAAGATGCACATTTAGCGTGGATTGATTTCCAATGCTGCGCTCAATACCTTGTCACTTGCCATTTCTTACACACACACAGCATCTGTGTTCAGTTACTTACTGTAGACAAATAAAGCTCTGAGTAGAATTTCTATCAGGGTAAAGAAGAGCTGTGGGGCAGCTGAAAGAGAGAGACTATGGCCTGGGGCGTCCCTCTTTACCGTTTGTACAAATCTATATCATGCACAACACAAGCAAGTTGCAGATTATTCCATGCAGGGAAAGCCTGCCAACAAATTCATTTTTACTGGGCCGGATATCAAGGCTTCAGCCGCCCTCACACTTTCATTGAATTTACAAGCGGTTCAATGAAACAAAGTAAAACAGTCAACAAGGAAGATTTGTGGAGATGAAATGTCCAAGTCTCTGCTGAGACCTCTTGGAAAGAATTTATCTCAATCACGGTTTTGCTTTATATGGCCACTCTCTATTGCACAATTTGTTGAACCCAAATGTCCTTTTTTTCCAGTTTTCCTTTACCCGTAAACAAAGCATATAAAGAAATAATGACATTTAAAAGGTTCAGTTGTCACCAAACAGATTTGTGTTTAAACAGATAAGACATATTTAAGGGTAATGGAACACAGGGCTCTTTGGGGTGCTTTAACAGATACCATTTTAATTTATAATTTTTAAGAACCTGAGCAGACCATAAAGAATGATTACATTACTCTGACACAAGCTGTTGTCAAGCAATTACTGTGCAAGTTTCCTGTCCAAAGATTGATCTATTTTGGAGAGAAATCACTCGTTTTTTGAATTTTAAGTTGAAGATAAAAATCAAACTTTCTCCGTGCTTCGCTTAGTTGCATCTAGATAATATAATGTTTTCTTCAGTTCCTAAAACAAATTTTATCTCCCATGAAAGTAAATTATTGACTGTGTTTTTTCTAGCTGCTTCTAGGAAAGCTTTATTTAATTCCTGGTTACAAAAAGAAACTCCCTCATTATCAGACATTATTTCTTATATGAACCAGCTTAGCTGGCAAGAAGCCTTATTAACTAAAACCAAAGGAAATAATTCCAAAGATTCTTTTAGGCTGATTTGGTCTCCTTATTTTGAAATTCGTAACACTAAGGGGCACATTTACTATGGGTCGAATATCGAGGGTTAATTAACCCTCGATATTCGACCATCGAAGTAAAATCCTTCGACTTCGAATATCGAAGTCGAAAGATTTACTGCAATTCCTTCAATCGAACGATCGAAGGAAAAATCGTTCATTTGAATCCATCGATCAAACGATTTTCCTTCGATCACAAATTACTATTAAAGCCTATGGGGACCTTCCCCATAGGCTAACATTGGTGCTCGGTAGGTTTTAGGTGGCGAAGTAGGTGGTCGAAGTTTTTTTAAAGAGACAGTACTTCGACTATCGAATGGTTGAATAGTCGAACGATTTTTAGTTCGTAAGTTCAATTCGAAGTCTTAGTCAAATGTCGAAGTAGCCAATTCGATGGTCGAAGTAGCCAAAAAAAACCTTCGAAATTTAAAGTATTTTTCATTCTAATCCTTCACTCGAGTAAATGTGCCGCTAATACTTGTGATCAAATAAGGCAGTTTCTTTAATTATAAGATGTTCTTTCTGACATTCCAGTTGACGAATGGGTGTTTTTTTTAATTTCTTTTATTATATGTACAATATATATATATATGTACAATGGCTTAGTTTATTTTAGTTAATTCCTGTTTTTCTTTCTTTAATGGTAGTTTTAATAATACTATGCCATTGAATCGACTATAACATTCTCTTCATCTGCATAATATTTGCTGTCATCCTGATTTCATTTGTTTGATATGAAAATCAAATATATTATAATATTTTCAAAATACTGTGCAAGTTTATATGGGGCTGTTTTTGTCACTTTAACACTATGCTCTTGGGCTGTTTAAAAACAGGGGCAGATTTTTCAAGGGTCGAATTTAGAGTTCATGGGAGTTTTTTAACATGAAAGTCAACCACAATTCGACCAACTGCAATTTATGAAAAAAATCTGAATTTTTCAAACTGGAGTGAATGGGTTCGACCCGCAAACTTGAATCTAATTCAAATCAAATTCAATGCGAGTTTTTTCTCAGAAAAATACTTGATTTTCAGGAAGGCTGCAAACAACTCAAAATTGATCCCAGGATGTCTCCCATATGCTAAAACAGCAATTTGACAAGTTTAAGGTGAATTTAAATTCTTAAAGGGCCAGTACATGATAACTAACTATTAAAACTAGAATTACATTTTAACTATTCCCTAGTCGAATTTCACTTAAAAAAACTTGAAAATTCAAAATTCAAATTATCACTTTGACCCTTGATAAATCTGCCCCTTAAAGCATGCCATTAATCTAAAGACTGATCAGTGCCCCTTTAGGGCAACTGTCAACCTAAGAAAAATAGGCATAAGAGGGGGAAAATAACTTGCTAAAAATGGTTTTGGAGTAGCCATTGCTATAAACGTGCACCCAAACAGTATGTTTAATCATTGTGTATCACAAAGGACTTTGAGCTATACATGGTATTAGTATTCTTCAGCCTAAAAAAAATCCTTTCTGCAAACAAGGCAATCATGCTGTTTGATAGTGGGTATTCCAAACCTTTGATTCATGCCAGAATTTATTTACAACAGGTCTCTCCTGCTAGAGGCTTGTGGACCTGGTGCAACCCTCCGTGATGCGGTGTTTTTAACTGTCATTGCCTTCTTTTTATGGAATTCTATTAACTGCAGCCACAGAACATGCTGTATATTGCCAATTGCCCCCCCCCATATGGAAAAACTGAGCAGAATATCAGAGAATCCAGGAAACAAATGACTGACACGTGCTCTCTCAACCTTATAGAATCTTATAGTGTAAGCTAGTAGCTCTACATGAATAGGTCATACATCTGGAGCAGTGCAAAACTTACAGTAGATAAATATCTTTTAATAACATTATCCACATTCCACCCAGTCTTTCATTTCTTTAATATCATCCATATCCCCTCACTTCATACTGCCTCCTCCTCCATCAGCCTTTAGCCTTCCTTCATCCACCATAAAGGAACAGTAACACCAACAAATGAAAGTGTATTAAATTAATTAAAGTGCAATGCAATGTTGGCCTGCACTGGTAAAACTGGTTTGTTAGCTTTAGCAAATATATATATATATATATATATATATATATATATATATATATATATATATATATATATATATATATATATATATATATATATATATATCTATATATATATCTATCTATCTATATAGATATAGATATAGATATAGATATAGATATAGATATAGATATAGATATAGATATAGATATAGATATAGATATAGATAGATATTTAAATTTCCAAATGACCTGCGCTCCAATTTTTTCTAAATATTCAGTCATTCAACAAGCTGCTGGGTACCTGTTGTGGCAGCCGTTCAAAGCTGAAAAAGGAGACAAGGCACAGGTTACACAGCTGATAACAGATACATTATACAATGTGCATCTACTGTACATAGCTTATCAGTTATCTAATATTTCTCTAGTACATGAATGGCTGCCCCCATGGCTATACAGCAGCTTGTTTATATAAACTATAATATATATTCTTTCTGATGCAAACACCCCCTTTTACCAGTGCAGGGCAACACTACATTATTTATTCATTACTTAAAAACACTTTAATTTTTTAATGTTACTGTTCCTTTGAGTACTTCTCTTACAGTACTCTGCTCTCTTCAGCCAACCTTCTCTGATCATCATCAGCCCTACTAGCTCATTTCTTTGGTGAACTTGAGAGGACAGATATGATTTAGGCAGGGCCCAGAGCAAAGGCTTCCAGTATTTGAAAAAGTCAGTGGCTGCTGGTCACAGATAGGACTAGAAACTAGATTAGAACAACCAGTTGCTCCTGCTGTTAGCCTCGGATGTAGCATAAGGATGTGGTTTAAAGCAGGAAAAATATACAGTTGTGGGCACTCACCAATGAAAGATTAATTGGGTAATGTATTAAATAGTCTAACGTTTGATACTTGTCTAGAAACCCATAGTACTCAGTATGTAGCATGTACTGGTCAGTTGTATGAACAAACTCCTCTGATAGTTGCTATGGGTTTGCAGAGGTGTACGAACTAGGGGGCAAATTTATCAAGGGTTGAATTTCGAATAAAAAAAACTTCGAAATTCAAATTAAAAAGACCAACCGAAATTTATTAAAAAAAAATAAAAGTTTTTTTTCCGGGTGAGTAGGCGGCTTTCGTTTGAATTCATATTGTACGAATCAATGTAACATCGTATTTGATCGAATTTGATTCGAAGTTTTTTCTAAAGTCCACCAATTGACTCCTTTTAGGACGTCCCCCATAGGCTAAAACACCAAGCTTTTAGATGGCGACTGGTCGAAGTCGAATTTTTAAACAGACAGTACATGATAAATCTCGATGATAAATTTTGATTTTCGAATTTTCAAATTTTTTTCAAATTTGAATCGAATTTGGACTATTCCCTAGTCGAAGTAAACAAAAAATAGCTCAAAATTGGAATTTTCACTTTGAACCCTTGATAAATCTGCCCTTAGCTATCTCTAAAACAATGAGAAAAAATACTATATAACTGACAGTATTAAAAACAAGCCTGCAATTTTTTTATATAGCAGTGACAAATTCTACTCTGAAAGCTCCAAAAGCATTCAAGAGAATTCTAATCTTAATACAGGATGTTCATAATATTAAGCCTTTTGAAAAATGTTTTGGTCGCCATTTAGAGATGCAAAATGAACTGTTGTGTCTAATTATATGATGAAAATATAGAAAGAAACAAAATGCAGTCCTTTAATGAAATATGCAATTTTAGATTTGAGTAAGATTTCCAGATATCATAATTCATTATAAGAAGCTTATTAATCACCATGTTAGTACAGGTATAGTATCCCTTATCTGGAAACCCGATATCCAGAAAGCTCCGAATTACAGAATCTCCCATAGACTCCATTTTATCCAAATAATCCAAATTTTTAAAAATGATTTCCTTTTTCTCTGTAATAATAAAACAGTAGCTTGTACTGAATCCCAACTAAGATATAATTAATCCTTATTGGAAGCAAAACCAGCCTATTGGGTTTATTTAATGTTTAAATGAATTTCTAGTAGACTTAAGGCACGAAGACCCAAATTACGGAGAGATCGGTTATCCGGAAAACCCCAGGTCCTGAGTATTCTGAATAATAGGTCCCGTACATCTGGAAACATTTTCAAGATTTTCTTCCTGTTTGCTTCTCCTAATATTTCGTTTATCCCAATGAGACTTTTGCATGACTTTTGATCTGCATTTACCCACCTTTTGTCTCTTCCAAGTCTCTTACACTGAACACACTATATTTTGGAAAAATCTCTTTCATATCTCACAAACACTTCTTTATAACATCACTACATCATTGTTACCATTTAATTTATTTCCAAACCACCATCATTTTCTGCAGAGCTACACAAAGTACATACAGTAAGGACACATAATTATTGACAAACAAACTGATACATTAGATTGTATTGTGCCCTCTATCAGGGACTGATGTGAACAATTTATTATGTGTTGTTGCTATATCAATAACAAGTCATACATTTTAAAAAATGTTTTAAAGAATCACCTGCTATTGAATGAATGTTGTCTCTAAGACCATAATTACAATAAGGCAATCTTATACCCACATCCATCTAAACAGCCATAGAACAAAACCATCAGTTACTTAATATTATCAATCACAATTCATATTAACCAATGTAAATTTTTGACTACTACAAAGCCCTTAACCCTGTGTTTTACTAAGAGAAAATATACTATGTGATGCACTATTAAATATTCTTACGTTGTTTTTTATGCAGCTAATAGCAACCCTGTTCCAATCCTTAAAGGGGTGGTTTACCTTTAAGATAACTTCAATAGCCAATTCTAAGCAACTTTTTAATTGGTTTTCATTATTTTTTTTTTTTTTATAGATTTATAGTTATTTGCCTTTTTTGTCTGACTCTTTGCAGCTTTCAAATGGTCATCTCTGACTCCCTTCTAAAAAACAAATGCTCTGTAAGGCTACATATATATTGTTATTGTCACTTTTTATTACTGATCCTTCTATTCAGGCCTCTCCTATTCATATTCCAGTCTCTTACTCATATCGATGCATGCTTAAGATGCAAATTGAAGAGCTGCTGAATAAAAAGCTAAATAACTCAAAAACCACAAATAATAAAAAATTAAAACCAAATGCAAATTGTCTCATACTAAAAGTTATCTCAAAGGTGAACAGCCCCTTTAATGGAATTGTTCAGTATAAAAATAGCATTGCTTCTGGATTCTATTCCAACCAGGGTACAATCAACAAGGTTTATTTCCTCCTGATAAAATTGACCATAGTGCAAATATGATATGGATATGTTAAGTTATTCCAAGATTACTTGTTGAATTCCCCCTTTTTTTCTCTTCTCTTCCCTGCAGGTGATAGTGCTCCTGCAGGAAATGTTCCCGATGGTCAGGAAAGTTCTCATAAATGGGGAAAATATTAAACTTCTAATAATCTTTTGGGATGTCTCAGTCTGATATTTGATATATCATGTCCCAATGTGTAGATTTTGCTAATGACGGGGTGGGTGGGTCTGGGTTGACCAATTACATTTAGTAAACGCAGGGTGACTGATGGAAATGGTATTCACTCCTACAGCTCTCACCCCATGTCTACAGTGCTAATCTGAGGAAAGATAGGGTGCACATTTGTACATTTGTGGGCTTTATTTTCTAGAAATAGACATATTCCTTATTCCTATCAATTTTCAGTATCACTTTCAGTATCAAAGCTGTGCACAAACAGGAATAACTGCCAATTCCAATAACATCAGACCAGGCAATGGAACAAGGGCATTTTTGGTTATTTTGTTACCCAATTCCAGGCTGCCCCTCTCTCTCTCTGCTTACCCTTTCTTTTGCATTAGACTGGGGATAGGGTGCTGCATTATTAGTGTAGAAAGGGATATTGTGCCCCTCAGGCATTTACTTGCAATCTGGCTGTTCAGCAAATGCTCTGGGGGTCACTCTACTTGTGGTTAAGTCGGCCAGCGAATTGGAGCCACTGAATGGCATACCAAAGCTGAATGGGAGCTGAAGCAGAAGCTGCCAAATTGGAACAGAAGTGTCAGCCACCTGAAGCCACTGAGAAGAACAAAGTAGCTGTTGTTGCCTAGGAGGAAGAAGATTGCCTGCCACATTTTAAAAGTGTCCACTGAACACCAATGTGCTTTTTTTTCCCCTGGCCGCTGTTTTTTCTTCTTCACATTTTTAGATGGTAAGCCTGACTGCCAATGTTTTTTAATGTTTTTTTAACTGGTAGGAAGGGGGTGGCCACCATTTTTTTTTTACTTTTATGGGAGGCCCTCACCACCAATATTATTTTGTTTTATTGGGGGGCCCTGACCACCAATGTTTCTTTTTTAACTTGGGGAAGGGGCCCTGACCACCAATTTTATTTTGTTTTATTGGGGGCCCTGCCCACCAATGTTTCTTTTTTAACTTGGGGGAGGGGCCTGGCCACTAGGGTTGCCACCTTTTCTGGAAAAAAAATCCGGCATTCCTATATATTTATCTTTTTTCCCTATTAATAACATTGGTATCAACCATTATTTTTACCGGCCAGATGGCAACCCTACTGGCCACCAATGTCACACATATATTAGTGGGCTGCTTTGATTTTCTTGCCAGGGCTGCTTGTTACTCCCAGTCTAGCTCTAGTGCCCCTTAGGGTTGCCAACTGGCCAGTAAAATTGATGGTTGATCCCAATGTTATTAATAGGGAAAAAAATAAATATATATTTTGTTCCAGAAAAGGTGGCAACCCTAGTGCCCCTGGTAGAGTGATGTTAAGGCAAGGATCTCACCTTGAATGGCAACTGAAGTCTGAATATCTCACTGCCACATAATAGGAAAGAAAAAACTACCTACTAGTAGGAGTCCTTACATGCTGAAATATTTTGGTATAAAGCAATGTGGAATGTACCTTGTCAAGAGTATACAGAGACGTGCTAAAATAAATTGTCTCTGTAGAAAACTGTGCAGCACTGTTGTCTGTGGCATGACAGAAATAAAAGTCCGCAGCACAGCAGAAAAGTGAGGTGTTCGTGGACTTTGGAATGTGGCACCTTTATTCTGTCTGTATGTAATCAGTGTAGATAATATTTCCAGATGTTGTTTTCACATGCTGCCTAACCAAGATGAGACTATATACAGCATCAAATCAAGAATATGTCTCAATCAGCACCACCAGTTAATGCATTGTATTATAATGTGGTGTGCTCATAAACAAAGATAAGAGATCACTTAGTCATATTGATAGAATACAATAAAGGCACAAGAGACAAAGAAATAACAGAAATGTAACCAAACAATTACATCTCTTTAAAACAAAAGAGAAATGAAAAACACCTGGAAATGTGTTACATTGATTAACACGGATTTGCAGCTAACAGTTAACAAAACAGTGAATGGCTTAAAAAAGAGATATAAATATAAAGTAACGGCATGATGTACTTACAGAGCCCAATGGTGAAATAAGAGATGATTATCATGCCTTATTCATGTCTGAAATATTTTAAGGGGCTCGAGGGCACAGATGTGATATTTATATAGTAAAATAAAATACCCCAGTAAATATAAAGATATGTTTTATAACCTGTGAGCCAAATTTGAATGTAAAAAGGGTTGGAGAGCAACACAAGCATGGAAAAAGTTCCTGGGGATACCAAATATGGGCTGTGATTGGCTATTATAGGCACTGTGTGGACTTGCAGCCTACAGGAGACTCTCTTAGGCAGTGTACATTGTATTTTATTACGGATGCACCGAATCCGCTATTTTGGATTCGGCCGAAACCCGAATCTTCCATGAAAGATTCGGCTGAATACCGAGCCGAATCTGAATACTAAATTGCATATGCAAATTAGGGGTGGGAAGGGGAAAACATTTTTTACTTCCTTGTTTTGTGACAAAAAGTCACGCAATTATCCTCCCCATCCTTTATTTGCATATGCAAATTAGGATTCCGATTCAGTTCAGCCAGGCAGAAGGATTCGGCCGAATCCTGGCCGAATCCCGAACCGAATCCTGGATTCGGTGCATCCCTATTTTTTTTATAAAGCTTGCCTTCAAGCCAAGAATTCGAGAATAAGCACCTGATTTAAGGCCACTGGGAGAAACATGCAATTGGTTGGAGAGCAACATGTCGGCTGAAGGCCGAGTGGTTTTATATAGGTCATGGAATTCCAATGTGACTTCTAATATTCTCATATTTTACAACAAGGGGTGCATTATTTTTTATAATACACAAGTTTCAGTGAGTCACATGACAGAAATTACATAACTACGCCGTGATCATAACTGATGACATCACTAAGCACCATATGTAGGGATATAATTTACAGGATATTCATTGATCTTGTATTTTAAAATAATATAAATAGATTAGGGGACTGTAGCATCAATCTGAATACACATAATAATATTCTTGGTCCATGATTCCTATACTTAGGACTTTTAGACCCCAGATCTGATGGGGCTATTTTTGCCTGGAGCTGAAGAGTTGGGGAGCAATGCAAGCATGAAAAGAGTTCCTGGATGGTGCCGAATACAGTAAGTGCAGTGAATGGCCCTTTGATAGCCCCAGGAAGGACTTTCAGCCTACAGGAGACTTTGTTTGGAAGTACACCAGGATTGTATGCAACAAAAACTTGCCTCCAAGCCTGGAAATTTAAAACTAAGCACCTGCCACATTTGTTTTTTAACTTATAAGGGGGTCCTGACCATGAATGGCTTTTGTGTATGGGGGGTTTATTGTCTTTAGAGCTGATATGGTCTGAGTGGTCTTTTAACTGTGGTGTGGGGTGAGTGGTACATGGGGTGGGTCTTGGGGGCTGGGATGGGCGGGGCCCAGAAAATTTTTCATACTGGTGATTTCTAATGGTGGCCCTGGTCACTGACATAGGAAATGGGGCATTGTGGGCATTTTAGACCCAGGCCAGTCAAAATCAATGTAAATTCAATAAAACAGAGCATGATGTATACTAACGATTTTTTTTGATGTTACTGGTCCTTTAAAGACATGTGTCAGCTAGTGAAATATAAATACCAAGGTCTAGACAAAAACAAAAATAAATTGGGAACAGTTGCCATATATCAGCTGCTGTCTGCACTCACCAGATGCAAAAAGAGACCCAGGTATGAAGATCCCAGTTCTTGTAGGCAAAGACAGGAAACAAATTTCGGGGAGTTGTAGAAGCACTCTAAAGGCTAAATTAAAGTATATTTAAGTATAATGGAAGTGCTACTTACAATGCACTTCCCTGGTCCCCTGTCTCATAAATAATTCAGTATAAAAGCAAGTGCATGTGTTTACAAAACAGGGGTTTTTAGTTACAAAGTTCTGATCATAAAGTTGAAAAGCCACCATACCACATCAAGGTAAAGACAGGAAACAACTGACTCATAAATGGGAGACAAATATGTATAACAAGAAAATTGTACAGCAGTTCTTTCAAACGCGAAGTCAATGCAAATAACTGGGACCCAGATGCATTGACTCCAGAATGTAGTGTGTGGCAATGCTGAGTACTGAGCAGGGAGCACCACAGGCAGAGCTGCAGAAGAAGACCCTTCTCAAATGCCTAATGTACCATCCACTATGGAGGGGCTTTATCAGGTGCACCTACCTGCCATGATTAAAATACTATTAAAACGGCTGAGAGTAAAAAAATAATAGCAAAACAATAACCTGGTTTTTGACGGAAGCTCCAGTATAAACAGAGGACAAATAAAGCAAAAACAGGGAACACAATGGGGGTCATTTATAAATTTGCGTTGTGCATATTCATGTGCAAATGTTTGTATTGCCCATGTTGCCCCGTATTTTCCGTTTTTTTCTGCGAAATCACATTGCCAAAAAATATTTGCAAATGAGATGAGTGTTTGCTTGAGCGCAGGTGCTGTGCGAGGTCATTGTGCTCGAAAATAGCGTTGACAGTAATTAAATTCGCAACTTGTGAAAACTGTTTTTTGAAAATTGTCTCCGCCACCAAAGTAACTCGTAACGTGGCGTAACTCACATGAAGAGTGAGCATATAAATATTCACAATTGATGATTTTTGCCATATTTAAAAAGCTCTTATGGACATGCACAGTAAGAATAAAAATTCAGAATTCTATTTGCCCACTCTTATCCAGCTTTATAAATATAACCATGCACAGGGCATATATATTCACTGTGCGAAGCAATTTGCCCTGAGCGAAGTTTACAAATGAGCCCCAGTGTTGCAGCACAGGGAATAGGCATTATAAACCACCATAATCAGGGTCAACTATATGCATTAGCTTTCTATTTTCTGTATTGAACGCACATATGGATAGTATATTTTACATTGTGACATGGAAAATATGTAATTAGGAAACAACTGTGAGTGTTTAATAGCATTTTATTGAATGAAATCATGAGTAAATGGCAATACTTTGCAGGGATTGAAATAAAAACATTCTTGCAGTTCATGCAGCTTTCTCTTCCATTGTCGCCACTGTATTTCTGTTTACACTTTCCATTTACTGAATATACATATATTTTAGTTTTTCTTGTTTTTTTCTCTGGTTTTGATGTATAAAGCAGACTGTGTTTCCATAGAGACCAGAGTCCAGATTTATTCTGCTCTCTTGTCTGCTATGGGTAGATGAAAGGTGGAGTTCGGTGTCTTTCAAGGACTAGTTGGTCAAGGGTGGCGTATTATAGGGCCACAATATCTTCATTGTTTATCTATTGATTATACTTGATCAATTATTAGTATAATTATTTTCCTCTCGCTATGTTTTCTCTTGTTATGTGTTACTGGCTCAGTTTTTAATATCAAGTGGGTGGATCCCCATCTACCAAACTTACAGTAAACCAGCATAGAGCAAAGCTTGGACTGATAGCAATGAAGTAATTGCTAGTGGGAAATATAGAAATAGCTTTATTTTTTAATAGCTGTATGAATACTCTCCTCTATTTCACTTGGAACAGTGGCCAAAACAATAATAAAACAACGTGGGTTTCATGCAGGACACAAAATAAGATCAAACGCTGGGGGCCAATCATATGCCCATCCACAAGTGATGATAATATTATTGTTTCTCTGATTTGCCTGTTTCAAGTGATAAGACAGTTGATCTTACTTTTTGTCCTGTGCACCACAGTAAAATAAAAATTGATTTGGATATGTGACCTGGCGATGGAAGAGGCCACCTTTGAGTTAACTTTTAGTATGTTATAGAAGACCCATTTGTTAGCAACTTTGCAATTGTTCTTCATTATTTATTATTTTATAGTTTTTAAGTTATTATCTTTGCTCTTTTGCCTTTCAAGCAGAGACCACTGGCCTCATCTGAAAAAACAAATGCTCTGTAAGGCTACAAATGAATTGTTATTACTATTTATTCTTGCTCAACATTTTATTTAGGCCCTCTCCTATTCATTTTCCAGTCTCTTATTCAAATCAGTGCATAGTTGCTATTGTTATTTGGACCCTAACAACAACATTGCTGAAATTGCAACTGGAGTTGCTGAACAATTAAAGTTAATTGAAATTGAAACAACCCCTTTAATACCATTGTTCCTTAATACCATTATTTTTCTAGAACCAGGCAACCTGGAACAAAGGCAGAACTCTAATACAAAGGGAGGACTGTGGAATAAATGTGGAAAGTAGGTAACTAAGAGGCCTTAGAACTGATGTCTATAAATATAGGCAGATAAATATCAGCATGACCCTGAGCAAGACAAAACAGCTGAGCAGGGGAAAATGATGCCTGAGCCTTGCTCACAAGGCCAGCGTAAGTAAACGAGCTATTAAGTATTTGGTTTTCACCTTGAATTAAAGACACGTGTCACATATGGTTAATTAGTATATTGTACAGCCTGCATATAGAGTGGCACTTTTAAATTACATGCCCTTCCTTTATCTGTGTCATATTATGTGTGTTTAGTTATGTTAATGTCCCCTTATGTGGTGCTGATGCTTCTGCTGGGGCAATGGATGGGTTAATCAGTTATCATCCTAAGATATTAGTCCATGTAGGCTGGCTAATGGTATATTTTCCTTTATTCTCGCCAACACTGCATATTCAGTGCCTAACAGGTCTGGACTGGAAGTCAAAATAGGCCCTGGCATTTCAAGTACAAAGAGGCCCAAACAGCTCCCCACCAGCCCACTAAATAGTGACTGTCTATGGCATCTTACAGCAGCCCCTCTGGCATTTGCCAGAACCCACAGATTGCCTGTCAGGTGCGCTCTGGGAGCGTGGAGCTTCTGTCTGCAGTAAATTCAAGATGGCGGCACCCATGGTTGCTGCATGGGTTCCGGCGCCGCCTCGCTGACTGCAGCGCACAATTGTGTGACGTCATTGTGACGGATATGTGGGGAACAGTCCTACATCCAACTTATTTCTTTATGACCAGCTCGTCAAGAATTAAAGGTCCTGACCACACAGACCTCAGTGAAGACAATAGGGTCAGATAAGCAATAGCTTCCCCCAACAGTCTCCAGCAGGTCTGAGCACACCTAGCTGAGAACATTAGGTACAGGCCCGGACTGGCAATCTGTGGGTTCTGGCAAATGCCAGAGGGGCTGCTGTATCGTTCCATAAAAAGTGGGCTGGTAGGGGCTGTTTGGGCTGGTAGGGGGCTGTTTGGGCCTCTTTGGAATGGCAGGGCCTATTTTGATTCCCAGCCCAGGCCTGATTAGGTACTTGCTGGGACGTGGGGCTAGCTGGGGAATGAATAGGGCAACAGGGAGACTTGGTGGAAGAGTTTGTGTGCGAGAGACAAGGACTCCTGTACTTCGGTGGGACTCTGCCTGCGGGCATGCTACTATTTCTTAATTGTCACAGGACATTTGGTACTTCTGAATGGTATTGGACTTTCAAGGAGTGATTGCTATCGCCAGTGTATTACTGGAAATTTGGAATAAATTGTTAAAAAATTCATGTTTTGTTTCTGTGTCCTTTCCTGGTACAAGCTGGTCAGACCTTAATGGTCACAGACATGATGCTGCGTTCTGGAGCCAAATTCAAAATAAAAGGATGCTCTGATTTTGAACACCGGTTCAATGCCCAATTATAGGTCCCAATTGCTGGTGTTTCTGGGTATTCTATTTTGTGATCCTGATTGATTCCTGGACTTTGACCCCTGCTTTAACCCTGACTATGATCCTTCTCTGCCTATTGAACTCGTGCTTGGACTTGACTACATTTACGTCTGATCCCTTACTGGTTACCGCGAACTTGGACTTAACCCGAGGCTTCCTCCTTGGTCCGGACTTCTCTGTGCTGGGAGAAGGCAAGGCAGCAATGCTAAGCTCTGTATCCAAGATGAGTGTATGAAGCAAACGGCCCAATAATGCACAACAGTATTGTAACACAAATGTGGGTGAGCCGGCTAGAGAGTGTTTGTACTAGGATGACTCAGCTCTAAATCAGAAAGCTGCACAGTGAAGTCAAAGATGTATAATTAAATAGCGTGGATATGTACTATATTTATAGTTTCTGGCCCAATAGAGTAAAAATTCAACACTTTCTTCATTAGACACATATACAGGCAGTCCCTGGGTTACGTACGAGATAAGGTCTTTAGGTTTGTTGAATTTGTATGTAAGTTGAAACATATACATTTACTTATTAAATGCAACGTAGACAGATGACGGTCTTATCATAGTATTTAGTTATAGTTTTCTGTGCATATGTATTTTTACATTTCTGTGCTCTGCAGTAGACAACACAAACCAGAAGGGATTGGAGCAGGCGGTTTAGTAACAGCCCCCGTCTGTAAGTATGAATTGTATATAAGTCGAATGCATGTAACTCCAGGACACCCAGTACTGAATAATTCACCTGCAACTTCTCCTAATAAATTGATTATAGGCAAAATATAAACTGCTTTCCAGTATATAGTATATTGTGTCGTAAAGAAATGTAATATCATCCTGTCTAGACTCCAGACTCAAGTGTCCTGATAAAAGGACTATCTAAATTTTCCTTACAATCATAATTTTAATTTAGCATCATTCTATTGACTGGGATTCATGAAACTCCTAATTTTCTAATTACCACATTGACAAAGCAATGACAAAACAACAAAACTTTAGTAATCTCCAATATATTGACCTCAGTGTATAACAATAGACACTATTTGTAACTTCTTGGGGTCCCAGTAGTGAAAATGGCTTAGTTGGCTCCTGAACTGTTAGTCAACTGCTGCAATCTATAAAGGCCTGTCAAAAAAAGGACCAAAAACGCTGGAATATAGCCCCCAACTCAAAAGGCACTTAAGTCAAAATCCAAAAGAATATATATTCCAAGTCATACTCTCAAAGTTAAAAAAAACACTCTTTATTCAGCATAAATAATAAAAAGTAGGCATACAGACCAATTGATGCTCCGCCTTACGCGTTTTGTGCCCACAGGCACTTATTCATAGTTGGCTCCTGACCAAAATAGTTTTCAAACGGAGGCCTATTTTGGGGGGAACTTCAGCTATTTAGCTGGGGGAACCCAATCATTTTTAATTATGCTGCTTAGTCTTTATTCATAAGTGCCAGGGACTGTTAAATGTACGGAATTGGCATCACGGTACCAGCAAGCCAGCACTGTAGGTTTTTCTGGGACTGGCTGGTTGGGTCATATACCTGTTGGCTGAAGAAAGAGAAAAGAGGTATGCCAGTAATTATTTCCAGGTTTTATAGCGTTCTCTTAAAAAATCCTATGTCATACTCCCACATTTATATGTTCTCCCCTCTTCCCTGCCAGTGTTACAAGGAAGCCTCTGTTTTTTTTATCCAACATTTGTAACTTTCAACCAGCATGCATTGTAAATTAATTGCCGCTGGCCTTGTGAGCTCTAAAGTTTAGCGTAACTAAGTTGCTAACACTGATGATGAGTCTGTGTAACACAAAAGTAAAAGAACAGAAGCTGGGTCACTATAGCTTTAAGATTGTGGTCAAACCTTCTAAATAGGACACGTTTATTATAAATGATGAAAGCTGCACAGAAGTAAACAGTAACTTTTAACTTTGGCACCACAAGTGAAGGGTCAAGAAAAAAATGTCACTAACAATCCATTATCCATTAAATGTCTAAGTATTCCATAGCTGCCCATAATGGCAATGTTTAAAGTAAAACATCTGCCAAGGCCGGGGCCGGTATTGCAAATTTACCGGCAATGCAATTGCAGGTAATTTGAAAATACCCTTTAAAAAAAGCCCCTGGCCTGCCCCCAATTAAAAAATAACTTACCTTTCTTCCAGCACTGTGCAATGTTGCTCCGCCCCTTTTACCGGCACACCACATAGCTCCGCCCTCTTTTGGTGCCCGCCCCCCCACTGGCCGGTACATTTTTTTAATAAACCCTAGTTTAAAGGGATACTGTCATGGGAAAACATGTTTTTTTCAAAACGCATCAGTTAATAGTGCTGCTCCAGCAGACTTCTGCACTGAAATCCATTTCTCAACAGAACAAACAGATTTTTTTATATTCAATTTTGAAATCTGACATGGGGCTAGACATACTGTCAATTTCCCAGCTGCCCCAAGTCATGTGACTTGTGCTCAGATAAACTTCAATCACTCTTTACTGTTGTACTGCAAGTTGGAGTGATATCACCCCCTCCCTTCCCCCCCCCCCCAGCAGCCAAACAAAAGAACAATGGGAAGGTAACCAGATAGCAGCTCCCCAACACAAGATAACAGCTGCCTGGTAGATCTAAGAACAACACTCAATAGTAAAAACCCATTTCTCACTGAGACACATTCAGTTACATTGAAAAGGAAAAACAGCAGCCTGCCAGAAAGCATTTCTCTCCTAAAGTCCAGGCACAAATCACATGACCAGGGGCAGCTGGGAAATTGACAAAATGTCTAGCCCCATATCCGATTTCAAAATTGAATATAAAAAAATCTGTTTGCTCTTTTGAGAAATGGATTTCAGTGCAGAATTCTGCTGGAGTAGCACTATTAACTGTTGCGTTTTGAAAAAAAAACTTGTTTTCCAATGACAGAATACCTTTAAAGCCTATCAAAGCTGAAAATGAGCTTGTATTGATAGCCTGGAATGGACCAATGGAATGCAAATGGGTAACATTTTGTAAATAATTTCTTTTCTGGTTGTAATGGAAAGAAACAAGACAGAGATGTAGTTATATTGGGCCTCACCGTTTACTTTGGACTAAACTGTATGACTGTATGTGTCCCCCTGAACATCTGATAGAATGATGACGCTGATATTATTGGCTTTAAATTAAAACTGACAAAGGACATGATGCTGTATAACACAAGCATGGGTTAGTTACCTGTTTTTCTGCACTAATCCAATTAGTTAGGCCTTTAGTTAATTGTGCATTGGTACATGGTCAAATTTACTGGCATGCATAATGGTTGGTCAGATACCCTAAAGCTCACCCTATGCATAGCTAGCATATCCTCTAAGCAAAACAAGGAATTGGCGTGACTTCATTACAGGAACAGAAACATCAACAAATGAAAGTGTTTTAACATAATAAAAATATAATGCTGTTTTGCCTTGCACTGGTAAAATTGTGTGTTTGATTTAGAAAGACTACTATAGTTAATATAAACAAACTGCTGTGTAGCCACGGGGGCAGCCATTCAAGCTAAAAAGGAGAGAAAGCACAGGTTATTTAGTAGATAACAGATAAGCTCTGTAATGGAATACAATGTTATTCTGCAGAGTGCATCTGTTATCTGCTATGTTACCTGTGCCTTGAATGGCTGCCCCCGTGTCTACACAGCAGCTTGTTTATATAAAGTATAGTAGAATTTATGAAGCAAACACACCAGTTTTACCAGTGCAGGGCAACACAATATTATCTTTTCATTACTTTAAAACATTTCCATTTGCTGGTGTTACTGTTCCTTTAACAACTCTCGCAAAAATGAAAATTTAATATAAGCTTCAGCATACTGAAATAACAAACTTTCTAAATACAATCAATTAAATATTCTGTACTGTTTCTGAAATAATCACATTTATCTTCACTATTCCTCTCTCAGCATCTGTTCATTCTGTCTTCATGCAACAGTTGGGTGTCAGATATTCATTGACAGTTACATCCAATTTATCTTATAGGGGGGCTCCTTTTGCCTAGAAGATGTATTAGAGCTCACTCTATTAAAATCACTGGAAATCCTGTCTCTCTACATGCAGAATTTGTGCATAAGGCGGTAATTTTGTTAGATTTTGTTTATACTGGAATCAGTTGAGTGAGCTCTGATACAGTACATCTGATGAGGGTCGGTTTGTGCAGATGTTTAGATGTTTTAGTTGCAGATAATCCTTTTTTGTGCTGGAGTCTCATACTCATTATTGTGCCCCTGGTTTAACAAGCCACACTTAGGGGCATATTTATCAAGGGTTGAATTTCGAATTTAAAAAACATCAAAATTTTAATTCAAAAAGACCAACCAAAATTAAGTCAAAGTTTTTTTTGGTCGAATAGGTCCCGTTTTGGTTGAATAGGTCCGTTTTCTATAGGTCCGTATTTGGCCGAATTAAAATCGTACGAATCGAAGTAATAGCGCATTCCATCAAATTCGATTAGAAGTTTTTCAAATACAAGTAGGTTCTAGGAGGTCCCCCATAGGCTAAAACAGCAATTCAGCAGGTTTTAAATGGTGAATGGTCAAATTTTTAAAGAGACAGTACATGATAAATTTCGATATTCTAATTTTTTTCAACTTCAAATCGAATTTGGACTATTCCCTAGTCAAAGCACACAAAAAATAGCTCCAAATTCAAATTTTTTTATTTGAAAATTCACCTCAACCTTTGATAAATCTGCCCCTTAGAGTTTATGGCCCAGAGTTTTTCTAATCATCTAGTACCGGTGTGTGTGTGTGTGAGTGGGGGGGGGGGGTGTTAGGTGCGGGCCCTTGACATAAGGTTTCCTGGAGGGCCCCAGCCACCCCAATCCGTCACTGAATCTGATAGGAAAGGAAGCCCCCCTATAAAAAATATTAGATCTAACTGTCAATGACACGCAACTGCTGCATGAAGACAGAATGAAGAGAAACAGATGCTGAGAGAGAGATAGTGAATATAAACTTGATTATTTCAGAAACAATGCAGAATATTTGATTGATTGCATTTATAAGTATCTCATTTTGGTATGCTGAAGTTTATATTAAATTTTAATTTTCACAATAGTTCCCCTTTAACAAACTGTAAATCATTTCTTCATTTTAAACTGTAAAATATTTTGTAGTAAAATGTAAATGCAATTTGAGCTAAAACATGTAACAGTGTGTAAATGTAAATAAAATACAGATATAGGATCAATTGTTAGGAATGTTTGGTACATGGATTTTTCAGATAAAGAGTCTTTACAGTAAAACTCCTAAAAACATTATTTTTCTGAATAGTAAATTTCTAAGGTGCTTAACAACACCTCCCTCTAATAGACACCAGCAATTAAATTGTACCTGCTGTGTGCAGACACCCACACATACATCAGATATTATTTGTGTGGAGAATTAGATTCAAGGCTGTAATTAGGGAAAGGTAGGAAAGGCAGCTGGCATAGGACACAAATATTATGAAAATGAGGTAGGAGAAAAATAGTGAAATGCCTATGAATTGTATGTAAGTAGGATAATAGGCAGATAATACACCATGTTCAATGATCTATTAGTAACAGCTCCTTGGTGTAGGTTTACTTATGGGCAAAGTGACTGTCGCTAGTGCAGTTTCATGCCCTATCGGCAAACAAATTTTTCGCTCAGTGGAACGATCGTTACTAGCGGCGAATTTTACAGAATGTTTCCTTTTTCACCACAGTTTTCTTCCCCACCTTAGACCTGGCAAACTGATAAGATGAAGCTACATCCTCCTCCATAATATGTCAGTGACATCATATCCCGTATGCCAAAAAGTCCTAAAAGTTCTAAAAAAAAAAACGCTGGCGTTTTTTTCATGTTTAAAAGATGGATTGCCTTCAGAACTTCCAGCTATTAAAGATTTTTGTGTTAACAAATTATGAACCATTTGAGGGGCATGCCACATTTGTTTTAGGGTGAGCTCATGTCTGGGGCATTAGAGTTTCCAATAGAGATGTGGCTCTTGCACACCCTTGTAGAAAATAAAAACAATGCTGTCTGGTGCACAATGGTAGAGGTCCGGCAACCCCAAATCCAGTCTAGAAGTAAAACAATCCAGAGGCACACAGAGCTGATGCAAGCAAGGCGCACCTTGTATTTTTATTGCAGAAGTGCAGTGCAACGTTTCAGGGTCAGGCCTCTTTGTCAAGCATTGCATATCTACAAGCAGAGAGCAAAATGGTCACTGCATTGATACCAGAGTATTTTTCTGACTGCCATGTTTTACAGATGGTGGTGGATACTACAAATGGCATCCGCTATCACATAAAAAGTAAATGTAATGTAAAAAATGTAAAATACAAAAAGCCCTGTGAGGAGCCACATTTTCTTTTCTGATCTGATTCTAAATTGCTACCAGATTGTCTCCATGGCTTGTATGTGTATAAAGTGACTGTGTGAGTAACTACATGCAAATGTATATGTTGGGTTTGCAAAGTTGCAGGCAATTAAACAATGTTTTTGTACAATTGGTATGTAATGCTGCTAGAGGCCTATTTTTTCTTGCCTCATATTAATATTGGACTTAGCTCTTTTCAGCCTTCAATTTATTCATCTATACAGAATAAAGGCAGGTTCCCATCATTTGGTCTCTTTGTGGTTGATACAGAGTGCCTACAGTTTCAACAAGCCCTGACATCAAGCCTCCGTTTATTGTATAAACAATACAGTTAGATAAACCTGAATACTGATTAATATATTGAGCTACAAAGAATAGCTCATAGCATTCTTAGAAGTTCGCTTTTCAAAATGTTTATCACATACACAAGCATTTTCAACAGAAAAGGCCGTTTTTCTGTAATAACCATGGGGGTCGTAAAGATATCTAATGATCTAAAATAATATACACAAGCACAAGGGTTTGGGAGAGCAAAATGAAATGCCTAAGTCACCAATAACAAGACAACAGTTTAGAAATGGTACCTTACACATAAAAATATACCCCCAGTGCCCCTTTACTGGAGAAACTGCTCTGTTCTCATACTCAGAAAAGGAATATCATCTTATTTCAAACTATAATGGTTTGACACGGAAACAGGTCTACTAAGAATAAGATCTGCTGCCATGGGTCACCTGGCTACAAAAACAAAATAAAAATGTTGTGTTTACCACTATGGTATGCAAGTGTTCTCCATCTTTAGCCTCTTACTTTCTATGGTAAAAGTTCTTTAGGCAAGTACAAAAGCAACAAAGTGCAACCATGGTCGGACTGGGGGCCCAGGGCCCTCTTGGGCTGCTGTCTCAGGTGGGAGGGGCCCCTCTGGCTGCCCCTAGCCATAACTCCATTCAGCCCCATCATGCACCTTTTTTTGCTGCTGCAAAAGAGGGAGGTGAAATGCAACAACAGATTTGTGCAGGGAGCAGGTCTGGACCAGTGGGGCCCCTGAGAGCCGGGCTCCGAGTTTTTTCACTGTGTCCCGTCAGCCCAGTCCGACCCTGAACACAACAAATGGGGCAGGTTTCTTTCCAGCACCATACGACTTTACAGTCACAATTTAGGCCTCAATCATACATTTTTCATGTTTCATGTAGTCCATTTCTAAGTGCAAAATGACTTTCATTTGAGTGATTAAGAAAGGTACATGTGCTTAAACATACGTCTTAGAAATGGCCCCTCGTGCCAATCTGCAAGTTCCGCCTGGTTAGAGTTTATGAACATGGAGGCAAGAAAACACTGGAATTACAGTAACTTGCCTTAAGATGGTTTTATCTTCAGGGCACATACAAATGACTTGCATCCAATGCCAATGACGTTTTTTCCCTGATTTTCTCCCACACTTAACGTAGAGGGCCTGCCATTACTGTAGAATTTTAGGTGAAAGGGATACATTGTGGGTAAACAATTAGGATTTGGGCATGTTTAAGAGTATTTGCTTGTGTTTGTAAATGAGTCCTTACATACAATAGCACTCTTCCAATCAATCATGTAAAAACAAATCATGCCAACACATAGCACTGGCATCTATAAACTTCCTTTCAAGTTGCATAGGGTATTCTTTAGGACCAGGTCAGTTGCTTCTCTTGCCCCTCATGCCAAAGCATCAAAGTCATTAGAGATATTATTTCAGTGCAAGTCTATTGCTGAAAATGCACTGTGCTTTTATGAGCAATCAGCCTGTTTCAACAGGTCTATTGTCATTATGATAGTTTGTAGGCACTGACTAAACTGACTAAACTACAGCTTCATTTATTGCAGAATACAGTATATTAACTTGTATATTCTTGATTTGTTTCTTCCTTGCTTTCTCCTCAACCCTTGCCCTTAACTATCTGTCCATTGTTTATTATAATCTACCCATTCCCAATTAAACAAAAGACCTACAGGGCTGCTGTATGTCCTGTATATTTCTATAGAAAAGCTTTGTATCTACAGTCATTTTTATTTATAGTACTATAATCACTGACAAAGGAGGTGTGAGGCCTCTGAAGCTTTTGATT
This sequence comes from Xenopus petersii, assembly GCA_038501925.1. Classification (NCBI taxonomy): domain Eukaryota; kingdom Metazoa; phylum Chordata; class Amphibia; order Anura; family Pipidae; genus Xenopus; species Xenopus petersii. The sequence continues at coordinate 43,407,608 of CM076679.1, forward strand.
TGTACGTGACGTCATTTCGGTACTTCGCCAATTTACTAACGGTCGCTGGCGTAACTTCACTAGTTCCCTGGCGAAGTTGCGCTCTGGCAAATGGACTTAACTAAACAAATTCACTAACTTGCGCATTTTACTGAACGTTACCTCTTGCGCCAGACTTGCATTCGCCACCTCAGACCAGGCGACGTCCAATAGAGAAGATAGGAGTTCCTCAAAAAATAGTTGAAAAAAACACTGGCTACTTTTCATTTTTCATTGTGATAGGCTGAAAAATAGCATCATTTTTTTTTGGGGTAACCGGCTTCCCCCCTACATTTCCTAACATATGGCACATAAACTATACACTGGGCTCATGTGTAGGGCATTATAACAACTCTATTTTATTTAATTAAGCTTCCCTGGACTTGTGTAATGTAATGTATTTGCTGCAACATATACGTCCATTGAACTTTAACCGCCATATGCATATTAGCCAATGCTAGCGCAACTTCGCTTCGCTTGGCGCAGTAACGCTAGCGCAACTTCACCAGCATTCAGCGCTCTGGACACAACTTCGGATTTTAGTGAATTAGCGTTATCCTGGCGAATCTACGCTGTGAGCAAAGCCGACGCTGGCGAATTTTCAGAGGTTAGTGAATTTGCCCCTTTGGGTACACTGCATACAAGTTGTTTTGAGTGCCTCTCTTTTTTTCTTCAATTTTGGTTAATATTCATGCTGAGTCACGTGACTACAAGAAGATAGCACCAACAAGGATTCTCAGAAAATATTTCAACAAACCGTGAGTGTATTGAATCTTAATCGTATTGATTTTTTTTATAGGGTGTATTGGACCTTATTGAAGGTCAACTGCAATGACTTCTGAAAAGCTTTCAGTTTTAAAGCTGTAATCTGACAAACCATTTAGTTTAAAATTCCAGTCTGCAGGGATAGTTAAAAACGGATCAATATAGTCATTGTGTGTTGGCATTGCAGTCAAAATTGTGCAACTAGAGGCCCACAGTCTTCCAAGACACTTATGTATATACCCCAAGCTCTCACATATTGTTTTATAGCTATCAGTCCCTATATATTTGGAAGATTATGAATTCCAGGAGCACACATGGAGGTAAGGAACAAATGCACCATTGGGCGGATACAGAAAAAGCTATGCCTAAGGAATCTGTTGTTGTGTCATTTTGTTTGCAGTTTTATAGGGATTGGCGTTTTGCATATAGGACAAGGATCGAAACATATTGCTAATTATTAATCATAATAACAGCATAAAGTATGTAGTAGAAATTACTATGCTTTATGCAGCAGGGCTGTGTTTACATAATAGTGATATAGTAAGTAAGGTTGAAAAAAAGACATGTCAATCAAGTTCAACCTTAAGTCTATATATAACCTGCCTCACTGCTAGTTGATCAAGAGCAAGGAAAAAAAAAACATTTTAAGCCTCTCCAATCTCCAAATCTCCATAGGGGGAACAATTCCTTCCTGACTCCAAGATGGAAATCGGACTAATCCCTGGATCAACTTGTACTATGAGCTATCTCCCATAACCCTGTATTCCCTCACTTGCTAAAAAGCCATCCAACCTTCTTAAAGCTATCTAATGTATCAGCCTGTACCAGGGAGAGAATTTACTGTTATAGAAATGAAAAGAAGTAAAACCCCTCTCTATTCAATTGACCACCAATTAAAGAAAATTCAAGTATTAGTGCAGCAGTGTCAGAGTTTATTAACAGTTTCGTTAAAGGTTACTAACCCAGTGTTGCTTTAATTATTGGGCAGCCATTGCTGGGTTACCCAATAAAGTGCTATGTGCTAGGTGCTAATAATTCATCAGCAATTAAAAATCATGTAACAGGATTAATTAATATTGTGCTATAAAGTGCTAGTGCTTCAAATGAAATTAAGAAGTTGACTTAAATAACCAGGATTAAATTGACCCAGGTGAGATTAAAGTTAATTCATTATTATATATCACACATTAAAATCCATTCATTATAGAAGATTGTAAATAACTGATTAACTGTTAAAAAGTAAACTTTACTAAATTCATTAAAATTGCTGCAAATCAATTAAGATAATCTTTGAAAACTGCATAAAAATTGGTGAGTAATAATTAATCCATACACCCCCGTTAAAGTTATAGGGTGTTAAAAAACTTTTGCATAAAATTATTCAAAGGAGACCAGCATTGAAAGAGAAAGGAGGAATAGGAAAATTGTTAGAGGTGGAGAAGTCCCAAGTTCTAGCTGCCTGTATTTTTCTAAGTCTGGGACCCCACACGGAGGAGAAAGTAGGTCACTGGGGACTGTAGTCTCGATTTTACCTTGCTATCTTATAATTCGGAGAGCTAATCTTCCCTATAAAACTACAAATCCCACAGTGCCATTGGATAACAGGTATGATTTTAAAAGAAGAATCAATGCGGTCGCAAAGGTTTAAAATCAATAGGAAATTATTTTGCAATAGTAAAAATAAGGAAAGCGCCCAGGAAACTTCACAAAAAGCGCTTCCCAGTGTGCCAACACGTGTTTCGCCTGCTGGCTTTGTCAAGGCAAAATCTAAAAGTGACTCGTTTGGTCACCAAACTGTGGGATTTGTAGTTTTATAGGGAAGATTAGCTCTCCGAATTATAAGATAGCAAGGTAAAATCGAGACTACAGTCCCCAGTGACCTACTTTCTCCTCCATGTGGGGTCCCAGACATAGAAAAATACAGGCAGCTAGAACTTGGGACTTCTCCAACTCTAACAATTTTCCTATTCCTCCTTTCTCTTTCAATGCTGGTCTCCTTTGAATAATTTTATGCAAACGTTTTTTAACACCCTATAACTTTAACGGGGGTGTATGGATTAATTATTACTCACCAATTTTTATGCAGTTTTCAAAGATTATCTTAATTGATTTGCAGCAATTTTAATGAATTTAGTAAAGTTTACTTTTTAACAGTTAATCAGTTATTTACAATCTTCTATAATGAATGGATTTTAATGTGTGATATATAATAATGAATTAACTTTAATCTCACCTGGGTCAATTTAATCCTGGTTATTTAAGTCAACTTCTTAATTTCATTTGAAGCACTTTATAGCACAATATTAATTAATCCTGTTACATGATTTTTAATTGCTGATGAATTATTAGCACCTAGCACATAGCACTTTATTGGGTAACCCAGCAATGGCTGCCCAATAATTAAAGCAACACTGGGTTAGTAACCTTTAACGAAACTGTTAATAAACTCTGACACTGCTGCACTAATACTTGAATTTTCTTTAATTGGTGGTCAATTGAATAGAGAGGGGTTTTACTTCTTTTCATTTCTATAACACATTATTTTGGTAATCACACCTCTTTCGTTCGGAAAACGTATTGCTTTTTTAGGAAGGTACACTGAACAATTCTTTCTTTATAAGGGAGAGAATTTACATTATGTACTTGTCAGAAATGTTTGTATACACCATTTTCTGGCATACGTTGCCGCTTTATACAAAGTTGTTAATTTTTCTTTTGTATTGAAAAAAAGCCAAACTACTGTATTTCTTACTTAATTTATCTTAATAATGTGTTGCATACAGGACCTTGTAATGTAATTAACTAGCAATCAAACAAAGTTTGTATTAGCTAGTCTGTGGTTTATGACAATGAATTCAACATGATTAGTTAATTTATTGATTAACATATAGGGGCAGATTTATTAAAGTTTGAGAGAGTTTTTTCAAGATGTTGAAGTTGTCATTTGTATTTTTGAAATGTATTTACTAGAACTCTCCAAAACGAGCAAAAGAATACGAGATTCGAGAACTTGAAATGCAAATACATAAATGCGAAAATTCGAGATTTACTAGTTTTAAAAACCCATTTTTCGCCAGTTTTGACCTGCCAAGTTCCTCGAGAGACTATGATAATTTGATTATTAGAATTTTACAAATTCTAAATCTCAGTTTAGGCTATCTATCCTTATGGTTCAGGAAATGGTTAAAGGCTGCATGGAATGCTGGGAAACACTACCTATTAAACCCCTCATCTGAGGGGTTTAATAGAAGCAACTTGAATAAAACCTTTCCAATCAAATTCACCCAATTCAACCTTATTCATAAATATGACCATAGTCAAATTTTAAAAAAAAACGAATTTAAACGAGTTTCACACAACTCGAAATTCACATGATAATAAATCTGCCCCACAGCCTACAACCACTGGAAAAACTATTCTTTAATCATTTATGGACAAAACTATACCCCAAAAAAAATACTTAAGCAACAGTTTATAGCATATTAAAGAATGTTACCAAACTGGAATATCTATTTATGTAAATATTGCCCTTTACATCTTTTCCCTTGAACTCCCATTTAATGATATTCTCTGTGCTGCTTCTGAGATCACCTGTCCAGAAATACTGCAGCTCTAACTGTAACAGGAAGAAGTGTGGAAGAAAAAGAAAGAACTCTGTCTGTTAATTGGCTCATGTGACCTAACATGTATGGTTTGCTTGGTATGCTTGTGTGCACCGTGAATTGTAGGATCCCAGGGGGCGGCCCTAATTTCTTAAAATACAATTTTCTATTTAGGATTACCCAAGGGCACATATTACTAAAAAGTATATTATGATAATAGTTTATTTACATAAAAACAGGGTTTTATATATGAGCTTTTTTTATGCAATATATTTTTATAGGAACCTACATTGGGGGGTATAGTTGTCCTTCAACAGAATATAATTAAATATATGTATATTATTTTCTAATAATAAAAACCTTTGTGTCTTGTTGAGCCAACACTTGTGCTGTATATACAAAAGCAGCTCTAAGGGAACATCTCTAAGGGAAGATCTGTTGTTGTTTGTTCACCATCCCCTAAGCTGTACAATTAAGGGGTCCATCTTTATTCCTTATTATTCTTCTTCATCATCTATTGACTTGTAGCTCTCAGGACTATATGAAAATGCTCTGAAGCTGGAGTGGATTTGAGTAAGTTCCTAGCCACCTTTGTGTACACAGTTTAAACTGCTGTAGTAGAGTCATTAGTTCTTCAAAATATCTCACTCCACCACCACTCTTAATTGGCATTTGATCACCAATAGTAAACCATTAATAAAACAATATATTCTAGTGTTTAAAATAACTAAATGGGGCATTTGAGCATCAATAGTAAACCATTTCTATTCTGGTGTTGAAAATAACAAACATGAGCAGAATATATTAATAAACATCACTGGACCCCAATAAAAATTATAAACAAATGTGAACAATTTGTCATTTCTAAATGTTTTGACCATTCTAAGATATTTATAGCCAACCACAACAATAATATCAGCTCACACATAATCTAGTTTTGCAATATGTGAGTATCTGAAATCTGTTATCATGATGATGTGACAGGGGCTCATACCAAGTCAGTAGTAGCTGGATGGCAATTGCCATTACCTATTTTTTTTTTTAAACTGACCTTTAAATCCAGTAGAAAGACTTAGCACAGATTGATGCTGTGTTGCATAAAAACAAAATGCATACATTCTATAAAATGAGAGACGGGGTCCTTGTTTTGGTTTCGGTTTCTCTAATAATTTTCTTTGTTTTATTGTTTGTTTGTTTTTTGTACAATGCAAAACTTGTATGACTTCACAGGAACACATACCCTATTCAGAGTATTTACCTAAACAGGGAAAGCCTTTCCACTCTTACTATATAATCACAGTGGACAGTCAAGCTCAGGCTGCCTCCAAATCTGAAAACCTTGTTTATCTGGGACAGATAGTAATACAGTGGAGCACGCGTGTGTATACACATATTTACACACATGTACACTAGCCCAAGCGTTGCTGTCATTAACACACCTTTATTTAAAACACCTTTGCTGTGTTGAGATTTGGCCACTTTCAAATATATAAATATGTTGAATATAAAAAGAAATAAAAAGGTCAGTGCTTGCTCAGAAAAGTTTTCCATGGTGTCTTCCGTCTTTGCTTCAAGGTCATAACAACCAGATTAAGTCTGGGCCCCAAGCCTCACTGCCAATGCCCAGTCTAATGGACTTTCTTCAACTCAGGCCATCTGAATGAGCAGGGCGCCTTTGCTCAAGAAATGCCCACTGTGCAATGGTAAGTGATATTTTGCAGTAGCCCACATGAAAGGGAAGTCTGTAGAGTTGTTCAAGTTCTACTGCGTTACAGGATATATCCGTTTACTTGCACAGGCAGCTGTACATGAAATGTGAGACAACTTGGATTAAAGAAAAACAAATAATAAAAAAAATCCACTCATGGTGAATGATGTAACAACATTGCAGAGATAAGCCTTGTTGCTGGCTTGGGGCTACACCCCCTCCCCGCCAGCAACAATCTCAAGGAAAAAAGCACTGCCCTGCAGATAAAGCTCACTCTATGCACAGCATAGAATCATTTGGGGGTTAGGCAAACAAAACACAGAGAAGAACGGACCGAAGCATTATTACTCAGTCTGATCCCAAAAACAATAATGTTCACTACTGTAACTAATCCAAATACATGAAATATAGATTTATATATTAAAATGCTGCTTCAAAAGTGCTTAAAAAGTACAACTTATTTATAACCGATTTCATATAGAACCCCTGGAAGCTGCTAAAACCCTAATATAAATAGGAAACTTAAGAACAAGTGACTTGGAAACCAACCAATGATTATTTGCTTGTTGCCAGAGGAGACTGCTAAAATAATGTACTTCGGAAAGGTCTCTGTCACAGTATTAGAGCTAAGTCAATGTGGATACACATTTCACATAAATGCAGAGGTTTTTTTTTTTTTTTTTTTTTTAACATTGGACAAGGCCGAATTGCTTTAAACAGTTCTTGTAATATGGCACGACCATGGTCAAAGTATACCTGCATTCATAATGATTAGACATGAAACAAATGTTGAGGCCAATGTCTGTAAAGTTGATTTCTACTGTTAGAATCCCGGTAACCTTTTATTAACAGCACAATTCGCCCTTTGAAATGTTAAAGTATTCGATCGTACTATAACTCGGTAGGCAAATGGCTGGTGTGTGATGAACTAATTTTACATTTACGTAATAAATTATTCCATTGTTTAATCCCCCCTACATATCCATGCAGTTTGTAAAATCCTAGAAGGATAGGAATGTGCCATAGATCCTGGGTTTCACCAATTGAAAGGGGAGTCTATAAAACATGGGTTATAACAGACATTAATGTTGAGTTAAAACAAATCCATAAGGGCATGTACCCCCCTGAAGTGTAACACCATATTCTTCAAGGAGTCCAACCTCGCCTGATGGGCTTGCCTGTGTTAACTAGAATCTCTTATTTAGCTGTGCCTATTTATTATGTTAAAAGATCATTTTCCTAGAGGTCTTTAGAAAGAGACAAATTCATCCTCAGCTTGAGGAACAGCAAGAACAGAAAAAAAACAACAAAATGGTGCAACTTGTAAGAGCGTTTATCTGGCCTTCTGTACTCCCTGCTAATACGCAGTCTATACAATATCATAAATACAATGTAGTGTGGGTTTCCTTGATACCTTAGCAACCAGCCAGTGCTGGATGATGCTACGAACAGTAAATGCTTCCTTCAGGTCAGACAAATGTTCAAGTAAAACAAAGCCTTCCAAGCCAAAGGACACAAGGGAGGCTACTCTTTGGATTTTATTTAAAGCATCAGATTTCATTCAAAAAAGTAGTGACAGTGTGTGCACGTGTCTCAGTATGTATAATAGATACATATATACACATGCGTGTGTGCGTACAGCTCTGTATACCCATACACACGTACAAAAAGTCTGCTTTTTTTCCTTTTGTTAAACAGAACAGATCTCTGCCTAACGATGTGAGACAGAGTAACAAGTAACACTGGGGATGGGGAGGGCAAGGGGAATAAGTGTGCAGAATACAAACACCAAACAGAGAAATGTACATCTTTTATGAGTAAACCCTCCTTCTCAAACCCACCATCAGGCTTAAATGATTGTAAGCTCAAGAAGTAGAGACCATGTCTGAAGAACACTATGTACAGCATTGCATAACGCACACTAGATTAGTAAAAGAGCTTGTAGGTCCCATCGGGGGGGGGGGGGAATGCCATATAGGAAAAAAAGGATTTATTTAGCATTGACAATTGCCTGCTGATAAGAGCTTTGTTGCCATATGAATAAATAAAGGGCAGAAGGTTGAAGTGCGTCTTTTGGTTGATGAGCTACGATTTCAGGGGTTTTGTTATGATGGAGCGGGACAAGAGTATTCATGGCTAAGTACAACATCAAATAAACATATGACAAAATAGAATTCCTAAAAGAAAAAAAAAAGAATGATGATCTACTCCACATTTGTAAACGGTCCTGAATCAGTGGCCTCTACAAGAAATACAGAAAGTCAGTTCATTATTTTTTTTTAAGAGTATATTTTTTTGAGCTGTGGTTCCTGGATGTGGAAATTATAAAGAATGAACATCACCCAACATTCTGTCCCTGGAAGGCATTTTCACTCCAGTCCTGAATCTTTTCTGCCCAGTTAAGTTAGCAAATACCAAATTAAAAAAATCAGTTATCGAACAAAAAATAAAATAAATACATATATACACACACATATATCCCTATTTATATATGTATATATATAAAACTCCAAGACCAGAACCAGAACACGGTGTGAGCATTTGACCTGAGAATAACACAATATTTCCATTGGTTTCTTCTTAGCAAAGCCGTTGCTATGTGAGCAGAGAAAGGTTGCCACCGCAAGGTGACCAAATTCCAAGGGGACAAAAAGAATTCAGGCCCAGTTTTCTGTGTATAGGGCCCCAATATATATGTAGGTAGAGGGGATAACATGTTAGAGGGTGAGGGTGCAGGAAAGAAGAGGTTCTTATGGGAAAGGAGGGATCCCCTTTATTTGGTTAGAAGCTTTGGAATTTGCAGTATTTTGTGAAATTGGTTTATTCATCATTTAAAATTTGTATTTAATTAGTTTTCTTATCGTCTATATTCAAAGTCTATAGGCGTAAAGAACTCACTCCCACAGCAGTTCGAGAGCTATCCTCATGACAGCCTGGATTCTCAGGAGTGTCCAATGGACTCCCTGCCCCTTCAGACTTTTGGCTGAGGTCTGAGTCAGATTCCTCAGAGAAAGCGTCTGTTGGAAAGGAGTTTGCAACCCCTGAGGTGCTGCAAGGATTTGAGGTAACTGTTGAAGATGAAGAAAGTGTGGGAAAAGGAGGATTTCTGTGAGAGTTGTGAGACCAAGACTTTGTGGTGCTGTTGGGGGTAGAAGCTGAGGGATACGTGGGTGAGTGGCTGGCTTTGGAGTCAGCAGCAGACTGAGAGGTAGATGCGGTGTCAGGGTTGGGGAAGCAGGCAGAGTGAGGTAATACACTAGGGTGCTCTTTGGCATTTCTTGCTGTTCTTTTGATTGTTCGTTGTTTGTGCAAGGGCGACTCCAGATGTTGACGTAGAGCATCGCCCCCACAGAAAGTGGCATCACAGCCCAAGCATCGGTAAGAGCCATTAGTGTCACCAGTGGGGACGCATGTCACCAGCTCTTGCAGGTTCACCACAGATTGGCCAAAGAAACAAAGGGACTTTAAGTGGCTGATAGCCGCCTCCTCGCTGCTGAAGCTCAGCTCACACTTCCGACAGACCAACTTGTACTGCACCTTTGGGACAATAAAGGGGTCCAAGAGGGAGTCTTGGTTCTCGCCTCCTTGTTGATCTGGGGGCTTAGAGAGAGACACCTCAACAGTTGCAGGATTCTGTTCTTCCTGCTTGGGGGAGTCTTTGGCAGGCTCTTTGTCAAATTGTGAAGAAGCTGGGGGTGCAGGGGTTTGGCTTACTTTGGGCTGTTGCAATCTTTGATGATGGTGATGTTGCTTCTGTTGCATTTGTAGCTGCCGTTGTTGTTGCTGCAGTGCTTCTTGCAAACTTTGCTGGTACTGCTGGTACTGTTGCAGCAAGGAGCTAGGCGACAGGCCCATCAACGCTTGAGACACAGCAGGGTTGTAAGGAAACAGGCTCTCCATCCCATACATTGGTTGCAGATATCCACCCGGCAAGGCCCCAGGTATCTGTGTACTGTAGTAGGGAGAGAATCCTGGGACAAAATAAGGAAGGAACTGACTAGTTAGCAGGGCGGCGGGATCAGATGTCAGAGCAGCTTGCAAAGCCTGGAGCTGTGCTGAATCCACCACATAATCCATGCCAGATAACGATGTGGAGGCTGATGCTGGAGTTTCTACTTTCTCTTTCTTGGGTGTAGGTGATGATTCTCCCTTTCCTTTGCCCTTATCTTTCTCTTTAACTTTCTCACCATCTTTTTCTTTATGCATTTCTGGTGGCTGGGGGACAGTTAATGAGTGAGACTGTGAAGGAGCATGAGGGCTTAAAGATTTAGGTGGTTGCTTGTTTGGTTGTGCAGAAGTGGGAAGGCCAGGGGAAGGGATTTTTGTGCCAGACACTCCCATCATATTGGATTTGGGCAAACTTAAAGCTAGAAGAAAAAGAAGAAAAAACGATCAGCCAGCTGAATACATTTCTCAAACTTATTTACACATATAATCAAACATGAGCTACAATCAGAATTTTTAAAAAAAAAAAAAAAACACTGCATAGATGACTCCTGTAATCATTCAGCAGATTTTCATTCTCCGTTACCTCAGGTGGCTTCTGCTACATTGTTTCAGGAGTCAGAAGCAGAATTGCAGAGATGTAGTGTTGTGCGAATGTGAAAGTTGCTTAGAATTATCATTCACTTACCGAAAAAGACTTTTGGAATGAAGATACTTGACAAAGTATCTAACTACCAATGTATGGAGTTGCTATGAACACATTTGATTCTTATTCCGTTTGGCAAATGCATATTGGAAGTAATAGTACTCAAGTGTACAACTGAGGGGAAAGTTTGCAGCAGTTCTCCCAAGGATATGCATTCTAGCATAGCAATGTAGGAGCAGCTGCTCTGTGTATGTGGCAGAGAAATAAGCACTGAAGCAGGAGACTGCTGTTGCTTAGAAAGTAAATATAGATAATGAATAATTTCTGTATAAGTGACTGAACGACAGCTTTCCATTATGGAAAAACACAACCGTAACCAGACACTTTTTAACAGGCCCAGACTGGCAATCTGTGGGTTCTGGCAAATGGTGCCATAGAAAGTCAGTATTTAGTGGGCTGGTGGGGGCTGTTTGGGCCTCTGTGTGGGCTGATTGGGCCTCTGTGTACCTGAAATGCCAGGGCCTATTTTAATTCTCAGCCCAGACCTGCTTTTTAACACAATTAAACCTAGGTTCCATGTTTGATGGCACATTCTTGCAAATAATATATCACACTATCTATCTATCTATTCTATACATACACACACGTACCAAAATTTTAGATCAAATTGTACAATAAAAGATGGTGAAGAAGCTACACTGACCTATCTAAGTGCCATCTGTTGGCTCTGGTACAAAACCTGCTTTCGAAAGATTAATGTGCAGCTGTTTGAGCTAGAACTGTATTAATAATGCGTACATGTTTAACCTATTTACAGTTTACATTGTGTCCTATAAATGTATTTATATTTCATTAATATATTTCATTAATTAATGCTGACCCAGTTGCCAAAATGGCCTCTCTGTAATTTAAGATCTTCTAATAGTCAGGTCACTTATCATTAGCTAGTATAGTATATGTCACTTGTAAAAGAGGGACAGTCATTTCAACTCATGTTATGTTTATTATGTGATCAGACATGTAGCACACTTTGCACCTTTTTATTACGTAGAGCCCTTAAACTTGTAATATGCAGATATTTATCCCCACTGTTTAATATTTCCATGGATACCACCCATTCCCAGGTGCTTAATCTGAGACTGGAGTGCAGACTGGCTTAGTGGCGTGAAGTTACCACCACAAATTGAGTGCTGAGTGATTGTATTGTATTGTATGCAGTTTTTGTGTAACAAATTTTTTCTTACAGCATTTGATGCATCACCATCCTTTCAAAGACTATTGCCTCACATTTGTAAACTATGGGAGTAAAATGTTACTACTAGATTGGTTTCATTACTATTACATCTTTGTGCCCACCTGTATTTGTTGGAGTGAAGCCTGGCAAGGATGGGCTACTGAGGCCTGGCAGCAGAACTGGAGGGATTCCTTGGAGGGCTGGATAGGCTGTTGGAAGATTGAGTGCTTGCAATGATGTGTTATCGTACACATTTTGTGGTTGGGATGTCAGACCCAGAACCTCGTTGGCCTTTTTAATTCGGTCCAGTTCCTGATGGGCCATCAGTTGGCGAACAGTGGCAGGATCAAAATATTCTTTCTCCTTGTCCAGTTGACTTCCAATGGCATCCTTCACTTTGGAGATATGCTGCTGGGAAAAGATATGATCCCGCACAGAGAGACGAGCACTGTACTTAATACCACACAAAGTGCACTCTGTTTTGGGTCCCTCATAATTGGTTTGGTTTATTCCGAAGTGCTTGGCCATACTTAATTTGGCCTTCTTATCCTTCGCCCGAGCATTCTGAAACCAGACCTGGACAACTCTCTTTGGCAGTCCAATGTCATTACCCAGGACTTCACACTCCAGCATGGTGGGAGTTCTATAGTCATTAAAGCAGGATTTGAGAACTTTTAGCTGTAGGTTAGTCATTTGAGTCCTAAAACGTTTATGACCAAGTCGGTCTTCACCTGATTTGCCTGCTGAACCACTGGCACCTGGACTAGGAGAACAAGGGTCTGCAAGGCTAGAAGTTTCACTGTAATCAATCATACTTTCATTTTCATACTCCTTGCTATAATAACTTGGGGCTGGGCTGACTAAACCAGATGACATCTGATCCTCATATTCAGACATTATCATGCCAGATTTTGGCAAGCCATCACTGTTTATGGATGTAGATTTGGTTTCAGCTATAATACCCGTTGTGCTGTCATTGTCAGCATTTCCTTCATCTCCCGTCGTTGTATCAGTTATAGCAGTATTTACAGAGGAGCAGTCATCATTGTCTAGCTTAGATTGGTCAAAGCTCAAATTGACAGAGGACATTGAAGGAATTTCAAAATCTTCTGCTCCTTCATTTTTGATAGATGATGGGCTGAGCAATGTTTGTGGTGAAAGCTCCATAGATTTGCTTACCAGAGAAAGAGAAATGCATTGCCCATCGCTGCTGCTTTGAGGAAGGCTATGAAACCCAGGACCATCAAAGATATCCCCTTTTAATTGAATCCCATCACAACAATCAATGAGCATGGCAGACAGACTCATACTGTATCCAGCTCGCTTTGCCTCATGCCAGTGGCGTGAACGAATGTGAGCTTCCAATGCAGTCTTTGCCTTAAATAGTGCTCTGCAAAATGGGCAGCGTCTATGGGCTTGAGCTGGACCAACTGCCCTAAAATGCCCTTTTCTTTCCCGTGCCCTTGTGTTTTGAAACCATACTTGTACCACGCGCTTCTTCAAACCCACTTCATGAGCAATATGGTCTAACATTTTACGTGTTGGGTTTGAATCCAGCAAATATTTTTGATACAGTACCTCCAGCTGCTCTGGAGTGATTGTTGTTCGTAAGCGTTTGTCCCTTTGAGGTTCTTCTCCACCAGTTCCACTATCATTTTCCCCAGGACTTGCATTTGCCTTCTCCTCTAGTTTTCTTTTAAGGGTATTCATTGTTGATGATGGAGTGGAAGGGGAAGTTGCTGACCCAGGAGGTATCTGAGAGAGCCCTCCAGAAAGTAGTTGACTTGCAAGAAGTGGATTACTGGGGTCAAAAAGCATAAAGGGCATATCCATGGATCTGTCTAGGAATTGTGGGTGGATGAACTGATTTTGTGCACTTAGGAAATGTAGCTGTTGATGTTCCTGCCAGTGTTCAAAGGATGGAAAAGCTAGTTTACACTGATCACATTGATAAGGTAAAAGGGGGGGAGGTATGTTTGCCACTTGTTGTGGGCTGGATGTGTGAAGTGGCTTTATAGGAAATTGGGAGATATGAGTAGTATTTGGGCTTGTCTGAGTTACTGTACACTGAGAAGGTTGTGTGGATGGAGATGGATGTGCCGCATGTTTCTGGGGTGTCACACTAATTTTGTCCTCTACTTGGTCATGTTGCAGTGGCTGTGACTGTGTTGACTGTGGCTGTTGGGATTCTTGCTTTGGCTGTGGTGGCTGTTCTTGTGTTTGGTTTTGCTGTGTCCTTATAGGCTCAAAGTGCTTTGGTTTATCATCATGAGAAGCCTCAGATTTGGAACTAACGATATCTTCTAAATCTGTTGTATGTTGAAGAAAAGGAGTACAAGATGCATTTGAAGATGATGAGACTGCAGTGCTGAAAGAAGGAAAAGTCATTGGGGTGCTACATGTAGAACTAGAGGGAGTTAAGAAATCTGTGGCATCCATGGAGTCTTCATTTTGACTATCGTCATTCAGGTCTTCATCTTCATCCTTGTAACACAATTTTTTCTGATGCTTAATAAGATCGAATATCCGCTGAAAAACCAAACTACACTTTTTGCACTGGTAGTTCAAATTGCTTGTCCGAATGTATCGATCATTGGTGAACTCTCGTTTCTCTCCTTCCTTGCCATCACCATGATTTTCATAGTTCTTTCTTGCTTTCTGGCGTGCATTCTGGAACCACACAACAATGACACGTGTAGGAAGATTTAGCAAATTAGAAAGCTGTTCAAATTCATCATCCTTTGGGTATGCATTGGCATCAAAAAAGTCCTGAAGAACACGGAGATGGTAATCTGTAAAGCGAGTTCTAGATGACCTCTTACTTCCCCAGTATTCAGGCTTTTGTGGTTCTGGGGAAGGAGGTTTGGAGTCCATCTTCATTTCCTCCAAGCTAGTAATAGGTGGGTTATTAAAATTATAAGGGGAATCTTTATTGCGTTGACGTTCTTTAAAGAGGGTATTTCTAAACCAATGTTTAATTACTTTTTGTGGCAACCCAGACTTATCAGCCATTTCTTTTATCTGTTCTTCACTTGGAGAATTATTAATATCAAAATACTGGCGTAGAACTCTTAGCTGGTCATCAGTAATACGGGTTCGTGGCCTTTTGTTCTGCTGTTGCAGAAGACTGGGATTAAGCTGGTGTTGATACAACTGAGCTAAGTCTGCTGAGAGCGTATCCACTGGCCCCAGTTGTGGTTGGAGCTGTGCTGGCATGGGCTGTAAAGGCATTGTTTGCATCATGAGTGATGGAAAGATGGGCAGCTCCATGGGCATAGGGAGCTGTGCTAGGGAAACAGACGACTGAGCTGGTGAAATGCTGGGTGAAGTTATAGCAGGAGCTGAAGTTGCTATAGTTGGGGTGATAGCTGGTTGCGGTGTAGCAGGAGGAGGTGGTGGTGGTGGAGGCGGTGGTGGAGGAGGAGCCTCTGGTGTTTGAGGTCTAAGTGGATATAATTTATCATAATGATCCCTATACTGCTTTGCAAAATTCTCCAATTGATTGAATGGCAGATATCTCTGATGAACATGCTCCTGGTGACTCTTTAGGATCAAGATATTGGAGAACATTTTTCCACACGAATTGCATTCAAGTTTGTCTAGACAGTCTGTCTGATCTCCTTTTACATTCCTCTTCTGGGCTTTCTGCTTGTTTTCATTATACTGAATTACAAGTTCAAAACCAAAGTTTTCAAGCAAAGCTTTGGTGGCATTACCACGTGCATCTGACGCAATGCGAGGAGGAAGCAAAAAGGGATCAGAACTGGATCCAGATGCAAGCTCCTTCTTTTCTTTTTTGCATTTGGCAGCCTCAGAACTTAATGGCTCAAAGTGTGCGCTGTTTTCGTCTGTTTTTTCAGAGAGGTCCTTTTCCTTTTTTATATCCTTATAATTTTCTTTCACTGGCTTAATTTTGTGTTCTGGACCTTGTAAAAGCAGTGAGTGAGGTTCTGACACACATATCTGACCTTGTTGCAGGACATGCTGGTGATGTGAGTGAGCATGTTGAGGGATCTGCAATGTAGGTTTAAGATCTTCTATCAAACTAGGGTTACTTCCAGTCAAAGAAAAAGTTCCACTTGTCAGGGGCAAACTAACCTCAGGGTTGAACTGAAAATCTGCACTAGGGATATAAAATGGGAACAGCAAGTGCTGCTGCTGTTGAAGCTGAAGCAGAGTTTCTGTTGTCATAGGAAAGTGAGGAAGAATTGTTGGATTTAATAACTGAGACTGAAGGATGGCAGCTTGGTGCTGTAGTTCTTGTTGTAGATGGGCTTGCACCTGTGCTTGTGCCTGAGCCAGTGACTGGGCTTGTTGTTGCTGTTGCTGTTGTTGCTGCTGCTGTTGTCGGGAAGCTATCAAATCTGCTAATTTCTTGCGATGGACTTCTTTGTGCTCAGAAGGACAAGGAACACTGCTAGCACTAGTGTTCCCAATTTTTTCCATGGGCATTTGGCTGGTGAAACTAGAATTAGCTGTACTGGTAACTGCAGTTTCACAGGTTGAACTGGCTGTAACATTAATATTTGGAGGGTTTGTTATTGTGGAATTTGAAGATGTGCTGGTGCTGTTGGTGCCTGTTCCATTGCTACTGCCACTAGCAGCTTCCAATTTTGCTGCACGTGCTTTGGTTTGATGCAACACAGACCTCATGTGAATCTCTAGGGTGGAACTTTGGCTATATGCAACATTACATGTGTTGCACTTAAAAGGCTTATTATCTGGACTGCTAGTGGGCTCAGGCTGCCCCACTGTTGACTCTTGCAAGGCTCTTTTTAATTTATGAAGATGAGACACAGAGTTGTAATGAACCAGTAAAATGTTTTTTTGTGTAAAGGACTCTTTACACACCGTGCACTTGTAGGGACGAGAGGGATCCAAAAATTTCTCCATAGTGAAATTAGGGCCCTTGCGGAAAGGCAGTGCTCTCTTTGGCTCAGAACCTGAATCTTCTTGTACAGATCCAGAGTCACTCCCTGTTGGACTCTGTTTTTCTTCAAGATCACTTTCTTCTTCTTTATCATCATCTACAAGCATACTCTGATCTTCAACCATGGATGCATCTACCATGGACATCATGTCTCCATTTACTAGAAGTCCATTGTACAGCTGTTGGATGTCAGACTCACTCAACTCTAGATGGCTGGTCTCAAGATGCTTTTTGAGGGCTGGAAATGTGCGAAAGCTTCTCTGACAAAGGCAACACATAGTAGCAGCCCGAATCACATGATACTGAGAATGCAATTGGAGCTTTTCAATGGTTTTGAATGCCAAGCTGCACTGGTTGCATCGATACTTGTAAACATGACGATCAGACACTGGCAGTTGTGGGCGCTTATTGTGAATTTCATTAAAATGTGTTTGTAAAGCAGCAGAGGTTTTAAAAACTTGGTTGCACCCTTTTTTCCAGCACAAGAAACCAGATTCTTCTCTGGAAAAACTGTGGTCACTTGAAGGATCACTTTGTTCTACATGGAGCTCAGTTTCCTCTGGAACAGCTACAGTCTTCAAAACTTCCTCAGCAGATTCTGTATAAAAATAAAGTTACACAATTATAAATCTGTGAAAAATGGTAACTTGTTTACTATGGCTCTGCTTCTAAAACAAATGTGACCTTTAATTTTAGTTGACAAGATCTTACCAGACAGTTTCTCAGTATTATCTGCTGTTAAGGCTGAAGATGCTTTCTCTCGGTCTGGTGAATTCACTGGGAGAAACATGGTACTTGGCATGAGCATCTCAGGAGAGGTCACCTGTAGACAAGGACAAGATCATGAAAGTGCCCAACCATCCTGGCCCTAAAGCTGGTCACAGATGCAAAGATCGATCGTACGAATCAACGTACGATTTGACTTTCCCATCTCCCGACCTGCCACTAACCATTTAGATCAAAGTCTTACCATTCAGATCAAATAAAGTAGTAAAAGAACAGATCAGCCGATGTTCCGCCCTGACAGCAATCGTTTGATAGTTATGTCCAACAAAGCTAATGACAGTCTCCCACTGAAAAATGTACGATTGGCAATACATGCAGAGATATTATCGCCAGCCGACAGAAATTTTCTAACTTGTCCAATTGACCAAACGACCGATCTCCGCCAGACGGAAATTGTCGAGACTCTCCACACACGGTCCGAAAATCGTACGAATCCTCGATTCGTACGATCGGATCTTTGCGTGTATGGCCAGTTTTACTGCACAGCTAGCTGCTAGGAGTGTTCACATCTGCTCAGAAACTCTCCCACCATTACACAAGAGGTGGCCTTCTCTAATTATCAGTACACAAAAAGAGAATAATCTTCTAATTAATATTTTTCATTTCTACAGAATCCCGACTTTGATCACAAAGAATGTTTTGTTACAGGCTGTGGGGTAGCCAATTATATAGATGCGCTAGAAGCTCCCCCTATCTCTGCTTAATCCACCAAGCACATACTGTATTAACACCCCTAATTAATTCATACTGCTAAAGAGAAATGAGTATGCTGTATTCTTGTGAAAATGAGCAGCCTGCTAAGCTTTCCATCTAATCAGATAACCCAAATGGCCTAAAACTGGGAAAAAACAAACTTGCGACCAGATAATCATATTATAAAGTCTTGAGTGAATGAAGGTCCCAAAAAATTCATTCCTATTCAACCCTACAGGGCGTGTGTAAAAACACATGTACATACACACAGCCCTTCTTTAAAACAGAATATATTCGTCCCTATTAAATCATATGCCAACTGGATGGATAGGATTGCCCATGGCTGCTGAAGCGAATTTGCTACAATTGTGTATACAGTTGTGACATATGCTTTGATATTGTATAGCCTGCTTCCAAGACATGAAAGCTACATAACATTTAGTCATATACTGTTATGCTTCCATTTCCATACAGCATGGAAAAGTATTCTTTTTTACATTTAGCAAAAAAAAAAAAAAAGCCTTGCTAGTCTAGCTGGAATTTTATATGTTTTCTTGATAATATTAAAACTTTTGAGCATATTTTGTCTGAACATAGTATTTGCTGGCCAAAGATTTTTTGGAACAGCATAGAACCAAAGGAGCCCATATATAAACATTTGAATATTTGCCTCTATAAATGCAATGCATGTTAATACATAGAAGCTAATTTAATGGCTGTCTACCTTATTGGGGACCTGCTAATTGCTGAAGTGTGCACAGAGGAGCACCCGACAAAGAAGTGACTATTGCTCTCGTGTGTTTCACTGTGTATGCCTAGGGTGAGAGACACCCAGAAGGAATGCATGGAGACTCTGGGAGTGAATCTTTTATAGTATACAGCTACAGTCCAACTGATACCACAAAGTGAAAGATCTGCAAATATATTTGAGGTTGTGATTAAATGCCTTATAAAACGGTCTAAAATTAAAAGTTTTCTGGCACAACAAACACTTTACTACATGGAATTGTTTTTCCCTGTATCGCCTGATAAAACTGGAGTAACAGTTGCTGCCATAGGGCAACAATGAGTAATTAAATTGACTCCTGGTGACCCAGCTAGCACTTATTGATGGCTCTGCCGTTTATATTGCACAGCAAATACTTTATTTGAATGAAGCGGGTTTTGTACTCATTTGGTGACAGAGGTCAACAGTCGTGATGGGCAAACCTGACCCGTTTCGCTTCACAGAAAATTTGCAAAATAGCAAAAAAATCCAGCAAATGCATTGAAATCGATGGGCTACAATTTATTTTATGAAGTGCAACAAATTTTTTCACCCATTGAAGTCTATGGGCGTCTTTTTTACTGTAAAAATTATGCTATTATCACTGGTCTCTTGTAACGAGCATACCTGGTGGTCTAGGGGGGGACGACAGGGACGCCTGTCGCCCCCTCGGCGGGGACGCCCGTCTTGACACGCGGCATCTTGCAGGCCGCAGACGCCGGCATCCTAGGGCGCGCGGCGCGCTCTGGGGTTTCTTAAAGCCGCAGGCGCGCTGACGTAGTGACGTCAGCGCGCAAGGGCGCGCAATTCAAATTGTATTTAAAGCCCATTAGGGCTGTGATCATTGCCCGTGATAGGATTTCGTTTCCTGGTGCTTGAGCTTTAAGCTAGATCTGTTTAAACCCTGTTTTGATCCCTGCCTGGTTGTTTTGACTATTCTAACTTCTGGATTCTGACCCTTGCCTGATTATCGACTACCCCTTCTGATTAATCCTCTGTTTGACTTCCTGGTTTGACCCATGCCTGCCTGACAACGTTACTCTCTGCCTGCCTCGACCCGGCCTGTTCTGACTACTCCTTTGCCTAACGCCTTGTACTGCGATCTTCTGTCCAAAGACTTTTGTTTAATACTGTCGTGCCCCTTTGCTTGCCAGAACTCCTCGCCTTGCTCCTCTCGAAAAGTCCAGGTGGCATCTGCGTACGCTGAGGGCTCCTCCCGAAGCCAAAGGCGGTCACACTAACTGGTGAAGCCGAGCCGAGACCAGGGAGCTTGGCATTAGTTCTGGTTTAGGGTGCCGACCGTGCAATTGAATTTAGGCCGCACTCACTTGTCTGCAATTTTGTTCCCGGGTGCACTTTTCCCACGTGTCCTTCCACACGGATGTAACTCTTGTTAGAAATTCAAACGGGCAGCACTCCGATTAAAATAAAAAGACTTTATTTCTCACATGCAGGGACCGTGACATCTCTATAGGCTGCTGTCAGAATAAAAATAATTATTTTTAGGCTTAAGGCACATATGGCATATTTTCTTTCAGCCAAGGGCAGCAGTGGTTAAAAGCCTGAACCAGCAGGTTTAAAGGCAAAAATACTGGCCTACCTATATTTTGATGTATTTTTCCTATTAATAACATTGGGATTAAGCTTAATTTTTACCGGCCAGGCCGGTAAAATACCGGGCAGGTGGCAATCCTACTTTTACCATATACACAGATGTATAAACATAAATGGAGATAAATAACCCTGGTGCTATGATCATAATTTATACTGAATATAAATTATGTACACAACTATGTGAATTGCTTTACAACACATGGTTATATTTTCTCTTTTCCTCTTCACGTGTATGGAATATCACATTCTTTTGAGAACTGCCCATAGATTCAGCATTTCAATTATACATACACTGCAAAATGCTTTGCTGACAGGTCTCCTTCCATGTACGCGAGGAGGATAAGCATTAGAAAAAGAAGTAGCAATGACACCCTGCATGGACAGATTTTCATTTAAAAAAAAAAAAAGGGGGAAAGAAAATGTGTCCACTTCCCACACCCAGAGAGGGCAAAGCTGTGTGCAGAGTCTCTGCAAATTCCAGCTCCACAAGACAGCTCTATAATTGTTTTCATACACTTTAATTAGAAAGCCTCGCCTGGCCTTGAATAATAAGAGAAAGACTTCTGTACTTGAAAGGTTGAAGTCAATCAAGTGTGAATGACGGCAGACGAGGAGGTGAGCGAGAGACGTTGTCTGCTCTCCACTTTAATCATCTTTCCTGATTGGAATTCTGGCACGTTTTGAGAAGTATAATGTGCCTGCTCCTTTTTTGTGCCTAGTCTCCTAAAATGTCTCAAAACATCAAACACACCCGATGACCATACTCTGTGATGCCTTCTTGTCATTTGACTACTGTCCATGTACACATAACAGTATACATTGTGCTTGTGTAGAATGCAGTGTTTTTGCCAAGCATCATATATTGCTTGTCAAGCAAAGGTGAGTAGGATTGCTCACTTGCCAACACTGGAAGTGCCACTATCACGTCTTACTAAGCAGCACGCTTCTCGAATACACACCCAAATATGCAAATATCATTAATTCTATATTCAATCCTACATTGCTCCCTGTGCCCACTGATCTCTGACTTGTGGGTCATAGATGCAACATGTCAGCTGGCTCTTTTCTGGCTGCCCATCACAGAGAATAATTGCATGCTAATTGTGTGAGGAGATCCAGCTGACAAAACACAGCTACATCTTCAGAGTCTGTTTACTCCATGCTGAGGTATAAAGTAAGCTGAATTTACAGGCCCACCCTCAACCGCACATTTCTCTATGACTCCTCCAAAAGAATTGGAGGAGGGTTTGCTTGGAGGGCAAGTAACAAGGAGAAAAATAAATTAAAGATTGAAATTAGAGGAGCTAAGGACACAAAGGACAGAGGTCATGAAAAAAACCTGACTGTCACAAAGGTCCAACATGCAAATCCCCCTTGCAGACAGACTGCATATTTCCATTACAAAGAGGGCAAGGACTGGAGAAAGAACTCGTTAGCAAGGGGAGGATACAAAGGTCATTTCACATTTCCACTATCTAATTGGCAAACATAGGCCAGGAAGCCCGATCTTGCAGTCCTTGCACTTATATGGAAGTATTATAAATGAAGACACACGCACGGAGGGAGAGGTAGGGGGAGAATGTGTGTGTGTGTGATCTCAGAATGAGAAGGGAAAAAGAATGCTGAAAAAAACACAAAACAAAGAATGACTTGTGGGGTGTGCAGTGGCTAAACATTGCATTACCTGAGATTCTCTATAAGCGAACATTGATATGAACTCCACTTAAAAAAAGTGTGAGGTCAATTGTTGGATAAAAGTGCACTGTACTTAGAAGGATGGACAGACAGAAATAAAAGATGGAGAAAATGCAAAACCCTTGTTACCGTGGTAACAGACAGTACACAGGACAGGTTCCAGAGAACTGTCGGAGATATTATTAGGCGGATTACATGAATGCATAATGTGCACATGCACATTTATCCCACAAACTAAATTGTGCTAGATCAGTCTTAGTTGTTATGTTATTGCATTCTCTCATTTATTTTAGCCTTATTAAGATAAAAGGATTCTTGTTCTAGTGCCAAATAGAAAAGGCAGCAACAATAAATAAAATGTCCCTATTCGCACTGACCAGATATGATGGGAGTGCCATTTAATACAGATACAGGGATTGCAACTATAGCTACATAATTAAACCTATGTCTACAGCAATAATTAACCGCGCTGAATCAGGAATAGGGGGGAAAAGTTATGGGTGTGAATGTGTTTTGCACTGAAAGTAATACCTACTGTAATAATAAGCTTTTCCACACAATCAGGTGCCACGCTGTGCAGGTGCGTAAGGTGCAGCTGCAGGTGAATCTTGTTGTTTAACATATCTTGGCAGAGAGGGCATCGAAGCAGAGGCTGCACTGAATGTTGGGTCATGGCATGAACACGCAGACGATTCACATCCACATTGCTGTACTTACAGTACGGACACTGGTACATCTAAAAGACAAAAAAAGGTATTGAAGGAAAAAATATCAATACTGAAGTAGCAGAATTGGCAAGTTATTTCACACAGGTGACAATCTAGTACCTGCTCGGGTTTCTTTGCCTCCACGGACTTTGTTTGCTTTGAAGGCAAAGATTGCTCAGTAGAGGCAACAGATGAATGCCTTGCAGGTACAGAATCAGGCAGATCTTTCTCAGGGGGGTTAGATGATGCTGAGTAAATCAAAACAAAAAATGCTTAGGACAGAAACCATCTATCACAATATAGGAACAAAGATATCTGACTTTCTTGCCAGTCAGTCACACAATGCCAGTTCCTTAGTCTACTAAGCTTTAATGCTCTCGCTTTCATCTAAACTCTTATCAGAGGATATGTATGTAGTGGAACACAGCAGCAAGGAATATGCACAACGCCATGCTAGAGCATCTTACCTGCACCCTTGCTTGTGTCCCTTGTACTTTCAGGTTCTGGGTCTTTAGGGATTTCTTCTGCATCAGCATCACATGAGCCCTCTGCTTCTTCTAGGGGTTCCTCTGAAAATTAACACAAAAAGTAAATAAGGAAAAATGCTCTTTCTACAGAACTTATGTCAGTCTGCTGACTGAGCAATTAAATCATGTAGTACAGTGGCTCTGCTACAGATAATGCAAAATATGTATACAGCAGCTCTATCACCTCATCTTTATTTTCCTTGTTTTTCATCTTATTGCAAAGATAAAGATAAAATACCTGCATTTTTTAGACCCATTAAGATTACTAAAGATTTCAACTAAAAATGTAATTATGCATACATATGTGTATGTATTTATGTGTATATTATACATATATATTATATATTATAATTATAATAAATATATATATATATATATATATATATATATATATATATATATATATATATATATACACACACACATATATATATATACACACACACACACACACACATATATATATATATATATATATATATATATATATATATATATATATATATATACACACATATACACATATCTCTCTCTCTCCTTGAAATGCATCCTAACTAAGATATAATTAATCCTTATTGGATTTTAAACAATCCTATTAGGTTAAATTCATGTTTAAATGATTTTCTAGTAAACTTAAGGTATGGAGATCCAAATTACAGAAAGAGCCCTTATCTGGAAAACCCCAGGCCCCAAGCATTCTGGATAACAGGTCCCATACCTATATATGTGTGTATATATATATATATATATATATATTTATACACATACACACACACACCAGGTATTACATATGTTTCAAGTATAATACTTAACTGTATTATAGCACTGTTGTAATGCAGATAAGTGATGCCAGCTGACCACACATGAGCAAGTTAAACTGTAATTTGCAAATGTGAATTATATTCAGTGTGGCTAAACACGTGGATTACAGATTGCATAGACTGCAAACTGCCTCTATAAAGAAATAATGCCCCCTATAATATACAACAAAAGACTGATGCAGTATATCTGTCTATCTGTCTATCTATCTATCTATCTATCTATCTATCTATCTATCTATCTATCTATCTATCTATCTATCTATATACATATCCCACATACTGCAGAGCAAAACATGTAATGCTAATAATTTATTAAAAATTTAAATTTGTTGACAGAGATGTGTTTTTTTAACACACAAAGAGAACAATGGCCAGGCATGTTACTCTCTTTTTTTACGGAACAACATCCATGCAAACAACAGAAATCACTTGAAGCCTACGCCTTGCCTTCAGCTAAATGATGTGTAGTTCATCAGATAGCCTACAGGTGTCATCCTAACCATAGGGAGGCACAGGAGGGAACTGAGAGAAGTTATCAATCAGCCTCCGAGAAAACAGTGAACCGAAAGAACTCATAGGAAACAGAGATATAAGAAGCATTAGCATAATAAAACAAGAATATTTTCTAACTACTTCCTTAGAGGCTGCCTGCTCTAATATATGGGTCCCCAAACTGGGGAATAGCATTTCTTACACAAAAAAAAAATCTGAGTAAAGAGACTATTTTATTAAGGTGTTTAAAGATTTACACAAGAAAAAAATGTGTAATTAATGGTGCATTATTTTATGCAGACCACTGTGTTCCCTGAAAGCATCCATTATAAAGATCTACTTGTAATAATAATAGTACTTTCTTATACAGTGCCCAAATGCTGTAATTGTGCCATTCAGTTACACTACCTATAGGGTTGCCACCTTTTCTGGAAAAAAATACTGTCATTCCTATTTATTTATGATTTTTCCCTATTAATAACATTGGGATCACCCAACATTTTTACCGGCCAGGCCGGTAAAATACCGGCCAGGTGGCAAACCTAACTGCCTAAGACCTGACTTTTAACCCCTTCCCTCCAGTGAAAGTGCCAGGTTAAGGCTACTTCATGAAAAGCACATTGCTAGGCAACATGTTTTTTGCATAGACCTTAAACCTCGGTGCTGTGTTGTTGACAGGCAAAGACTTAAGTCCGGTAGTAAGAAAGTTCTGGCATAAGAAGCTTTTCATGTTGCAATTTTACACAGGCTTCATGGTCTCCTATAAAGCAAAACATAGCTAAATAAACTGCATTATGCCTGTGGTTTAGATGGATTTCTAGAACTTCTCAGCTCACTTCCTAAGACTTTGATCCTATTGGCCTGATCCTTCCTGGTCTGATCCTTTCTAACAGCTTCTCAACTGCACCTCCAATGTTCAATAAAACGTTTCTATGACCAGTGCAGCCCTTCCATGTCAGGTTATAGCATAATGTGTCATGAATAGCCCATACACAATCCCATATTTTGTTTATCAGTTGTGCAGCAAAAACACTAGATTGTAATCCATCCTGGGCCTTTAAGCACCAGATTTGAATCATGCGGGTTTCTGATTTCTTCATAGAATGCGTGTTTTCCCCAAGTCGCTCTTAGAATAAGTTTGCTCGTTGTATATAAACTAAAATAGGTATACATGATCCATACAAAAACACTTCTATACACAACAGCATACATGCAACATCTGTTCACACAAAACAAAAACGGCACATTAGAGTGCACATTTGTAGCTTGGAACTGAACTTCTCGTTTCCTGGACAGCAATTTCACTCATACACTGCCTATTTTATTGTAAGCCTCAACATGTAAGGGACATGGAGACAAATTATTTAGATCTAAAGCTTGAACAGCCAACCCCATCTCAATTCAAACAGTATAAGTTGATGTTGCTTTAATGGCCCTGCAGCGAAGTGTAAGGTAGGTGATACTTTAATTCTGTATTGAGAGACTGAAAAAGGGCGACTGTTCCCTGACCTTCCTTTGCTTATATAGTGCTGACATATTCTGAAGCAATGTTAATGCCACCTTTGCATAGGATTATTTCAGCATTGCTCTTTCTCTCTACCCAGATAACAGCAGTTATTTACTTTCCCAAACTTCACATGAATACTAGATCGCTTGCTTCCCAGAAGTGCCTTGGGATCCCAATCAATCTGCCACACATATGGCTCATTCAGACTTCTGTATAATCAATATGCAAATGGCCTTCTGCATTGATCCTCTATTAATTTTCAATTAGGGAGCTCACAAGGGGTCTGACCAGGTCAATAATTGGGAAGCAGATAACTTGAGAATCAAGAGATTCCCAGGGTTTCTACGAGTACCTCCCATCAGCTCTCACTCTTTTGGTGGTTAAATGAATCTTTCTCGCGCCACCTACAGCCCAAGCGATCAAACTGGTAGGGAAAAAAAATTGGCATCACACACTGATATCACAAGACTAAAATGTATTACGTCAATAAGGAACATTTATGTTAAAAAGGTATACTTAACCTTGAAGCTGCACACAAGTCTTTTTGCATTGCATTGTTTAGTTGACTGGCATTACCTCAAAATAATTGATGTATGTATATCTGCAAGTCTAATTTGTATTTATACATATATAAATATATGTATTTGTATGAATCGTCAGGTCTCTGGTAGGACCCAATTCTTCTAAATTGTAGTACTCTAATATAAATATGTCACTTTTTCTCTAATGCAATGATTTCTTTACATGTTATATTAGCACTCCTCATGACTTTCTTATTAAATAATCCACATGGTAACTGCCTTCTAGTCTAAAACTAGTATAGAGTTTCTTTTCGGCATTCTGAGAGGTAAGTGCAGGTACCAGCCCTCATACCACAATGCCAAATTGGTCACCGTAAAACAGTAATTAGTGCTTGGTTCATTAATGGGTAAAATCTTTATTGGCTCCATTGATCAGCAGACTTGTTAGCCATTCGACTAACCAATGGCAGGCGTAATGAGCTGGCTTATTGGCATAGCAATTAATGAAATCAATTTCTAGCCAGCAGCTGCTACTTGTTCCAGGAATGTTAAGAGATTGCAGCAGGGCAAATATCAACAGTGAGGAACAGGCACGACTCCTATCATGCTCTTTGCTATGGCACTAGATTGCTCTTTATGCCGAATTGAAGCATGATCCAGCACCAAATGGTCATTGGAAAAGGAAATTCCTGGTAAAGTTATTTTGGTACTAGGACTATATGCTACTACAATGGTGATCCTAAATATAATAAGGAGGCTATATTCGTTGTGGCATTATGTGCCTGTTTATGACTAAATCTGTTTAGACTAGGCGCAGGTGAATAAAGGTATCTTATAAACAGCACAATAGACAAATATGCTAAACAGGGAGAATGGAGCTACTCCACGTTTGGTCCTTGTGAGGCAGATAATTAGGGTAATGTAGTTAGCTACCTTACAAGGACCAAACATGGAATGGTTTCAGTTTTGTTTAGCTCTACATATAACAAAAAACATTCATTTTTGTGTGATTAAAACAACAGGCAAAACGGTGTTCTGGACAGGCCCGGTTTTTTAAACCCATTTTTAATATATACTTATACTTAAGTATAATATATAAATAGGTATACTGTCCATTTAAACTTATTACATTTACCTTTTCTGCAGAGGGCAGTGATAAATGCCATCTGCTGTGGGTTTGGTTGGCTATGAGGAATTTCTCTATGTAAAATCCTAGAATGTCTTAGGCTTATAACATGCTAGGGGATTTGTTACTAAGACTTTTCTATGCACATGTCTCAAATAGCTTTGAATATTTTTTCCAAGCAAAATACATGGAAAATTCAGAACACGCAATATTAGTGACGATATCACACATCCGTTAGTATCAAGTACTTCTTATAGACTTTAATAGGACAATATTAAAATCACTGCAACATTTTCCAAAGTTTTTTTTAATGTGCGAAGGATGCCCGCGTGAGTGTGCAATCCATTACAAAGAACCCATGCATTAGTAAGGGATCAGCCCATCTACTTCCAATACTAGAAATGTAGAAGGTTCCATGCCTTCACATAGAATGAATGATGCTCACATACAAATGCACTACCAACCCTTTAAAAAAATGTATCCCAAAAGGGCAAAAAAGGCAGCAAGGTTCAGTAGGCATCTTGTCTCCATAATTGAAATGGAAATGTGCACTAATAATTTCACGTCTACTTTTTCCCCTTCCCTGGAATATAAGAGTAAAAATTCCTAAAATAAGATAGTAATTGCAGTTTACGTACTAACTTGCATCTGCAGATCAATGGCACATTTTAAGATGCATTGATTTACAATTAGTCTGGCTTTCCCACTTAAGGCTTTGGGAGAAAATTCACTTTTCTCTTTTATGTTCTGTGATTCAATGACGTAGCACAAGCTTCAGGAAAAAAAAAAAGTCATGCGCTTAAATGAGACACGTCCGTTGTGGGTGCAAGTGACCCTGGATGGTACCCCAAGGCACTCCCTAGTACACATATATGAAAACATTGGTGTAACAGCTGCAGAATGCTTTGCCTAATATCAGCCTGGAAATTACAAACTGCTGCTTTGAGCTGCCTGGGGATGGCTAAACAACAAGGGTAAAAGAGAGAAAAAGCTTAACCTAGGCATGGTAAATAAAAGCACTGCATGACATATACTTATATAGGCCTTACATCCATGACATTCATGAATATAAGGCATTGTGGAGAAATGAATGAAGCACCAGTGACAGGCAGCTTTTATAAAAGTCTATGGGAGGTGGTACACATATTCAAACACTTTTTTTCAGTTCAGCTGGTTTCAGAAGTGTAAAGTTTCATTTTTACTTTCTAAAGCAGCTCTGGGAAGGGGGGTCGCCGACTCTTTAAAGGGGTTGTTTACCTTCCAAACACATTTTTAAGTTCAGTTGTTTTCAGATTGTTCCCCAGAAATAAAGACTTTTTTCAATTACTTTACATTACAATGAAACCTCAGTTTTACATCCCCTGACTTTAAGTTTGTCCTCATTGAACATTTGTGTTTTGTGGTCCCACCTGTATATTGTGCATAATACAATTCCCTGATTTTACACCATTTTTTCTGGTCCCCTGAAAAACATAAAATGGGGGTTCTATTGTATTTCTTTTTTACTGTTTTTCCAAAATCTAGGTTAATTGTTTAATGTTGGTGTCTCTGGTGTTTAGTAATTCAGGAGCAGACTCTTAACTGTTACAATTTTGCAACATTTAGTTGATACATCTCTCAGCAGCATCTCTGGAGTATTAGCAACTATTGTATCAATTCTAACAGCTGCCTGTAATGAACCCCAGAGATCCAACTCAGCAGGGACAAAGATAAGAAATGCATCAACTAAGGGCAGAGATCTCTTCTTTGTGGCGACTAATATCCCCGAACTGCCTCCCCACTGACTAGAATGAAAATCACCAGCGGGATGGCACTCCGAAGTTGCACAAAGTTTCCTCGTGACAGTTTACAGGGTCGGCAACCACCCCTCCCAGAGCTGCTTTAGAAGGTGACAAATTTAACTTTACACTTCATTATTAGAAAAACGGTGACATAGACAATAGAAAGTCATTGGAAAAAGTTGTTCTTTCTGGTGATCCATCTGAAACAACTAGTTGTTTGAAGGTAAACAACCCCTTTATCGGTTCTAAATGGATACATTTAGTTGATACATTGGATTGTTATATTTGGCCCAGTGTTGAGCAGAATCCCTGAGTTTCATTAAGGGCAGCTGTTAAAATTGATATTTACAGATACTGCAGAGAAATGTATCAACAATTTGTATCAACTAAATGTAGCAAATTGTAATGCTCCTGGATCCATGAGCCTTCAGACCAGGGGTCCTGAACTTTTTTTGTCCCGGGGACCAAAGAAGAGCCCAATTTTTTGGCAAGGACCCACTTCAGGACTGTCTGCGGCCCTGCTCTGGCACGCGGTTGGGGCCCCCTACTACAGACTGAAACACCGGAGGCAAGAACATTAAACTTTAACTTACATTTTGGGAAAACAGTAAAAAATAAAATATGAAAAGCAATTGAAAAAAGTTGTTTATGGTGAACAATCTGAAAACAACTGAACTGAAAAAAGTGTGTGGAAGGGAACAGCCCCTTTAAACTGGAAGTTTGGTGCCAAACATGAAAACCTCTAAGCAGCACGGCAGCAGTTATTGGGGAACAGTTGATTATCAGTGGGGTGGATGCAGCTGGAGAATTACCAGTTAAAAATTGATGATGGAGAGAGCTAATCCCCTAATGACATAGGTTGAGACAAAACTCTGGAATAACTTCTTCTCATAGTGGGTGCTGAGAATTGCTGAAGGCAAAACACTCAAATCATGCAAAATTTACTTCATAACTATTTCAATTATTTCATAATTTTACCTTCAGCACCCACTAAAGAATTTTTTGGCATTATATCACGCAACAAAACATGAGGCTCATTTATAAACACCGGACAAATTTGCCACTGGGCAGTAACCCATAGCAACCAATCAGTGATGAGCTTTTTTCAGCCAGCTGCAGGTTGAACACTGAAAGCAATCCTCTGATTGGTTGCCATGGGTCACTGCCCAAGTACAAATGTGCCCTGTGTTTATAAATAACTCCCAATGTCTCATATTGCACTAATGGTTAACCCTTTCCCTGCCAGCCGTTTTGTCCTAGATGCGAACATCTACTGCCAAGCAGTTTTTAGATATTTTGCACTCTTTCACTTTAAGGGCCTTTCCTGGGGTGGTCTTTTAGTTAACCCAGGAAAATAATATATTGTTTATTTCAGGACAACCTGAACTTTCACAATATGCAAGAATTTTGGTGTAATTCTACTTCTCTAAAAAAATATTGGATTCTAAGTGTCAAATAAAATGAAAAAAATCATGTTGCACGAAGAACAATCACATATATCAGAAACATCATTCATTTTATGTACGAGAACACAGCCGATTTAGAAAGGTCTATGTCTCCTGAACGCGACAATACCAAATATATATAGTTTTATGGAGATTTCTCACTTGTATAGCTCAAAATCTACAAGCAGTACACAACCAAATTTCCAAAGCAACACTCCCCAAACGGCATACTTTTGATTTCAAGGCCAAACATTCCGCTAACAGTAGGTTTACCCTAGAAAACTACCCATTACTAGAAAGAACAGATTCTGGTGAATCAAAAATGGGTAGAAATATCTTTGTACTCCAAACCACTAAGTTGCAATTGTTTCCTAAAGTTATAATGTTTTATAGAAATTGGTGAATTTTTTGAAAAATGACCTCAAAGCTTCCACTCTACAGCAACATATCTCCCACACATCATTAGGTATCAATGTAAAACACCCCAAATATAAAATCCTGGGTCCACTGAACAGTTTGATGCCCAATATGAATAGATGTACCCAAGCACGTGGCATAGGAGGCCCCAAAAGGAAGACCCCCCGTTTGTTCTGTCATTTCAGATACTGCAAAATCAACACATTTACATCGTTTTGGGGGGCGGCAAAGGTAGAAAAAAGTACGTTCACCCCAGAAAACCATATATTTTCGGAAAGTACACATTCCAACGAATCCAAATTGGGTATGCATGTCTTTCTACGCCAAAGTACCAAGCCGCAAATCATTCCTAAATTTGGTGATTTAGGTGACATTTCCAAAAATCACCTCAAAATATCTACTCTGCAGCATCGTATTACCCACATACTTTTAGGTATCAAGACAAATCACCCCAAATATGAAAGCCTAGGGTCCTCTGAACAGTTTGATGCCCAATATGTATAGGTGTACCCAAGCATGTGGCATATAGAGGCCCTAAAAGGAAGACCCCCATATAGTCTGACATTTCAGGTACTGCAAAATCAACACATTTACATTGTTTTGGGGGGGCAAAAGTAGAAAACAGTAAGTTCACCCCAGAAAACCATATATTTTCGGAAAGTACACATTCCCACGAATTCAAATTGGGTATGCATGTCTTTCTACGCCAAAGTACCAAGCCGCAAATCATTCCTAAATTTGGTGATTTAGGTGACATTTCCAAAAATGACCTCAAAATATCTACCCTGCAGCATCGTATTACCCACATACTTTTAGGTATCAAGAGAAATCACCCCAAATATGAAAGCCTAGGGTCCTCTGAACAGTTTGATGCCCAATATGTATAGGTGTACCCAAGCACGTGGCATACAGGGGCCCCAAAAGGAAGACCCCCATATAGTCTGTCATTTCAGGTACTGCAAAATCAACACATTTACATCGTTGGGGGGGGGGGCAAAAGTAGAAAACAGTAAGTTCACCCCAGAAAACCATATATTTTCGGAAAGTACACATTCCAACGAATCCAAATTGGGTATGCATGTCTTTCTACGCCAAAGTACCAAGCCGCAAATCATTCCTAAATTTGGTGCTTTAGGTGATATTTCCAAAAATCACCTCAAAATATCTACCCTGCAGCATCGTATTACACACATACTTTTAGGTATCAAGACAAATCACCCCAAATATGAAAGCCTAGGGTCCTCTGAACAGTTTGATGCCCAATATGTATAGGTGTACCCAAGCATGTGGCATATAGAGGCCCTAAAAGGAAGACCCCCATATAGTCTGACATTTCAGGTACTGCAAAATCAACACATTTACATTGTTTTGGGGGGGGCAAAAGTAGAAAACAGTAAGTTCACCCCAGAAAACCATATATTTTCGGAAAGTACACATTCCCACGAATTCAAATTGGGTATGCATGTCTTTCTACGCCAAAGTACCAAGCCGCAAATCATTCCTAAATTTGGTGATTTAGGTGACATTTCCAAAAATCACCTCAAAATATCTACCCTGCAGCATCGTATTACCCACATACTTTTAGGTATCAAGAGAAATCACCCCAAATATGAAAGCCTAGGGTCCTCTGAACAGTTTGATGCCCAATATGTATAGGTGTACCCAAGCACGTGGCATACAGGGGCCCCAAAAGGAAGACCCCCATATAGTCTGTCATTTCAGGTACTGCAAAATCAACACATTTACATCGTTAGGGGGGGGGGGGCAAAAGTAGAAAACAGTAAGTTCACCCCAGAAAACCATATATTTTCGGAAAGTACACATTCCAACGAATCCAAATTGGGTATGCATGTCTTTCTACGCCAAAGTACCAAGCCGCAAATCATTCCTAAATTTGGTGCTTTAGGTGATATTTCCAAAAATCACCTCAAAATATCTACCCTGCAGCATCGTATTACACACATACTTTTAGGTATCAAGACAAATCACCCCAAATATGAAAGCCTAGGGTCCTCTGAACAGTTTGATGCCCAATATGTATAGGTGTACCCAAGCATGTGGCATATAGAGGCCCTAAAAGGAAGACCCCCATATAGTCTGACATTTCAGGTACTGCAAAATCAACACATTTACATTGTTTTGGGGGGGCAAAAGTAGAAAACAGTAAGTTCACCCCAGAAAACCATATATTTTCGGAAAGTACACATTCCCACGAATTCAAATTGGGTATGCATGTCTTTCTACGCCAAAGTACCAAGCCGCAAATCATTCCTAAATTTGGTGATTTAGGTGACATTTCCAAAAATCACCTCAAAATATCTACCCTGCAGCATCGTATTACCCACATACTTTTAGGTATCAAGAGAAATCACCCCAAATATGAAAGCCTAGGGTCCTCTGAACAGTTTGATGCCCAATATGTATAGGTGTACCCAAGCACGTGGCATACAGGGGCCCCAAAAGGAAGACCCCCATATAGTCTGTCATTTCAGGTACTGCAAAATCAACACATTTACATCGTTTTGGGGGGGGCAAAAGTAGAAAACAGTAAGTTCACCCCAGAAAACCATATATTTTCGGAAAGTACACATTCCCACGAATCTAAATTGGGTATGCATGTCTTTCTACTACAAAGTACCTAGCCGCAAACCATTCCTAAATTTGGTGATTTTGGGGACATTTCCAAAAATGACTTCAAAATTTCGACCCTGCAGCATCGTATTACCCACATACTTTTAGGTATAAAGACAAATCACCCCAAATATGAAAGCCTGGGGTCCTCTGAACAGTTTGATGCCCAATATGTATAGGTGTACCCAAGCACGTGGCGTATAGGGGCCCCAAAACGAAGACCCCCATATGGTCTGTCATTTCAGGTACTGCAAAATCAACACATTTACATTGTTTTGAGGGGGGCAAATGTAGAAAAAAGTAAGTTCACCCCAGAAAACCATATATTTTCGGAAAGTACACATTCCCACGGATCTAAATTGGGTATGCATGTCTTTGTACTCCAAAGTACCAAGCCGCAAACCATTCCTAAATTTGGTGATTTTGGGGACATTTCCAAAAATGACTTCAAAATTCCGACCCTGCAGCATCGTATTACCCACATACTTTTAGGTATCAAGACAAATCACCCCAAATATGAAAGCCTGGGGTCCTCTGAACAGTTTGATGCCCAATATGTATAGGTGTACCCAAGCACGTGGCGTATAGGGGCCCCAAAACGAAGACCCCCATATGGTCTGTCATTTCAGGTACTGCAAAATCAACACATTTACATTGTTTTGAGGGGGGCAAATGTAGAAAAAAGTAAGTTCACCCCAGAAAACCATATATTTTCGGAAAGTACACATTCCCACAGATCTAAATTGGGTATGCATGTCTTTGTACTCCAAATTACCAAGCCGCAAACCATTCCTAAATTTGGTGATTTTGGGGACATTTCCAAAAATGACTTCAAAATTTCGACCCTGCAGCATTGTATTACCCACATACTTTTAGGTATCAAGACAAATCACTCCAAATATGAAAGCCTGGGGTCCTCTGAACAGTTTGATGCCCAATATGTATAGGTGTACCCAAGCACGTGGCGTATAGGGGACCCAAAACGAAGACCCCCATATGGTCTGTCATTTCAGGTACTGCAAAATCAACACATTTACATTGTTTTGAGGGGGGCAAATGTAGAAAAAAGTAAGTTCACCCCAGAAAACCATATATTTTCGGAAAGTACACATTCCCACGGATCTAAATTGGGTATGCATGTCTTTCTACGCCAAAGTACCAAGCCGCAAATCATTCCTAAATTTGGTGCTTTAGGTGATATTTCCAAAAATCACCTCAAAATATCTACCCTGCAGCATCGTATTACACACATACTTTTAGGTATCAAGACAAATCACCCCAAATATGAAAGCCTAGGGTCCTCTGAACAGTTTGATGCCCAATATGTATAGGTGTACCCAAGCATGTGGCATATAGAGGCCCTAAAAGGAAGACCCCCATATAGTCTGACATTTCAGGTACTGCAAAATCAACACATTTACATTGTTTTGGGGGGGCAAAAGTAGAAAACAGTAAGTTCACCCCAGAAAACCATATATTTTCGGAAAGTACACATTCCCACGAATTCAAATTGGGTATGCATGTCTTTCTACGCCAAAGTACCAAGCCGCAAATCATTCCTAAATTTGGTGATTTAGGTGACATTTCCAAAAATCACCTCAAAATATCTACCCTGCAGCATCGTATTACCCACATACTTTTAGGTATCAAGAGAAATCACCCCAAATATGAAAGCCTAGGGTCCTCTGAACAGTTTGATGCCCAATATGTATAGGTGTACCCAAGCACGTGGCATACAGGGGCCCCAAAAGGAAGACCCCCATATAGTCTGTCATTTCAGGTACTGCAAAATCAATACATTTACATCGTTTTGGGGGGGGCAAAAGTAGAAAACAGTAAGTTCACCCCAGAAAACCATATATTTTCGGAAAGTACACATTCCCACGAATCTAAATTGGGTATGCATGTCTTTCTACTACAAAGTACCTAGCCGCAAACCATTCCTAAATTTGGTGATTTTGGGGACATTTCCAAAAATGACTTCAAAATTTCGACCCTGCAGCATCGTATTACCCACATACTTTTAGGTATAAAGACAAATCACCCCAAATATGAAAGCCTGGGGTCCTCTGAACAGTTTGATGCCCAATATGTATAGGTGTACCCAAGCACGTGGCGTATAGGGGCCCCAAAACGAAGACCCCCATATGGTCTGTCATTTCAGGTACTGCAAAATCAACACATTTACATTGTTTTGAGGGGGGCAAATGTAGAAAAAAGTAAGTTCACCCCAGAAAACCATATATTTTCGGAAAGTACACATTCCCACGGATCTAAATTGGGTATGCATGTCTTTGTACTCCAAAGTACCAAGCCGCAAACCATTCCTAAATTTGGTGATTTTGGGGACATTTCCAAAAATGACTTCAAAATTCCGACCCTGCAGCATCGTATTACCCACATACTTTTAGGTATCAAGACAAATCACCCCAAATATGAAAGCCTGGGGTCCTCTGAACAGTTTGATGCCCAATATGTATAGGTGTACCCAAGCACGTGGCGTATAGGGGCCCCAAAACGAAGACCCCCATATGGTCTGTCATTTCAGGTACTGCAAAATCAACACATTTACATTGTTTTGAGGGGGGCAAATGTAGAAAAAAGTAAGTTCACCCCAGAAAACCATATATTTTCGGAAAGTACACATTCCCACAGATCTAAATTGGGTATGCATGTCTTTGTACTCCAAATTACCAAGCCGCAAACCATTCCTAAATTTGGTGATTTTGGGGACATTTCCAAAAATGACTTCAAAATTTCGACCCTGCAGCATTGTATTACCCACATACTTTTAGGTATCAAGACAAATCACTCCAAATATGAAAGCCTGGGGTCCTCTGAACAGTTTGATGCCCAATATGTATAGGTGTACCCAAGCACGTGGCGTATAGGGGACCCAAAACGAAGACCCCCATATGGTCTGTCATTTCAGGTACTGCAAAATCAACACATTTACATTGTTTTGAGGGGGGCAAATGTAGAAAAAAGTAAGTTCACCCCAGAAAACCATATATTTTCGGAAAGTACACATTCCCACGGATCTAAATTGGGTATGCATGTCTTTCTACGCCAAAGTACCAAGCCGCAAATCATTCCTAAATTTGGTGCTTTAGGTGATATTTCCAAAAATCACCTCAAAATATCTACCCTGCAGCATCGTATTACACACATACTTTTAGGTATCAAGACAAATCACCCCAAATATGAAAGCCTAGGGTCCTCTGAACAGTTTGATGCCCAATATGTATAGGTGTACCCAAGCATGTGGCATATAGAGGCCCTAAAAGGAAGACCCCCATATAGTCTGACATTTCAGGTACTGCAAAATCAACACATTTACATTGTTTTGGGGGGGCAAAAGTAGAAAACAGTAAGTTCACCCCAGAAAACCATATATTTTCGGAAAGTACACATTCCCACGAATTCAAATTGGGTATGCATGTCTTTCTACGCCAAAGTACCAAGCCGCAAATCATTCCTAAATTTGGTGATTTAGGTGACATTTCCAAAAATCACCTCAAAATATCTACCCTGCAGCATCGTATTACCCACATACTTTTAGGTATCAAGAGAAATCACCCCAAATATGAAAGCCTAGGGTCCTCTGAACAGTTTGATGCCCAATATGTATAGGTGTACCCAAGCACGTGGCATACAGGGGCCCCAAAAGGAAGACCCCCATATAGTCTGTCATTTCAGGTACTGCAAAATCAACACATTTACATCGTTAGGGGGGGGGGGGCAAAAGTAGAAAACAGTAAGTTCACCCCAGAAAACCATATATTTTCGGAAAGTACACATTCCAACGAATCCAAATTGGGTATGCATGTCTTTCTACGCCAAAGTACCAAGCCGCAAATCATTCCTAAATTTGGTGCTTTAGGTGATATTTCCAAAAATCACCTCAAAATATCTACCCTGCAGCATCGTATTACACACATACTTTTAGGTATCAAGACAAATCACCCCAAATATGAAAGCCTAGGGTCCTCTGAACAGTTTGATGCCCAATATGTATAGGTGTACCCAAGCATGTGGCATATAGAGGCCCTAAAAGGAAGACCCCCATATAGTCTGACATTTCAGGTACTGCAAAATCAACACATTTACATTGTTTTGGGGGGGCAAAAGTAGAAAACAGTAAGTTCACCCCAGAAAACCATATATTTTCGGAAAGTACACATTCCCACGAATTCAAATTGGGTATGCATGTCTTTCTACGCCAAAGTACCAAGCCGCAAATCATTCCTAAATTTGGTGATTTAGGTGACATTTCCAAAAATGACCTCAAAATATCTACCCTGCAGCATCGTATTACCCACATACTTTTAGGTATCAAGAGAAATCACCCCAAATATGAAAGCCTAGGGTCCTCTGAACAGTTTGATGCCCAATATGTATAGGTGTACCCAAGCACGTGGCATACAGGGGCCCCAAAAGGAAGACCCCCATATAGTCTGTCATTTCAGGTACTGCAAAATCAACACATTTACATCGTTTTGGGGGGGGCAAAAGTAGAAAACAGTAAGTTCACCCCAGAAAACCATATATTTTCGGAAAGTACACATTCCAACGAATCCAAATTGGGTATGCATGTCTTTCTACTACAAAGTACCAAGCCGCAAATCATTCCTAAATTTGGTGATTTTGGTGACATTTCCAAAAATCACCTCAAAATATCTACTCTGCAGCATCGTATTACCCACATACTTTTAGGTATCAAGAGAAATCACCCCAAATATGAAAGCCTAGGGTCCTCTGAACAGTTTGATGCCCAATATGTATAGGTGTACCCAAGCATGTGGCATATAGGGGCCCTAAAATGAAGACCCCCCCTTGTATGTTCTGTCATTTCAGGTACTGCAAAATCAACACATTTACATCGTTTTGGGGGGGGCAAAGGTAGAAAAAAGTAAGTTCACCCCAGAAAACCATATATTTTCGGAAAGTACACATTCCCACGAATCTAAATTGGGTATGCATGTCTTTCTACTACAAAGTACCTAGCCGCAAACCATTCCTAAATTTGGTGATTTTGGGGACATTTCCAAAAATGACTTCAAAATTTCGACCCTGCAGCATCGTATTACCCACATACTTTTAGGTATAAAGACAAATCACCCCAAATATGAAAGCCTGGGGTCCTCTGAACAGTTTGATGCCCAATATGTATAGGTGTACACAAGCACGTGGCGTATAGGGGCCCCAAAACGAAGACCCCCATATGGTCTGTCATTTCAGGTACTGCAAAATCAACACATTTACATTGTTTTGAGGGGGGCAAATGTAGAAAAAAGTAAGTTCACCCCAGAAAACCATATATTTTCGGAAAGTACACATTCCCACGGATCTAAATTGGGTATGCATGTCTTTGTACTCCAAAGAACCAAGCCGCAAACCATTCCTAAATTTGGTGATTTTGGGGACATTTCCAAAAATTACTTCAAAATATCTACCCTGCAGCATCGTATTACCCACATACTTTTAGGTATCAAGAGAAATTACCCCAAATATGAAAGCCTAGGGTCCCCTGAACAGTTTGATGCCCAATATGTATAGGTGTACCCAAGCATGTGGCATACAGGGGCCCCAAAAGAAAGACCCCCTATGGTCTGTCATTTCAGGTACTGCAAAATCAACACATTTACATTGTTTTTGGGGGGGCAAAGGTAGAAAAAAGTAAGTTCACCCCATAAAACCATATATTTTCGGAAAGTACACATTCCTGCGAATCCAAATCGGGTATGGATGTCTTTGTACTCCAAAGTACCAAGCCGCAAACCATTTCTAAATTTGGTGATTTTGGGGACATTTCCAAAAATCACCTCAAAATTTTCACCCTCTAGCATCGTAGTTCCCACATACTTTTAGGTATCAAGAGAAATCACCCCAAATATGAAAGCCTGGGGTCCTCTGAACA
Organism: Xenopus petersii; assembly: GCA_038501925.1. Classification (NCBI taxonomy): domain Eukaryota; kingdom Metazoa; phylum Chordata; class Amphibia; order Anura; family Pipidae; genus Xenopus; species Xenopus petersii. The sequence continues at coordinate 43,447,905 of CM076679.1, forward strand.
GTTTGATGCCCAATATGTATAGGTGTACCCAAGCACGTGGCATATAGGGCCCCAAAACAAAGACCCTCAAATGGTCTGTCATTTCAGGTACTGCAAAATCAACACATTTACATTGTTTTGGGGGGGGCAAAGGTAGAAAAAAGTGCGTTCACCCCATAAAACCATATATTTTTGGAAAGTACACATTCCTGCGAATCCAAATTGGGTATGCATGTCTTTGTACTCCAAAGTACCAAGTCGCAAGCCTTTCCTAAATTTGGAGATAAAAGCAACTGTTTTTACATTTCTGAAAATCGCCTAAAAATATTGCAATTGGCCGCATTTATCTCACCCAATTTCTTACATACAATTGTAAAACACCATAAATATTGATGCCAAGGGTCTACTGAACAGTTTGATGCCCAATATGCATAGATATACCAAGGCAGCTGGCATGTGCGGACCCCAAATAAAAATAGTGAATATGAGTTTTCTCCGCTGCCGATTCGCCTTCTGTGAACATAGACCCTTGACTTCATATTATTTGCCTCAAGACCCTCCTAACAGCAATGACCCCCCAAAACCATACATTTTTGGAAAGTACACATTCTGCCGATTCCAACAAAGATAACGACGTCTTTCTACACGAAACTACCAAACTGCAAAGCTTTTCTAAACATATAGGTTTTTACAACATTTCTGAAAATCGCCTAAAAATGTTGCAGTTTGCCGCATTTATCACACACAATGTTTTACGTACAAAGAAAAATCTCTCTAAATATGGACGTCAGAGGTCTAATAAATAGTTTGATGCCCAATATGTATAGATTTACCAAAGTATGTGTTGTGTATGGACCCCAAATGAAAAACGTGCCTATGAATTTTCACGCTAGCCAACTAAGCTGCAGAAAAGAGAACCCTAACTGTACGTTATGTGCCGTAAGACCCCCAAACTGTAAAAATAACCCCAGAAACCCATATATTTTTGGAAAGCACATATTTTGGCGGATCAAACTAAGTAAAATCTATCTTTCTATACCAAAGCACCAAACAGCAAAACGATACTAAAGATACATAAGGAACAATAATGCAGGGATAAAATTGCAATAAAACCACAAAAATAGCGTAAATCAATGAAATAACAAAATAATTGTTCTGACAGCGTAATTAGTGGCCGAAATCGATTATCCAATAGTCACGCTGCCAAAATAACACGTTTTTAGGCAAAAAAAAACAAAAGATAACAGTATAATGAATTCTAAAAAAAAAAAAAAAACACCTGTTTGTGTATACATATTTGTGCACTAATAAAAGTTATCTGAGTGTGCAAATACATGTAAATAAGTGTAAATAAGTGTAAATAACTGTACAAAAGGGACCAAGTGTGCTAAAATTAAAAAAAAAAAAATTTTAAAAAATTCCAATCTTTACTAAAATGCATAAATGTACTGTAAGTATGTGTAGGTGCAGGTAAGTGTGTCAAAAAAACGTGCACTTACCGTTTTTGGAGCAGGAGAATCGCTGTCTTCTTTGGAGGAGTCCTGGCAGCGTGTCTGCAGAGTTGCTGCGCAGCAGGAAGTGCGTGGGCGGCTCTGCAGGCAGGAAGAAGGGTGAGTGTAGTAGCAGACGCTCCATGCGATGCGTCTGCTACTTTGAAGTCGGATCTGCGACAATCGAGTCGCAGATCCGACTTGACAGCCCCCCAGCCTCGTTGCCTAGGGGGCTGTCTTCTCTCCCCACTCTCTGCGGAGGCGGCAAAAGCCGCCGAAGCAGAGAGAGAGCTCAGCTGCCAAAGAACATACAATGTACGTTCTTGGCAGCCTGAGCATTAGCCTGCCAGCACGTACGCCGTACGTGCTTGGCAGGCAAAGGGGTAAAGGAGAACTGAACCCTAAAAATGAATATGGCTAAAAATGTCATATTTTATATAATGACCTTATTGTATCAGCCTAACATTGCTTCTCAATAGCAGCAATGATCCAGGACTTCAAACTTGTCACAGGGGGTCACCGTCTTGGAAAATGTCTGCGACAGTCACATGCTCAGTGGGCTCTGAGCAGCTGTTGAGAAGCTAAGCTTAGGGGTCGTCACAAATCATCCAGCAGAAAATGAGGTTTGTCTGTAATATAAGATGATGCTACAAAGCTGATGAATACATACTGATGCTAAATTGCACTGGTTTCTGTGCTGCCATGTAGTAATTATCTGTATTAATTACAAATCCAGCCTTATATTACGGCATTTGTATTCTATGTGTACTGTATATTTTGAGTCTGTCCCTAAGCTCAGTTAAGTGACAGCATCACAGAGCATGTGCAATTAATCAGCAGAAAAGACGATGGAAGCTACTGGGGCATCTTTTGAGGCACAGATCTTTACTGCTAAATGGCTGTAGTTTCCTTGGGTTGGTACAGAAGTCCAAAACATAATGTATTACTATTTCTAACCTACTTCTTTAGTTTAGCTTTAGTTCTCCTTTAATGGCACAGGTTAACCATTTTTTCAACTTTTGTTTTTTTTTCTCAGGAACACTGTCAGCAACTAACTACACAGAAATGTTGTGTGCCCATTGGCAGGCATTTTCAAATGATATACTGTGTGTAGTTATTGCAGAAGGCAGGTGAAAGACAGAAGGTAGTGGGGTGACTACAAAAGGTACTGGCACCTTGTGTGGATCCCTTTTGAAAAACATAATGAAACGAATCACAGTGAACTGATTTTTAGGCATAAATGTTTTTTTCCTGCATTGCTAGGGAAGTAACCAGTTAGTGGTTCCTATCCCTCCAGTATGATCAGAATAAAGCAAATCTGTACTCTCTAGGGTAGAACTACACAATCTCTTTTACCTGCTATAGCATCCACGTCGGATGTGCCAAATCTAAGGTAAGTACTGTAGTAGAAATGTTGGATGTTGTTGCCGCGCACATCCGACACGACTGTCTGATGCAAACGCTGCATGTTGCATCTTCATCCGACAGTCATGACATGCCAGATGCATGTAGCAACAATGTATGACATTCCTATTACTTATTTTAGATTCAGCGAATCCGACGTGACGCCTGCGATTCATCTCAGCACGTCGGAACAGATGCTAGCGCAGGTAAAATCGCTCGTGTAGTAACCCTTATAGTGCATGGTGTTCATACTGCAATAAACAACTGCTTGGTAGATGGCCTTGTTATTAAAATAATAATGAGAATGCAGAGCCTTATTCAACATTTTTGGGAGTGGCTCAGATCTGTGCAGGTGAGGAGGTTACTGTAAAACAAGAGCAAATCATGCAAAACTTCAGAGAAGTACATGCTATGAGAACATTGCTTGGCAGCAGCAACTCATAGCAAACACTGCACAAGGACATATCATGCTGCCTAAATGTGGCAGAACTCAAAACTCTCACCGGGAGCAAATAATAGAGCCCTGATGGCAAGAATAGGCTGTCCAAATATACTATATAATCAGCAACAGAGGATAGATCAGCAAAATGTAAGTGCACTGTCACACAATCACGCGGGCATCCTTCACACAAACGGCATGAGGTGAAAAATCCAAAGCGAGCAACTGCACTCTGCTCTGTTTCATAGAAGCAAATAGATTTGGTGCTTTTTATACATTAATCAATCAATATTACTGGCCGTACATGAGCGGCACATCCAAGTTAGGAGTGACCTCCCAGGCAGACAGGACACTTTAATGCTCAGAAGACAGCTCAGAGCTTAGCAACTTTGCGTATATGTTTGTGCCTGATTAGCCCTGGAAGGCAGCGGCTGAGAGTGGTGCACTAAATATGACAAGGTTAGTTGTTTTCAATTTGCGCAGGGAGTCGAAATGAGTGAATGGAGGGGGTGGGGGAGGGAGTTGGAACGGGGACTGAGGAGGATGGGTGGACTAGTGGTGCTAGAATAAACTCTGGATTTTTGTTCCCATTGTAGAAGAGCAGAAGGACATAAAAACATGGATTTACCTTTTAACTGCCAAGGATTTATTTTAAAATATTTGCCAGGATGAGTCCCAACCATCGTACGGGGCAATGTAAAACAACGCTATTTAGATTGTAAGCTCTATGGCACAGCAACCTCCACCTTGTCTCCTAAGCTCTTAATCTTCATTGCAACTGTACTTTGTATTTAGTATTGTTCTTTGTGCATATTGTATCTATTATAGCAATGACCCCATTTTTTCTATTCATTTATTGTTCTGCTGTACAGGACCGGTAACATCAAAAAATCGAATTGTTTCAAAGTAATAAAAATATAGCAATGGGGGCAGCTATTCAAAGGAAAAAAAGGCTTAGGCTAGGGCCACACTAGGCGATAGCGCCGCGATTTGACTCGCGGCGACTTTTCGCCGCGACTTTTAATCCGCAATCGCTGGGGAAACTTTTGCACTGGCGTCTGTGGGGAATCGCGAAAAATCGCCAGCGTAAAAACACACGCGGCAATCTTTTTTCTATTGTCGCTCGAAATCGCCTAGCGAGGCGATTTCGAGCGACAATAGAAAAATGATCGCCGCGTGTGTTTTTACGCCGCAATTCCCCATAGACGCCAGCGCAAAAGTTTCCCCAGCGATTGCGGATTAAAAGTCGCGGCGAAAAGTCGCCGCGAGTCAAATCGCGGCGCTATCGCCTAGTGTGGCCTTAGCCTTAAGATACACAGCCGATAGCAGATAAACTCTGGAGAACATAATGTTATCTGTTATCCACTTTTTATCTTGTGCCATATAGCCTTTTTTTGAAATCCGCCATTGCTACTCAGCTTGTTTATATGACCTAAAGTAGTGTTTCTGAAGCAAACAGGTATGGGACCCCACTTTAACTTGCTCTGTGTGCCTGCTTGAATTATTGGACTTATTGGATATTGGGAGTGCCGTCTCCCTTAAGCCTTGCGCACCAAGCAGAACCTATTACGAAGGGCCTGAGTGTGCACATGACCTGTTCTACTCAGTCTGAAGCAAACAGATCAGTTTTATTCAGTGATATTTTCATTACTTTAAAACACTTATTTATTGGTGTTACTGTTCCTTTAAGTAGCACTATATAAATGAAAATATACATACACACATACATATATGGGACCTGCTATCCAGAATGCTCGGGACCTGGGGTTTTCCGGATAACGGAAATCGCGTCTCCATACCTTAAGTCTACTAGGCAATCATGTAAACATTAAATATGCCCAATAGGTTGGTTTTGCCTCCAAAATTAGTTAATTAATTAGGATTAATTAGTTTGGATCAAATGCAAGGTACTGTTTTATTATTACAGAGAAAAAGGAAATAATTGTTTAAAATGTTGATTATTTGGATAAAATGGAGTCTGTGGGAGATGGCCTTTCCGTAATTCGGATCTTTCTGGATAACTGGTTCCCGGATAACAGATCCCATGCCTGTACTATATAATATTAGTTGTACGGATATCAATAAGTAAATGTCCTTACCCATGAGAACAGAGCACATGCTGAAATCTCTGTTCCTTGCTCTATAATACAGGTGACAGGGATAAGAGCACTGAATGACTGAATGCTTTAGAAATGCAATAAAAAGGCATCTGTTTTGCATTTGATTCCCACACTTCAGACACCTTTTGCCCTTCCATTTATAATGCTGTACACGGAGTGCACCACTGTGAATATTATACGACAGGCATGGAGGAGATCACCTCTGTGTTTATGCTTCGCCTTAACTCCCAACAGCTCATCTATATGTTTATATCAAACACATTCCATAGCCTGCAACATCCTCCAATATCTGTTCTTTGTGCCCTCGAGGCTTTAAGATTCTACAAATATAAGCTGGTTGTTTTCAGAAGAATTAGAAAATATTTGTGTCCCATTCCATCCCTGCCCTCCTGCCCCCTCTGTGCAGCCGGGGGCAGATTAAATATAAGCTGGAATTATTCGTCAAACACTTTAATAAAAGGAAAATGAGGAGGATAAAGAGTTTCATATCCTCTTCCAAGCCGCTCAGCTCCAAGCAGGAGAAAGCAAACAAGAAACAGGCTCCATGACATTGTTGGCATTCCTGGGCCCTCTCTTACTTCGTCTGTGTCTTCCTGTCTATGTGCACAGCTTCATTCAAAAACATCCCTAGTGGCAAGGGAAGAATAGGGCAGAAGTCTGTAAATCCAAACTCTTAACTATGCAGGTTAATATGAAAGCAGATGAACACACCTTGTATAGCCTTTTTACTACTGTAGAGGACATCAGGAGGTGCTACTGCTATGATGCAAGTTGCCATTTAACCAGGGCAGTGAAAAGCCCCTGGTAACGTCAAGAGCAGAAAGTCATATTTCACCTAGGAATTCATTTTATTTTTTTTTTGTGTAGTGCAACTTGTGATCCCGTCCCCAGGAGAGGTAAACACAGGAGAAGGTATCGGGTCGGCTGTCTTAGGAGGCAAGAAGCCACTGGAGTTCTTGCTATTAATTGTCATGTTATTATGTTATAGAACGGCCAATTCTAAGCAACTTTTCAACTGTTTTTTATTCTTTATAGTTTTATAGTTATTTTTTTTTCTCCTATTCATATTCCAGCCTCTTATTCAAATCAATGCATGGTTGCTAGGGTAATTTGGACCCTAGTTACCAGATTGCTTCATATGCAAATTGAAGAGCCGAATAAAAAGCTAAATAAATCAAAAACTTTCAATAATAAAAAATGAAAACAAATTGCAAATTGTCGCAGAATATCACTCTCTACATCAGTGATCCCCAACCAGTAGCTCGTGAGCAACATGTTGCTCTCCAACCCCTTGCATGTTGCTCCCAGTGGCCTCAAAGCAGGGGCTTATTTTTGAATTTCATGCTTGGAGGCAAGTTTTGGTTGTGTAAAAACCAGGAGTACTGCCAAACAGAGCCTCAATGTAGGTTTACAATCCACATAGGGGCTACCAAATGGCAAATCACAGCCATTATTTGGCACCCCAAGAACATTTTTCATGCTAGTGTTGCTCCCCAACTCCTTTTACTTCTGAATGTTGCTCACGGCTTTAAAAGGTTGGGGATCCCTGCTCTACATTATACTAAAAGTTATCTCAAAAAAAGTGAACGGGCAGATTTAGTCGCCTGACGACTAATCGCCTGTTCGGTGGGGCGACAATCGTCTTGAAATGCCTTCCGTCTGCTATAATGAGAAAACGCCAGCAAAATGGCACTCGCGGCGCTTCAATTTCCGAAGTTGGCGCACGAGGAAACTTCGGTTGACTTCGAAAATCGAAGTGACGCGAGTGCATTGCCGCAGGCAATTTTTTTTTATTTTAAGCAGGCGGAAGGCAGGGGGAAGGCTGTTCGGGGATATTGTCACCCCGAAGAAGAGGCGATTAGTCACCAGGCAACTAAATCTCTCAGAATCTGCCCGTGTGCCCCTGCACTAAAGAAGTTGTTCACCATCCAACACTTTTTCCAGTTCAGTTGGTTTTAGATAGTTTACAAGAAATAAATACTTTTTTCAGTTACTTTCCATTTTTTATTTTTTCCAAAATCTACGTTTAAAGTTGAATGTTCCGGGCTCTGCTGTTTCAGTCTGGCAGCTCAGTAATTCAGGTGCAGATTTGGAACTGTTCCAATTTTGCAACATTTAGTGGATACATTTCTCAGCAGCATCTCTGGAGTATTCGCAAGTATTGTATCAACTGCCTTAATGAAACCCAGGGAATCTGCTCAGCAATGGAAATGCTTCATCTAACTGTATGGATTTAGAAGTTTACAGGGTTGGTGACCTCCCCCTCGCAGAGCTGCTTTAGAAGGTGAAAAATTACACTTTATCCTTCAATATTAGAAAAACAGCCGCACATAGAAAATAGAAAGTAATTGGAAAAAGTCTATTCTATCTGAAACCAAATGAGGTGAAAAAAAGTGTCGGAATGTGAACAACCCCTTTAAGTAAGTTTGCTTCTATTTATTAATACTATTGCAGAGCAACACACAAATGAAAGGTGGCAACCAGTGTTACAGAATCCAAACAGCAGCATACAGATTGCCATACAGATTGCTTGTTGTGAATTTGGTCATGGTATGTGCAGTTTTTAATTATGTTTCATAAGGCATTCAGAATTAGAAAAAAACAAGTGCATCCACGTTTAACAAAAGAAACACAGGTTGAGGGAAAAAAAGGAGTCTGACTGTACACACCACAGTGGCTTAAAGTCTGCTGACATAATAAAGTGGAGGAGTTACAGGCACGAAGAGACACACTCTAGTAGAACCATGAGCTGACAGTAATGTTCACCCTTTTCTTTTCTTGACAAAAGCTTCATTCAGAGAACAAGCATTGTGCTTAGGATCCCTCCTAGCACGGCCCCCTCACTCTCACAAGAGACCTATAACAATGAGGGCAATGTGCTGGAGGAGAGATGCCAAGGACTCGGTCAAGATTAGCAGAATCTGCTGAAACAATATGTCCAGTAAAGGGATCCTGTCTCTCCAGAGGAATGCTAGAGGCAGAGTGAATACTTCTCAGCTTGCCCAAGTGATTGCAGCACCTTGAAGCTACAGGTTTGGTAAAGCAAAAGTATTTCAAAGACACAATGTAAAAAAAAAAAAGAAAAAAAAAAAAGAGGCTAACAACACAGGATTAGACGTCTAATGAAAGTAAAGGTGGGGAAGAAGCAGATGTGTAGACGCTTGGCAAGGATACCATTAAGAAAAAAGAAATCCCAAAGGTACTGGGCTAGAAGAGGCTTCCTCTCCAGATACAGTTTCAGTCTCACTATACCAGCAATTAGCAGAATGAAAACCCTGGAGACAGGTGTTTGATGCTTTTGACTGAGAATGTGCAGATGCATCACAAGCAGCAGTATTTCTTCGGTAGTACAGGAGCCTGTCTTTATATGAACGCCCCCAGATGAACTACTAGACAGAGTTTTACAGTAATTACACAAACATATTCTACACCAACCCACCTAATAAATCTAGTGTCCCCCCAACTATAAATAATATAAATGTATATGTGTGTGTATACATATATACATATACAGGTACATTCCATTTATGTGGCCCTGGCACACTTACCTGTCACAGGTGATGAGGATGTTCTAATAGTAAAAATCTGGTCCAACTCCTCCTCCTCCTCTGGAAGCCCCTTCTGTAACCTCTGCAGTTTCAGTAGACTTTCACTGCGCTGATGCTTCATGGAGCGCACATGCTGGATTAAATTCAGTTTAGCCTTGGTGGAGTATGCGCACAGCACACAGTGGTAATACCAGTTCTCCCCTTCTGTTCCATTCTCATGCTGTTGCAAGTGCTGCAGGAAAACAAACAAACAGGCATTTTTAAAAAGAATAATGGAACAATGTGAGTGGATGGGGATAAATGCATTCACAACTATAAAAAAATGCAGCAAAGAACAGTATGAACAAAGAAGCAGATGAAACCCAATTAATTACCTTTTCCGGCAATATTACAAGTGCAGTAAGTATTATATACAGGTTGTTTTTTGCTGTAGAGCTAACCCTTAAATGCACACTAACCCAATAACCCACTTGTTTATTCTCTTCCTTATGCATGAATGTATAACTATAATATAATTGCAAGGCTTGTACAGGCTTCTATTGCATTCTATTCTATTGCATTCTCATACTACCTTTCCTAGGGAGGTCACTATTCAGTTATTTGTTAACATTCTTATCCCCTTCTGCAGCAATTGTGTTAATCGGAGTACTGTGATGCATACAGCATTTTCATCATTACTACTCAGATTATTGGCTGATGGTCCCATTGCTATCAATAGGAACAACCTTGGCATCCAGCGTTTCATTGCAAAATCAAAAAGCCCTGTGTGCTGGAGCCCTAAGATTAATTGTATAATCCTATAGAATAGAATGGCTCGACTGGAGCTGAAGGTTCCTCTTAAGTTACCTGTTTGCTTGCTGTAGACTGAATTCTACACTTCTGACCGTTAAGAACCTAGATGTCAGTGGCATAGAATTTACATTTCCAGTTTACTCATTGATCTAAATTGTCCTGATCAAGCTTGGCGCGCAACAAGTTAAAACACAATGGGGTAGATTTATCAAAGAGTGAAGTTAGAGATCTCCACAGTCCTCTCGCCATTCATTTCTAGGGGATTTTTAAATGCATATTTATCAATGGTGAACTTTCACTATCACCCTTTGATAAATACACTTTTAAAAATCCCATAGAAATGAATAGAGAGGCGGTATTTCACTCTGCGGACTGTGGAGATCTCTAACTTCACTCCTTGATAAATCGACCCCAATAACTCTTAAGCAGACAGGGAAATAGATATGCCATGTTTGGTCCTTGCGAGGTATATAAATTGATTGTGTTGGTGACTGTTTTGTTGGCAGGAGTCCATTTTGCAGGGGAATACCTGTGCAAAATTATCTAGCTCACAAGGACACAAACATGTAATATCCATTAGTCCCGTTTAGTTAAAGAAATAACACTTTCTAGTGTTGAAAACAAGAGGCAAAAAACTATGTTTTGCACAAGCCCTATTGTACAAGGGAGTATACTACCCCTTTTAAATACACAATTATTAACATGTATAATTAGCCTGTAAGATTTAAAAATGCTGTATTATTTAAGAATGGAAATAAAATAATTATACTGCAAAAAGTGCATTTTAAGGCAAAGGCCTGCATAGGTCTTATTTATGTGACAGTCTATGGGGGGGTCCTACTGGGTCTTTAAAGTTTCTAAAGTAGTTTCATGTAACATTGCTCTAACACTCAGAGATGGATGAAGTCCTGTAGGCCTGAGGAGGAGATATACGTGTGGTATGCTTAATCGTTGCCCTGGATAGTGTTGTAAATTTACCTCAGTGACTGGTACAAACATATTTTATATATACCCTTAATATTGTTATAAGCATAATCAAATTTTAAAGGCCAAAAGAAAGCTTTACAACCAAGAAGTCTGAAAACCACCTCTACAAGCTGTACTTAGCACCTACACACAAATAGCAAAATGCTCATGTGCATATCTATAGATAAAATGCAATACTATATAAATATATTAATTTAAAAGCTGAAAATGTGCAGAGCATTTAAAAAGACAGAACGATACTTATATATTAACCCATGCACCATCTATACTGCCCTGTACACTCATAAATTAGTTCTTTCGAACATACTGGGGCATGATTATAATGATGTAAAAGAGGAAAAAGTGGTGTAGGATGCAATATGGAGGATTTATGTCCGCTTTCTTATCACCTAGTACAAGATAGTGTCTAATTATTACAAAGGAAAAGTATAAAGGACTTGCATGTTTAGGACTTCAAAGCTTTCTACAAAACAGGGTTTCCAGCCAACACATCCCACACATGTATAAAGCTGTGTTAATTAATGTTCTTGCCAGTGCCAAATTTACATCAAATTAATGTTGAAAATAAGAACAGCAATTTACACAACTCTACACTTGGCACAGTCCTTTGAAGTCAACAGGACAAATTCAGGCAGCAACGTGTTACTCAGAGTACTGGGTACTGGGGTAGGGAAAAAAAAAGATGTAGGCTTATATAATCAATAAAAGCAGGAAAAATGCCAGTTACTCACTATAGGTTGCTGCACAATGGCATTTATATAAACGGCTGATAGTGACACTAGATCCTCAATTACCAGTGAAAAAGTGCCTAAGAGCATAAATCCTCTGTGCTGGGTGACCAATGGTTACTTTAACTTTTCTTTTCAGAAAATCTTGTCTCTTGTTAAATAGACAACTGAAACAAATTGTTTCAAACTCTGTAAAAATAAAATTACATATTCTATTAGTTAAGTGGCAGGATTATCTGATTCACATAGAGCATGAGACATATACACAAATGTAAGAAGTTTATGCACTTTATGGCAGCAAATAGAAACCATTGAGCCTCAGTATACTGAGCTAAGGGGGTAACATTTAAAGCTATTTTGAATGGTGAAAAAATTTGCCTGCATTATTTTAAGGGTCCATCAACGCACGTGTCAAGTTATTGATTGCTAGAAAGCTTATGGGTCAGTTTTCCCACCCCCAACAATAGCAAACTTCTAACATCTGGTTTTTCACGCATGGAAAGCAAAATATTGATCAGATTAAGCTGAAGCACCACTTTAAAACAGAACAGACAGACGAACATTCTGATGGAAGGCAGAGAATGCCCTGGGGGGAAAGATGCAGCAATTCCCAAAATGTAAAAGCAGCATACACGCAAACCAGCCAATGACTACTATAGTAACACAAAGTCCTGTTCACACAAAGCAACATTTCCCATGTGCCATCTTTATGAGGGAATTCCTGAATGAGCCAACGTTCTTCAGCTGGCAAAACTATAAATAGACTTTATGCCAGTTCAGTCGTGTCGTAAGTAAAATCTCAATTTGCTTAGTTTCTGATGTCCATACACTAAGAAATAAAAACAACCCAGCAGGGAAACAATCATTTGTATACAGTTTGTGCTTGGAATATTTTTACTTCAGTCTGCAAAATCCATACAAACCTCCCCACGTCTCCCTCTCACCAAAAACTCAGAGGCCCTTTTCTAGGTTTCCTTCAGATATCCACAAGTTCAAATCATAAATCAAAAACTCTTCAGCTGGAGGATCCATTGCTTTAATGAAAAAGTTATGTGAAAGCAGCTGTCCTCACAGGCCTGCTTCAACTAATCCATAAAAGTCTATGGCTGGATACATCATCAACAGTCCACCACCTGCAGGCAGGCTTGGAATTTCCTGGCAAAGGTAGGGCTTTTCTGCACCACACTCACTAGTTGACCTCCCCCATAATGACAACACAAGGTAAACAAATGCATAAAAAAGTGTTCTGTGCATCTAGGTGTGGGGAAAGGGGTAGAATATATGTGAAATAAATAAGTAAATGCCTCAGTCTAATATATCAAGTTATTAAGCACACCTTGGATCTACCAAGCTTTTAAAAAGAATGCAAAGTGAGAAAGGAAGAAATGCATAGAAAAGATGATTGCCATTATTAAGGGATTCTGTCATGATTTTTATGATCTAGTTTTTATTTCTAAGTTACACACTGCAAATAATTCAATCTAGAATATAAAATGTATTTCCTGAACCAGCAATTATATATTTTTATAGTTGTAATATTGGTGTGTAGGCAGCCATCTCATGTCATTTTGCCTGGGCATGTGCTTTCAGAGCCAGCACTTTAGGATGGAAAACTGCTTTCTGGCAGGCTGTGGTTTCTCCTACTCAATGTAAAGGAATGTGTCACAGTGGGACCTGGATTTTTCTATTGAGTACTGTTCTTATATCCACCAGGGAGCGGTTATTTTGTGTTAGGGAGCTACTATATGGTTGTCATGCCAGGGCCACCTTGCACTGGCATTTTAAAAGTTAATACTTAATTACTCAGTCTCAGGCTCACACAGAGACCCTTTATTGTAGATCTCACCAGGGGGCTGTGGAAAGGTGACATCCATATCTGTCATCTGAGACGGTCTGGAGCCACACCATTTGGGCAAGGAAGCTGGGCCAGTCTGTTCTCTGATCAAAGAACAGAGCTGTGGACCTAGAGCAGCAGGGGGGGATAGCTAGTAGAAAATTATGGATTATAGGAAAGTATCCATATCTCCTGTGTCATAGGATTCACAACCTCATAACTTACATATTGGTTATGAGGAGGTCACATGCTTCCTAACAATACCAAACAGGGCTAGCCTATACCCACCTGTTAGGAGGGCTGGTTCCTGGGGGACTGGAAAGTGGGAACCTATTAGTGTTTGGTATTGTTCTTCTTGCCCACATATGAAGCACAGCCTGCCCATGTTTTTATTATAGTATTGGGTACTGGCAAGTACCAATATTATATTAAGGGATATTGGGGAATATTGCCTGAGAGTAGCAAACCCCCTGCAGGGGGTCGTAAACGACATGTTCCTGGGCACTCCTACCTCATGCATAAGGTAATGAGGGGAGTGTCCCAGCAGGAAATAAAAAGGTGACATTCCCAATATCACATTGTCATACAAGGAGGCTCCATTTCTTCAGTGGATTGTATGTCCAGCTTCCAACTCGTGCCTCAGAGGAAATACACTGACTACTTCAAAACTTGGTAAAGTAAGGGTTTTCTTTGTGTTTTTACTCCCTTTTATTTTATTTACTGTATTTGCAACTATATGTCATCTTTGTAATATCATTTATATATATACATATGCACTGTTTCTTTTAAATATTAAATATCATTTAATACGTTAGTCCTTGTGCTCTAAACGAACTCATTGCCCTATGAATGCTTGTGCCTACGTGTATGAACTCTTCGTATGTGTGGAAAGGGAAAGTTGCCTATTTGTATGTTGGATAACTAGTACGGCTAGCAGGAAAGTGTGTTTGAATGTAGATTAACCCTTTGGCTGCTGGAGTGCTTGTTAGACTAGTAGGATCTTACCCTGAGTAACTACCATAGGAGAGAGTGTTTGATATATTGTGTAATGTGAGTTATTACCTGTTATAGAGGGCAGGGGAATAGTCACATTAGGTTTCTATCGCCTGTTAATGATAGATGGTGGCAGCGAATGAACTTTGTGGGTGTTGGTGTGTTTTTGGGGTGTCTGTTGTTAGTCTAACCTGTGTGTAAGGTGATTGAGAGACTGATTGTAACCCCTTGTAGCCAAACCCAAGAGTTAAGTGTGGTTGAGTGAGGCGTTTTTGTGACAATTGGTTGGCAGCGGTGGCATAACTTAATTTTTTATTAGAGCATTAGTGCTTGGATTAAGTGTTTAACCCTTGCACTAAAGGACTGTACATCCTTGCGAGGAATATACAGTCTTCAAGGACAAACGCAGTGCATAGTCTAGAAAAGACATACTTGCAAACAGTAGTGCCCTTCCCTTCTTTTTTCTTTCCTATCTTTTATTTGGCAATTGTCCTCTGAGATGGCATCCTACAAGAGGCAGAGCAAGGAACAGCTGTCCAGACTCTGTGAGGAGAGAGGGATTGCAGTAGCAAATCAGACCAAGGAATGGCTTATTGCATCCCTGGTTGAAAGTGACCAAGAGTCCAGCACTGGGCAAGTGGGCCAAACCATGGACATTGCTATTGGCCAGTACCACTCTGATGAGAGTGGCAGCAACAGTTCGCAGAGTGGTACAGGATCTTCTCTGCAACTGGTTTTGCAGCAGCTGGGCTCATCGGACCCTAACTTACGGCTACAACTTATACTACAATACCAGCAGGCCGAGGCTGCAGCAGCAGAACGCCAGGCCGCAGCAGAGAGGGAGGCTGCTGAGCGCCAAGCAGAACGACAATTCCAGCTGGAGATGGCACGGCTCCAAAAAGGTACTGCCCCACCTCACAGCAGTGACTCCAGGGAGGCCAATGTCTTCAAACCCCGTCTGGAGAATTTTCCCGTGATGGAGAAGGATGGGGATCTGGACACTTTTCTGAGGGGGTTTGAAAAAACCTGCAGGCAATTTCATTTACCCCGTGAGCAGTGGGCAAGTTTCCTGACCCCAGGGCTTAAGGGCAAAGCTCTGGAAGTTTTTGCGGACCTTCCACCAGAATATGATGGGGACTATGATGAAATAAAAAAAACTTTGATTAGGCACTTTAACCTCACCCCAGAGGTGCACCGCAAGAAATTCAGGAGTCTACAGCGTGGGGCCCACGACAGCTACACCGATGTGGTTGGGAGGCTGAGAATCACCTTCCATCAGTGGGTACAGGGTCGCAGTGTCTCAACATTTACAGAATTAGAGGACCTGATGATACTGGACCAGTTCCTGTGTATCTGTCCAGTGGAAGTCCAGCAGTTTGTCCTTGACCGTGAGCCCAAAACTGCCGATCAGGCAGCACAAATTGCAGATGCATATACTGCAAACCGGATGCCAGCAGCCAGGAAGCCTATTCCAAACCCAGGGTCCCATAGCTGGAAAGGAGGAAAGTCAGGAGGAAGCCCCTCCTTCCCTTCTTACAAACCGGGGGGATCTGCAGCTGCTCCTGCAGGAAGCCCAGGGGTAAGGCCGGGGCAAGTGGATGCACGCCGCTGTTTTATATGTAATAAGGTGGGCCACCTTAGTCATGTCTGCCCTGACAAAAGGAAACCTACACCACCTGGAAAACCCCCTGGCCCATCTCCTTCTGTTTTGTTTGTTGCTGGGATGGAGGGGAGCCACAAGGACAATCTGCAGCCGGTTACCGTGGGCACTCAGGTAACTGTGGGACTCAGAGACACAGGAGCAGAGGTGACTTTAGTGCGCCCAGAGCTAGTAAACTGTGAGGATATTATTCCCGGGAAGACTATGGCTGTCACAGGATTTGGGGGAGTCCATCCTTCAGTGCCCATGGCACGGGTTTACCTGGATTGGGGAGCAGGGAGGGGGTTGCGGGAGGTAGGGGTGTCGGATACCATCCCTACTAATGTGTTACTGGGTACTGACTTGGGCAGGTTGGTGTCACAGTATGTGCCCGCAGGGGACCCTCTGGAGCCAGCAGAGCCCTACGTGAATCCTGCTCATCTACAGGTATCTGATAATGATGTTGATTGTGATGGGGGCTGGGAGGGAAATCAGGATGTGGTTGCATGCAATTCTGTATTAGAGCCAGCTGAATCCCCATGCATAGACCTGGGGGGAGGGGAAGTGTATGTCCCATCTCTATCTCGGGGGGAGAACAATTTCGCAGGGAGTGTAGGGGGATTCCCAGTAGCAAGCCACTGTGATGTGGGAGGGGGGAACCTCCCCTGTGTTGCAGCAGTAACCCGGCAGCAGTCTGTAAGGGCAAGCCAGTATCAGACTGGGGGTACAGGGCTGGAGGGTCTGTCACTGAGTGGGGAGGGGGGCCCCTCTGAAGGAAGTCCCCTGCCTGTAGCGTTGCTGTGTCCTGACCCAGAGGACAGGGGGGTTCCAGCTTCTGGGGCCCTGCTCACACTCACACCAGATCCCAGGTTTGAGGCAAGCGGTCGGGAATTTGAGGCAGCCCTCCTGACCGATGCCAGCCTCGAAAAGATGAGAGGCCTTGCAGCCCAACCCCCTGCTGAGACTGATAAAGAAAGAATATACTGGCATGAAAATAGGTTGTACAGGGAATCCATGCCTACAACTACCCAAGAGAAGTGGGTAAGTGACCGGCAACTAGTGGTGCCTTTGCAATTTAGGGAACAGCTCCTAAGAATAGCTCATGAAATCCCCTTAGCTGGGCATTTAGGGGTACAGAAAACCAAGGCCCGTTTAGTACATAATTTCTATTGGCCTAACATGGGTACAGACATTGCCAATTACTGTCGTTCGTGCCAGACTTGTCAGCGAGTGGGGAAAAATAGAGATATGGGAAGGGCCCCATTAGTTCCGTTACCAATTATTGATGAACCCTTCCAAAGGGTAGCTGTGGATCTCATAGGGCCCTTAGCTATACCCAGCAGTTCAGGGAAACGGTTTATTCTCACTGTGGTAGACTATGCTACCCGGTACCCAGAAGCAGTAGCCCTATCCTCCATCCGGGCAGACAAGGTTGCTGATGCCCTCTTAAGCATATTTTCAAGAGTGGGATTTCCCAAAGAAATGCTCACTGATCAGGGGACTCAATTCATGTCTAACCTGATGCAGTGCCTGTGTAAGGAAATACAGGTGAACCACCTAATTGCCAGCCCTTACCACCCCCAGACTAACGGCCTGTGTGAACGTTTTAATGGCACCCTAAAGCATATGCTAAAGACCTTTGTAGAATCCCAAGGGAAGGACTGGGAGCGTTATCTCCCACACCTCCTATTTGCCTACAGAGAGGTACCACAGGCATCCACTGGCTTTTCCCCATTTGAACTGTTATATGGGCGGAGGGTACGTGGCCCCTTAGATCTGGTAAGGGAGGCATGGGAAGGCAAGCTAGATACTCCTGAGGTGTCAGTAGTTGAATATGTAATAAGATTCCGGGAAAAGATGGAGGCATTGACGGGATTGGCACATAACAATGTAACCCAGGCACAGGCCTACCAGAAACAATGGTATGATCGCCATGCCAGAGAAAGGGTTTATGAAGCGGGACAGAAGGTGTGGGTCCTGGTGCCAATGCGTCAGAATAAGCTACAGGCTGCCTGGGAAGGCCCATACACTATTCTAGAACGGGCTAATGATGTGAATTACGTAATTGCCCTAGATGAAGATGGAAAAAGAAGAAAGGTCTATCATGTAAACATGATCAAGGCCCATTATGAGCGGGAGGTCTCTGTAATGCCGGTTTGTGGTATGGCTGAGGAATCAGATTCTTTACTAGATTTAGTTGCGATGGCCCAGGGAACAGAGGGCATAGGAGGGTCACAGGTCAGCAGCATGTTCACCGTTGACCAAAGAACTCAGGTGATGGGGTTACCAAACTCTTATGTCAGTACGTACTTTCCAGACAGGGAGACTGTGCTGAGCTAGTGGGCACAGGGGAAGGCCGATAGGCCATCCTCTGTACCCATTCCTGAGGGGGGAGGTGTCATGCCAGGGCCACCTTGCACTGGCATTTTAAAAGTTAATACTTAATTACTCAGTCTCAGGCTCACACAGAGACCCTTTATTGTAGATCTCACCAGGGGGCTGTGGAAAGGTGACATCCATATCTGTCATCTGAGACGGTCTGGAGCCACACCATTTGGGCAAGGAAGCTGGGCCAGTCTGTTCTCTGATCAAAGAACAGAGCTGTGGACCTAGAGCAGCAGGGGGGGATAGCTAGTAGAAAATTATGGATTATAGGAAAGTATCCATATCTCCTGTGTCATAGGATTCACAACCTCATAACTTACATATTGGTTATGAGGAGGTCACATGCTTCCTAACAATACCAAACAGGGCTAGCCTATACCCACCTGTTAGGAGGGCTGGTTCCTGGGGGACTGGAAAGTGGGAACCTATTAGTGTTTGGTATTGTTCTTCTTGCCCACATATGAAGCACAGCCTGCCCATGTTTTTATTATAGTATTGGGTACTGGCAAGTACCAATATTATATTAAGGGATATTGGGGAATATTGCCTGAGAGTAGCAAACCCCCTGCAGGGGGTCGTAAACGACATGTTCCTGGGCACTCCTACCTCATGCATAAGGTAATGAGGGGAGTGTCCCAGCAGGAAATAAAAAGGTGACATTCCCAATATCACATTGTCATACAAGGAGGCTCCATTTCTTCAGTGGATTGTATGTCCAGCTTCCAACTCGTGCCTCAGAGGAAATACACTGACTACTTCAAAACTTGGTAAAGTAAGGGTTTTCTTTGTGTTTTTACTCCCTTTTATTTTATTTACTGTATTTGCAACTATATGTCATCTTTGTAATATCATTTATATATATACATATGCACTGTTTCTTTTAAATATTAAATATCATTTAATACGTTAGTCCTTGTGCTCTAAACGAACTCATTGCCCTATGAATGCTTGTGCCTACGTGTATGAACTCTTCGTATGTGTGGAAAGGGAAAGTTGCCTATTTGTATGTTGGATAACTAGTACGGCTAGCAGGAAAGTGTGTTTGAATGTAGATTAACCCTTTGGCTGCTGGAGTGCTTGTTAGACTAGTAGGATCTTACCCTGAGTAACTACCATAGGAGAGAGTGTTTGATATATTGTGTAATGTGAGTTATTACCTGTTATAGAGGGCAGGGGAATAGTCACATTAGGTTTCTATCGCCTGTTAATGATAGATGGTGGCAGCGAATGAACTTTGTGGGTGTTGGTGTGTTTTTGGGGTGTCTGTTGTTAGTCTAACCTGTGTGTAAGGTGATTGAGAGACTGATTGTAACCCCTTGTAGCCAAACCCAAGAGTTAAGTGTGGTTGAGTGAGTCGTTTTTGTGACAGGTTACCTTCCCATTGTTCTGTTGTTAAGATGCTTGGGGGGGGGGGGTGATATCAATCCAATTTGCATTACAGCAGTAAAGGGTGACTGAAGTTTATGAGAGCACAAGTCACATGACTGGGGGCAGCTGGGAAACTGACGATATGTCTAGACCCATGTCAGATTTCAAAATTAAATATAAAAAAATCTGTTTGCTCTTTTGAGAAAGGGATTTCAGTGCAGAATTCTGCTGGAGCAGCACTATTGACTGGTGCATTTTGAAAATATTTTTTCCCATGACAGGTGGGAAGTGGGGAGAGATAAATGGTAAGATATAGATCAGGGAAAAGATAAAGTACAGTGGAAAAGCATGAGGTTGGGGTCGCCTACTGATATTTTCTATGGAGGTGTGGTTTGGTGTTGCACTTGGTAACTTACAGTGTACCCTGTTTTAGCATTACCTTATCACCAGGTAAACTGTGACATATATACCAACCTTCATATAGTGTTATCTTTTATCCTTATTTAGGACATGGGCATGAAGCATAATTTCTACCAGCCAGGTGGCAACCCTAGCTATAAACCATCACCACCATTCTAACAACACCTGCTTTATACGGGTATGGAATATGTTATCTGGAAACCCTTTCCTACCTTTTCTTGGAATCAGAGATGTTCATAATTGCACTTTAAGTAATTTATATGTGAATTGATCACATTTGGTGGCACTTTACCATCCTTATTGGTGTTTTAGTGGGTTGTTAGTAAATTATTAATTAATGTTAAATGAATTATTCATGAGTTAGAATTTACCGAATATACACAATAATTAAAAGGAAAATTAATTGTGGTTTAGTTTTACTCTAATGTTAACTTATTGAGGTTAAGCACTAGCACTTTGTGGGATCAATTAATGAAATAAAAAGAGGGAATTCATAGATATTGGATCATGTGACAGATTAATAGTTGTTAATTGTTGCTGGCTATCAACTTTTTTCAAGATTTTTAATGGTTTAACTGAAAACAGACCACGCAGTGATAATATATATTCTTTTGTAACTTTTCTGACTAAGAAGACGGGGATACTTTTTTTCTTTTCTACTTTTCTCCTTCTTATCTGGAAACTCATTATCCAGAAAGCTCAGAATTACAAGGTCATTACCCATAGACTCCATTTTAATCTAATAATTTTGATTTTTAAAAAAGAAGTAAAGCAGTACCTTGTACTTCATCCCAACGAAGATATAATAAATTCTTATTGGAGGCACACATCCTATTAAAAGGGTGGTTCACCTTTGAAGTAACTTTTAGTATGTTAGAGAATGCCCACTTCCTAGCAAATATGCAATGGGTCTTCATTATATACATTTTAAAGTTTTTTTTAGTTATTTGCCTTTTTACAGCTTTCAAATGGGGGTCACTAATCCCATCTAAAGAACAAATGCTCTGTAAGGCTACAAATGTATTCTTTTTGCAACTTTCTATTACTCTCCTTTCTATTCAGGCCTCTCCTATTCATATTCCTGTCTCTTATCAAATCAATGCATAGTTGCTAGGGGACTTTTGACCCTAGCAATCAGATTGCTGTAATTCCAAACTGGAGAGCTGCTGAATAAAAAGCTAAATAACTCAAAAACCACAAATAATAAAAAATGAAAACCAATTGCAGATTGTCTCAGACTATCACTCTCTACATCATACTAAAATTAATGTGAACAACCCTTTACATTTTTATTAAGGTATGGAAATCGAAATAACGGAAAAATCCATTATCCTGAAAACCCCAGGTCCCAAGCCGTCTGAATAACAGATTCCATACCTGTAATGCCAAATTTGCCCTGTACTTAAGGCAGGACGTATATCACAGTGGATAACATGAGTTCTAGGGATTTGCAATCTGACAGTGATGCACAGAGATGATGACGATTGATTTGTTTGCTAGTATAACCATGGGATAGCAATAGCAAGTGAAAAATGAGGATAAAACGGTTTTCTAAGGTTCTGACAGTCAATAGCAGCAAATGGTACAGATTTTCTGCTGACCTTTGCCTCAAGTAAAAGACTAGCGTGGGAAAGTAAACATGCCATGACAGGTATAAGAGTTCCAGAATACTGGTAGGGCCAAGGCAATCATATCTAATGGTGTAGGTCAGCTATTACTCAAAAAAACATATATTTTTAAAAAGTCTAACCACAAGTATGGAGAGAGCCTTAAATATTACTGTCTAGATAACAATCATATTTTATTTATATAGCACAACTTAATAGGTAAGGAGCCATAAAAGTTATGGATGCATACCAAAATATGTTAAATACATATAAATAAGGCGTTTCAGGAGCCTCTCCTCCCACATTCTTGGAAGTTAGTATTCATTACACATTAGCTGATCCAATTTTACAAGGTTTTAATGACCTATAGGATATATTAGTGCTATCGAAGCTACTCAATAATTAAATAAAAAAAGTCTTTCAAAAATATGTATCTGTACTTAAGGTTTATTATCGTCAGTGCAACGGACACCGTTCCTTACATTTATAAGGGGCAGGTCATGCTATGAAACACTCCTTTGAACCTGTGCCACATTTTGTGGCAACAGTCAATGGCATAATTATTTAAATTCAAATGAAAAGAACAAATGGTCAAATAGAGACACACAAGTTTTATTTTTAAGCCTCATTAAAAGCTAATTTCATTTGACTTTTGGATTAAAAATGCAGCCTAGACCTTCACCGAACAGTAAATCAAGCAGTTTGTACAACTAGCAAATTCTGTAGCACTTTAACTTTAAATAATGCAATAATTATTGGATTTCCTTTTTATAACTGAAGTGCTGGAATGTAAACAATGGATATGTAATTGCAGGAAGGGCAATCAATACAGCCAATCGTTTTCGACCATGTTAATTGTAAATACAATTGCTCCAAGATGTCAGCTTGTTCTTCTCGCTCTCAGAATCACCCTAACGGATGACAGAGTCCAACTTTCCCATTACGGCTGCTCGTTCCTTTAAGAGGTTCTCAATCAGGTCTGATCAATCTGTCAAGATAATGCATGGAGTAAGTAAGACTCTTTCAAACACAGCTTCCCAATCAATAGCCAGGACGGACTTAATGAGGAGGGGCCAAAACCCAGAGGGAACCTGCACCAGTAGCTGCCTGAGCTTGTGCTGTGGGCTTTTAGCAGAAGCTGATAAACAGACCATCTCTTAATGAGCTTGCAGTTTATGCATGCTTCACTACGCATTAAGCCTTTCCCCTCACGGGACAGAAAACAAAATAGATTAACACAAAACAATACGTTCTCAAATTAGCTCCATCTTGGATTGTCTCCTTCTAGCCTTAATTGCGCTTAGAGGTGAGGTTAACATTTATCAATGCTGTGCCAGGTTAAGTCCCTGAGTGAGCGAGTCTCTCGACTCCAATCACAGGTAGGTCTCTGGAAATCAAGCTGTAAATTGTCCTCAAAAGACCGATCACCTATAATAAGAGAAATCTCATATGCTGCCTTAATGGGGGTGGTAAAAGAAAAACACATGAAAATTAAAATATAGCCAGAAGGCTATATACTGTAGGCCTGCTATGTAAACAGCAGAGAGCAAAGCAAAAAAATACACATCAAAGGAAGCAGGGTCACAGGTATTAACTCTCCAAGTATAGGAGGAGGCTCAGGTGCCTGAACCTTCAGCTGGGGGAGAGGATCCAAACCATATGACAGGTGAGCAGGCACTCAAAAAACAATTCCTCCACACAGACGTGTAAAAGTAAATTCATTTAGTTCTTATGCTAAGAACTGAATAAATATAGTCTTTACTTTTACAGGTCTGTGTGGAGGAATAGTTTTTTTGAGTGCCTGCTCACCTGTCACACGGTAAGGCAAAAAGATAAACTGACATGCACTTAAAGTTTCAGCAAAATCACAAAAAACACGAAAAGGAAAACCTGCAAATTTAGGCAGGTTATTTTTTAGTTCTCCTTATTTTACAGTTACACAGTGGGCAGAAGAGCTTTAAAACATAAGTGATCCTTTAATAAAACATATAATGGAACATGATCCGTTTTTACGTGACAAAAATGAAAGTGCAGCCACACACACACTTCGCTGATTCCCTTAGATTAATTTCCAAGAAGCTTGGATGCATATAAAGCATGGAGCGTGAGGGGAGGAGGTACGAGAGAATGGGGAAGGGGTCACAGCCTCCTACTTGTCTCTATTGTGTTAGCTTTGATGCATGCTGCTTTCAGGTCTTGGAGTGCTGAGCCAGGCCTTGTCCTTAGGAAACAGCAAAGAGGCCTGCATGTTCCCTAGCAACCTTCTGACAGCCAGCTGGTACTGTCCCAGCTGGGGTAAGTCATAAAGAGATGATGTACAAGGGCAAATAAATATGCAAAAAAATTACGTTCAGGGGACTGATGTTCAGAGGTCCAGCCAGTAACAGGATCACCCATACCAGCAACACCTATAAAACATGGATTCATCACTCTTGCTTGTCCCAAGTGCTGACATGTAGCCCCTTCAACTAAAGTAACAAACAAAATGCTCCCTACACTCTCATTGGTAGGACCCATAATCAACCCAGTCAATGGAGGGAAAACGATAACAGCAATAGTACAAGAGAAAAAAAAAAGACATTAGAGTTGCAGTTATATATTTTTATGTAGTCTACATAAACAAACTCTTCAGTCCTTCCTAGTTCAGTCATTGAGATAATATAAGAATCATAAAATATTGCCAGCATACCTTCAAATGTGGTACATAAAGAGAAATTGTATCAACTAGGATATGTCTGTAAAAAATAACAAAAAAATAAAAAAACTGTCTGCAACGTGTCTTCCTGAAAAAGTAGAGAAAACACATTTGGTTTAAACCTACACTGTCCCTTTTAGGCAGCTAGAACCCTAGTTGACCATTCCAAAGTGTATTTATTTCCAGCCATAAACCCAGACAGAATGAAGAGAGCATCAGTTCCTGCCTTCTTCCCACCAAAAAGCCCCAGGCCTTCTCTATGTTCACTAGCCACAAGCCTTTGAGTGCCTCTTGTATTTACAAACTGAGGCATGTTGAATTCAAAGGGGATACCACATGACATAATTCACATTAAAATGTCAGCAAGCTGACAATTTATAGAGCCAATCTGTGGAAGGTGAAGAGAACTAAGGCTGGGTAATTGTTTAATGCCTACTTAAACCAACGGTGGCTTTGCCTTGGGGAACAGCATCGTGTGCTGTGCTGAACTGACAGGCTGCCCGTGCCAGGGGGACTGGACTCGTGCCAGTTCAGAGATAACAGCTTTCACTTGTAGCTGAGCTGGCCCATTATATGGTAAGAGCAGACACTCCACCTTCCACGCTAGACAAACAGAAGCTCCCCATATGGCTTCAAGCTGCCAGCTGAAGAGCCTGCATTCTGTTAGTTTCAGGCTGCATATCTGCCAGAAAGGTCCCCAAAGGCATGAGTCTTGTCACTTCCAAGTCTCTGAAGTTCAGCAAACACAAGAAACAGCTTTAAGAGCCAATGATTAAGCTAGCAAAACAGACCACTTCTGCTAGAAAGCTCAATCAAGTAGCAGATTTTATTGGTAAGCAGCAAATGGATTAACATTTTCTTTTTTTCCCTGTGGCTTTGTGCCCATTCTAGCAGAAGGGTATGCACTCTTAATAAGCTAGACAATACTTTGCGTCAACTTTGGCTGTCTTGGCAAATGAGATTTGCCATTAGCCGGGGTTTATGGAATGCTGCACAAGACAAGACTCGCAGCGAAAGCTTCCTGTACAATGTTCGGCAACACCCCCTCCTCTCTTCTAGCTCATTAACAGAAACACATTAAAATGAGTATGCTTTGGGACTAGAAAATGAGACTGTTAAACTAGGCTCCTCTAATCCTCATCAGCTGTGGGAAATGAGGCTGCATCAATTATGCTGAATCAACGCAATGAATAGTTTTTCTCCCACCACCACTTCTCTAGGATTAAAGAAGTTCTCCCTGGCCCTCACCTGACCATCGTGATGGAGGGTAAAATAACCCGTTCTCTGCAGGGGCACTGAATAATGTTCTCGGGTGCACAATCCTGCACTGAAAAAAAAAAAATCAATAAGCCTGTGCTACAACAAGAGGCAAACGTTAAAAGGAAAAATATACTTATACAACCATACTTGGAGTCAAAGAAGACCATGGCCTACCCCTCCCCCACCTGCAAAAAAATGCAAACAAAATAAAGTAATTGTGAAATAAATGCACATGGGATATCTATCTAGAGAAATTGTTCCTCTGCTCCCAGCAGAGAATTTGATTTCACACAGTTAACTTTGCACTAAACTGATTATAAATTTGCAGTGCAAATGCATTACATTTGCAAAGGGAAACAAAGCAAACAATCAGTCTTAGTCTGAGTCTCCAGTCAAAGGCCCCTTGAATTCACAGTATGAAGGACTTCTAAATATGGGTCTGAATTTTGTGGAGAACAAGAAAACAACTCTGCTCAAACATCCCCGTGATGTCTGGGTGCAGTATGCAGGACATGAGATTGCAAACGATTGAATAGAGCAAGAGAATGATTTGCAAATGTGTGCAAGGTTAGTGAAATAAGGCAAAGGAGATTTATGTGAAACTGTACCTGACCATTCATATTAAAGCCATTATGAAATGATTAGAGAGGAGGTTGAGGCTTTAAGTCCAGTGAAAATCAATACTAGTGTCTGGAGGAATTCTGTGGGAATGAAAGACTATTTACGGGATCTGTCACGCCTCTGTGATTACTGCACATTTGGTTAGAGAACCAAAACCCAGAGGCCCATCTTGAGAGCACATGGTGGACTGGAGGAACAAGACAAAATTGCCTGTATGAATAGAAGTATATTATCAACTTACAAATGTAGGGTATGTGTATATATACACCTATATATGGTCAGGGAGTTTGGCCACTCCTAATGGACTGCTGTCAGTCAAAATTAGAAGTCTCAGCTGCAGGTCCTGCTCACTCCAACTAAGATGTGTTATGGTCTTAACTGAAGCAACAGCATTCCTTAAGGTGGCCATACACGGAGAGATATGCCCACCTTGAGGTGGGCAATATCGGGCTGATCCGATCGTGGGCCCTAGGGCCCAACTAACGGAATAGATAGACTGGAGCCAATAACCACGGGATATTAAGATAAAAAAGTCTTTATTTCCAAGCATCTTTAAAAACACAGACAGGCATTCTCCTGAGACTGTTCAACTAAACCATGACGTGTCTAGTAACCTAGGTGACTAGACACGTCATGGTTTAGTTGAACAGTCTCAGGAGAATGCCTGTCTGTGTTTTTAAAGATGCTTGGAAATAAAGACTTTTTTATCTTAATATCCCGTGGTTATTGGCTCCAGTCTATCTATTGCTTTCTTGGATGTTGCCAATTTGCCAGGAGCGGAGTCCGGCTGACTGAGGGCCACCACGAGGATAGATGCGGACCAGTCGCGTGTGAGTAATAGATACACCCAACTAACGGATCCTAACGAATGGGAACGGGCGGTCGGATTGCGGGACCTCATCAACGAACAGATGCGGCCACGATCCAGCAGGATTTTTTGTCCCATCCGACTTTCGTCAGATCTCGATCGGGGAAGCCCGAGACACGGTACGTGGAAAGATCACCGACACACAGGAGTTTGTTCAGCAGGGCAAGCCCTTGCAATTTTAATAATGCAGTGCAACGTTTCGGGGCACGCCCCTTTGTCAAGTCCCGAAACGTTGCACAGCATTATTAAAATTGCAAGGGCTTGCTCTGCTGAACAAACTCCTGTGTGCCGGTGATCTTTCCACGTACCTTGGCTGGGTGGTTGCCGATTCCCCTACCGCCGAGCACCAGGAAGCTCTGCTCAGGTTTGTGAGGTGTGCGGTTTCTCCAAATTGGCTTGGCCCCATACACGGGCCAATAAGCTGCCGACTCGGTCTGTCGGCAGCTTTTATCGGCCTGTGTATGGCCACCTTTAGTCGTCTGTGTGCATAGCCAAAATGCATTAGTTCAGATCATTCTGCCCGTTTACTGCACCAAAGGAGGCTCAGACCAGGAGGGGTTTGCGTTTAGACAATAAGAAATAGCATATGTGCAATATGCGCTTGCTAAGAATAATAATAAGGCTACTATTAATGCTGCATGCCAAGGAATGAGGCTTACATTATTACCATTAAACATAGAGTGAAGTTTCTGTACAGTATGGTGGCAGGAGTGGTTCCTGGTGTCAATGTACATTGACTGAATCTGCATTTCCTCACAAATAATCACCTGGAAGTTGAATATTTTTACCAACTACAATTCCTTGATCATTTAAATTGGCTTAGGCATTCTTCAATCCTCTGTAGAAAAGTATAATCTAGTATTACCACTATTGGTTTTATTTTAATGAAGTTTATAAAGAATACCTATACAAATGTACGTACTTTGCTCTCATGCATAAAAATGCAAAAACAAACCAAAAAAAATGCATGAACTGTAAAACTGATTTCCTGCTAAAAGCTATATGTATCCTTCCTGTCATCTTCAACGGAAAACATGCCAAGTCCACAAGCAGACTTTATACCTTTTCCATGCACATGAGTGCAGGCTGCCGTGCTGCCAGGTCATCATTTCAGTTTAAAAATATATATAATAATGCATCACCACCAGGGCTGCCATAGTCAGAACATTTCCCATAAATATCTATGGCCCGGTTTACCATTAAACTTAGATACCCGAGCACAATAACAGAGCTTACTATGTACACAGACAATTCTTCTCTGCATATTTGCATTTAAATATGTGAAAGGACTCTGCCATGTTGTAAGTAATCTTCCACAGCCATCTTACATTGGTTCAACTTTAAATTAACTTTTAGTATGATGTAGACATCCATATTTTAAGACTATTTGCAGTTGGTGTTTTTTTTTACTTATGTAGCTTTTTGTTCAGCAGCTCTCCGGTTTGATATTTCATCAATTATTAGGTTGCTAGGGTCCAGTTTACCCTAGCAACCAGGCAGTTGTTTGAATGAGATACTGGATGATGAATAGTAGAGGGCCTGAATAGAAAAATAAGTAATATACAATAGTAATAAAATTGTAGAGTCACAGAACAATAGTTTTTTGGCTGCCATGTTTAGGGAGCCCATCTAACAGCTGGAAAGAGGCAGAAGCCGAAAACAAATAATTTTAAAACTAAAGGAAAAAAATTGAAAAGCTGCTAAGAACATGACATTCTATAACATAGTAAAAGTTAACTCAACGTTGAAGAACCCCCTTAACAGCAAACGGTTAAAAGGTTCCCTGCTATAGAGAATGCCATAACAGAATAAAGCAACATGGCAAATATAAATGTGTGTGTGTGTGTGTACAAAAGAAGAGCATATGCCGCCACTTTTGAAATGAATCACAGCAACTGATCGCCAAATCGAAACCGTCACCTTAGTCGTTTCAATCGCCACGTTTCTTCTGCCTGAATAGCCTTCAGCTCTTTTAAAGGTATTATTCACCTTCCAAACACTTTTTTTCAGTTATGTTGTTTGCAGAAACAAGCAGTTGGTTTCTTTTTTTTTTTCAAGTTTATTTTAAACTTATTGCTCCTGTCTCAGTCTGGCAGATTAGTAACCCAGGAGCAGTGTCTAAACTATTAAAATTTGCTACATTAGTTGATACATTTCTCAGCATCATCTGTGGACTGTTACCAACTATTGTATCAATTCTAACGGCTGCCTTTAATGAATTCTGCTCAGCAAGGCCAAAGATAAATAATGTAACAACTAATGTATCAATTTAGAACAGTTTACAAAACCTTTGAACCTCACCTCCCTGAGCTATTCTAGAAAGACCTAAGTGAAACATAACTTTATACTTCAATAACAGAAAAACAATCACAAATAGAAAGTCATTTTAAAATTACTTCGGCCTCGTGTTTTTATATGGTCATTAACTTATAATATCCTTATATTTTACAATAGGGGGTACTTTATTCACTATATAAAGAGTAATCATGGAGGTCATGTTATAGCCAATAACACAGCTACCTAATGATGCCTATGGTCCAGTTACCTCACCTTGTACAGCTTCAGGCTGGCTTCATGTCTTGAGTTCACCGTGTGCAGACGCAGTTTCTCCAAACTGTTTGTGTAGTAGTCACAAGCATTACACTTTAGATGAATGGGATTTCCAATGGCAACACATTTCAGCCTCCACTCATTGGCCTTTCCTCCCTCTTTGATATGAGCCACAAGCTGATATTTCTGAACATGCTTGTCTGTCTTACAGTGTAGCTGGAAGTTAGCCTTCAGCTGTGTGTTGTAACGACAAAGATTGCATTGATAGGAATCTCCCACCACTGCTTTCCATTCCTCCTCTGGAAGGCTACGTTCAACACCCATGTGCAGACCTAGAATATCCAGGTTATCTGTGGTGAAGCGGTTACATACTGCACACTGGAACAGTTTAAGTGAAGGATCATTTGTTTGTGTGAAGCTTTCTCCCAGGTTCATGAGCTCTTCTGACACCAACTGTCCACCACCAAGTCGCATGTCCAAAGGGATCTCACCACCAACTGTTGGGGAAAGAGGAAATAAATCCAGAAGATTAAATTGTGGACTTGCAAGAAAGTACAGATATCTAAACAACAATCTGTTAGTAACCAGTGAAAAGAAACAGACAATTATCTGCACTTTTGCAAAACTTAGTAAATGTAAACAACCTACAAAAGATTCCAGGGAAATACTTCAAGGATAGCACAAAATTCAGCACATGCATTCCACAAATCCTTGACTCAGAGACGAGTTAGCCATGCAGAGACACACAAGTGTTTTACATTTCTGACAAAAAACAGGCCCACAATGAACCCCAAGGTGCTGTATAGTAATCCATTGCAACCTATCAGATGTTTGAGTTTAAACAGGTGACCATCAACTGCTCCTTGGTTGCTATAGGCAACTAGACCTGTATTAAACATTGCATTTTTGATTAAATAAGCCCTTAGGAAGTGTGATCACGGTTACCCAGAAACAGATACTCAGATGACGCATAAATAGTTAAATTTTCCAAGATATGTTTTAAAGATATATCTGAAATCATTATTTTAAAGCTTACATTTGAATACTAAGCCAGGACCATTTCTGAGTCTTTTGTATGTGGGCTCAATAATTCTTTTTGTACACCAGGGCTCTCCGACTGGCGGCCCCCCTTGTGTGGCCCCCCACCTACCGGCTGTGTTTGTTTACCATGTGTAACCTTTAAATGGTATCACTACAGAGATTAACTGGACCCTGCATTGTTTAAACCTCAAATTTAGACTAATCCCCTGTATTGTTCACACCTGAGATCCAGACTGAAACTGCCCACATTGTTCACCTGTTTACACTCATACAAACTGCTGGAGGGGCACTAGCACTGTGTCACTGTATGAAATACATCTTGGAGTACTCCTGATAGGTTTCTCCTGCTCTGTTCTGCATTCCCTATGCTCCCTGTGTGTGCCCTGCTCTGCCTGTGTGTGACATACTCTGCATGTATTTGCCCTGCTCTACATGTGGAACATAAGCCTGGTATTTGTTCTGGGGGTTTGTTAGCATTTGAAAATAAATTATTGTTAGGGGCCCCTAAGGTGTTTAATCATGTGCTGGGGGTGCTGTGTTATCCAAGTGGAAGAGGAGGCATATGGATTTAATGGTATGTCTTAACATGACAACTTTTTTCACATACGAGTGATAAGGGATATCCCTGCAGTGAGAACAAACCATTTGGTTTATTGGTGAGCTACTACCATTAATGTGGACATGATGTTGTGGGTGTGGTTTAAAAACAGGGAGTGGTCAACACTGTCTTTCATTATCGGCCCTCCACTATGTAGGCCGGAAAAATTTCGGCCCTCGGTACCACAGAAGTTGGACATCAATGTTGTACACTATTACAGTGTATTTCAGTGTGCTGTTGGTACCTTTTTCTACATTTCTGAGCCTTAGACTGACCAAATTGCGGCAACCCAACTTCCTGTCTCATACTAAAGGTCTTGGTTGCTAAAAATACTATACACAATGCAGTTACCACTCATCGTGATAGAAGTTACTATACTTGGAGCTGACAGAATTTTTTGTCAGGTGACCTACATGCAAGTATAGGGGTGACTGCTGCTTTAGATGTTTTAAGTGCTAAGATTCAAAGGAAAAATATACAGTGCAAACAACAGCCTTTCCACTGATATTCTTTCATTTAAAATAATACAAGTTAGTAAATTATGCTTTCTGTACAGTTCAGCTAGGTTTACTTACTAGAGCATCCACCAATGGCAGTTGTTAGGTAATATATCAGATACTGACAGTTTTTGCTTATATAATTTCAGTCTTGTTCATAGATTTGTGCTCATGCTTCAGCATCACTGTACCAGAAGTTTGTATGCATGTAATCTGGGTTATTGTTGCAGACTGCCTCATTTTAGAGAGTAATTTCTGTCTCATAAAACTAGTTTTTTACTCTTTTTGCAGTAAAGTACAACAGTAGCATTCAAGTAATAATACTCAGAATAAATAAATAATGCAAAACCAGGGAGTTAAATTTGAACAACCAATAACAGCATATCATTGTCCCTTTGTTGTACAGTGCAGAGCAGGTTGCCTATAAAGAAGAATTGGTACTCACCAAGAGCAGGAGCCATTCCAGGCATCGGGCTTGTTGCATCAAGCTGGAAGCCACCCATGATATATTGGGAATCTGAAGCTGGATTTTCCATTTTCAGGTTCATGTTCTGTGCCAGGTAGAACTGGTACAGCTCAGCTTCAGCAGGAGTGGGTAGGCTGCTGAGACCTAAATGCCTATTATGTTGGATATGGGTCATGTTCTGCTGAAGTAGCATCATATTGTGCATGTGCTTCTCACTGGTCATGTGAATACGTAGGTTCCTTGCAACATTGGTTTCATAATCACACACTTCACAGCGCCAGGTGGGTTTTGTTTTTGGTTTAGTGGGAGAGGGAGCTCCACAAGAATGACTAATGTTGGAGGCAGCAGCAGCTGCAGTGGCAGCAGCAACTGCAACTCCAGCAGTGTGGCTGAAGACTTGATCATTACCTCCATTCTGCAGGTTCTGCATGTTGTTTAGATGCTTATCAGACTGCATATGAATACTGAGGTTGCCTTTGGTAGTGGTAGAATAGTTACATACCTCACAACGGAAAGGTTTGTAACCACATGTATAGCTCTCTCCCCTGGCAAGTCGAGGATGAGACTGTCCAGATTTGCAGTATGCACAGGAGTCACCTGATTCAGGGTGCTTCTCCTTCATGTGTGCTTCCAGCGTTTGCTGGTACTTATAATGCCAGTTACACTTTGGACATTTAAGAGTCTTGCATGAGTTTCGGGAGTGCATCATAGTCATGTGTCCACCAAGTGAGCGTGAGGAGCCCAGCACAGTGTCACATTTTGGACACTCCACTCCACTCCCAGAAGCACATTCCCCTAATCCAAGATCACAGGGGATATCAACATGCTGGTGGTGGGTGGTAAAACTTCCATCCTCACCCTCTGCACTTTCATTTGGTTCAGGTGCTGTGGCATTGTCCCTATTGGCACTTTCATCATTAAAGTCCAATTTTCTCCTACCCTCTGCCATGCTGGCACCAAAGCCATCATTATTAAAGCTTAAATGGTTCCTCTTGTTTGCACCATCAAAGTCAACAAAGGAAGAAGAACTAGTAGTGGTGCCCCTTACAGAAGTCTGGGACACATTAGGCAATAAATTAGAGTTTGAAATACTTTGGTTTGTGAGAGACAGGTCCTTATGGCCACTGCTCCCGGCAAATGCCCCAGTGTCATCTGGAGGCTGGTCCATCAAATCATCCTCAAGCCCAGTAGAGAGCAGTGTTTTGCAATCTTCTTCTTCATCATCATCATCTTCCTCCTCCATCTCCTCTTCCTCATCACGATCATCATCTATCTCAACCCTTTCTGACAGGCTAACCTGTTCTTCAATTTTCTCATTTTCCAGTTCTGTCATTTCTAGATCTTTGCTATGGGTATGTTTGGTTTTGCCAGAGCCTGAGGAGGTTAAGGGCACTGGGGATATTGGGGAATTAAGGGAAGAACTAGGCAACCCCCCAAGATTAATTAAAGCATTTTGTGTCTGATCTACTGCGTTAGATACAGCTTCATTATCTTGCAGAAGTGCTAGACTAGCTTGCAGACCCTCATTCCCCTCCACTCGTATGCCACTAAATTTTCCATAAAAACTATTACCAGCACCAGCATAAGTTGCAGAAGAAACAAAAGGGTGCTGAGAATTTTTGTTTTTTGGTTCCAGGAAACTAACAAGTGGTTCCTTATCTTTGCCAATACCTTGAATGATGGCAGAAATGTTCTTGTTACTAAGAATCTTCCGCTCATCCTCACTCAGAGTAATTCGGTGGTCATGCACAGCATGGGTTACAAATGATCGAACATAGCCAAAGGAAAGCTTGCACAAAAAACACATTAGAATTGGTTTCCTCTTACCATACAGCACAAAGTCATCATATTTGGACAGGTCTACATTATTAGGGACATCTTTGGATACACATGAACTTTTGGCAGAACCATCACTGTTAAGGTAATCCTTGTTGCTATTGTGTCGCACATCAAAAACCCGGAAGCTGTGCAGTACAGGGCTAACACCCGTAAGGGCTGAGGTATTCAGGAAAGACTTGTCTGAACTCTCAAACCACTTCCTGAAAGATGAGGCTATGTGAAAAGTGTTGATAATTTGTGGATAAACTGAACCAGCAGAGGAAGAATCCTCGGATTTTCCTGTGGAACTAGGCAAGGAGTTTGTGTAGAGGGAAAGAAAAGGCCCACCGGGACTGCTGTCACAAGCTTCACCACTTTGTAGCAGCTGGCTAACACTTTCAACTATATAAGCAGACCCATCTGGCTGGTAGACAATTTCTCCAGTCAAATTCTCTACATCACTTTCTTCCTCGCCTTCCTCACTCATATCACTCTCACTCTCCTCTTTCAATGGAAAAGAGGGCTGTGCACTACGACAGTGATGCTCCATGTAATCCTGCAAACAAGCAAAGGAAGATGAACAATCGTTACAGCAGACTGTTCTGGTAGACTCAGAGATGGCACCAGCTTGGTTAGAGCTCTCAGAGATGCATTCATTAAATGAGCTCCTTATGCCTTCCAGAGACCCATGGCTCCTCATATTGGACTGCTCCATGTTGCCTGACTGGTCAGGGTTAAGGGCACTGTTGCATTCAGTCCATTGTTGTGAAGGAATGCTGCATCCATTATCTTTCCCAGGGATTACAGGAGTGTCACAGCTTTCCATGGCGAGGCCTACATGGAGAGTTCATTGCACCCAAAATGTTCTGGATCTAAAGAAAAAAAAAACAGTATGAGAACCAAATACGATTTGTATTAATCTACAGTATTTTGTATTCAAATTATATTTTTTTTACATAAGAGCATCATTTAAAGCAATAAACATATGACGGTCCTGCCAATTTCCCAGTATCTGTCTTTTAGTGACTTGGCTGCTTAACTAGAAGGGATATAGTTTTTAGGAACTCTTGGATGTCTAAAGTGTAACAGGCACCCAAGAGTTAGAAAAGATGTACAGAACTACTGTAAAAATTCCAGTAACTGTTGAGGACAAATTTTTATTCTGTTATGCTGATATGGTGACAGGTAAAACAAAAACCAGTACAAACACGAACATTCAAAAATGCACAATAAACAGAAGAAGTTAAAATGTAGCTAGTGCTGCTATTATGCCCATAATTCAACAGTGGGACACAGCTTATTAAGGGGTGATTGACATATTCAAGTAGTAACATTGGCATGGCTTGAAGGGCTGGAGGGTTAACAGGCTAGTTGTAAAATCAATGCCATAAAAGCTTGGTAAGTTCCAGGAAGCTGTGGGAAGGGGAGGCAATGAGCATTGAGAAACACTCTGACTGGGCATTAGGGATTTGTTTATCGATGCAAAGGCTGTTGTGTTCCCGAGGCCAGGCAAAGGGAGAATGGTCTAAAATTAATTCTACAATATTATCAATAAAGAAAAAAACAATAGTTATCCATACATAAGCCAAAGATGGACTTCAAGCAAGTATTAGAATAGATAGTGGTAAACTAGACTCTGCATATGTATTATAAAAACATAGTAATTTAATAATGATATGGTACGATACAGTCCACATATCCTTTCCCTTAGCGTTCAACTCTTGCTTTGACTGTCAGTCAATAGAAGAGAAGCTGCTCTTACTTAAGAAAGTAGAAGTCAAACTCCTCAGGTCGATCAGCACTCTGTCTATAAACAGGTTTTCCCGTAAAATCAATGACCTCTAACAGAAGTGCAGATGTTGACGGCAAAGTGCTCCTAAGCTACACATTCTGCAGTGAAGTAGAAGAATATCCATACTTAGAAGAATTGGCTGCTTAAGATCATTTATACCTGGTAAAAGTTAATGCTGTGCATTCTTTTGGCGCTCCTTTTATATCAAATGCACCCAATATCTTGCAAGCAAATAATTTTGGACAAAACAAAATCACCTTACAAGCTAAATATATCTGACCTTACATGTAGACGTCATAGGAATGCTAATTCTGGGTAGACAGTCATTTCTAAAAAGCTAAAGATCAAAGTGAACAAGCACTTAAATGGAATTCAGGGTAAAGAAGGGTTGGAATCAATGCCACCCAGAAATCCTATAGATTAAATCTAAACACCAGCACCATGTAATCTAAAATAATTAATTAGTATAGTGTTAATTAGCTGATTCTTTCGCTGAGACTACTTGGCAGCAAACCAAAAATACACAAAAGAATAAGTTACATATCATTTTGGCTAGATCAATGCATATTGACGTTACATATAAATTAACTGTTGTTAGCCAGTTTATGGGAAGCTAAATATAAGTCTATTCAAAAAGAATCTTATTTTCAGTTACCAGTTCAAGAACTTTAGAGGGTTTCATTTATCTTTGAAAACTTCAGGAGAAATGCTCTATTTAGGAGTAGTGGTTAAGTGTCATTTATTTCCCTGCAAGCAGCTCGCTGTATGCATACTGCCTAAAATCTAGATAAAGTATTTGTTCACAGTTATCTGGATGTTAGAGTCCAAACTATCCCACCCACCAGGCAGTGGTCTGAATGACAGACTGGAAAGCATTGCAAAATGATAATAAAAATCTAGTTTAAGAAAGTGTTGTCACTTTCAGTTTTGCTAAGAACGATTGCCATTTCCAACATACAACTGAAAGGGGAAAGTGCCAGCTCAGTAGCTTTTAAAGAGGAAGCAACCTCATAAAAACTTTGTGGTCACAGAAAAAGCAGGCTGGAAAATGTTTCAAAGGACAGAAGGAATAAAGAATAGGTAAGGTAGAATGCGGACCCCTTGCAGATGGATAAAATGAAAATGGCAGAAAATCGGGTTCAAAATTATTTGATGCAGCACATCAGTAACCAATTGAGCAGGAACACAGGCCCTTCCATAGCACAAACCTTCTGTATTGAGGAGTGCCTCTGGAGTAGCTTGGGTCCTGTGTGTTTTCCACTCAGCAGGAAAAGACCTGAGGTGCGAGTCTGCCATTAACAGCTGTCTCTTTTCCTGTTGCTCTGGCACAGGGTGCCGGAATTGGCACCATGACAATACAAACAAGAGTTGCCCTGTGCATGCTCGTTAATGGGGCACAGCTCGCACACACAGACACGGGTAATGGCAAAGGCCTTCAAATCTTAATAGGCTCATTAGCATAAACAGCTTTTCTAACAGCAGGATGCTAAAGAAACTACCAAGCCAAACAAGACTGCTGGCGGCTCAGTTACAGCCTTGGGATCACCAGTGGAAAAATCTGTACTCTCTGCCAGTGTGTTTCACGCACAGCCAGAGCAACTTTACCCAGTATCCTTCCTGCTCCTATTTAAGCTACCCGACTCCTGTGTGTGGGTAAGAGAGGCTTGGGGAAAGTGTGTGCCATGGTCTGTTTCTATGCTAATTTTTTTTTTTTTCAAACCAGTGCTGGAATACTTTTATGTGACAGATAAATCCTAATATTGATTTAGTCCCTTGGCTGGATCACAGCCTTTTCACAATCTCATTGATTCTCAATTTGCGGAGTTTATCTAAAACCTAGGAGGTCTCTCATGCAAATACCAGCAGTATTAACAGGCATTCATTAGGACACCTCAGGTTATGCTTTACTATTGGAAACTGGGAAAATCCGCAGAGTATGCTATTGCCTTAGATATATTACAAGTGTAACTGAACACAATGAAGGCCACTTTAAAGAGGAAGTATATTTCATTTTTCGACATTAGTGCAATAAATAAGGCTTGGGCTGAACATACTACCTGCCTTTTGCTTTATTAAATAAATAACTATGTTTTGTTTTATTTCTTGCTCTAAACCAGGGACCCCCAACCTTTTGGATCTGTGAGCAGCATTCAGAAGTAAAAAGGAGTTGGGGAGCAACACTAGCATGAAAAATGTTCTTGGGGTGCCAAATAAGTGCTGTGATTGCCCATTTAGTAGCCCCTATGTGGATTGTCAACCTACATTGAGTCTCTGTTTGGCAGTGTACCTGGTTTTTATGTAACCAAAACTTGCCTCCAAGCCTAGAATTCAAAAATAAGCATCTGCTTTGAGGACCCTGAGAGCAACATCCAAGGGGTTGGAGAGCAACATGTAGCTCACGAGCTACTGGTTGGGGATCACTATTCTACTTCCTGTACCAACAAGCACAGTCAAAACAAATCAGCCGTCCACTGAGAAGCTCCTTTAATACAAACTTTTTAATCTCACACCCTGCAAATGGCTACATGAACTCCAACAGAACAAAAATTATGAGGCACTATAGTAAATATAAAGCGAAGGTTTAAAACTAAACAATGAGAATCACAAACATACAATATGAAACTGTAGGTCTGGTCTGCAGTTGAGATGTGTTTGGATTCAGTTTGAATCCTGCAAAAATCATTCAGTGCATCCTTACTTTAATGTACATTATACTTTCATATAACAAATTCCATGGCTGGATTATCAACATGGTCACCGGATAATTCAGAGGAGCAGTCCAAATCTCAAAGCATTTAATCAGCACCCTCAGTTCAAAACAACCCCCATACAGCAATGTGTTCCTATAAGGCAAGCCATGTTATAGAGCTGTACATTAACATCTTTTAACAAAGGGACATTTATTTTTAGAAAACACAGGACACAAAAAGAGTTAACTGTGCTGATAGACTGATAATTCTGTACATGTTCTTTTATTTCATTTTATCCACTTGTGCTGCTGATGAGCAGGTTTTACCGGAACTGACACAGTTGGAACAGCAGAATTCTGACCAGCCTGCAGTGAGCTAACAAATTCATTTTCATTGATCAGAAATCAGCAGGCAGTAAGTGATGGGAAATTCCATTAGACACAAGCACCTGGTTTCCCAGCCTTGCTCTTTCAGGGAGGGTGAGGTGTGGGAGGGTTTAAGTGGATCTTGCGTCCTCTTTTCAACCTTTTGCCTAATGTCCTATAGGAAAGGAAGTGCTTATATTGGCAAATTTGAATGACCATATCATATATAGAATTAGTAGATATAAGTAAAAGCAATTATTCTAATAAAACCATACTTGGATTCAAAGACATGTAAGATGTCTCTACCTTGTTTTATCAACTTTTCTCAGGAAATGTCCCAGTAACAAAACTATAATATCCATGATTGCTTTTTCGAACGATCACAAAAAAGTTTCCATTACTCATAAAAGTAAAACATTAGCATGACATCCTTCTGCTTGGAATGGATCCCTACATAACTTATAACTATTTAAAAGGTGACTCTTTTGAAGGGAGCCACAAACAATATTAACAATAGTAAACTTTCCATTTTGTTCCTTTACAGTACTTATGAAATACACGTGCTGAATGAATGATTAGGTCAGTTCTGATGAAAGGTACTATGCCCCCCCCCAGAATTCATTATCTCTACTGATTTTTTAGATTGACCTATACTAGATATCTCTACTGATCACTAATTAGTCCTTAAATGTATGTATTGCAATGTGTGTTTCAGATCTGGAGAGCATTAAAGACATAATATACATCCATATATAGAAATTCCACAAGTTTACCCTCCAGTAACTCAATTTTTAAAATAAACTTGTGGTTGAATGAATATTAAACCATGGCCCTACTTTACAGACACCACAAACAAAAATCAACGCAAAGCAAACAAACAAGCCTTATATTGTTTTATTATAGCCCTCAATCTTTATAGCCATCAGAAATACTTTAATTCTAAATAACTAAAAAAATAAATAAATAAATACCTGCGGAGATCGGTCGTTCGGTCGATCAGACAGGTTAATATATTTTGGTCTGCTGCCGATAATATCTCTGCATGTATTGCCGATCGTACGATTTTCAGTGGGAGACACTAGCTTTTCACTAGCTTTGGTCCGACATAACTTTTTTACGATTGCTGTCAGGGGCAGAACATCGGCTGATTTGTTCCTTTGTACTTTATTTGATTGGAATGGTTAGTGGCAGGTCAGGAGATGGGGAAGTCCGATCGTACGATGATTCGTATGAACGGATCTTTGTGTCTATGGCCAGCTTTAGTGTATACCCCTATATATATGCTCAGATATGCATACTAGGTGCTTAAGGGCTGAGCTGCTTATTGTACCTCTTAGTTGCTGTACCATTGGCTGTCAAAATACAGTGGCTTTGTTCTAACCATTTGCTGCATATTTGTTAATTTATATGAATTAGACACAAACTTTTCACAACTCTCTCCACAACAAATGACAAGTTTTGAAATCAGAGCTGTCTGACATTTTTTTGATGTTGTACTACAACTGCCAACCCAAAAATTAAGTGTTATGGACAACAGCATCAAGCAGAGAATGTGTTGTTTTAATTAAGTAAACACCAACCATCCATCAAGTCACATTTGATAAACGTGATCTTAGTGGTTTTTATGCAACATTGCACTGATGTGATCTACCATACAGGACAAGATCTACGGAAGGATCACAATGTCTATGTCTGAGTGGTTATGAACAGTTCTTGACATTGTGTGGTAGTGTTAATATAGCAATATAACCTTAGGACTACTAAGTATAATTTACTTCAAATTTCTCTATTACTAGGTACCGATTAA
This sequence comes from Xenopus petersii, assembly GCA_038501925.1. Lineage (NCBI taxonomy): Eukaryota > Metazoa > Chordata > Amphibia > Anura > Pipidae > Xenopus > Xenopus petersii. The sequence goes on from CM076679.1 coordinate 43,488,706, forward strand.
AACCAGTGTTCTTCCACTTCAATCCTGAGGAACCATTAACAGTTCAGGTTTTAAGTTTTGTTCAAAATGGCAACTTTTGCATAGTTCAAAGGCTGTATCCAAAAACAGCACCCATAACTATAGTTTTTTTTTACTGTCACAGGTTTAATTTGATGTACCTATGCCCCAACAAAAGATTAATAATGAAAAATAAATCTGAGACCCCTCTACCTCGTATACAACCTGTGATGTCCATAGATGTGACTCTAGCTCCATTCTATGTCGCTCACTAAGCTGTGCTGCCTGTGTATGACCATTCGGGACACACAGACAGGCATCACATACACTTCCTTTAGCCTGGAGGTGCTGCACTCTGGTGTAAGACACAGAGCACAGCAGAACCGCCAATGGGCAGGGGTACAAGGGCTACCATAGCACTCTAGCAATTACCCCCCACTTACACAACAATTGAGTCTAAAGTGTGCTCTGAAGATTTATATAACCAACAATATTTTTTATATACCTCTAAAAGCTTAGAAGTCTATTTCTGTAACGCAGGATGTCAGACTTTGCTTTCTAGCTGTTCAGTGAACTACTATTACCTGCTTTTGATTTGTTAAGCTTACAACTAAAGGGCCACAAGTTTGCAGATATTGCTGTAACAGACAGCAGCATCAACATGAGGCCTGACATGCAGAAATGAACTGAAGGGGTTAATAAAAGTGGCCCACAGCGGAGCTGTTAAAGGTAATCAATACTTCTGAGATAATACTCCAGCCTCAGCCACAATATTGATTGCTGGGAATGATAAAACTGTTTATTAGGATTATTGCAAAGACCCTAATAAAATATAGAAACAAAAGCCTATATCAATCGACTTGGCAAGAAGTCAACCACAGGACTGAAGAAGGATGGCACCCCAACGTCACAATAAATGTTATTGCACCAGCAGTACAGCGGACACCTGCAAGTTCATCAAGGGTCACTAAAGTTTCGACATGACTTCTTTTCCTTATAACACCTGTTTGTATCATTGTCACTGTGATTAGGTTTAATTAGGACCTGGCGCAGGCTCTGCTCGCTCAGCTGGGGAACATCATTCCCTGCTTACAAAGAAGGAAACGCCAGCGGCTGTAGCTCTGCCCTCTGACTGCTAAACTCTTTCTGCAACTTCAAAGTAAATCATCAAGTTAAATGGAGATTCCTGAGAAAGGGAGAAGGAGGGGTGGAGAGAAAGGCAGAGGGGCACCCGAGGCAAAATAGGAGCAGCACCCAGCTGCAAAATCCCTGCCTCACCCTATCTCTGCATGGGGGCCCCACCTCAGCAAATGACAGTGGCGGGGTCAAAACCATCACTGAACTAGAAAGTCAGTTCCGTAAAAAGAGAAATGTATCTAGAATGAATCAGCACTGTGCATAAGAGCTGACAGAAGATATTTGGCAAATACATTTTAGTCATTAGGTATAATATGTATAAATGTGTAGGACAGGCCACATTCAGCAGCACTGAGCCTTTCCTCTGCCCAAATATGAAACATTCACAAGGGCTCGAAAATCACCATAGCCATCTCTCAGTGAGGAAACAGGCCCCGCAAGGAAAAGACTAGAGCAGTTTCACTAAATCCCTCTTTGTCTCGACGGTAATTAATATTATAATCCGTAGGCAAGATGCATTAAACCTCAGGGTAGCACACAGCTGGGAAACCCTCCCACTGACCGAGCGAAAGGACCTGCCAAGTCCCTGACTGTCAACTCCCCCCATAAATGAGATCATATTACAACACCCCCACCATTCTGCCCTTGTACACATGGCTCCGACCAGTCACTGAACAGATATTCTAGGCCGTCCACAAACATTGCCACCCATCAAATCTCTGCAAAGAAAGTGCAATTGAGTGAGTGACCTGTACATGTGAAAGTGTATTTGAAGCACATCAAAGCTTCCAGATTTCAAATAAAGGAGATTTATCCTTTGTTGTCTGGGGCGTCCCACTGCAAAAGAGGTGTCTGTGTGCAGGTGCCACAGAGAAGGAAAGTGCAAGGAAGTGCCGAATACTTGTGGCAAAGTGCCTGTTTATGTGGTAGCCCCAGGCTCTCTGCTGCATTCCAAGGCTGTCTGTAATCCTGCCTACATCACTCCCAGGCACACAGCCAGCCATATCCAATCCCTAAACTTGTGGCCACCAAATCTAAAGCCCAAGCATAGGGCTGTGTCTTTAAACAAGGAATAGGACCACACGCTGCATGGGTCATTGTCAAAAAGTAGCTCGCTTTTTGCCCAGTGAAGCGAGTGTGGTGCTTCCATCCCTTTGCTACCTGCCCAAACCTGATCTGGAAAACCACAGTTTGCTTTCACTGATCTCTCAGTTCAGTCACTCCTCCTACAAAAGGACACGAACTTGGCTGTCGAGTCATCAGTGTGTCAGGAAGTGAGGCCTTTCTGGACGGCTCCCAAGTCATTTCCTAGACAGATAGCTCAGCCAGCCTGTATGAACAAACACTCTGCGCCATCCCAAATAACAATGCATGCAACACAAAAGCACAAATAGTGTGTGTGTGATAACCTCGGGCCTACTCTGAAATTCACCACCTTAAATTATTATTCTCCATCAGTGGGTATTAAAATGTATGCAAGGACTGCATGACAGGTGAGAGAAGGGTTACTGGCTCCAAGCCCCATCTGATAAATACAGCTGCATTAAGAAAGCTCTCTCACTTTGAGATATGATGTCACTAACCTTTATTGATCCACAATCAGCGAGCACTGCTTATCTTTCTCTAATATACTAGCTTACTACCCTCAACTCTTGTTTAATACACTGATGGGCCACACAAATGCTTTAGCTTTCCACATACGCACAATGCAGACAATTTAATATTTTTCCTTCCAAGTGTTATCCGACAGTGGGGTCTACCAGTAACTTGTTACAGCCCCAAACTAATGACTGTGGCATTTTAAGCATCTTAATGTGTCTGCACAGACAGAACATCTTCCTAAATAATCAATCCACATCATTAAGATTTACCTTGTTCACTAAAAATAGGTAATAAGGCTACAACCCGACAACAGAGGTTAAAGCAAATGTGCAGAGGACCCAAACATCTGTCCAGACTGAACATGCTGGACCTTTGCATGGAAAACAGCAGGATGCAAGATCAGGCAGAGCACTTGAAAGCTGCTGTAGGACAAGTGTAGGAATTATACCTCCCATTGATTTTCGCTCTGGGGTATTAGAAAAAACACAGCATTTACCAAGAGATTTTTTTCCCTCAAAGCCGACTGCTGACTCAATCCTAAAAGAGACTTAAAAGAAGCTTATCAGACAAACAATCACTGGAGTACCGATCAGCCCAACCAACATTAGCTAGCTGATCCTGTTGTTCCATAAGGACATCTCAAAGAGGCTGCTGCCACCAAACTTCATAAGATAGAAGACAGTTAAGGGAGAATAACTCTAAAACATGTCCCTTGTCACTCATCGTTGTCCCTTTTCTGTTCTCTGCCCCCAGGCTGAAGGTAGCTGCAAGCCTGTTGGTGAAGGAAGAGATTAGAAATATCGGCAGCTACTAAGTAAGACTTTAATTTACTGCTAGATCAATAGCTCTGGGAGTTCTATTGGCAAACTGTCTACATCTCTATTGACTCACACAATTCCTGTTATCAATTTATCAAAAATTATCAGATATGGTTTAAATTAAACAAATAAGAAGCCAATGAGCTACTATGTGCCAAAATGCATTTGTCTAAAACAGGCCATTACATGGAATTAAAAGTTTCGGATTCTTTAAAATGGGCACGAGGAGCTGAGATTTTCTATGAAAAACTCTGTGATGCCACAATGATTTGAACATTTAAAATTTCCACTTTCTTGTGTCTGCAATACCTTGCACTGTATGTGCCAGTTAGTTTCAGTGGGTCTGTTGCAAAGATATGTTTGCTTGTTCTTTTGAGACCTAAACAACCTGTACGCAGATGGGCAAAAGGATGAAAAATATAAAAAATATATAAAATAGGTGCTTATTGGGACTCTGTGCTCTGTACTAACATGCTGCCAGACAAAAACAATAAAGCTCTAATGAGGAGGTATGTGCTAATTAGTCCCCACATCTCTTCTTACCACATTACTTGATGCTGGTGTGGCTTTCAACAGACCACTACCACAGATATTTAGAAATGCACATACACAATTCTGCCTATACTTATGTATTACAGTAACAAGTCTAACAAAGACTTGATTAAGGGGCAACATTATCAAGCTAAAAGGTTTTGCTTGTGTCTGAAAACAGTGAGCTGAGAAAATTAATTAATGAATTATTGTATTGAATTGTCCCCAAGCAGCCTGCATCTTTTCTGTCATATTTCATTAACTGCACAACCTCTCTTGTAAAGGGAGCAGAGACCACATGTATTCTGAAAAATGAGGGGGGCTTGAATGCTATGGGAGCTCCCCCAAATGTTAAGTATAGCTGAGCCCTCCCACTCCTGAGCAGTCAAAGCAATATCTTAGTCCCCAGTGGTTCTTACAAAGGGCCCACAACACTCACAGGGTGGGTGGGACACAATTTAGATGAGTGGGGCACCATGATTTCTGATGGCAATCCTGTGCAACATAAACAAATGGGAGTGCATTAAAACTATTTTCTATAGAATGTATCCATTTTAAAATTTGAATTTCCTTACTATGGGTCAAAAATATAATATTATGTATATATGTTTCTTGATAAACAGTACAGAATAAACCAGGTTAACAATGGCCAAAAAGATAACAATATAAAAAGGAAGAGAGGGAGAAGAGCTGCCAAGCATTCCCCCTTCCTAGATGGGTACATAAAATGAAATATAAAGGAGTAGAACCTTTCCTTCTGGCTGTTAAATTGCAATGCACACAAAAGGTTCAATGTACAGAATATGTCATTGAGTGCAGTGGTATTAGCTCATACACTGTAATGGCTCAGGGGAAACTGGCACTGACCCCAGCAGCACAAAATGACAGAGGACATCCATATGGATATTTGAGAGTGTTCATGCATAGCTATGTACATCTGAGTATGCTTCTCTGTTTACCTGTGTGGGTGTTACTGTATGAAATGGCCTTACTTCTTTCATTCAAGAGAAAATAGAATATGCACTCTGAAGCCCCCCAGTTATGGTAGAACTAAAACTTCAGGCTGTAAGGGGTTGCTGGGAGTTGACATTTAACGACATCAGATGCACTAACTGCAATATTCTGTGCCAAAAAACTGAAAATATTACAAATATGAGTAGTTCCAGAATGTAGACATTGCAGAATGCAGCCATTGTCGCAAAACACTGGTTAAAGAAATATTTTATTTGATGGCTATATCTGCTATACAGCGCAATGTCTGTCTTCCCATAATTACGGTTTGTGAATAAATCCCATAATTTAGCTTCTTTCAGCCATATCACAGTGACAATGAAGCGTTTCCTTTTTATGGAGCAGGAGAATGGCTTTTAGCCAAGTCTGCTGTATGTTACTAACAAACTTACTGTTATCTGAAACAAATTGCAACTCTTTGTGTATATGTACCATTAATTTCATTTAGCTTTACTCTCTAGTTATTTTAATTCTTGATAGCACAAGGTAGTAGCAGGTTTCTGTACCTGGCCTTCGATGAGGGCAAACCCCTCTTTCTATCGGGGCAGAGCCATTCCATGGGAGTGAGGTCACTAATCCTCCCCTAGGCAGCTTACAGACCTCCTTGTTAAAGTTGGAAAGGAAGCTTGGATAAACATTAACCCCACAGGGAATCTGCAATCCCTTTTCACATTCAAACAGATTAATTGATGAAATTTGATGGCACAGGGAGGGAACTGGGGCTGTTTACATTAATTTAACACACTTGTAAACAAATCAAAGCAAATAGTACGATTAGCGCCAAGTGCTCAAGGGAAAGGTGTTTGCGACCTGTAGGTGGCTAGCTGTAGGGTCAGACTACTTCAACCTGTTGCCAAACATTTTTAAATGCAAGTTCACAGAGCAGCAGCCAAAAAGATGAGAAAGGGAATTCCTACTTTAAGATGAGCACGGATACTTCAGCCAAAACAGACAAAAGGCATTTCTATTAACTTTGATTTTATACATCAACACCTTCACATACAGTGTTGTTTCCACACAATTATTAATGCCCACATCTGCTGTTTTTCAAGATTAAAGAAGCAAGAATTCTAAACTTACTTGAGACTGCATTCATTCAAGCACTATCATTTACCAATACCAATGTTACCAAAAATCCAAAGAAAAGAAAATGCGGCCAAGACAACAGTATCAGTCTCTAGTAAGCACTGCATACAACATTCATAAGGTACTTCAAGAATTGTGTACTGCACAGGAGGGATTTTGTACCAAAAGTGTGAATTTCTGGACTGAAATATGGCCCACATCTGCAGGGACATGGATTTTGTTCACCAGTAGAAAAGCCACGGTATGTGACATTAGCCTGAGGGTGAAAGAGTTAATGTCACAACAAGGGGGGGTGAAGATATCTGTTATTTTGTACTATTTGTAGTTTGCTTCACAAAAAAAAAAAAAATCTTCTAAGTTGTAAGCATGTTCTGTAAATGAAATGGTGCAAACTCTCAAACAATCCATTTTAATTCCAGGTTGTGAGGCAACAAAATGTGAAGAATACCAAAGGGGTGAAGACTTTTGCAAGGCACTGTAAATATATGAAATTTAACCCCAACAGAAAATAAGATTATGCGATAAAAGTATGTTTAGTCCTTAGGTGAAAAAATGGCTCAGTATCCCACAGATGGTCAAAACATGCTGTTTTTTTTTCTTGCAATACGCTACAATTTAATTTAATTTGGCTTTTTATTCAGCAGTTCTCCAGCAGTCTGGTTGCTAGGGTGCTAATAACCCTAGCAACCACGCACTGATTTGAATAAGAGATGAATGTGAATAGGAGAGGGCCTGCCTTACAAAGCATTTGTTTTCACATGGGCTCAGTGACCCCCATTTGAAAGCTGGAAAGAGTCAGAAGAAAAAGGCAAATAATTAAAAAACATAAAGGTGAACCACCCCTTTTAGAAACAGCAAAGTCAAGTACAACTGGTAGCTTTGGATACAAGTAAATGACTTCTAAAGGAGTTTAGTGGCTTTTTATGCATGATCATGGATTATTATAGTGCATATATATTTTCTAGACCATGTGATGTGATTGCACTTTTTTGCCAGAAAGGAAGTAGATGCTATGTGTACACCACTGGAAAGAACTAAAGACCAGATGTCTAAACAGCACAACAGCATTCCAGTGGAATCACACAACGGTCTCCCATGGGGCCTATAATATTGGAGTGTAGCGTATTTTAATCTTACAAAACATATGGCAGCATTAATAATCGTTGATCTGAAATGTTCATGTATAGCACTGATGGCTTCAATAGCTCTAACATAATTTTTAACCAGGAGACTTGTAGCTATAAGGCAGAACAAAAAAAACCCTGCACTTTAATAAAATATACATTTTAGGGATGCACCGAATCCACTATTTTAGATTCGGCCGAACCCCCGAATCCTTCATGAAAGATTCGGCCGAATACCGAACCGAATCCGAACCCTAATTTGCATATGCAAATTAGGGGTTGGAAGGGGAAAACATTTTTTACTTCCTTGTTTTGTGACAAAAAGTCACGTGATTGCCCTCCCGTCCCTAATTTGCATATGCAAATTAGGATTCGGATTCGGTTCGGCCGGGCAGAAGGATTCGGCCGAATCCGAATCCTGCTGAAAAAGGCCGAATCCTGGCCGAATCCCGAACCGAATCCTGGATTCGGTGCATCCCTAATACATTTAGGAAGTAGTGATGAGAGAAGTTTCGCAGCAGAAATGACGCCCGTAGACTGTAATAGGTGAAAAAATTTATTGCGGCAATTTGTCGTGCGTCAAAAAATATTTATTGCCCATAGACTTCAATGCATTTCGCCGAATTTTAGGCGAAATGGGTCAGATTCACCCATCACTAGTGGCAAGTACAGGGGTCCTTTCATGCTCCTAAATAACATGCCAGAGGACACCAATGTATTGCGCAAACAGTATTCAGCACACATACATGGCCAAAACCCTTTGCTCTCCATTTTGCGAGCAAACATCAGATGGGTAAGGTGCGAAGTGCAATTTGCTTTCCAAGAAGTATAGCTACATACAGGGCAGATTATATATTTCTTTTTAAATTTCAAAGGTGAGGCATGACAAGGAAGGCTGGCGTCATCAAAAGTGAGAATGCATTCAGAAAAGCTCACTCCACTCTGGCTCTTTGATTCCCCACAATCCTGTTACTACAAGATTTTTTTTTATGTTAATCAAACAGAAATTAGAGAGGAATGCAGAAGGACAGGTCTTTGCGGACAGCTGCATGTACCTACAGTCTCCATTAACCCCTTGAGCTAAAGTTTTGTACAGCAACAAATGGATGCTTCTTGGATGTCCAATATTTTGTCAAGTCCAGAATTAGAACACAATAATATACAACAAAGTATACAATAATATAAATGAAGATTAGTGTAGTATATATCAAAAATTGATGTAGGAAAAATGTGCAATAGACCCTTACTTAATACTACTTTTCTACAATGAAGCCTACTAAGCACTTCAAACCACTGCAGGCTCCAGTATAATGAACACATAATACCAATTACTCCAATTGTATAGGGGAAAGATGTCCTACTTCTACTTTTAACTAGGGTTTTAACTAGGGTTTAAGGTTACATATTGATTTCTTCCAAATATTTTGAAAATGCAATAAATTGCCTTAAAGTTATTTATAAATGTATTGCCAATTATAAGCAGTAATTTTTTAGCCATTTTTGCTATTTGCACTCACTCCTGGTTCTGACTTTTGAAGCAATGTAGCAGTAGTCAGTTCTTATCTATGTATGTTAATCAAGCTGGCTTCTGCAACATTACTTCAGGACCATTACTTGTATGTAAGAACTGCACAACTGTATGGTACTGTGTAAATAAATGATAATGCAGGTGTCAACCAGACACTCTTTCATTAGCAACTGGCAAACTGCCTCCTAACTTTAAACTACTTGATCAATCAATGCTACCTCAAACTGAACCTAGCTATAACAGAGCACATCATTCCACCTAAACAGCAGTGCTCCTCCTCCTTTTACCATTACTGTTACTATTAATGGCATGAGCATGAACTCTGTTGATCTGCCACTCTGTCCAGGGGTAATCTTTGACCATTCCCTATCATTCTCAACTCATATTATTGGCACTGTAGGAAACATTCTTTCAACCTCTTCTAAAAGAACAGATCCTACCCCGGAACATTATGTGGTCCAGTCCTAACACTTAAAAGCCAAGCAATGCCCAAAGCTATGTGTATTTTTGCTAACAGATATTTGTGCATGATGTTTATGTATCCAATTAGATGGTAAGCTCTATGGTGCAGGGATGCCTTTCCTATTATGGTACTTACCACATCATGGCACCAAAACTGTATATTTATACTGTTATATTACACTTTTTTACCCTGTGTGTACTTTTATATACACTAAAATTGGACAATGCTGCATTTCCTAGTAGCACTATAAAAATATATAAATGATAGATAGATTAGATAGATAGATAGATAGATAGATAGATAGATAGATAGATAGATAGATAGATAGATAGATAGATAGATAGACAGACAGATATAGATATACACACACACAGATACATTAATAAAAAATTATAAAGTATACTGCTTTCAAGAGCAATTATATATACAAATAGCTTTACATCATTTACATACAATTATACTGCACAGTACTCCAAACACAGATAGGAAATAAGTGCTGCTACAGTGCTGTTCTAGAGAAATCCTTAGTAAATTAGCAGTATGGAAGCAGAGAATTATTTGTGTTAAAAACCATGAGCTATAGATTGTGATCTAGCCATTTCTTACGTATTTGTAAAGGTCCTCTTGTAATTTTATACTAACACAAGTTGTAAAGCATTCAAGATGAAGGTTATGTTGGAGTGTGTCCACCATTACTTGTGCATTTTAAAGAAATTGTAATGACAATAAAGCTACAATTTTGCCACTTTATTGTTCTGTGTTTCAGTACATGACTTACTGTATCTATGAAAGTGTTTCCAAATTCAGCTTGCAGTTACAGACTAAGCTATTTTCTTATGCCAAGCTACACAGGCACATATTTTTATGTGGTTCAGTCAACTTGCAGCTTACCTGCATGATCATGTGAGCCTGTACAGCCACTTACAGAAGAAAAAAAACCTGACTAGTTGTTGACCCAATTATGCTATATATGGATATCACCCCTCCACCTCCACCACTACTTGGTCTGAGTGTGTCAGCTGTACGGATGTGCATAAAACCAAAGACGATCTTGAAAACCAGTTGGCTGGGTTCAATGCAGTGTAGTTGGAAAAAGCCAATGGTGGGTTATTAAATGTAAATGATATGATTGTGTAATGACTGAATATGACAGACTGAGTCTATTCAGCGTCCGAGTCTGCGTCTGAGACAAAAAGAAACAAGCAGAAGGTACATTGCCAATGCTAGTATACAGATAAATCACAATATAACACTTATGTATTTTTAGAAGGATGCTTGTTCCTTTCTGCATTAAAATAGCCTGCCCAAGCCTGGAATATACATAGAACGGTTGATGTAATGAGAATCTATGTTGACTCCAGATGTGGGCATTAGATATCATTTGTAGACATGATATGATTAAGAAATGGAACCACACAACAATAGGCATAAAAGGTATGATATTATAAGGACAGCAAATAGATCAACAATTTAAGCAAAGATTTAGATCTCCAAAGATATAAAAATCCCTTGCATGATTGAAGGGAGAAAAGCAGTACCCCGGGAGTACATCTGGTGAATAAATGCATATAATTCCATAAACATTATACTTATCAAGAAATTTGAGAGGTCCGAGTTAAATATTTTGCCCAATTTATTTGGAAAGTACAACTCCTATGAAAGGTCCTTGGTGACTAGACACAGCTACAGCTATATTTTGAGCAAGTGTTATTTTGAGCAAGTAGTTCTAGGTACACTACAACAATCTATATCATGTAAAACCTGATGTGCTGCCACGTGACATAACACTAGTTGGGCTCTGTTCTATAATCATTTAAAAGAGCTCTGCAGTACTGCCTCCAATATCTCTAACTGGACTATACGACTGAGCAGGGAACAATTTCAGATGAAAACCACCATTCCCCAAGCAATCCAGCAATGTTCTCTAGAACATTAGTCTGAGCATTTTAAATATATATAAAAAAATATATATTTACATTATGAATAAACGAGAACAGGCAAATACACCGAAGCCTATGCACCTTTGGCCTTTGGTCATACTTAGTCGCCATTCAATGCTGAAGAATAGGAAAATTAAACGCAATACATAAATGTCTTGATAAGAGAAAAATGTCTTTACAATTCTTCATATCTCTGAGGATATCAAGGTTTGCGGTATTGGTTACTTAAATAGCTCCAATGGCACAAAGCACACACACACAAGCCTTTATCATAACCACAGCATTGTCTCAGTCATGATTCCAAGACCAAAAAAAATCATCCCTTCCCTGTGCACTATAGTGGTAAGACATGCGTGCAAGTGGTTCTGTGGAGCCTCTTTCTCTTACATTAAAGCTATATATTTTCATCTTATAACTTGCAGATGGGGGGGGGGAGGATTCTGGGTACCCACACTCCCTCATTGAACACAAACATTCCTGCACCAATGATATATCGCTGGAGCTTCAGCTTCCCCCTGACAAACTATTCAGCCTGAGTCTGCACTGATCCCAGCACAACACACTAAACAGCACAGAAGGCAAACTACAGCCCACTACATAGCAATATACAGGAGGTATGTCAACAAACCCATATAATGGTTTTTTTTTTTAATATTCATTATGTGCAGACAATGCACTAAATTCAATCTGTGCTGCTTGGTTTATATAGTTCAGGGGTAATGAAACAGAGATGAAACAAAAGATACAACCAATGTATGGACATCATCTGGGAATCTGGGGGCACGCACGTAACATCTACTACAGTCACTCTATGGGCAGAACATTCTGCCTTTTGCCAAGAATAATGCAGCAATACCATGAAAACTAAGAGTCAGACCCTCCCTGCACAGCCACAGGCATGTACTACTTCTTCTCTAATCAGGCCTAATCTCACTAGTATTATTATTAAGATGCAACTCGATCAGGTCCAGTGATACTGAGGGGGGGGGGGTTGGCCAAGAGAGAGTGTTTCTGACTACTACATAAGAGTTATAGACTTTTAAAAAAAAAAAAAAAAAAATAAGAATTTATATATGTAGTGATATACAAATAACAAGGACAATGACAAGCCAGACAAGGAGGGTTCTCATAAGGCAATCAAAAAAGGAGTACATATGTGTTATTAAGATTCTATACGAGTGGAAGGCATAAGGAAATTTAAAAATGTTCACATCAGAATCCTCACGCGTCCACAAAACCTGGCAGACAGCAAGAACCAACTTTTTATTTATACTAATAAGGGTGTAAAGTCTGCATAGAGAAGCAATTAAAATGCAGACAATGAAACAAGAAATAGTAATGAGGGAAAAATTCCATCTGCATGAGAGGATGACCCCACCTTTCCCATCCCAGTGAAGTTTATTAAATATTATCTCCAATTGCTTCAGGATGCCCATAAAGTAAAGGTCTGGTCATGCTAAAAAACAAATGAACTCCAACACATGCATCATGGTTAGATGGAAATGTCATATATCTGTGTACAAAGGAACAGAGTATAGTAATTCTAAGCTAAAGCAATTCTTTTGCAAGTTTTGCAAGGTAAAGGCAGCTTTAAGAAAACCTCATTTTTAGCACGCTTCAACGGCCCACTACAAACATAATGAACTAAAGGGGTCAGCGCACAGCAAGCAGCTTACCTGCAGCCATAATAGACCACACACAAGTCTAGTTTACCTGCAGCTTTCCTCTCCTATATGCCTATGAGATTTGAGGAAGCGATGCACATAATCCTCCAAGTGAAGTTAAAATGAGACAAATGCCTTTGTAGGACTTACATAGTAATAGTGCTGCATGGTGAATTGTGCCTTTAATTGCTGATGAAAAAAATTGCGTGGAACCTTTCATACCAGGCTTTTCTCCGTAACAATGTATTTGTACATTTTTATATATATATAAATTGATAATTGATGTCCTTCAGGTCTTGTTGCTGTGGAGACCAAAGCTCTATATCCCTAACTGGATATTCTCTGCAGGCAAAGGCGGGTTTAGGGAAAATATCGTCTAAGATTGGCTGCAGGGTGGTAGCCTCTGCACGCCTAACAACCTTTAAGCAAACCCTAGGTAAACGGTATATTCTGCTTAAAAAATATTAAAAAATAATAACAGCATATACAGCCCACTCCCCAAGTCCAGTCATAACAAATTCCCGCCAAACTATTAAAAATATTTTTTAACACCATTACTGACATATTTACCATAAGAATGACTAACTCCCCCCCAAAAATAATACAAGAAAAGTATTAACCAAAACCATAAAAGAAGTCTGGTGCATAAAGCAGATTCAGTATCATGCAATACAGAGGAGGCATATTCAGAAATCACAAGGTGTGAAAAACAATACAAAAGACACCGCAAACGTACAGAAAACACAGTACAGGCCCAACATGGGGGGAAAAACACCTTATAAACATAGTTCAACAATATTTGGATTACAAACAATGCACTTCTCCTTTATAGGTTGAAAAATCTCCTGAGAAACTGACTGATTATAGCACGAGGCTTCCTCCCTGTTATTCATGGTTGATCGTCACAAAACCAGAAAATTATAGCCGTCACAGGTTAACAGGTAAAAAGAATAAGCAAGATAGAGTGTTGTAAGAACATAAAACTATAACAATAAGTATACACTTGAGGGTAACCTGAGAAGCACTCAAAGGGCACAAATGTGGTTTGTACACCCAGTACCCACTTGCAAAAAAACAAAACACCACTTTGTGTTCACCTCAGACAGCAAACCCTGCAGCCTGATTTCTGTAGGCAGAGAGCACACATGGGTCTCCAAAGCCCTTCAGTCAGAAAAATGCACCTTAGCTCAATTCTTCTGGAACAAAAGGCAGGCAGCAGAGGAGCACAGAGAGGTTACCCTAGGGTTTCGCAGCAAGCCAAAATGTCAACAGCGAGGCACTTTCAGCCATCTCTGAATGCTGGGAGCTTAGAGAACGATGAACACAAAACTGTATGCTTAACTCACCCAGCTAGTGAGAGTCACATTCAGGCCACACTTCATTTGCAATGTTTGTGTTCTCTCTGCACAAACTGAAAGGGAGGAAGAAAAAAATAAAATACAAATGAAATAAGTCAAATATTTACTCGAAAATAAAGTCTTACAAAAAAATAATAATGATAAAAAAATGAAATGCAAAAATAGAACGCTGAATCCCCACTTTTCGTCTCTCTCAGCAGGAGACTGGCAGAGAGAGTCTCGATTTGCAGCTGAATTGAAAATTACACAATGTTTTCTCTCTCTTTTTTTTTTGCCTCTCTGAAGAAAAGATTTAAGGAAAAATAAGCAGGGAGCAAATCAACAATCAGATGAGGGAAGTTAATGGGATGAATTACAGTACATTCTGTCCACAGAATCAAATACCCCCTAAACAAAACCTGCAGTTAGGCACACGCAAACCAGCAGTATGTGTAAATATGTTCACTAAAGTCATCGGAGGAGACAAATAAAAAGCACTAAACTGAAAATATGAGAGGAACTATGAAGATTTCAGATGATAAAAGGAACTCTGACAAAGAGACAGTTACGTTTATGAGGGACAAAAAAAACATACAATGTTGGGGAAAAAAAACGAGAATACTACATAAAAATGGCCCCAGACACTGCAGATTTTCAGATACTTAATATTTATTGGTGCTTTAAATCTAAAGGCAACAGCTTTGTGTTTGACTTAATACTGACCCAGACAGAGCCTCTAATGAGGCAGCATTACAGTCAGCCTGTAATGCTGAATTTTGAATGCAGCAATGGATTTTGTTACATAATAATTAAAAAAAAAAAAAAAAAGAGGGACACTTTTGAGGCCTAAATTGAATGTGGACATTTAAAAATGGTTACACCTTGACGACTTACTGTACTGAAGGACGTCACATTCCCAATAACACCACTGATCATATATAATGCTGTCACTTTCCAAAAAAAGAAAATGAGGAAGCTCTCCAAATGAAATGTATTTTTTATTTTTTTGTTGCCTGATAAGCATTGTTTAGAAGGTGGAAGGAAAGGCATAAAAAGGTATGTTCTGAGGCCAAACCACAAGGCCTTAAAAGAGAGTACAGGCCAAAACCGTACAGTGTCTCCCCATGCAAGAAGAAAATAAGTGGAGATATGACTAAAAAAAAAAAAAAACAATCAACAAAGCAATGAGATCATAACTATAGAAAAATGCACCCAAATAATCAAGGGAGCATCTCCATACACTGTTACTGATAACGTGAGAAGTGTGCACCGCTCCCCTCTCCTGAAACACCCCACATCTGTAAATCCATAATCACGGCAATGATTTTACAACTACAAACATGTGAAGTAACTGTAAAACCACAGAATCACAGTCGATTATCCCCATGTAATAAAATGGTATCCTCTTGGGCACTATAGGCACAGATACATGATTATCAACTTTATTTAAAAAAAGGTAGAAAAAAAATCACTAAGTCACTTCACTGTCATATTACAATAAATCTGTAAGCCAAAATTTAAAAAAATCGGGGGCAAGGGTTGGGCTTATTCAGTTATAAGATAGAAAATACTTTCCATTTTCTTATGCTAACAAATTATTATTTAAATGCCTTTTTTCCTCTCATGTTGTATCAACAGGAATAACTGGTCTGGTGTGATGGGCAGCATATTCAAAACTGCTTTGTAATATGAGCTGCAGACCTAACCTTATTTGCCTGAATTCAATAGGGTTTTTGATGGTTTTGTTTTAGCTAAGCTTTAGAGCAAATACTTTACAGGCAGGTCGCAATCTGTAACACAAGAGAAAGGGAAACAGTGAAAAATTAAAAAAAAAAAAAAAGTGGGGGATACACAACATACAGGAGGGTGGATGGGGCAAGAAAGATGAAAAAGCAAAATAACAAAACTGAAGCAGCTGGTATTCCTTTCTATTATTCTTTGCGCTATTGTCGCCTCTCTTAACATACGAGCTGACCCCGTTTGTCGGACAGCTTTTATGCCTCTCATTCCAGGATTCCCGCACCTTCCTTCACAGTCTCGAACTTGATGTGACCCTAAGGAGGCAAATCACTGAGCCCCCAGGAAAATAATTCCAAATAAAGCAGGGGTACATAGAGATACAGGTTGTACACTAAGCAGGAGGAAGATGGGCCTGTCAACTGAAAACTACTAAAACACAAAAAGCCTTCAGCCATTGTTGTAGATTCTTGACTTAAAAAAAAATAAAATGTTTGTAAAATCTACATGATTTATGGTAAAAGGAAGAGTGATAATATATTAAAAAATTAAATACAAGACAGAAAAACAGATTCAGAAAATATTTTCTAGAAAATTAAAAAGAATTGGAACAAAGAAAAATAAAAAGACAGCAAGAGAGTGAATGTATAGGTAGCATGCAATTTTCTATTAATAGAGTAAAGCAAGCTGTAGTGGCTGAAAAATGAAAGATTTCAGTGACCCATCTGAAGAAGTGAGGGTGTTCAGCAACAATGCCTGCTCACCCTATATTGCAATTCTCTCACTTGAACTAACTGCCAAAATATCTTGAAATATTTTGGAGGTCAACTATGCAGAGAGTTTTAGCTAGATCCATGACCTCAGCATGGGCTAAAGTGACCTAGCTATAAAGGAAAGGGAAATAGACACTCACACTCAGATTGCATAGTATACCCCTGTACATACTCAGTGCTAATTGTATCCATGCTGGCTTATCTTTGAGCACCACATAATAGGCAAAGTAATTTTGAACACAAATGGAAAGGATGAAAAAAAGAGAGAGAAAATAAAAAAGTAACATACCCACAAATATTCTACTATAAAGCAAATCCAGGCATGGACAGAGAAGAAAATATCCCTTAGATCTCTCATTGTACAGGAAATTAAAAAAAAAATAAGGATATTGATTATGGAAGTATGTTGTTGATTATATCCCATCCTACCACCCTCCCAAATAATTGATTTAAAAATAAAAATGAGGGGATATGATATATGATTAAAAAAAAGAGGACACACACTTTGCAAGAAAACAAGAGATTTGAGTAGAGAAAGCCCTCTATTCTGGTATATACTTACTAAGAGAGATGTGGGGAGCAGGGATCCTGCATTGACGTGTCAAAGCAATGTATTACTCTGCCTCTACACTTTGCATGTGAGCTGATGAGCCTAACCCCAACGGCGTCCATGTACACATGCCATACACAGTAGGTGAGTAAAAAAGGAATTATTCCACAATAATTGATATACTGGGGGTTAAGATGTGCTAAAATACAAGCAGGCGGGGAGCAGAGCCCAAGAAACGGTGCTCACATCGCCCCACATTGTACAGAACACACTGTGACAATGACAGAACAGCAAGTACGTAGGACACAATCAGAACTGAGCGCAGCAGATGACAAGCCATCCAGGAATAACCCTAAGAGCCACATGGACTGAGTGCACAATGTAGGGCGGCCGGGCTACAATAAGCTTTTTCTCTCTCTCTATAAATATATATAAATCTCTCTCGCTTCGCACACACGCAGCTATCCATGAGAGTAGGTCTGTGTGTAGTAGTAGCACGATTGACTGGAGAAGAAGCTGCAGCCGACACACATATACAGAGTGTCACACAGCAGTCTCCTGCATGGATCTCTACTGTACAGCAGCTGTACACCTTTAGTCCCTCGGACATATTCAAATCGCCCTGTCACACCGAATCCGGACCATAACAGGTCAGTACCCCTTTTGTGTCCCCAAGTTTTGAGGGGGGTCCCGGGGGAACCCCACTTGGGATTGTAGGCAGGCAAAGTTGTCACTTACACGGGCTCGGGCTGAGGGCTCTCGGGCGCTGCGTCCTCGGCGCGCTTCGGCACAGCGCCGCTCGGCTCGGCTCGGGTTAGTCCGCTCCGGCTCGGCTCGGGGTCCCATGAAGCCGCTCGGGTTCAGCCCCGAAGCGGTGAAAGGCGGGCAGCGGGCTCCGGAGGGCAACCCGGGCACACAGGCAGCGGGGAGAAGCTCCGGACACCAGGAGCCCGCACTCACATCTGATGGTCGCCAAGAAAAAAAGTCTTTGGATCTTTATTCTGCTAATTAGTTTCCTGCAAAAAATGGCTGATTAATTCAGTGCGCATGTGCTTCATTACACAGGCACGACGGGAAGGGCTAATTACCAGCGCCTGGATCAATGAGATTCAGAGGGGAGAGGAGAGGGGGGAGAGAGGGACAGGGGAGGAGAGGAGAGGGGCTGGGGGAGAAACAGGGACAGGGGAGGAGAGGGGATAGGGGAGAGGAACAAATGAGTGGGGATGGGGGAACAGTGCACAGGAATGGAACTTGAGGCTATAGGAATGGGCTGGGGCACAGGAATAGGGCATAGGGGGCACAGGAATAGCACAGAGGGGGCACAGGAATAGCACAGAGGGGGCACAGGAATAGCACAGAGGGGGCACAGGAATAGTCCTGCTGAGGGAGGCACACGAACAGGGCTGGGGGAAGGGCGAAACTCAAAGCAACTTGGGAAGAGAAAAGGAAAGGGGGTGCAGAATATATGATTTGGGGGTGACAAGGGCAGCTGCCACTATATCTCGGGGAGGGGCGCATAACTGATTATGGCTTCACTTGCTTAGCAGTGGGGTCTGGGAGAAATGGATGGGAAAACAATAGAAAAGTTTATGTAGACCTTTTGCCATCCCTGTCCAACATCCCTCAGTATTATATGTACTGTACTGAAAGTAATAGCACCAGTAACACACGTACTTATACTTATACACTGTGGGGCTCAGTGTCCGGGTGAGGGCACGGCGGAGGGACACCCTAATGAATATACACTGTGCTACTCAGTGGCCGGGTGAGGGCACGGCGGAGGGACACCCTAATGAATGGCGGCCGAGGGGATATAGGGCAACGGGCTGGTGTAATGCTGACAAGTGTCTCCTCTAGACAAAGCCCTGTTTCATGAGTACAACTGTTGCCTCCCCGTGAAGTAACACGGCTGACTTATTTGGGGTCAGTTTTTCATGTTTTTGTCGGTGTGAGGAAACCTCGAGCAAACTCTTTCATCAGCTCGCCCCTTGGCTTAGTGGACAAACAGTGAAAAAGTTGCGCCAAGTATCTAAGTGCCAACCGAGGCTGCATAGAATTTGGGGAGGGGCAGAATGCGCCGAGAGAGGGGCAAAGGGGAGTTGTCAGCACTGACCCCGAGCTATTATTGTAGGGACTGATTTTGTTTGGCCGAGCACCCAGGGACACAAATAATCAGCAGGTCCCACCCTCCGCCACCTGCACAATCAGGAGCCCGAGCCTCTCCATCCTGACTCGGAAACTTGATGCAGACACAGGGGAAGGCGCGGAGCCTGTCGGCTGTACAGTGTAGTGTGTGTGTGTGTGTTTATGTCGCTGTGTGTGTGCGACAATCCGACAACATTTTGTATTGTTCTCTTGTGTGTGTGTGTGTGCGCCAAACTTGTGTATACCCATTGTGACTGGCACACATGAAAAGTAGCGAGTCGAGGCCCCTGGTCTTAACCACAATGAAGGGCACCAGCTTCCTGGCGTTTATGTTTTGCAAGAGGTGGGGGGCTACACCTTTCCAGGTAAGAAGTTCATCAGCCGCCACCCCTCCTACCATGGCATTGTTATTTCAATTGCCTACAACTGTATTGAAAACCATCCTTCTGTGTGTGTGTATACACGTAACATTCCCGAATACATGTTGTGCAACGCTTGCACCTTACTGTTACTCAATAGATCTTACAGGTGAACTACTCATTATTTCTGCTTCTGCCACCTCAATACTAAAAACTGATACCAGGAGACAGAAATATATATATATATTCTCTATAGTTCCATATCTGCATGTGCACATATATGCCTCCTTTTCTTGTTTGTATTGAATTCCCCTATATAAAAGTTATTGTTGAAATATGATTCTGTGTGTATATGTATATATATATATGTGTGTGTGTGTGTTTATATATATATATATATATATATATATATATATATATATATATATAAGAAATAGGTTATATCATATATAATCAGATATATAGATGATGTACTATAAAGCATAACATGTTTTTTAAATGTAAAAGTGCCATGCATGCTGTGCTTGCTTCCTGCATTGAATTCATTGGAAATATAAGCCTGTATACTGGGATGGGTTTCTCTGGATTGGAAGTCCAATATACTACTAACTAAATGTGACCTGACCTCCTTACTTCACTCACCTGTCTCTCCCTCCTTCCTTTTTCCAGACTGTCTCCTCTGGCCCCTCACACTCTCTTCTAGAGAGCAGGCACCAAAACTTTGCACCTCTGTACTAAGGATTGGAGCCAGGCTTGGGATGTCAGGGATATGCCATGTACATGTTCCTTATCAGGAAGGGACAGGTTACATTTTGTGCCAGGGATACGCAAACAGATCCCCCATTTTCAATCAGTTGTTGGGAACACAGTGATTTTGCCTTTTTATCCTATCCTGCTTTTTAAAGAACAGCCCCAGAGAGTGTCCTTAACTGATCTGGATCACACAGGGAGAAAATATTACATATATTTAAGCATCCCAGTGGGTATGATTGGCATGTACCAAGCTACCTTGGCGTCCTAATAGTGTTATATAGTCACCTGCCCATCAGTTCCTATTATAAGTAGCTATCTGTGTATTTCTCACAGGTTTCACCTTCACATAGCATTGCATTTAGGGTACAGTGATTGGATAGGCTGGGAGCCTACACAAACATGAACACACTGCACACACACCTCATCAGGTTGGAAACAACACACGCTGCTCTGCTATAGAAACGTGTGCTTCCTGGGAGACAAGTCGATAGCAAGATCGATGGATCGATAGACAGACAGATAGAGACGACATCGTTCAATGGGACGGATGTATAGTCAAGTGTCTCGTACTTGGGACATACACATATTCGTTTCACCAACATGGTCCATTCTGTTCTCTTTAAATTCGTTCCAGGGACGACCTGCACACTGTGCCCATTATTTATTCGTTTTTAAAGAGGGGTACACGGCCAGACAAGTGTTCATTCGTTCTGACAGATTTAGGAGCAATGGAAACTGCGTTTGTTAAAAGTATAGAACTTGCCTGACACACGTGCGTTCTTTGTATAAGAACGTCGAGCGCAAGGAATATATGAAAAAATATTGCTGTGGAAATGTCCTGAGTATATTTGGTTTGAGCGACATTCCTAGCGGAAAAATTTAGGGTTTCACGCAGGGGCATGATATTGTGGCTTTAGGTTGTTGAGTGTACTTGAAGTTCAGCATTGTAGGGGGGCTGCAGGATATTTGGGGGCGTTGGAGACTGCTAGGAATGTAGAATGTAGCTTGCAGAGGATTTGCAGTGTTGCTTGCTACTGTACGATAATGTAAGTGTTCTCTTTAAGTTTGGACACGTAGCTGTAGCCTAGGTCTGGAGCAGGGGACACAGGATCACCCCAAATTTACTTGCCTTTCTGCAATAATTCCTTGTCGCTTTCTACTGTCCTGCTTCACCTTCTGCAACATTTCACTGTTCCCAAAGTACACACAGATTATCTATCTATCTATCTATCTATCTATCTATCTATCTATCTATCTATCTATCTATCTATCTATCATCTATCTATCTACCTATATAAATTCTTTATATTTCCATGTGCACATATTTGCCTCCTTTTCTTAAAAATATCCTGATGGCGTGTTGTATACGAGATTATTGTATTTAATTCACCTGTATAAAAGAGTTATTGTTGAAATATGATTCTGTGTCTATATATATATATATATATATATATATATATATATATATATATATATATTAAAATTACAGAAATATTTACTCATTTTATAGTACTCATAAGACATTAAAAAATATAGATACATAAAACTGTATCTATAACTATATATACACATATATGCATACGCACAGATTTTGTATTTTGACTGTAATAACACCATACCAGGTTTCAGCACACGTTCAATGCAATATTTATTTGTATATTAAAAGTATTTTAATATAGAGATTATTGGAAACGTTCTGTATGGTACACTCGCATTTGCATATATATATGTGTGTGTGTGTGTGTGTATATATATATATATATATATATATATATATCATGTGTGTATAAATAAATATGTAACATAACAGTCACACCTTTGTAATTACAACTAAAAAAACTCACACATATTGGAAACAATGAAGAATGCGGATCATCTACATGGAGCACAAAGAAGAGATGAATATGCAGTAAATGGTAACATGGGTTAGGTTATTTTGTAGGACAGAGAAGCATCCAGGGAATGGTTTGGCTGCGGGCTGGGTGCTAATAGCGCCCCACGAGCCGCTAGTAAATGAAACACGTAGGTGGAGTTGCTCCAGCCAGGGGAAAGTCGAATAGAGCGCAGATCGTGCGCACCAGAGAGAGTAATGTCAGCGCGGGGCAAGTACTGAGAACCTGTAGTACTGGGACTAGGCACTATCGATTCCTCCTGCAGCGGAGCGGTTTTGGCACACTTCCATTCAATGACAGCAGCGCAATACCAATGCAAGCGCAATGCACTTCAGCCTGCGCCCCCACTCAATGCACACGCCAAGCTCTCACAGGTACAAAACACACAGCAGAGTTACCACGACTTTTACCTGCCAGCCAACCTTCTATTGTTAGAAATAAATGAAACGACTATGGCTAAAAAGGACTGGCTAACATAAATCTGTGTACTGTCCCACTTGCAGATCTTGGTCCTGGCAGGAACACTGAATGTACTATATCGGACTAGGTGTATATTGCTGATATTACTGAGGCTACATGCGTATTGAAGTAAATGTGTATAGCGTTGTGTCTATATATATATGTATTATATAGATATGAAGACAAATGACCAGCAACACCGAGATATTTCGTGAATAATTCAAGTGTATTAGAAAATTACATGTAAAGCCGACGTGACGTTTGGGTCCACTCAGGGACCTTTCTCTATCTATTATATAGATATATATGTGTGTGAGGGGTGGGGAATAAGCATTGTTGTCTATAGCTGATGGCATTGGGTGTGTGGGCAGCCAGGGCAGGACCTGGCTGCAAATATTGAATGCATTCCAGCCAGGCACACTGGTATTGCAAGAATAAAGGGGCTGATTTGCGCAGTGTTGCACATTCCTTTGCACCTTGCCATAATCCCAATAGCCAGGCTTGTCCTTCCTGACAAGTATTTGCTTGGTGGGTTAAAGGGAAGCAGATTCAGTGCCAAAGCTGCTGTCTATATGGAAAATTGACACCTGGGGCAACAGTGTACATAGGCCCCAGAAAAGGATACATTTGCATCAGCTGTGCTAAAATAAAACTCCATAGGAGGCACAGCTATTCTTTCTGATCTCACTGTCCAGATTTAAATTTACCTGCTTAATGCAAAAATTAAATTTTCAGTTAACAAAATGCGATTGTAAAATTGCACATTGATTTTAATTGCATTTGTTTAGATATGTAGGCATGATAACTGATTCATGAACTATACGTTTATTAGTAGCGGTTACCTGCTATTCATTTCCCTTAGTCTCATGTACAACTGCCTTTTTATCTTTATAGTGGGCTGGTTACATTTTTCAGATTATGGCACTGTTTGTGGCACACTAACTATGCATGGCATGCAATCTGACTGCATTTGTGTATGAGCTCATAAAACATACAGCTTCATTCAGATTCACTCACTTGCAATGAGACATCACATTCCCATTTATTTGTTATAGAGTTGCATGGAAATTGGATGATACTTGATTACCAAGTTGTCAGTCAGAGGCAACAATACATTAGAATGTGCATTTCTCCAGTTTATAAGGTTACTAAGATGATCACTTGAGAACATGTACAGAAGTTATAGCACCAGCACGAAAAACAAATTATGGACTGCACAGAAAATGATGTATGCACATATAGTTGAATAATACATAATATTGCATGGACTCTTCACTACCTCTCTCACAGAATTCTTAGAAACAGCACAAAGCAGATAAGTGTCATGCACATTGCACATATTTGATGGAACACTGGTCTTCAAGAATCATTAAATAAAAATTCTCCAGAACACTATATGGCACATGGGGCAGTTTTTGCCTTTGTAATGCTCTTTGAATACTGCATCCAAAACCCCTTCATTCTCCTGTCACTACTTCTCATTCAAAGTAAAGGTAAATGCTCTGTCAATGGTAGATGCTGGCATTGACAGGGGGGCACCACCCAGAAACTGCACAGCAATCGTTTTTTTAAGTGGTGAACGTGTCAATTCCAGTATCTGCTACAGATACAGCATTTCCGCTTGGTTTCAGTGGGAAGTAGGAACAGGATTTTAAATGTATTTTCAGTGTAACAGTGTTGAATATGTATTCAAATCAACCAAAGAATTCTGGGGTCTAAAGAAAATAAATATTTAAAAGGCCACATGTGGCAAATATATTATAACCCCAATGTATAACTGTGACCCTGATATTGCAATCTGAACTTTAAACCCAAACATTACAGTTTATCACCATACTCATTGTACAAAGCAAGATTTATACATGCAATGTAACCCACATGCAACACTGAGCAGCAGCCAGCCATTTAGAACCACAGGCCCTTGGCTGAAGTGCAGACCAAAAATCAAACAGAAATGTTGGGAATTAATTTGGCCTAAGATTTCATGGATTATACTTGAATAATTTTTGGGGTTTCAAAAAACTGTAAAACAGAACAAATCCTTTAAAAGCACAGCCCTGCTCTAAAGGCTTGAGTATATGTTTATTCTGACCCTTATTTGATGTGAAATGCATCAAGGTGGCATTCCACACTGTTCAGATGCCAGCGTAAGCATCACATACATTTGTTATGGTAAGCAGAAAGAAAACATAGGCATTGGACATAGCATAATCTATTTTTAAGATTTAAATCTTAGATTTAAAGTTTAATCTAAAGTTTGTTTGATCTGTGAATGCATTTCTGCTCACAATAACAAATTTATCCCTGGCGATAAATGCCACAAAGCTTTGCATCAAACCAGTCACATGATGTACGAGTCAGTTGCTGCAAAATAGAATCACGAGCAATTTTAAATATGATTTAATATGATTAACAATTCCAGCAGGCAGGGCCGCCAACAGAAATCAAGTGGCCCTGTAAAACAACACTTTCTGGGCCCCTTGGGCTCCACCCCAGCCCCTTCCAACCCCACAGTAAAAAGTCCACACAGACACGAGCACTAAAACAGTAAAAACACCTTTGGCAAAAGGATTACAAAGCCTTTAAGACTTTTTTTTATAAGCAGGTACCTACTCTAACCTAAATTGCACTTCATTTTAGGATTTGCCTGCATTTCTAATGTACAAATAAAAGTTATTTGGTTTTATCAATTGGTCAGAATAAAAAAAAATCCACTATTGGCCAGGCTAGTTTGAACTTCCCCTCCAGCCTATCCCATCCCCATGCAGCTTTCCTGAACCAGTGACCAATTGGCAGTAAAGAAAAGCTGCTAGAGTTAAGATGATGCTGGTGTGTGAGCTCCCAACCTCCCTCCGTAGTCTGCAGCTCTCTGACAGCAGGGGGGGCCCGTCTGAACAAATAAGTGCAGCATGGCCAACAGTCAACTTGTATGCAATAGGAATTTCTATTTTGCACATAAAAGTGGGAGGTGCCTTATTACGTGCCCAAGAAAATACTATTTCATTGAAGCTTAATAAGAATGCATCACTAGTGTCAATAAATTACGTTTAAATAGAGCACTAAGATTTGCACCTGTAGCATATAGCACAAGATACAGGGGGTGGGGAGGCACATGGATAGGATTTTCCCATCAACTAGCACGCCCCTTCCTAGCCAGTACTCATGAGGCACAAGGAAAGAGAATCAGGGCCCACATGTTGCTCTGGAACCCTGTACTTAATGACTGCTTAGCCTAGCATTGAACTTGCTATTAGAGGTGCAGCAGTTATAGACATAAGACTCAGGCTGAAATATGTGAGGTTTTATCTAAGTCACTGAGAAAAAAAAAAGTGGAAATTGATTTGAGGGCAGTGGTGCTTATGGCACACACGCATTGTGGTACAATCAGGGCACTTCTGCTGCAGCAGAGCCTGTTAATTGGCCATGATCAATCTCTTCCCGGCTCTCTCCCTTCTGCCCAGCAGCTTATGTCTTCATTAAATGGTGGGGAGGTGGTTAGGAAAGCTGAGCCCCATGTTAAAACACTTAGGGGGTTATGTACTGTATGTATTATAAAGTCTAATGTTTGCTGCACCTCTTATCGGTAGATAGAATTTCCTGCTCACCTGTTTAAAATTGAACATCTTATTGATCGCTGTGGGTTTCTGCTCCTTGGTGCTTTTTATTATATGTGAGGGCATGCATGGCATTTAATACAATCTTTGTTGAAATATATGTCATTAAAAATCTGGCAGAAATTGCAAAGTGTATTTACCTAAACCTTGCACCCTCCAGCTTGCGTGTCCGGAATAACTTTCAAGCAGGTAGCAGGGGAATACAGTGATGCATGCAACATTGCCTGATATGAAACTCTTTCCACTGTAGGTCCAACATTCAAATATATTCTGAGGTCAAACATTCAATTATATTAGGACAAAATAAAGTCTAAATTCCACACAACGTATTTTCCATTTTGCGCATGTTCCTTTTTTGTTAAATTAACCTGTCTGTGTGCTCCATAGTATTCTGTGTGCAGTAGTATCATAACAACTTAGTAGGAACATTGCCAGGTGTTTTCAGGCTACAAGAAATATATAACATTTACTGAAGTGGAGAAAAAGCAAGAGTTGCCACTGGTGCAACAAATTTGACCAGCTGTGGACCAGATGACTTGCAAACTCTCGCTAATACCTAAATAAAGGTTGCTCTTCAAATGTTGTAAATTGCACAATAGTGAATGATGCCCTAACCCCACGATTCTCAATCTTTTCCAGATGGGAATAAGATTAAATTTGACATTCAGCTTTGAAGCCCATGGTATGCTTAATAATAAATAATCAGACATGTTTTAATTGCTACAAAGTAGATATATTACTGCTAATTAAAATATACATTGAACATTTTCAGTTCAGGATCAGATGTACAAAAGTGTATCTATATCTGCCCTTGTTAATAGATTTTTGTCTGAACAGCATGATTTTTAAAAATCTGTTTTTTGTCGCTTTGTTGATCAGTGATTGTTGCCATTCAGGAACATATGTGGGTGAATGGTGGCACAGAGCTATAAAAAAGACCAAATGGATCTGACAGACAGTGCGAGATATCAGTTAAAGGGATACTGTCATGGCAAATTTTTTTTTTTCAAAATGAATCAGTTAGTAGTGCTGCTCTAGCAGAATTCTGAACTGAAATCCATCTCTCAAAAGAGCAAACAGATTTTTTATATTCAATTTTGAAATCTGACATGGGGCTAGACATATTGTCAATTTCCCAGCTGCCCCAAGTCATGTAACTTGTGCTCTGATAAACTTCAATCACTCTTTACTGCTGTACTGCAAGTTGGAGTTATATCCCTCCTCCCTTTACCCCCCCAGCAGCCAAACAAAAGAACAATTGGAAGGTAACCAGATAACAGCTCCCTAACACAAGATAACAGTTGCCTGGTAGATCTAAGAACAACACTCAATAGTAAAAACCCATGTCTCACTGAGACACATTCAGTTACATTGAGAATGAAAAACAGCTGCCTGCCAGACAGCATTTCTCTCCTAAAGTGCAGGCACAAGTCACATGACCAGGGGCAGCTGGGACAAAATGTTTAGCCCCATGTCAGATTTCAAAATTGAACATAAAAAAATCTGTTTGCTCTTTTGAGAAATGGATTTCAGTGCAGAATTCTGCTGGAGTAGCACTATTAACTGATGTGTTTTGAAAAAAACATGTTTTCTGATGACAGGATCCCTTTAAAATAAGACTGAATATCATATTCAGATCCTACTGTCGGATGTTTACATTAATCCCATAACAAAATCTGTATTAATCAGAGAGCTTTACATATATGGGATTGTTTATGGCAGATTCAACTTCAAGTTTTTGGTATGGGTGGAATAATATACACATGTTGGCACTTCCTTACACATTTACAAGTATAGGGCTGTCCAACTAGAGCCCTGCTGGTCATATGTGATCCTCTAAGTCAGTATTCCGCAACCAGTAGCTTGTGAGCAACATGTTGCTATCCAACCCCTTGGATGTTGCTCTCAGTGTCCTCAAAGCAGGTGTTTATTTTTGAATTCCAGGCTTGGAAGCACATTTTAATTGCATAAAAACTAAGTATAGCGTTAAGTAGAGCCTCTTGTAGGCTGCCAGTCCATATAGGGGTTACCAAAATGCCAATCGCAGCCCTTATTTGGCACCCCAGGGGACTTTTTCATGCTTGTGTTGCTCCCCATCTCTTTTTACATTTGAATGTGGCTCACAGGTAAAAAAGGTTGGGGACCCCTGCCCTAAGGGATTTTTTAATGAACCTAAGCCTGCCTAAGGGCTCCAAAGGAAAAGGGTAGACTGCATAAATATAATGACTTATGCTGGCAAATGTTTTAATATTCTAATATTACTGAAAATTGGGTAGTTTGGGGTTCTAGGTTTGATTCCAGCCAGGGCACAATCTGCAAGGATAATTTATTTCCTTCCTGTGCTTGTGTTGCTTGTGCTACTGAATGATGTGTAAGTTATCAGATAGGTGGGGTAGAGATGGTACACCTATGCCTTCCTAACTTGCGCTTCTGAATAATGTGTAAGTTAGGGGATGGGTTAGTGGGCAACCCTATTCCCAACTGTCCCACTTTTCGCAGGACAGGCAAGATTTTCAGTGCACATCCATCTGTCCCGGATTCTAATAAAAATGAATAGAAATTTGAAAAGAAGGAATTTGGCATTGGTATTCTGCTTGAGCAACTGTAAGTGAGAAATACATTGAATCTATCTTTTTCTACAGTGGTTATACTGACATATCTGGAATTGATTTTACTGGCTTGTCTGGGGTTACAAGAATGCTCACTGGCTTTCTCGGCAGTGTTCATACAGCCATGTCTGTTATCCATTTAGTTATTATATTGGCACATCTGGGGTGTATAAAATGGGTGTGATATGTAGGTGCATGGACACAATGTGGGAGAAAAATGTTTTGCTGTGTTTGATGGATCTTATTTTCCCTGTTTCTATTTTTAAAATGCTCAGAGGCATGCAATCACCTTAGTATATGAAACATCCAGTGTTACTCTATAAATGCATTATCATTATGCCCAGTGCTAAACTATTGTCAGTGCTATGCATACACCTTACCCTCAATGATGGCTTAGCCACTCATGCAGTCAGGTAGCAGGGCCTCAACTGCGCAACTTTCCATTGAGCAGTTGAAACATCTGGTGTTTGAGCCTACCTATAGCTTGTTACAAAAGAAAGGCCAAACTGGATAACCTACGTGGCCCTAGCATCAGATTGGAAGAGCTCTAGTTGCCATGGAACAAATAAAAATATAAACACTTAAGGGCTTATTGCTAACAATGAAACTAGTTGATTTGCTTGGCCACATTGGCTGGAGTAAGTTAAAGGGATACTGTCATGGAAATTTTTTTTTTTTCAAAATGAATCAGTTAATAGTGCTGCTCCAGCAGAATTCTGTACTGAAATCCATTTCTCAAAAGAGCAAACAGATTTTTTTATATTCAATTTTGAAATCTGCCATGGGGCGAGACATGTTTTCCAATGACCTTTAAGATGAAGTTTCGTGTCACTAGGACACTTAATCAAGCCTAAGATTAAGTGTCCTAGTGACACGAAATGCGTCAGGCAAGAGATGATTGTATAAATAAAGTATCCATTTTTTATCTACAAACCTTGGTCTGATCTATACGTGAGTTACCAGTGTGCTCTGCACCTACATTTACTTTTTGCATCTGCCCCCTGTGCTCATAGTGGAAAAAAAACTCAAAAATTTTGGTATTTATCAAAGCCTGATTCTGCAAAAAGTCTGAATCTGAAAATCCGGCATCTCAGACCTGCCAAGGTTGTATATAAGTCAATGGGAGAGGTCCCTATCCTATTTGGAAGTTTCTTTGGTCTGCGCTAAAATTATCCCAAAAATCTGACTATTTTGGACTTTTTGTAAAACCATACGATTCGGGAAAATAATTTAATAAAAAAAATCATACGATTCGGGTTTTCACTTGATTTTATTGAATTTGTCCTTTTTTTTAATAATAAATAAGGTACAATGGTGGATTCCAGTTTGGTCGGACTTTTTTATTTAAAAAAATCAGAAAAAAATCACATTTTGATAATTAACCCCCCTATATGTGTAGTTTCACACATAACATACATTGGGGTTTACAGGGGTGCTTTTGCCACTATGTGCATTAGTGAAATTTTTTTTTTCTATTTTTGCTTAGTTAAGTCTGAAGCACATGACTTGTCCCTCTCTTGTATGTAAGGAGTGGTAATTCTGTGAATAGTTTCCCTTATGTTTTATTACTTTATAACACCAGCCAGTATCTTTTAATCACTTTTACTTTTATGATCAAACTTCGACACAAAAGGGATACAGAGTGATTCTCTTTTTATTACCTTGCAGCAGACATTGTCTAGGAATTGATTTGACTTATCTGGCTACTGCTTGAATCTTTCCTTTTTATTTGAATCTCTCTTTTAGCCATTTTGCTGCCTGATCATATGATTCTTCATTAGTACAGAATCTTCTAGCTCTTAAATATTGCACGTTAGGGATTCCATTTTTTTTATTTTTGGATGACGGAAATCAGCAGGCCTGTGGATATTTGTGCAAATCTTTCTGTTTTTCTTAAGCATTTGTACATCCAAAAAGTTAACAGAGTTGTCCGAGATTTCAGTAGTAAAAGGTGACTTTGTGGCATATTTCCATATTTTGAACTAGTTGCATATTGATTTGATTTCTGTAAACATATTGGGGGTCATTTATAAAGTTTGGACAGCGCATATTTATTCGCAGATGGTTGTATTGCAAATGTTTTTTTCCTGAACGCTGAAATATTGCACTTTTTTGCGAATTCGCTTTGTGCACAAATATTTGCAAATGGCTTGCAATGAGAAGGGCGTTTGCGTGAGTGCAGCCACTGTGCGATGTTGTTGTGCGATGTTGTTGTTCACAATAGCTGTGACAGTAAATTAAATTCTTAAATTTTGCAAAACTGTTTTCCGAAAATATTTTCTCCGCCACCGCAATTTGCGATTATGCCATATTTAAAAAGCTTGTATGGACATTCGCAGAGTGAATAAAATTTTGCAATTCTGTTTGTACATTAAATAAATCCAGCTTTATAAATATAACCATGCACAGGGCAAATATGGACCATTCTGCACTTTGCAAATTTTATACATAAGCCCCATTGTGTAAACTGTAGGGGGCCTCTTTGAAAATGTTGTGTAGAAAACACTTGACACTTCTCATGACATCATTTTCTTGGTGCCTGAATAGTTTCTATTGACTTCAATGAATTACACCATGCCAGAGGTGGTGTAAAATAAAGGATTAACTGACTGTGACTTTTACTATGTTTTAGAACGCCCTATTCCTAGCAACTTTACCATTGGTCTTCCTTAGATTTTTAGTTATTTGCCTTCCTCTTCTTTCAAATGGAGGTAACTGACCAAAAAAGAAAAAAACAATTGCTCTGTGAGATAACATTTTTGTTATCATTGTTACTTTTTATTGCTTTTCCTTCCCATTCCTATGCCAATCTCACATTCAATCCACTGTCTGGTTATAAGGTAAACAAAACCATAGCAACCAGATATCGTCTGTAATTCCAAACAGCAGAGCTGCTGAACAGAAAGCTTAATAACGCAAAAATAAAAAATGAAGACCAACTGCAAATTGTCTCAGGATATCATTATCTTTGTTATGTTATTAAAGTTAATTTACAACCCCTTAGGAAAATACACAGTTTTATAAATAAGCCATTTCTTTGCACAAAATTACACCAGTTTTACAGCATGACAAATTTTACACAGCTTGATATATAGGGGCGAATTTACTAAAGTCGAAGTGACTAACGCTAGCGAAAATCGCCAACGTGATGTCATTTTGCCACTTCGCTGATTTACTAATGGGTGCTGGCATAAACTGACTAGCGAAGTGGACTTATTCTAGCGCTACTTTCCACCCTTACGCCAGGCGAAGTTGCACTCTGGCGTAGGGACGTAACTAAGCTAATTCACTAAGTTGCGGATTTTCGTGAACGTTACCTCTTGCGCCAGACTTTACTTTGCCACCTCAGACCAGGCAAAGTGCAATAGAGGGATTGCTCCAAAAAAAGTTGAAATTTTTTCTAAGTCCCAAAAAACGCTGGCGTCTTTTACTTTTTTAAGGGTGATAGGCTTTTTAGGGTACCCTCCTTCCCCTCTACATTTGATAACATATGGCACCTAAACTATACTGTGGGCACATGTGTAGGGCATTAGAATACATTCATTAGGTTCCATGGCCTTGTGTAGTGTAATGTGTTTTCTGCTGCTTATATGGCCATTGTACATTAACTGCACGCCGTATGCAAATTTCCGATCGTTAGCGTAATTTCGAACTGCTGATCGTAACATCGTTAGCGCAAATTCACAAATGACTGGTAACTTGTGTGCAGCTTCGGATCTTCGTGAATTTGCGCAGCCCTGGTGAATCTACGCATGACGAAGTGCGGCAAAGTCAACACTGGCGCAACTTCAATCTTTCAATTTTAGCTTCATATAAGAGATCTCACTTCTAACATTGTAAACACACTAACAGTTTCAAGAGCTTTCTTTTCACCCTAGCCAGTGACAATTTTCTTTGTGCCAGCAGCTCGCCAGAATGGTAAGCTCTTGGCTATGTTCTTCTTTTTGTCGGATGTAGATAAAAGATATATTTAGTTGCTATCCCTGGATGACAAGAGTAGGTGTTGAACAATGCCAAAGGAAATAATTTCTTGGACTGCAATCAAGAGCCAGGATTTTCAGGTTTGTCTTGATGTTCCTGGTTTGTGCATCATTTACCTATACCCTGGGAGTGCCAATTTACAATATTTTAAATCCCTTAAGGCTGTAAAAAATAGCCAAGTGGGTATTTACTGAAATTTGTAATACAGAAACTGAAGAAGCAGCAGAATGTTTTCCAGTTGTCTGGGTGGTGGGTAAATGAGTTCATATAATTGGGTGTTTTAAAAAGATAATGTAAAAATGTTTATTTAGTTCTTGATATTTCAATTTTAAGTAAGGCCTTTTATCAAGATTTTTGTCAAGATCTTTAGAGACCTAATTCTGATACTTCTGGTAATTCTTGTACAGGAATGGGACCTGTTATCCAGAATGCTTGGGATCTTTTACACATAATGGATCTTTCTGTAATTTGGATCGTCATACCACAAAATCATGTAAATATTGAAATAATCAAGCAGGCTGGTATTACTCCCAATAAGGATTAAGGATAATATTAGTCTGGATCAAGTACCAGGTAGTGTTTTATAAATACAGAGAAAAAGGAAATCATTTTAAAAAATTTTGATCTTAGCCCGATATGCCCACTAACAGCTGGGCGATATCGGGTGAATCCGAAAGTTTTGCCCCGTTCGGATTACAATGCTACGAATAGGCGCTGACAGGTCGCAGCACTGCATCAACTAGCTGGTGTGGTCCTGGATCGTAGAAAAAAATCAAACTTGACCAATCGATATCAGGCCGATTTTTGGATTGATCGGGAGGACCTGTCGGGAGCCCCCAAACGGGCCGATAAGCTGCCGAATCGGTCTAGGCCATCCTCATGCCATTGTCCAAAGGGATGTGTCACACACATGATATTTTTTTCAGCTGGTGGAAACAATGTTGGCAGAGAGGACACCAACACCACCATAAACCTTTCCATGTATGTAAGCAGTGACATGAATGCCACATTCTACCCTGTGCGCGCAGTGACCCTTATCATTTGTGTCACTACTTTCATAGACAGGATGGTCCAGTATTGGCACTTTCTCTGCCAGTGTAACTGCCATGTGTAACATAGTTGTGAAGGTAAAAGTACACAGGGTGATTCTGCATGAGTATTTTCCAGCTCAGTGTGTGGGAGATCAAACACTCATACAATACATATCACTGTGTCACCAAACCAGAATAAGAGAGAATAACACTAAAGGTACTGTATTCTAAGCCATGCAAATCACTTCTTATGTGCTCCTTCATCTAACCACTCGATAATAGTTGCTTCTGTTCAAAGGTATGGATGAAAAAACAGCCTTATAGCTTCACTGCAATACAGTAAATGTACCTGGCAAAATAATGCATGAACAAAATTATATTATTTGCAGCCTTGTTCACATATAATAATATTGTTGGGTTGTCTACAGTGAATTTGTCTGTTTTGTAGTGAGCAGTTCAGAGGGATCTATGGCAGCCCTTCCTTTTATTTGAGTGGATTATCTTTCAGTTTAATTTTCCCCTCGTCTGAATGCTGATATCTGTGCTGTGTTCAATTGCATATGCATCCTGATTGTGAGCGGACTCCAGGAATTTCTCATTTGTTTACCTGCCAAGTAGCACATGACAAGTCTGGAGGAAATGCTGACATTGCGCACTTCCAGTACCATACCAGCTGGCTCTCATAAATGGGAATACCGTCTGTCGTAATTCTCCAGATTTTTTTCTGTATGCAAGAGGTGATAAACCAGTCCTAGCTCACTGACGTTACAGTAGCAGGCAATGTTAGATTCCTTTTTTTTAAAGGCTTTCAGGTGTGTCACACAGGCACATCATAGAGTGAAAAACTGAGTTAACAGATATCAGGCAGTGCCAGATACACCCACACTTACAGAAAAGGTTTTCTGTAGGAAATGTAATTGCATCGCTGTGTTTTCAGGTTAGAATTACATGACAAGCTCTTTTCAGGTAACTGTAATTTAACAACGGAGGATGATTTTGAGTGTACTGGTCAGGCATGTTTGGGCTAATGAAAATGCAGCAGGCCTCTAGACCTCAAATACATGTACAATGGAAAAACTGATATAACCTAAACATTGGGTTCATGTGGTCAGCATGTCAGAGGTTTCCAAACTGTAGGGGGATAAAGCATTCCAAAAAATGAATTTCGGGGTGACACATAAGGTTGGATGAGGTGACTGAGCTAAGGAAAATATTGTGGGAATGTGGTGGCAAAGACAGATGGTGGCCTAAGAAGAATGTAGGGAAGTGGAAGAATATTAGGATGGAAGAAGCAGACAGTAACAGTAAGGTAAGATGTGTTGAGCAAAAGGAGGATGTAAATACTAGGGATGTAGCGAACGTCGGAAAAAAAGTTCGCGAACATATTCGCGAACTTGCGCAAAAATGCGAGCGGTTCGCGAACGGTTCGCGAACCCCATAGACTTCAATGGGAAGGCGAACTTTAACATCTAAAAAAGACATTTCTGGCCAGAAAAATGATTTTAAAGTTGTTTAAAGGGTGCAACGACCTGGACAGTGGCATGCCAGAGGGGGATCAAGGGCAAAAATGTATCTGAAAAATCTGCCTGTGTGTGCTTGGAAGAGATAGTGTAGGGGGAGAGCTGTTAGTGATTTCAGGGACAGATGATAGTAAGTTTGCTGGCTAGTAATCTGCTTGATACTGCTCTGTATTGGAACAAAAAAATAAATAAAAGCAGTCCTTACAAGGACTACTGTTATTGCAGCAGTCAGCAGATGAGATCAGAAGCAGGACAGCTGCCCACTGCAGCTACATACAGAGCACTGCAGTAGAAGGTAGATTACTAGCCAGCAAAGCTACCTAAGCTTAAATGTCCCTCAAACCCCTGCAGACTTCTGTCCCTCCAATAACAGAGCAGTATCAAAACGATTACTAGCCAGCAAACTTTCAACTGTCCCTGAAATCACTAACAGGCAGCAGCTCTCTCCCTACACTATCTCTTCAGCACACACAGGCAGAGTGAAAAAACGCTGCAGGGCTTCGGTTTTTATAGGGAAGGGGAGTGGTCCAGGGGAGAGCTTCCTGATTGGCTGCCATGTACCTGCTGGTCTGGGGTGAGAGGGCAAAAAAAAGCGCCAAGAATGGCGAACCCAAAATGGCGAAACTCGCACGACGTTCGCGAACTTCCGGCGAGCGCGAACACCCGATGTTCGCGCGAACAAGTTCGCCGGCGAACAGTTCGCGCCATCTCTAGTAAATACTAGTCAATGTGCAAGGGGAGAGAGAGGATGGTGGGACAGGGGACAGTTGAGGACACAATATATCTAGAAATGTTTTATTTTATATAAGGAACTTGTTATACTGACCCACAGTTTCAGCTGCCTTATAATAGTAATGATGCCTTCAAGTTTATACACAGCAAATCCCTATCCTTTGGTCCTGTTAGGTCATCTCTTGAGTGTCCCTTTAGGGACATGGCATATCATACAAAAAATTTCATTTTACAGCATCTCATTTCTCATATATACTAAATAAAACACATTAAATAGGAAAGCGAGGGGTCTACTGAACAGTTTGATGCCCAAACTGCCCAATGTACATTTTCATGGATGCTACCAAATAAGTATTGTTGCATTTGCTTCTGCTCTTTGTAGTTTTTGTCTCTATCCAGTGAAATCAGACCTCCTCCCAATATACTGTATATATTTATGAGCTTAAGTCCTGCAAAATTTGCGGGTACCTACAAGAAATGGGCAAGTAGAATTTGGGTAAATGTGGATTGGATAGGGGGACAGATCTTCCATTTAACTTTCTGCCTTCTTAACACTTTTGTTTTTATGATGTTGTCACTTTCTAATGATTCTATAGAATCAAGTAGAAAAATGCATGCATGCTCGGGTCTCAACATAGCAACTCGCAGATTGTCAGGAGGTGTTTCTGATGGATTGTCTCATTTGACTATTCCAAAGTGGCCACACAAGAATGGGCATACTTAACAGATCTAATGAATAATTCTGTTGACCAGTAGGTTGGTTAACCCAGTACAAGTGAAATTGCAACCTTGGCTTTTTTTGAGTTGGCTAAAGAGCTTTTTTGAGTTGGCTCAATTTTCTATCCTGGTCATTCTGTGGTTAGTGTGCCAAACTGAATATTTTTAGGGGCCTCAGATGTACAACTATGTTGTTTTGTTGGAAATCAAAATTTATGCATAAGCCATCATTTGACCATCATGATTTCTCCAGAAGAAGATGGAGAAGATTCATAAAGAGAGACTTGAAAATGAAACTTAATTGACCAAGCATCCAGTGCACCCACCGAATCACAGACCTGTTCCAGTCATGCCCAAATCCATCTATATCCCTAATAAATATCTCTGGTATAACTCATTCCAGTTGTTTTAAAATTTCAGGTTGTTTTTTATTGGTGGCAGGTATGCCAAGCTATGATTGCTTAATTTTTGGTCCACAAATATCACTCCTCCAAAATTCAGTGAATGTAAACTCTGTTTTTGATCTGCTGTTAATTATGCTTTCAATAAACTATTAACAAATTATACTTTTGGTTTCATAGAAAATTACAATACACAATTCATTATTATGGTTCTAAGAAAACATTTTCTTGTAGGGAGTCATATTTATTGAATTAATGTGTGCTTTATGTGGTTTTTTTATGCCCAATGAAGTTTAAAGTTAGAACCCATCACCTCCCAGCACTAAATCACTTGTCTGGACCTTTTGTCATGGAAGGAATAGGAACCTGCTGCTCAGGGGGAGCATTCCTGGTGTATATGGGCACTGAGCCAGAGTATGCAACAGAGAGGAAATAATTAATTAAGGACACAGGAGGCTTCAGCAGATTATTTTCTTTGCAGTAAGGCGGAGAGGTGGAAGCTTTAGAAACTGCTGAGAACTGTAGTCCGTGAATGAAGGCATGGCAGTAAACACTGGGAATCCCACCAAGAGCCATCAAGAGGGTTCATAAACCACTGGGGAAAAATGGCCCATTAGTGAGTCTATTAAGCAGGCATTAGATAGGTGTGAGATCATTACTATAGTCTTTGAAGGAGGGGATTCTGATGTAGGACATTAGCAATCTAATAGCTACATTTACCAATTATTACTGTGTGATAAAACACCTCTAAGAGATTTCAATCAGCAGCTGGGCAGGGATGGAGAAAAAGTAATAGATATAAAGGCAAGGCAAAATCAAAAGAAATACTTGGCATCATTCGACAAGAAAGAAAAAAAAATGAAAGAAGAAAGAGGGGTGATATGTGCTCACTTGCCAAATTTGCACCACTGTAACCATTAAGCCAGGGTAGAAACCCTGCCACAGACAGCATTTTACTGGTTATCAGATTGCCCCTGATAACATTAAGAGACAGTAAGATCATAGTAGGGACTACATATTCTAAAGTTTATTCATTTGATTATTTTTTATGACAATGTCCCTTATGTACAGCATTTCTTTAAATAAAGTTCTTTGGTTTAATATACAGTATGTGTTTGTCATTTTTTAATATCCATGATTTTTTAACAGTATGCAGTGTTACTGTATTTTTCAGTAGGAGAGAATAATCCTTCTGATTAGAATGAAAGAATGGTTATATCTATTTACGCTGAATATTTGGACAATTATTTATTTTATACATTAATGAACTAATTATTGAATATAGAACATGGTGTGTTGTAATGTGTAGTTAAAACACAAGGATTAACTCTCCTGTGGCTGTGAACACCACACCAGTGAGTAATAAAAGCCCACAGATAAGTCAGCAGGCTGCAAATTGAACCCAAGGTTTAAGTCCATGATTTTTGTCCTGGTTGTGTGTTCTGCTGGCTGGAAAGAGCACTTGTGGAAGACAAGCACATGCAAATCATATATAATACGTTTAAGAAGAATACCTAACTGGTTGAGGTGCTGCTCCTGCAGTGTTCCCATGCTTTTATTCATGGAATCTCA
Organism: Xenopus petersii; assembly: GCA_038501925.1. NCBI lineage: Eukaryota > Metazoa > Chordata > Amphibia > Anura > Pipidae > Xenopus > Xenopus petersii. The sequence continues at coordinate 43,527,789 of CM076679.1, forward strand.
GGAGCCTTGAAGGATGTTTTCTGCTGTGACTTCCTACCATGTGTTCTGCTATTATTTCATCTTTACTTTAAAATAGCTGCTTATTGCTGTTTCCTTTTCTCTGCTGCATATTGACTGTGCAAAAGATGAGGACATTATTTATATTAACAATATTTGGAGCTTGTAAAAACCATGCAGTTGCCCTTTGACAGTCATCAAGTCAGTTTAGTAACTTAAGCTAGGAAGAGGCTGTATTAAAGAGAAGCGAGGAGAGAGACAACAGTATATAAGTGACTATACTGGGAACATTATACACGTGGAAACAAAAGATTTCATTTTGCAACTACTGTACATCCTTGGAGTGACCTGAGATATTCCCATTTTTGAATCGGAGGCGGCATTTTCTTATAAATTGGTAAGTATTTTGGTTTTTGAAGTAAGGGCTAGCCATTAAAGGAAAGTTTGCAATGTTGTTAGCCAAACTTACAGAGGATATGGCCAAGATATAGAAATAAATTATTTAGCTATAAATAAAGTCAGATATCTCGCTAAAGCAGGCTCAGTCAGCCTCTAAAGAACAAATCCAGATCCATTTCCTTTTTATGGTGTCAGGTGTATAGATGTTTGTTCAGTGCTGGTAAAATATTACCTTTGCTTGAGTACTGTAAACCTTAAAGACAAAGAGAAATAGTTTACATTGTACAGTTTTTGTGGTGTCCTTCACAGAATTTTTTACCACAAGACATCCAATTATTTGCTCCTTAGAAACACTGCTCTAACATACCTCAGAGACTTTATTCAGACTTAAGTCATTGCATCTATGCTGGAAGTTAAGGTGGCTATCAACAGGCCAAAAAAAGCTGCTGACTCCAAATTAGCAGGTCCGTCCAGGTCAAGCTGGCACCTTATTGTCCTGTGTATGGGGCCTGGCAATGGCCTTGCCCCTGCCCAACCAATATCTGGCTAAAAATTGGCCAGATATTGATCAATAGGCTTACATTTTTTTATTACATTTTGATTAATAGGCCTGCATTTTCATGGTTGCAAGCATTTGTATCAGCCCGATTTTCACCAATATCAATGTAGGCATACCAGGGTAAGACTGCAAAATTAGAGGCTGTTCTGGTGTAAGGCCAACTTTATGTCCCTTAATCATTTTTGAGTTCAGGTTTCTAAAACAGTTTATCAGGACTCAGCATTATAGCACAGAAGCATGACTCTAATATTGTCTGAATAAAAATGGATGGTGGTAGCCTGTGCAATGCCTACTTTCATGTTTTGAACTTGCTAGGCCACAAGAAAATGAAAGTAGTCATTGCACAGGCTACCACCATCCATTCTTATTCAGACAATATTAGAGTCATGCTTCTGTGCTATAATGCTGAGTCCTGATAAACTGTTTTAGAAACCTGAACTGACCATACACTTAAAGATCTGCTCATTGGATGAGACCAAAGAATCTGATCTGTCCCTGATATGCCCTCATTTAGTTGGGCAATATCAGGCTGATCCAATCATTTGGCCCTCAGGCCAAATAATTGGACCACTACAGTGGAAGGACCACATGAATTAGCTGATGTGGCCAACGTCCTGATGGGATTTTTAAATCTGCTAACTCTAATTTGTCTGATTTTTGCCCCGACATCAGTTGGACAGGCCTTTGCTGGTCCCCATATCTGGGCCAATATGCTCCAGCTACGGTCCAGAATGGAGGCTGGCACAAGCCTGGATCACACCAAGTAGAAGAGCCAAAGTCAGATGGTTATGTTGGGCAAACATCCAGATCCATTCAAGTTAGATCAAATGAACATAAGTCCACAATACGTAATTATAAACCCCACGTTAACAACATTTGATTCTATGGGCAATAAAAGAAATTACAAATCTAAAAAAGAAACTTTATTAGCCCGGCATTTTCACACACAGGGACATCGGGTGGCTCAGCTACACTGGCAGATATTAGAAAAAGTGGAGGTATGTCAGGGTCAGGACAAAAAAGTCAGCTACTCCGTAGGGAGTGTTTTTGGATTTGGCTACTCCAAACAAAAAATCCTAAGGGCCTTAAAGGAAAACTATACCCCCCAAACAATGTAGGTCTCTATTAAAAGATACTGAGTAAAACAGCTCATGTGTAAAACCCTGCTTCATGTAAATGAACCATTATCATAATAATATACTTTTTTAGTAGTATGTGCCATTGGGTAATCATAAATAGAAAATTGCCATTTTAAAAAATAAGGGCCGCCCCCTGAGATCGTAAGATTCACTGTGCACACATACAAACCACATGTAAGGTCACATGAGCCAATTAACAGACAGAGTTCAGCCTTTTGCTTCCTCACTTCTTCCTGTTACAGTTAGTGTTGTAGTATTTCTGGTCAGGTGATCCCTGAGGCAGCACAGATAGAGTCACGAAATGGTGGTTCAAGGCAAGAGATGTAAAAGGGCAATATTTATGTAAATATATATTCCAGTTTGGTAAGATTCTTTAATATGTCATTCAATTTGATATAAACTGTCATGATATCTGTTGCTTAAGTATTCATTTTGGGGGTATAGTTTTCCTTTAATGAAGAATACAATTTGTCCTGCTATTTATGAATTACCATGTATTCCTTGGCTTAAATACTTTTTATATTTTTTTTTAACAGATAAGAAACCATCCTGATATCTACACAGGGACAGGTAAAATTTCCTTTTGCCTTCCCTTTAAATGCAGGGGTAGTATGCTATGTTGTAACTTGTTACAAATGTTGCCAATCTGCCTTTCCTATTTTGACTGCTACTTTTGTTATTTTTTATAAGTGGTGTTTCCGTTTAGGTAAATTGTTTCCTTTTAGGTAAATTGTAACACTCTTTTACCTTTGCACCTAAGGACTTTTCTCACACACAGATGGACTAGTTTTTCGGAGTTTCCAAATATGGATTTCTACAATTAAGAAAGACCTTTGGACACTGAACATGTTCCCTTGGAGGTTTTAATTTCTTAATATTTTACAACAATTCGCTGTCACTCTTCACGCAATGTGCTATTTTACAATCTTACCAATTGTATATGCTAATTTATTAATTGATCACGCTATTTGTATTTTCTGCACTACAGTTTTCTCATGATTGACAAATGGGGTGTGTCCCTGAAACGTTGCATCTTCCGCACATTAAAACAAGCAGGGTGCTCCCTGCAACTTGAATGCCTTTTGTGCCGATATCTTCTTCCATTATTGCTTGTGAGGTTGCCGGAACCTCTAATATTGTGCACCAGGCTAATCTAAATAAGGGTGTGCAACTGTTCATACCTTTGTGAAAGATTAAAAGTTTACATTTTATTTTCCATAATAAAGAAACCAGGCCTGATGCGTTTTATATATATATCACGATAGCACTCACGATAAATCAGCACGCGTTGCCTGGGTGCACACCTCGAAAACTGCATACAATCCACCACTGAAGAAGCCGCACTCGCAGGACTTATCACAAAGGTATGAATATTTTATTTAGGAACTAACGTTTCGGCTGCAACTCAGCCTTTGTCAAACTTAAACTTTGACAAAGGCTGAGTTGCAGCCGAAATGTTATTTCCGATTTTTCATCTGATTTTCATGTTTTTTTTTTATTTTTTACCCGTCAACCCAAAACTTCGGGGTATTTCCAAAAACCCAGCGCACATCAAAAAATCATTGGGACTTCTCCCATTGACTTATATGCAACCTTGACAGGTCTGAGATTCAGATTCAGACTTTTCCATCCTCGGGATTTATTAAATTCCAAAAAATTTGTGAAAAAAAGTCTGATTTTACAAATAACCCTCTACATTGTGCATATGGGATTAGAAATCAGTCTAGATACCTAGTACATGTCAATACCCAGTTATGACTTGTTTTCAGAATATGCTGTGCTTATTAATATTTGTTTAATTTTGTGAAATGCATATGCTACTCCCCCACCCTCCCTTCTTTCTTTTTGTATCCTCCCCCTTCCCTTTACTTTCTGAAATGTTTCAAAAATAAAGAATTTACAAAAAAATTGTAAGAAAAGTAACTCATGGGTGGGGGAGATGCTAACATATCAAGCACTAGTGATGTGCGGGCCGACACGATACCCGCTGGACCCGCGGGTTCGGGTCGACATCGCACTGCTCCTCGCGGGTGGGGGGCGGGTGCGGGTTGGGCTCTTCTTCTGCTCTCCCCGCCCGCCACCTTCAAATGCCGACTTCCGGGTTCCGGTTTTATAGTCTTACGTCTGTGGGGTGGCGCGGGTCTATAAAAGGATCCCAGAAGCGTGGGCTGGAGCAGGGCGGGTTAGGATCGGGTGTGGGTCAGGAAAACCCTGACCCGCACATCACTATCAGGCACCCCAAGTGATTATAGTTGCTATTACACCTGGAGCCAGTGCTCCTCTTCACATTGCCCGGAGTATATTTTTGTAGAGTTGTCCTGCCATATTTTGAAAGTTTGCTGGTACCTTGCTAGGGTCCTGGACCTTATGCATGCATAGTATAGTAAAAACAGAAGATTTTAATGTCCTGACCCACTCACAAGTGAACACTAGGACCTTTCACAATATGCCAGCACTGGAAGAATGATACCCCAAAATGGTGCAATATTCAGTGAAGAGGAGTACTGGCCTGGTGTTTGTACTCTCCCAGTCTAACATATTGGCATACCTCAATGATTTACACTTTTATAGCAACCCCTCAGACGACCACATTCAGTCCCTAGCACCCAGATGAACAGTTCTTTTTTTAGGGAATTGTTTGGCCGTGTGTCCACTGTGCTGGTATGTAGTATGTGAATGGAAAATGTTACAAATTACCAATGGCTAAACCTGCCCTTTCTTTATGATCAAGCATATTTTTGAGTTATAAGGAGTTTGGTGTACCACAATCAGTCACTGGAAGAAATGTCTTTTGAACTGATTGTCCTACTTGTACGATTTTTCTAGTCCTGATCAAATTCATTTAGGGAAGACTGGCCATTAGTGGCTAAGAGCTATAATTCAAAGGGCCAATGCCTGAGGAGTTTTTCAGGCAGTGGTCATGTTAACATGGTACATGCTAGGCTGAACACAATAGGATGTAGCACAGCCTACTGCAATGCATTGCTTTTTATCCAGTAATTGAGGTTGGTAGCATTCCACTGCCCAAATATCAATTAACAGCTTCAGCTATGAAATGCAAAATCCAACATACAAAACACAGGAAATTTTACAGATTATGAAGTTTGAACATGTTTCTGGGAGTTTTAGGGCAATGTTTTATGTGTTATGTTTATGAACAGAGCCAGGGTAAAATGTTTTACCAAACTTTTTATGGAACAGTTTGAAAATGACTTTTTATATGAGTGAGTTTTGGTCCCATGGACATATTTGGCTATGGTATGTAGATGATTTGTTTATAAGTTTGGCAGGGGTCAGATGATCTTTTGTATACCTTTATTATAGAATTCCCACAATAAAATTTACAATTGAACATGACAGCGATAAAGTACATTTTCTTGATGTTTCAGTTGAGATAAAAGATAGCAAGTTTGTGATTGACATAAATATAGAAAACCGACCAACAGAGTGGCTTATTTGGTTCCTAATAGTTTTTATCCATCTGCCACCATTAGGGGACTGCCATCCTGTCAACTATTATGTGTAAGACAGATTGTCATAAATTTGATGATAGATGAAAGCTGAAAGCACTTTGAAAGCAGGGGCTAAACTCCTAGAAGAGACTAGGAGGAAAGCTAAGGGGACTCGTAGATTAAAAAAAAAAAAAAAAATCAACTAAAATGTAATATATAGGCATTGGCATCTATTGCAGATAGATTAAAAGTCTGGACCCTGGGTAAAGGATCCATCAATGATGGCATACAAGTGGGCCACCAACTTGAAAGACAAGTTGGTCCATGTACTAAATGAACCACCAAAAAAACAAGATACATGGTACTAAGGAAATATACAAATGTGGAAGGTGTGCTAAGTGTAATTTTGCAATGCGTACTTTAAGTTTTATCACCCCATGACTGGGAGAGGATATGAAGGGATGAACTGCATCAAATGACAATCAGACAATGTTATATATATCTTGAAATGCCTGTGTGGGAAGCTATATGTTGGGGAAACAACTAGTACCCTACCAAAAAGGATTGGAGCTGTGAAGATGGAATTCTCTCCCTGAATCAGTCGTACAGGCTGATACATTACATAGCTTTAAAAAGAGATTGGATTGTTGAATTTTTACCCCTCTGACGGAAAGGGAACAGGAGTAGGACTTACTGTAAAAGACAGGAGCAGGATCACAGGAAGGGGTTGCAGGAATAGGATCAAGATCAGGATCAGGATTTCAGAATCACAGATAAGAACTAAAGGCATGAAGGCAATGATCCAGCATTGGGGAGATGGGGAAGTGGGCTTCAAAGGCCCTTGAATGAACTATTACCCTTAGCTGGACAGGGGGCATGAGAGGATGGACTTGGAGGCAGCATTAAAAAGGATATTCTGTCAGGGTTAGGCTGCGGCCACTCTGCCTCCAGTTGCCCAAGCAGGAAGAGCAGTGGCAGGAATATAACACGTCCCTGGTTTGAAACCAGGGAGTTCCTGATAGACTGTTCTGCATTTAGGTGGTATTCTGCTGGAAGTTGTATATAAATATAATAAAAATGATGGTGAACATGTCCCTTTATAAGAAGCATGGTTAATGCCATTTGGTAACAGGAAATTATACTCTTTTTTTGTATCAAAGCATGAGTGACAGAAATCCAATTCTGACTTGTTCATTTCTTGTGACCTTGGTCTTCCTGGTTAGCTATAACTCTCCTACACAGACAAACTCAAGTGCTTATTATAGTTTATAACCTTCAAGATATCAGCAAAGGGCACACAATTTCATAATTGTTATTTAGATATATGTAGGGACCCATAGGGTTAATTTGCCCCTTTAAATCCCTACACTTCCTGATATCCGTATTTGTGGCCACATCCTGTCACACTTTGGTATAGTGAGTGAGAAGGGGTCAATCTTCCTCTTTGGCATCTGGTTGCTGATCCAACAAGGCCCAGTAAAGAGAGTTTGCCCTAGAGGGAACTGAACTTCTAGTGTGGAAGTCAGGGAGCAGGGACCCTGTCAATGAGGCTAGTGAGTGGCAGGAATATAATTGTTATAGTACTGTCTACGAGAGTAAGACAGTGAGGGAAGAGAGGAAGAGCAGCTTTATGCTCCATCAAGGTGGTGTACCACTGAGTAGCTTCCCAGGCTGTAAGCTGTAGGCTTTGCCTACAGTGAAGGGACCACAGTGGATGGTTCACCTCCCTGACCACTCCGCTGGGTGAGATCCAGACCATGTGTGAGGTATGGATTAAATGTAGATAAACCAGCGCTAAAAGCTCTGGGAAAAGAAGAAATAGTAATATATAGTGTAGTATTTCCTTATTAGGTATGTGGCACCCCTGTGAATGTTAAGGGTAAAAAGTGTCTCTCCACCTGTGCGGTTCAATCACCCCGCAACCATTCACCAGCATATAAATAGTTCACCGCCTGTGTCTGACATACAAATATACTCACAGACGTTTTAAATATTTGCTCGCATTAAAGATGTTTGTTGTTATTGTTCTGCTCGTTTTGGCATAAACAGTCTTGAAGTATGCACGTATAAAAAGTCATTCCAAGGTACTCCCAGCTCCACCGGGTTTGTTCCGCTGTGTGAAGATGTTAATTTGCCGGCATAGTCAGCGTGTGGTGTCTGGGCCCCCTTGGATGACGTCACAGCTGACGCATTTCGTCTCAGACGGACTTTCTCAAGGCTTCATTCATGTGTGAGGTATTTCTGCCTGGAGGGAAGTACAGCCTTGACTACATCCGCAGGGAATGGACCTGCATCTACCTCTGATATACTGTCTGAGCTGCGTGCCTATATATTCTGCAAATGCCTCTTTACTGATTTAAGTAACCTGTGGATCATTTGATAAATAAAAGTTTGTTCTGTTTGACTGCAAGAACCTCCTGACACACATTTCTTTATTGGTTAAAGCACAGTAGCCTGGGGGAGTTGTAGTTGCACTACACTGCACCTTCATTTCTTCCACTTTGCAAAGGCCCTGCCTTAAGTGCTAGAGTCCAGTGTAACCCATGCTCTAGTTTACTAGCTGGTATTAACCCCATTGGACTGGATAGTCCAAAAACGTGTTACATATATATATATATATATATATATATATATATATATATATATATATATATATATATAGAAACTATTGGAGGCCAGCACAACACGTAAGTAGGTAAATGTTGCCTGGGTGCGATAAGCCCAAAAAGTAGAACAACAGCGTCGAGGAAGGTACGCACTCACAGGTCTTATGAAGAAAAAATGGTGTTTATTATTCAAAGCAAAGACTGACGTTTCGGCTAGCACTCTAGCTTTTCTCAAAGTGAGAAAGGCTAGAGTGCTAGCCGAAACGTCAGTCTTTGCTTTGAATAATAAACACCATTTTTTCTTCATAAGACCTGTGAGTGCGTACCTTCCTCGACGCTATATATATATATATATATATATATATATATATATATACTTCTTCAGTGAGTATCCGCACTCCAAAGCAATGCTTGATGGCGGGGTGCACGGTGATTATTTATGTATCAAAAAATCTTGTGACCAGCACTCCCTTTTAAAAGTTCAATTCTTTTATTGTCATTTTGTAATGTCTGACGTTTCGGTCCTCATTAGGACCTTTTTCAAGGATGAAAAAGGTCCTAATGAGGACCGAAACGTCGGACATTACAAAATGACAATAAAAGAATTGAATTTTAAAAGGGAGTGCTGGTCACAAGAGTTTTTGATATATATATATATATATATATATATATATATATATATACATATCACACATATAATGAATAACCTGTAAAATATATCCTTATAAATGGTTATTATTAAGGTCATTGGTTACAATTGATGTCAATCACATAAGAGATTGATGACTATAAAAGCACTTAGCAGCCTGCCTTTTCATCAGAATATGGTTGGCCAAGAAGGAATCTCATCATTTGCCTAATAATTGGGTCACTTGGGGTGATAAGTTCAGTGAGTGAAGAAATAAGATCTTTTGTTTGGTCCAGGAAGGAAGGGTAGGAGTTAATGACTCCTTGATTCCCTCCAATCAACATTTAGAGGAAGCCTTTTATAGATCCTGCCAACTCAGGCAGTGTGAGCAAGGTGTTCCTGGAAAATCCAGACATAGGATGTCAGGGTGTTCTAGTAATTCATCTAGTGCTTTTGAATCTTGGCCTGTCTGACCTTGCTCTTGTATCTCCCCTTGGTACTGCGTTAACTTGCTATGCATGGCCAGCATAACTCAGCATAACAGCTATGGCTGAAAAGTACCTAAAATAAGTGAGAAACACATGAAAGACACATTCACTGGAACCTTTTCACACTGACAGCTGCCAATACCTGTACTTTAATGCATTTACATTCATGTCAGTGGGATTCATATTATTTTGGGCCACATTTCACATCAACAATTGTAAGAATCATGTTGCCAGATAATAACAAAAATGTGTGTAACTGGACATGACCAGATCATGCCTTTAACGATCACCATTTTCCATACAAGATTGTTGTGAGGTCTAGATAATTATATTTTATGTTATTTCCCTGGTCATGGCCCCTCTCAAGGTTATCAGCCTTGACCCAAAATGTTCCTTGATTGTCAATTCTTAATCTTTTTCTAAATACAAATTCTAGAACTATAGGAACATACCACAAGTTTGTTCCAAAACTTGCTTGTGCCATGTGCAAAACATTTTGTGGAATACATTGCTTTTATGTATACTACATTGGACACATGTTTTTAACTGTCCCTGTTTTGGTGGGAGAATTTGGTTAACTGACCAACCAGTGGACAGGGCTACACTAAAAATGCTAAGATGAATTTATGTCATGACTGGAGTGGAACAGGATATGGGCCAAAATGTCTGGATTTTCCTGTTGGAAGTGATGAAACAGAGGAGACGAACATGGGCATCTGATATTTTACAGACTTACATCTTGAACAAATGTTGTGGGTGGTGGTTACATATTACATTTAAATGGTGTATAATAATTATAGTATCATATGGAGACTTCTGTGATCTGGTGGGCTCCACAGGAAGTCCAAGAGTAGTTTGACAATAAATATTGTGTCCAACCTACCAGGTAAATACACACTTAGGGGCCTATTTATTATCATGTGTAAAACAAAATTCACTAAAAAAACTGCAAAAAACTGTGTAAAATAAATGGCGAAAAAGGTGTGTTTTATTGTAGGCCATGTGAACGCCAGATTTTCCACCATTGTTTTAAAGTGCTTCAGATAGAGGGCTTAGAGTGCTTTAACTAAGTTCTGGTGGAAGTTGCTCAAAGAAAAAGTGTGTAAAAAAATGTCACCATTTTTATGCCATTTTTTTTACACGGCTATGCCTGGTAATGTGTGTCGGATTATTTTTTAATACCACATAATAAATCTTCCCCTTAGATGGAACAACTTATACGAGGCCTAAAAGATCTACTGACTGGGCAGTAACATGTTTTCAAAAGAAAGTAGAGCTCTTTAAAAGAGCATCAATTTGGTAAAAACTATGTAAGGCTTTAAAAAATTTATTTTTTGCATTGCCACGATGATCATAGACCAAAGTTAGGTAAGTGAGAATCACTGGGTTTAGTCTGATTCAGCAAAACTAGTTTGTTTTGGAAATGTAATTGAATATTTACAGAGCATGCTAGGGGACTGGAAGAAGAATATGAAGATAGGGATGAACATTAATTAAATACATGCCAAGCATTGTTATGTCTATATCTGTCACCTTTTTTGATATATTTGTCATGACAATTCATTTTGATGTGAGGATAATATGTGCATGTACAGTACTTCTTGTCATATAACTTTTGTACAGTGTAGTGGTCTTTCCCCTTCAGTGTAAGGAGGCCATGATAAGAAAATGTGGCTGCATGTTTTTATATTTCAATATTTTATTACATTTTTATTAATTTTGTGGGTAAACCTATGAATGGGAGTACACATAAACAGGTAGTTAAGGGTTGAAAAGTCCATCAAGTTCAACCCACCAAATGAAATCCAGCATCCATACGTACACACACTCACTCACACTGACCCCTCCATACACTCACATAAACTATATACGTATACCAATATCTATATTATGTAATATATAGCCACTCTTAAACATTATCAAGCAGGGCATTCTACAACCTCAATGTGAAGAACCACCTATGCTGCTTCAAATGAAAGTTCTGTTGTTCTAGTCTAAATGGGTGGCCTTTGGTGCAATGATCCTTTTTATGGAAAATAATATCTCCTGCAATCTGTCTATAATGCACTCTAAAGTGTAAAGTGCAATCATGTCCCCTTATAAGTGTCTTTTTTCGAGAGAAAACAACCCCAACCATGACAGGTTAAAGCTTCCATTCCTCTAACCTGTTTAGCCTCATGTCTCTGCACTCTCTCCAGCTCATTAATATCCATCTTAAGGACTGGAGTCCAAAACTGCACTGCATACTCCAGGTAAGACTCATATAAAGAGGCAAAATAAGTTTTCATCCCTTTAGTCAATGTCCTTTTTATGCAAGACCGATCTTTATTTGCTTTAGTAGAAGGACACAGCCTGGAATTAGACAACTTGTTATCTCCAAAGCCCCTCCAGATCCTTCTCAAGGACACCACAAAAACACTGCCATTTAGTGTATAACTCACACTTATATAATTTCTGTGAAAGTACATAACCTTCTCTTTATCAACAAAGGGCCTTATTTCCAGTCTGCGGCCTTGTTGTCCAATTTGTAGCCTTTGACTGTTTTAATCTCCAGCCATCACTAAAGGCTGAATATTAGGGGTCCAATACATGTCCCAACAAGCCACTTCCTCCTGCCCCTAAAGCTTAGATATATAGATTACTATTTTCCCCAACCCATCTGGCAAAGGAACATTGACAAAGGAACATTTTTTGCTAAATATTTTTACAGTTCTATTCATGTGAATTTATTTGTTGTTTTCAAGGTAACTTTAAATATTAAATTTTATGAGCACGCAGTCATGGCCACTTTTAGATGCCAATTGAATTTTTGTTAAAGAAGCTTTAAAATAGTGTTTAAAATATGCACAACTTCAAAATACCTGCTGGGCAATCTATAGGTCAGTGCCAAGGTCAGCGATCAGCATGTAGTCACTTGCTAACCGTCTGAGCTAACATGATTGTCACATTTGTACAGTTAGGTATGATGTCCACCTTCTGCTGCTGCTGACCTCACCCCAGGGAAGAAGGTAGCCAGAATTATTGGGAAACTGCCAGTCTTAACAACTGATGGAATTGGATGATAACAGCTAAAGACGCTTTGATGGCACTTAGAGTAGAAGTATTTCATTGACTGGCCCAACCAAGCTATTTATTGAGAGTCCTATTTTTCTCACTTGATAAATTCCTCCCCATTTCCACTACCCCATATTACATTTGTTTTTAGACACAGATGACAAGAAATTGCACCCCATACAACATAAAGAAAACTTTTATTACAATATTTAGACTTTTTTTGTTTTACTGCACTTGAGGTTGTAAATGACCCCTGATATCTAGGGGATTTAAAAAGCTGTGATGGGTTCGGGGGAAAGCAGCTGCTTCCTTACAGCTGTTAGCACAGGTCTTCCATAAAGAGAATATACTTGTACTGCTCCCCATATTTTATTTTTAAAATGACTTAAAGGAGAAGGAAAGGTACCAAAGCAGTTTATTGTTAAAAATAGTGTAAGCTAGAACACTAGTTATTCTGCGGAATGCTTTACCATACCTGAGTAAACCGTTCTAGACACTCTCTCAGTTTGTTTAGGATAGCAGCTGCCATATTCACTTGGTGTGACGTCACTTCCTGCCTGAGTTTCCCTGCTCAGTCATAGCTCTGGGCTCAGATTACAGCAGAAATGGGAGGAGGGAGGGGGAGAGGAGCAAACTGAGCATGCTCAAGCCCTGCCCTGGAGGTTTATGCTGAAAACAGGAAGTCTGATACAGAAGTCCATGTGTACACAATAGAAGGAAAGAAATGTGGTGTTTCTTTTTGACTCAGGGCAGTGATACTTTAAGGGTTTACTGGTGTATTTATATAGACCTTTCTGATAAAGCTTACTTTATGTTAGCCTTTCCTTCTCCTTTAACCATTCTGGGCTGAAATGGTTTAGAGAGTCAGCATTTCTGGTTTAATCATGTCATACTTCTTCTTCTACCTCATCTCCGAAAACATTATAAATAACAAACAATGATTAATATTAAAGACAGCCTCCAATCAGGTGACATGGAACCTGTAAGATGAATTATTACTCATTTGGGGGATATATGGGGATATGGCAGTAGCCTGATGTTTTACAAATGTAATTGATTTGTACACCAACTGAAATATCTTCAGTTATATCTTGTTACAACAAGCAAATTTATGGACAAGGAAATTGGAAGACTTTCTATTTATATATATATAGTGCAGTGTGCTTATATAATCTTTAATAACCTAGCCAAAACAAAATGAGAGAAATCACAATGTATTTGTAATTGATTTTTACATCAAAAGGGCAAAGTTCCTAATGGATTTTCATCAAAAAGAAGTAGACAAATTCTGTTGAAAAAAAAAGCTAAATCTGCCTATACACACATACATATATGCCCATTTAACTGGCCAAATTCTCAACACACAGGGTGGACCTAATTGACCCCTAAAGGCCAGGTGAAGAACCAGGTCTCCAGGCTTAGCGAAGGATTTATGAGGATACAAATTTAGTTTTTGTTTAATTGTCTCATCATGGCAAGCACTAGAACCATTCATCCAAGAATAAAACAATAACAGATAAAGAAGAACAAAGTAGCAAAAAAAAACAACCAGAAAGTGCAAGATACACTTCAGAAACCCATGAAACCACAACTGACGGTAGCACCGTTCTTTATAAAGCTTCTACAGGACATCCATTCTAAAATTATCAACAATTTTTATTTCCTCTCTTATTTTCCAATATTCTTTCATTTATGTGTAGGGGCCCATAGGGAGTTAATCTGCCCCTATGGATTTAAGGCCCCACCCGTTGCTCAGTGTTATTGGCCAAGAGGTGATATGACAACTTCCTGCCACACTGCACTATAGTGTGTGTAAGGAGTGGCCTCTTCCTCTTTGGCTGCTGGATGCTGATCCAGCTGGGTGTGCCCAGGGGATAGTCAGGGTTGAGCTAAATAAGAGCAGCTCTGAGCTCCAACATAGGAGTGATAGATTGGAGGTATCTCTCCCAGGCCATATTGCCTGTAGTATAGGGATTCCAGCGGAGAGGGAATCAGGAGAGATGATTGCCCTGAGGTTTATCCAGAGACCACTACCGGAATATGTTGCAGAGGTGAAGTGAGATGCCTGCCAAGTCTATCCTAAGGGAGTGTCTGCATGTGTAAAGCTGCATGTGATGTGCCTGTGCCTTTTTCCTCTAACCACTGGATGTGAGTAAACCTGGGGACATTGTCTATGACCAATAAACAGTTCTTTGTTTGCATCATAAGAACCTCCTGGCGCCCGATCATTCTTGTATGCACAGTAGTCTGGGTGTTGTAGTTGAAAAAATCTTAAAGGGAATGCTTCCACTTAGCGAAGGCCTGGATCCAGCAGAGAGAGTCCAAATGTAACCCATGCTCCTACCTTAGCTGGACATTAACTATCTGTGGTGTGGATAGCCCAGATTGGCGGTACATATGCATTCAGGACAGTCTCATATTTTAGGTGTTATTGGTTATACACCTGCACTAGTATTTATATAAAATGCTTGTAAGAACTCATAGGCAAGTTCACTACACAGTTTAGTCCAGTTGCTATTCTAGAGTCTAGCCTAGTTAACACATGCGCTTCAGAGGGATTTAAGTGGACTACCTTGAGATTTCCCAAGTTGCATTAGGAAATGCATTAGTAAAAGTTTCCAAAGGAACCCAAAGGAAAGGCACACACAACTTGAGAACAATTTCCTTGTGCTTGACAAAATTATCACGAGATAAATGTGAGAAATAAACACAGAAGCCATACACACAGAATTAGTACTGGTAAGAGCAAAAATGAGATAAATCCTAAATGTTTCTTGACTGCCTTGTCAGTGATAGTAGTAGGGGCTCCATTTGCAGGTTTTAAGGCGTTTCTTTCATATTATACATACTTTGAAAACTGATTTTATTAAACCTTGTAGGACAGCATGCAAATGATTGAAATAGCAAGGACCTTGTCCCAAAACAGGCTGTAAGTACATTTTTTTCACATTCATTTTTTTCTTATTGATTCGCATATGTAAATATACCCTTGTACTCTCAAAGCAGATAATGTTTGGTATTTTATCCCCTACTTTATCCAGAGAGATTATTTTTAACCCAAATTATTTTGCATTGTTAATAGTTAAATCCACATTAAATCCAGATTAGTACAAAAGAGATATGACAAGATATTAATGGGAAACAAAACACATCAAATTATTGCAGTCAGCTCATCCTGAGAAATCCTTTGTGTAACAAACGGCATGTGTTCAGCAGGTTAAGGGTAGATGAAGAAATAACAGTGTCCAAACTTCACACTGTCACCCTCCTCTGCACTATGCAACATCCATCACCAGAATTAATAACACAGATAAATCCAAAATAAATCAGGATTAGTGTGAACTGCATTTTAGGGTTTAGGAAAATGAAAGGATAAAGAAATTTGCTGTTTAACACTTTCATTACTGGTGGGTGTTGTAGGTACTAGTTTTCTCCAGGTGAAAGTTAAATCCAGGTCAACTGCTGATAAGGACCAACTTTTTGGAAACTGATTTGTAGAGATGGTCAAAAATAACTACAGGCAACAGGTCTTTATATAAGTCTCTCTGATAGGGTACCATAAAGTTTAATGCTTGTTCATATCCTATACCTAATGGTAGTGCAGGTATGGGATCAGTTATCCAATATGCTTGGGATCTGGGGTTTTCCAGATAAGAGAGCGTTCCGTAATTTTGATATCCATACCAGTATGTTAAAAATTATTTAAACATTAAATAAACCCAACATGATTGTTTTGCCTCTGCTAAGGATTAATTATATTTTAGTTGGGATCAAGTACGAGGCACTTTTTATTACTACAGAGAAAAAGGAAATTATTTTTTATAAATCTCAATTATCTGTTTAAAATGGAGTCTATAGGAAGTTGCCTTCTTGTAGTTCAGAATTTTCTGGATAATGGGTTTCCGGATAATGAGTCACATACCTGTATACAATTGTTTATAATTCAGTAGGCAATTGCTGGCAAGATGATGTTATTTGGAGGCTGCAGGAGAGGACTGACATATGAAGGGAAATTTTAAAATAGCTAACCCTCCTTGGATTAGTGCTTCCCTGAGGAAGAAAATTATGGGACACACATTTTGGATATGATATGATAAGGCAAGATCTGGTTATGTCCCTGGTATATTTATAATGCTACACTGTCTTTCATTCTTTAAATGAATGTTGCAGGTCACAGTAGCAACCATCCATTACAATCAGCTTATCACATTATTTATAATGGTGTATATTTTCTTCCACAAGATTAATACCTAAATATGAAGCCATTGTTTTACTCCACCCCAAGTAGAAAATTTACAGGCCGCGCACTCCTGGACACCAACACGAATCGCTCGTCTCCAAATGTTTTAAAAAGGTAAATTCTTTATTAGGACATAAGATCAATCAAACAACCAAAGCGTCTGAGGTCTGACGCGTTTCGTGACAATACACTTCCTCAGAGACCTCCTTGGACTTGGAGAACCCGGTGTTTATATTTAAGAGTGGGGTCTGGGGCACTATGCACCCGGACCAACCGATTTCTACGGTGAGCAGGGTTCAGTCAGCTTTAAGCTAATTAACTTGAATCTATACCTGCATTATTGTTGTTTTTAATTAAGATTAAGTAAAGTTTCGGAGCCGGATTTGTTCTCTTTGTAAAGTTATTTTACTCCACCCCAGACAATCAATGGAACAAATTCAAGTAGCAAAGAATTTCTGTTGCATGCCTTTTTAAAGGGATCCTGTCATCGGAAAACATGTTTTTTTTTTCTAAACTCACCAGTTAATAGTGCTGCTCCAGCAGAATTCTGCACTGAAATCCATCAAAAGAGCAAACAGATTTTTTCATATTCAATTTTGAAATCTGCCATGGGGCTAGACATTTTCTCAATTTCCCAGCTGCCCCTGGTCATGTGACTTGTGCCTGCACTTTAGGAGAGAAATGCTTTCTGGCAGGCTGCTGTTTTTCCTTCTCAATGTAACTGAATGTGTCTCAGTGAGACATGGGGTTTTACTATTGAGTGTTGTTCTTAGATCTACCAGGCAGCTGTTATCTTGTGTTAGGGAGCTGCTATCTGGTTACCTTCCATTTTTCTGTTGTTTGGCTGCTGGGGGGGGGAAGGGGGGTGATATCACTCCAACTTGCAGTACAGCAGTAAAGAGTGATTGAAGTTTATCAGAGCACAAGTCACAAGATTTGGGGCAACTGAGAAATTAACAATATGTCTAGCCCCATGTCAGATTTCAAAATTAAATATAAAAAAATCTGTTTGCTCTTTTGAGAAATGGATTTCAGTGCAGAATTCTGCTGGAGCAGCACTATTAACTGATTCATTTTGAAAAAAATTTCTTTTCCCATGACAGTATCCCTTTAAAAAAAAATATTCCCCCAGAGAAACCATAGAATTTCACATACTCACTACACATTAATATTAAAACATTACACACCTTGGCTTGTTTAAAAAACACTTTCTTTTAAATAACAGCTTTATGAATAAAGGGTATAAAGACCAAAGTCCAAGAAAACTTCTCAACAACTAGTAGATTGCTAATTCTATTCTGCCATTCGGAGTAAATGTAATAGTGTCGTTTGCCATTTTGGATTACAAAGTCAACTTTAATGAGACTCTGACACAAAATTATAAAGGTCTCATTCGCATACCAAATGTTACCAGAATGCAGATTAAGCAATTTATTCGCTCCCTTTTCAAGTGACTGTGACATATCTAAACCAATGTTCTGATTTAAAAATAGTATAGGAAGAATAAATTATACATGAACTGTTCACTTAACAATGTTATGACATCACTACTTGAAGCTCTAATAGCTTGTGATAGCTGCCATGTCTTTCAAATACTTTTCCATTATAAAAGGGCCAATAACAACAAAAATGACAGGGTTTAGTGTGCATTTGAATATAATGTACTGTTACCTGGTACTGATTTAAAGAATACATTCTCTTCAAAAGCTCCACCTTTGTTTTCAAACATTTTAGGATGTCATTGACATTACCATGCTTAGTATAGTCTGAGCAGCTGCCGAGAAGCTAAGCTTAGTAGTTGTCTCATACAATCAAGCAGACAATGAGGTTCATATGTCATAGGGGCTGAAGCTACAGTGCTGATAATTAAATTCTGATGCAGAATGAACTGGTTTATTGAAGTCAAATTTTAATATATCATGGAATGGAGAATTCTAAGCAACTTTCAACTGTTTTCATTTATTTTTTCTTAAATAGTTGTTTTTAATTATTTGCCTTTTTCTTCTGCCTCTTTCCAGATTTCAAATGACAGACCAAAGCTATTGTCCTGTGAGGCAACAATTTTATTGTTGTTGTTACTTTTTATCACTTATCTTGCTATTGAGGCTTTTCCAATTCATATTCCACTGCTCAGTTGCTAGTATAATGGTCAAGGAGTGATTAGCTTGTTGCAACTGCACAATTGCTTTAGATTTGCAAAATATATGCAACTACGCACTTTGTTTCAAATCAGACAGAATTGCCCCAAATATTTTCCAAATGTGCCCAGCATCATTTCCATTGTTTGGCATGCACATGATCTCTGCACCTGATTATTTATAGGGATACTGTCATGGGGAAATTTTTTTTTTCCAAAATGAATCAGCTAATAGTGCTGCTCCAGCAGAATTCTGCACTGAAATCCATTTCTCAAAAGAGCAAACAGATTTTTTTATATTCAATTTTGAAATCTGACATGGGGCTAGACATTTTGTCAATTTCCCAGCTGCCCCAAGTCATGTGACTTGTGCTCTGATAAACTTCAATCACTCTTTACTGCTGTACTGCAAGAGAGTGATATCACCCCCTCCCTTTTCCCCCCAGCAGCCAAACAAAAGAACAATGGGAAGGTAACCAGATTGCAGCTCCCTAACACAAGATAACAGCTGCCTGGTAGATCTAAGAATAACACTCAATAGTAAAAACCCATGTCTCACTGAGACACATTCAGTTACATTGAGAAGGAAAAACAGCAGCCTGCCACAAAGCATTTCTCTCCTAAAGTGCAGGCACAAGTCACATGACTGGGGGCAGCTGGGAAATTGACAATATGTCTAGCCCCATGTCAGATTTCAAAATTGAATATAAAAAAATCTGTTTGCTCTTTTTAGAAATGGATTCAGTCAGCGCCGGATTTCCGTGTGCGGCGCCCCTAGGCCGCGCGGTCCGACCAGGCGGCCGCGCGGTCCTAGCGCCCACCTCACCTCCCCTTCCCAGCGCGCCGGCGTTTTTTCGCCGGCGCAGCTGCTGTAATTGAATGGGGACGCACGCGTCCCCATTGTGCGGCTGGGCGGCATGCCGCCCCTATTTTTTTGCCGCCCTAGGCCCGGGCCTATGCGGCCTTGCCGCAAATCCGGGCCTGGATTCAGTGCAGAATTCTGCTGGAGCATCACTATTAACTGATTCATTTTGAATTTTTTTTTTCCCCATGACAGTATCCCTTTAAGTACAACTGTGCTGTGGCAATTGACGCAGGGCAGTTAGGGAACTTTGGATCTACTGCCAGTGCCACCTCCTGAACAGGTGTAAGCTCTAGAGTTCTCTGAGTGCCCTTCATCAATAGGCGCACTGTGCATAAGTGTGATGAGTGCATTAAAGTACCTTTAATAAAAGGAGAAGGAAAGTCATCCTGCACTTGGGGGTGCCAAATGTTAGGCACCCCCAAGTGATTGTATTGACTTACCAGTGAGCACCACAAATCGCTTCTCTTTTGTCTTCTGCTTTCTTGCGAATGCGCAATAGAACGAAAATCCGAACTTTAACTATAAAGTTGGCTATTTCGTTCAACTGCACATGCGTTTGCCCCAGGAAATTTGAAGCAAGAAGAAGCCGGAAGAAGATCACTCCATGGGGCTCACTGGATGAACCCTGGGCCAGTGTCGTTTTCTGCTGATAGGACCACAGGCCCAGGGATTCAGGTAAGTCAATACAATCACTTGGGGTGCCTAACATTTGGTGCAGGATGACTTTTCCTTCTCCTTTAGTAAAAAGTGGTTTTAGACCACTCACTTCGGGGAAAAGTGCAAGGTGCCCAATAAATCGGGAGATGTAACATGCAGGATTTCTAGTGTACTTCTTTGTTAACCTTTCGTTTTCCTTTAACAAATTATAGTTTAATGTTTAACTGAAAATATTATATTTGTTTTATTAATTGCATTGCTTCCTGCATCTTATATTAATCATTTAAATGCTGGTGTCCACAAGTTGCTATTTTTTACACAGGCAAACATGGGAACATAGTGTCCTAGACTCTACGATGTATATGGGTTGAACAGTAGACTGCTGTGTATACAAGTCCTTCTATATAAATGAAAAAGAATATAAATAAATATACATACACACACACACAAACACACACACACACACACACACACACACACACTGTATATATATATATATATATATATATATATATATATATATATATATATATATATATATATATTTATGCAAATTATGCAAATTATGCAAACTAAAGGCCTAATGTAGCTTTAGAATTTTCATGCCATAGTTATTATAGTGGAAGCGGAAAGGATTTGATATGACAGAATGTTAGTAGTTTTTATGAGTGATTTTTGTAATACAGTATGTAGAGCAGCTTTGCTGCCGGTGCTCTGGCAGTTGAATGATTAACACAAAACTGCAGTAAAATAAGCAGCTCTGTCACTAATGAGGCCACTGCTCAGCAGCCCTTCATTTTCCTGAAGTTTACACATTATTTTGTTACATTCTCCATATGGGTGAAGAAAAAAGAAAAGGAGCCGCCCTCTGTCACCAGCCCACATATTTAATCCATGTGCTTATGTCAAACTTAATTACAGCACATTGGGGGGAAAAAATAATAACTATGTCCTCTGAGAGAGGAAATAAAAGAGCTAATGTGTGTAATTCTGTCAAAGCTTTACTGAAGGCTTGTGAGCAAAACACCAAGCACAAGCCCGCAGCTTTTCCCTAGCATGAGAGATGTTTCTGTGGATCCATTTGTTTAAATGTACTACGTATTGCTCACAAAGCTGTAGAAAGTTAGTTGGGGAAATGACAAGTGTCCAAGGGAACATTCGAATGATTAATTATAAACTTCAGTAAATACACACATGTGTATCTAGTCAGGTATAAAGTTCAGTTCTTAGATTCAAATCATTTAAGACATGTTGGATATACAGTGGGGAGTTCATTTTTACAGCATAGTATAGTGAAATGTTTTAATATGTTCTTTCCTGAAAAGTTCAAGCTTCATATATTTGAGCTGTGACCTGCATTTTAAGTGGTGAGCACAACTTTCCCTTGTTTGTTATAGTTATACAGGAGCAGTGACCAGCTCCATGTTGTAGCTCCCACCCTTCCCAGCTAGTCAGGTGATCCCACTGGTGTCTAATAAAAGGGCAGCCAAGTATGGGGGTTTACTTTGAAAGCAGCTAGTAAGTTGCAGGTAAAACCTAGTCCCTTTGTAAAATGTATAATGAAGCAATAGAATTCTTAATGAATCAGATGAAAATTGAGCATAGGACTGGCCAGATATGGGATGACTTTGACGTAGTTGGCCAACTTAAATATATTGCAATATATGGACAAACAATCCCTGTTTTGTTTAAAGGGTAAGGCATTTTTCAGTAGCAGTATGCACAAAGTGTCTCTGTCTTAAATATATTGATAATGGGTTGAGTGCAGAGGACTCTTGTATTTGACTATCTGTATTTTAATGCATGCAGATATATATAAAGACACACTGATAACGTATGACTTTAAAGCAAGGTTTATCATCATATTTATTTGATTCTGTTTCTCACTCTGATTAATTAGTTTTCCTTTGATGTTTACATACTCCGACCCCCTCCCCTGCCTCAGTCTCTTCCCAAGCTTTCTGGCTACATGTATCTCATCTGACACAAGCAAGTTTCCAGGGAGAATTTTCCCATGCCACTGTCCCTCAGTTCAGTTTAGCTACTTAGTATTTATAGCAACAAGAAGATCTTAATAGGCCAATTTGTTTTAATTTAAACTGCTTTTGTGTTTAACTTGCCCTCAGCTGTGGGCATCCTTTTTATTGCATTATTGCTGGGGTGTGTTTGGGGTGGGGGGTGACTACTTGACTACCATGATGGAACATGCACAGGGCATACAGCTACTCTGCACATTTACTGTTCTCTAAAGCTGGTTTTCTCATTGAGAAAGAGAAGATATGCTGTAAGTGACTGAGACAAAGAGACAGGGCCAGGCACTATGCCAAGCAGGGCCTGCTGCCAAAATACATATAACCAGGACCATCTTGGAGCAAGTGAATTAGAAACACATGTTGGGGAGCAAGACTACTAGTTAAGTACTTGTGACAGATGTCCTGTAATATTTTTCTCAGGCCTTTATAAGAGACGTAACAGGAACAATGTTCCAATAGTAGAGGAGCAGGTGACATAACCAATGCAAAACAGCAGACGAAAGGGAGAGGAAAGTACAGTAAACACTGTGGGCAGTCAAATGAGAGAGAGAGAGAGAGGGAGAGAGAGAGAGAGAGAGAGAGAGAGAATCTCATGGGACCTCCAATTTTAGAAAACACCATAGTAACAAAGTTGTAAAGAGGACAAAGTAAGTTTTACAATATTTAGAAATACCAAATATACTTTTTTTAGGTTTCCTAGTGACGGGAAAAAAATACTCATGGGCAAATTCACTAAGCGACGAAGCGCCGAACGCTAGCGTCAATTCGCTAGCGTTGGGCATTTTCGTTACTTCGCAAATTCACTAATGAACGCTGGCGTAGATTCGCTAGTGTTACTTCGCACCCTTACGCCTGGCGAATTTTCGCTACGGACGTAACTACGCAAATTCACTAACGCGCGCAGTGTACTGAACGCTACCTTTTACGCTAGACTTCCTTCGCCACCTCAGACCAGGCGAAGCGCAATAGAGTAGATTGGGATTGCTTCAAAAAAAGTCAACATTTTTTCTAAGTCCCAAAAAACGCTGGCGTGTTTTCTACATTATGGGTGATAGGCTGATAAAGATCAAAAAATTTTTGGGGCTCCCCTCCTTCCCCCCTACATTTCCTGACTCATGGCAACTTACCTATACAGTGGGCACGTGTGTAGGGCAAAAGAAAATTTTTATTTGATGTTTTGAAGGTTTTCTAGGCATTTGTAGTGCTGATATGTATTCCTCCATTGAAATTTGAATTTGGCGCCGTATGCAAATGAACCATCGCTAGTGAAACTTCGCTTCGCTTGGCGAATCAACGCTAGCGCAACTTCGCAAACTTACGCTACCCCTGTGCGCAACTTCGGATTTTAGTGAATTTGTGGAGCGCTGACGAAACTACGCCTGGCGAAGTGTGGCGAAGCGCGGCGAAGTTGTGCCTGGCGCAACTTCAAATGTTAGTGAATTTGCCCAATAGACGCCTGCCCTCATGCACCCCCCCACAGGATACAAAGTTGTGGAATGCCAACTCCAGCAGCAGAAGTGGGGAGGGCTGGATTCCTAAGTAAGTCTTGCTGTACTTTCTTAAATATAATTAGATGCGCCTCATTAGCTTCCACTGAAGGTCCTTTGTACTTTTTTGGAGCTTGGTTTGCTGAATGCTCTGATGGCCGCTGTGTGTAGCACCCCTGGCCTGCGGAAGCTGTGCCCTTTCATCTCTCAGATTTATCCTCTTTCCATGCTTTAACAAAACACTTTGTCATTTCCTTTGTTTTTCACAGGCCCTTTCCAGCTGTGTCACTTGTCTCTGAGTACATACAGCAGCTGTGGTATAAGGCATACACCTATCTCCAGTCCTTAGATTTCCGCTTTTGCCAATCTCACCTTGCTGACAGACCTACAACTTTCCCTTTTATTTTCCTTTTTAATACACTGTACTGATTCACAGTTGTTATCTTATTATTAATACTCCAGCATACCCACTCAAAAAGCCCAACTCTACACACACTAACCCTGCTTTGGGGTGTAGTGGCAGTGAAGATTTTTACATTTCAGAGTGCTCCACCATTTCTTTGTTATGAGAGGGCCTGAATAACATAAGAACCACTAGGTGGTTAGATAGCATTATGGACAAACATAAACTTATAAACACTACCAAGTATAATAATAACCAATATATTCCAAATATAATGATTTAAGCTCTTTTTGGACAGACCCTTTTTATCACTTGTATTGGTAGTTTTGTGTGATATGTTGGCATATAATAACCCCATAGTAAATGAATTTACCAACTGGCCAGAAGTTTGCATTCCTAACGAACATTTGCTATAAAAGTGTAATGTTTACAAGAAAGTGCAAATTTCATGTACATTTTGTAGTCTCAAGGTAAACAGTCTCGCTTCTCAGCTGTTTTATGGTGTCCAGACACCATAAAACAGTTTCTGAAGAGGTAGCCTTGGATACCAAAGAAACCAATTCCATGTAATGTGTATGCCACATGCTCAGTCCATGTGTTCCATGTCATGCGTGAATCAATGTAATGTCCAGACAGAGGCATACTTCAGCGGAGCTGAGATTATTCAAACCATCTGCCAATTTCTGGCTGTGAAAATATTCCAAGTTACAAGAGCCAACACAGTGGAAGATTTGCTCCTGCTTCCCATCTCCCTCCTCCTCCTCCTCCTCCTCCTCTTCACAGTCTGCATTTTATCAAGGAAGAAGGTAAGAGCAGTGAGAGGCTGAGTATTCAGAATTAAGGCAGAGAGTCTATTTGTAGCAACACCAAAACTAAATTATACATAATAGGGAGAGAAATGTAAGAAAATGCTAAGAATTGAAAATGGGAGAATAAAGAGAAACATAATGAGTAGGCAGCACAAATGATTCAGGTTCAAAATACTCTACTTGTACTTGAAACAAGTGTCTAATGGGCGTTGTGCAGACTGAATTCAGGGGTGTTTCTTCTAGTCAAACATGGCACAATGCAAGAAGTTTAGTAAGTTTTAATCAAGTTTTTCTGAAATGTAATTCCAAGCTGACATTCCAGCCATCATCAGATCTAGTAGAAATGTAGACTTGCCAATAAACTTTAGCTTTATTATTTAAAAATGTGGATTTCTTTTTTGCTGTTTGGATACCTCACATAATGGCATGCACCCAGGCTTTTGTATGACCCATACTACTTAAAGGAAAATGATACCCCTCAAACAATGTAGGTCTCTATAAAAAAATCGATTGCACAAAGCAGCTCATAAGTAAAACCGTGCTTCAGGTAAATAAACCATTTTCAAAATAATATACTTTTTTAGTTGTATGTGCCATTTGGGTAATCCTAAATTGAAAACTTCCATTTAAAAAAATAAGTGCTGCCCCCTGGGATCGTAGGATTCACAGTGCACACAAACAAACCAAACAAACTATACTTGTTAGGTCACATGAGCCAATTAACAGACAGAGTTCTGTCTTTTGCTTCAACACTTCTTCCTGTTAGAGTTGTAGTATTTCTGGTCAGGTGATCTCTGAGGCAGCACACAGACCATCACCAAATGGTGGTTCCTTTACTTTAAGGTGTTCCTTAAACTGTTATTGCATTGCGAATTTTAATTGCGCATTGCGAATTTTAATTGCGCACTCATAAGAAGTGCTTGAAGGTGTCGTAATCTTTTGGAGCAAACATAACGACTTTTTCAGTAAGAAGTTTTATAACATTGACTGCGCATAGGCGCAAACGATAAAATTCGCAAACGGTCTTTCACTGTCGGAAGTGGTCGCTAAACAGTTTCCGGGCTCGCAAAAGCTATATTAAATTCGCACAAAGCAGAATTTGTTCGCGCAAAGGCATAACTTTTCGCATTGCGATTTTTATTACATTCCCCCGCTAATATGATATAAACTATCTGTTGCTCAAGTATTCTTTTTGGGGGTATAGTTTTCCTTCAGCCTTTGTATGCTTTTGGGTTTGTACAGCACTGACATTTTATAAATAATATCTATAAAAAAAATACTGATTTTACCCAGTGCAGTAAATAGAATCTTATAGGTTCATTAGGTCACTACCCTATAAAAATAAAAAGGGTCATTTCCACTTCAAGTACAGTGGGCTAAGTGCAATATCAAATATAATCACCATGTTTTTTTACCAACAATTCAGTAGCAATTTCCATGATTACAGTGTAATTGCAGTCATGAGGGGCAAACAATTATATCCAATGTGTCCAAAGTTGCACATTTGGGGGCAGATTTAGCAAGGGTCTAATTTCGAAGTACAAAAAACTAGGGATGTAGCGAACGTCGGAAAAAATGTTCGCGAACATATTCGCGAACTTGCGTCAAAAATGCGAACGGTTCGCGAACGTCGCGAACCCCATAGACTTCAATGGGAAGGCAAATTTTAAAAGCTAGAAAAGACATTTCTGGCCAGAAAAATTATTTTAAAGTTGTTTAAAGGGTGCAACGACCTGGACAGTGGCATGCCAGAGGGGGATCAAGGGCAAAAATGTATCTGAAAAATACATTGTTGACACATCGCTGCGTTTTGTGCTGTAAAGGGCAGAAATCACACTACGTCACTCAGGTGATGTTTCTGGACACGGAATGTGAAAAAGCTCACACAGCTAGGTGGCACTTGGTTAAAGACTGGGCAAACAATGCCTGCAAGGGCAACGTATACAGTAGTGGATACGGAATATATTATTGCTGCTGTAAAAACATCACTCAGGTGATGTTTACGGACACTGAATTATTATTGTTATTTAGACAGAATGTGAAAAAGCTCACACAGCTAGGTGGCACTTGCATACCTCCCAACTGTCCCTCTTTTGACCACTCAACCACCTGTCCCTCTTTTGTACTGGAAAGCCCCTCTTTTCTCTGCACTGAACAGCCAGAAAAAAAACAGTTTCTACAGAACAGAACAGCTAACAGGTGCAAATAAGATACTTTGTAACAATTTTGACTCTGGTTGGTGCTGGTAGTGGTGAACTACTAGGAGGAGCAGCACACCTGTCCCACTCCCCAACACAGCTAGACTAATAGCACTGGGCTCTTACAGTAGCAAAGTAAAAAAAACAAAAAAGAAAATAAAAGCAGTCCTTACAAGGACTATTGGGTTATTACAGCAGTCAGCACTCAGCAGATGAGATCAGAAGCAGTGCCCACAGCAGCTACATACAGAGCACTGCAGTAGAAGGTAGATTACTAGCCAGCAAAGCTACCTAACCTAAAATGTCCCTCAAATCCCTGCAGACTTCTGTCCCTACAATACAGAGCAGTATCAAGTAGATTACTAGCCAGCAAACTTACTATCAACTGTCCCTCAAAGAAATCAGTGAAATCACTAACAGCTCTCTCCCTACACTAGCTCTTCCAAGCACACACAGGCAGAATGAAAAAACGCTGCAGGGCTTCAGTTTATATATGGAAGGGGAGTGGTCCAGGGGGTGTGGGGGTGGTCCAGGAGGGAGAGCTTCCTGATTGGCTGCCATGTATCTGCTGGTCTGGGGTGAGAGGTAAAAAATAAGCGCCAGCTAAGCCAAACCCAAATTGGCGAACGTCGCGCGACGTTCGCAAACATTTGGCGGACGCGAACAGTCGATGTTCGCGCGAACTAGTTCGCGGGCGAACAGTCCGCGACATCCCTACAAAAAACTTCGAAATTCGACCATCGAATTGAAAAACTTCGAATATCAAATTCAAAGTTTTTTCACCGAATTTGGCTATCCTACGATCGAATAAAAATCTTTGATGGAACGATTTTAGAGTACAATCGAAGGATTTTTATTCGATTTGTAAAGACTTGGAAGTTTGTAGAAGGTCCCCATAGGCTAAAATGTGGTTTTATCATTTTAATTTTCCAAAAATTGCAGCATTTTGATGCCTGTCAAAAGCAACTACAACATTTTACATAAAGCATCATTTAGCATCATTAGTAAATGGTGCAACGTCCTTACTAGGAAAATCACATGGGCAAGGTTTGGGCTGTCCCTTACATGTTCTTCATTTAGGACAATTTGGCAGGTTGGATCTGCCTGCCTTTCTCACTGGATCTGGCTTTAGTATGAAACATTTTTAAAACTTGATGGCTAGGAATGCTGACTACTCAGCTCTTAAAACAGTAATGGAAAAAACAACAATGAAAAAACAAAAACATAAAAATAGACTAACCTTTCCAGAGACTGCCTTAATTCCTATAAAGCATCCATACAAGTAATATGTCTGAGTAGAAATGACACAGGGCCCATTACATGCACATATCCACATTTTGGTTATTTTCTGTATATTCTGGTTGTAATGAATTTTAAATGCACGTTTTACATGTTGAAGTTTCATATAATAACGTAAGGAATTATATCAAACACAATGCAATGCTGCAAAAAACACTTGATAAACCTATATTGCCAAAATATTCACTATTATGTTTTCACAAAAATGCTGTTATTAATATTGTTATTACCTTTTACTTATATAGTGCCATCATATTCTGCAGCCCTTACAGATAGGGTTACCACCTTTTCCATTTGGGAACTCCAGGCAGGGTGCGGGACAGATGATGTCAGGGGAGTGGTGTGTGGTATTATGGGTAGGGATGCACCAAATCCACTATTTTGGATTCGGCCAAACCCCCGAATCCTTCATGAAAGATTCGGCCGAATACCGAACAAAATCCAAACCCTAATTTGCATATGCTAATTAGGGGCGGGAAGGGGAAAACATTTTTTACTTCCGTGTTTTGTGACAAAAAGTCATGCAATTTCCCTCCCCGCCCCTAATTTGCATATGCATATGCAAATTAGGATTTGGATTCGGTTCGGGTGGGCAGAATGATTCGACCGAATCCGAATTCTGCTGAAAAAGGCCGAGTCCCGGCCGAATCCCGAACCGAATCCTGGATTCAATGCATCCCTAATTATGGGCAGGGCAGTTGGCACTTTGGGGTGGGTTTGGTGTGTCAAGGGGCGGGTTTATGACATGGTGATCAGTGACTAACACAAAATTCACAATTTGTTGTGTGTGCTGGCCAAAACATTTGTGTGCACATTCATTAGAGCACATCTTGTGCATTTACTTATTTATTTATAGGTTATAGGTTTCTTCCATTATTTTTTTCTATCATTTTATCACAAATGTCCAACAAGCCTGTTTATTTTAAATCATTTATGGTTTTCTGTAGGGCTAAGGGGGCATCATCAGTGAAATACAATGAGAGTGGTGGAAGGCTTATTTACAAAAACAGAGTCTTTAGCAGGCAACTATTCTTGGTGTAACTGTTGGCTGTTCTAGAGTTGTTCCTTGGTTGGAATGTATTGCATATCTGGCCCACACTTTATTCTAATGGTGAAAATCTAGGGTTAGGCTAAAAAATTGTGTCTCTGCATGTTTTTATAGAGAAACGTATTTAGCAAATCTTAGCGATTAAGGCCTATGAATGAAACAGGGCATTTAAAAAAATGTCACTAGATAGTCATGGACTAGGGATAATATAACAGGGATATCTAAAAAGTGTTAATACTCCTTTAATAAAAAACACCCCAATTTAATAGACCTTATGTAGGCCCAAGAGAAAACACATTAGAATTATCAGTTGGTTTTAAAACCTGTGTTGGAATAGAACATAAGTATTTCTTCTATTATTTAGCCATTAGAACATATGGGACATTCCCCTCTTAATTATTCATAGATAATCAATAAAGGAGAAACCACAATGCAGTGCATCAAATGGTTGGGATCCTGACTGGAAGTGGGCAATGTATGAAGACAGAAGTTCCCTGAATGGATTTTTTCCCCCTAAAGCATCATATTTTGTTATAATCTAACAGGTAGTGTGATACATGGAAAAAAATGTCTGCTTCTGTACTCTAAAGAGTATACCTAAAAATACAGTTACAGATACAGATTAGAAAGGATAATCATTTGAAGTCTGATGAACAACTGTAAGTTTCATGGATACGAAAAGAAGCTTACTTGCCTGTATGTGAAATCTCGACTGTAAACGTTTTTTGGCAGTTTTTCATGGTGTGGACTAGAACCCACGGATCCAGTGAAAATAAACCTTAAATTGCTTACTACTTACTTACTACTCTTCTGCTTTTCTGCACAATAAGTCCCCCCATGCAAGACTGGCTTGTTGAGACAAAATTGACCTGCACAGATCACTGTCCAAAAAGAACAGAAAACCTCTGTGATAAATGGGAACACTTACTGCAAGTCAGGACTAATCTCCCAGCATTACTGCATGGTCTCACTAATATTCTTGGGGCTGAATTTAAATAAATTCTTCCATCAACATTCCAACATTTGGTGATGTCATCAGCTATGATTAGTGCTTGATGTAATTGTGATGAAATTTGTGTGACATTCAAAGTCAGGAAAAAAACAAGGTGATGGGCACATGTAAATTCTGTAACCTTGAGTGCCCATTACTCTTTCATTTCTTTACGGATCTCTGGTCCCCTTGCTGAGGGTCTGGTGCACTTGGAACCCTTTTCTATAATAAACATTATTAATAATACATTAATCATTATATATATATATATATATATATATATATATATATATATATATATATATATATATATATGCCTCTGCATTTTATAGAAAATGTACACCATTCTTGTATGTTATATTCTAAATATAAAAACTCATTGCCTGGCATTTTTATACAGACCTTTCGAATTGTAAGTTATGCATTTTATACACCTTTTGTATGTTTAGTCAGGGCTCATTTATCAACACTGGGTAAATTAGTTCCTGGGCACTAATCCATGGCAACCAATCAAATATTTGCTTTCATTATTCTACCTGCAGCTGGCTGTTAATTGGTTGCTATTGTTTACTGCCAAGGTGCAAAAGTGCCCAGTGTTGATAAATGAGTCTGAATGGTATTTATGCATGCACTT
Organism: Xenopus petersii; assembly: GCA_038501925.1. Lineage (NCBI taxonomy): Eukaryota > Metazoa > Chordata > Amphibia > Anura > Pipidae > Xenopus > Xenopus petersii. The sequence goes on from CM076679.1 coordinate 43,558,912, forward strand.
TCCACTTTGTATCTTAATTAGTAGTTGCTTTGCCCATTTTAAATAAAACTTGCTCTTTCAAACTGGCTCTTTGCTATACGCTTGATAACGGGCGAGAACCCCAAAGTCTGTTCTTTCAAGATTTTGTTAAAATAACTGTTCCGTATATTACAAATTTAGTGTTGCATGTTGCAAAAAATATAGTGAATACTGTTATATAGTAGTCATAGGCCACAATCTTAACTTACCCTATAATATAAATACCATTGATGGACAGTATATATCAATATAATTTTATATAAAATATATGAAAATGGAGTTAAGTGTATGAACACATATAACAGATTAATCTCAAAGTAAAACCATGAAAAACCATGTAATGATGACCAAAAAATGAAAACAAACGAGATGACAATAATTAGCTACTCATTTCAATGCAAAAATGTTTCACGTGCAGCAAACACCATTTTCTGTCCAGTCTCTACAAATCCAGTGCTCACAAGACTTTTAATAACTATTTTTTTTTCACTTGAAATCTTCTGTCAACATTCTGTTCTGTTCTTCATCTTCAACTTACATACTCTTCCTCAAACACAACTTATCCTTGAATTTTGATGTCATTCCTTATCAGAAAGCTGACAGCCCCCAAAATGACATTTCTATGTTCTGATCTTGCCAGAGATAGAGGGATTTTTTTATTCCGATGATGAATTCTGCAGATCAAGCAGCCGAACACCAAGGACAGCTCTGAGTCCTAATCCCTTGACCCAAATGCCCTCCTCTAACTAGCTATTGACATTGAACTTAAGAAGCACCAGTGCTTAGCTGAGATAATGAGAGCTGCAGGCCAGCTGCAGAGGGATCAGGGGAGACGCATGCAGTGATGTTGGTGTTAATAACATCAGTCTCGGGGTTTGAAAGGTGGGGTTATCCCCCACAAAATACATTAGGCAGCCAATATTGATGTGACAGCATGTTTTTTTCAATAGCCTTTGAAAAAACATAAATCTTATTTCCAAGAATCCCAATTACAGCAAAGGTATATGCTAATTGCATTGGTGAGTTTACACAAAACTTGCATATAACTCGGCATTTTTGGTATTATAACTTTCATTCCTAAGTGAAGTCTATATAAATTAATGCTGTTCTGATGCTAAAAGTCACTTGCAATCACCTGCCCGGTAGTGTGTGTTTATCAAAGTGCACCAGATGATTGCTCTATATACTGCTGGGCTTTCATATGCCCTTCTTAAAATACTTTAAATTTAAACCCCACCCTTTTTTATTTACATGTAGTATAAGGGTAATGGCACATACGGAAGTTGCTCTTCCTTAGAACTACAAAAGTACCCAAAACACTTTTGAATTGAAACCTGTTGCAGGAGGGTTGAATTGCATGAAAATGCAGAAGGAAGGGTCTACACATGATTATAATTGCAACAGGTAATTTCAAGTCTTTTCATTCAAAGGTATTGTTGCTCGTGTTAAAGCCAAAGAAAGTGTTATTTTCCATTGTGAGAACATGAGATTTTCTAGTAGCCTTAGTAAAGAACAAAACCATAATATGGCTAGAAATGCCATATTTTATATAATTAACTTACTGGGCCAGTGTAAGGCTCTACTGTGATTCAAACCAGGAAACTCTGGGTTTTCGGTTCCTTACCCTAACGTATGAAACTCTAATATGACTAGAAATACCATAATTTATACAATGACAAGTGTAAGATTCTGTTGGGATTCAAACCAGGAACTTTGGGTTTTTGGTTCTGTACCTTATCCTCTAGGCCAGGTGAGCAGCTAGCTCATAAATGTACTAATTAGATATCGCCTGGCCTTTCTTATCTGGTCTCAGCAACTTTATTGGTTGGATAGGGTGAGCTAGTCAGGGCTGACCTTGCCCTATATAAGCCCAATCCACCTCACTTCTTTTTTTGAGCATTGTTCTACGCTTCTAAGCATGATGGTATGTTCACAGATCTCTGTTGATCTCTCTCCTTGATTTGGCTCTTGTTCTTGCTCTTTGTCCTGCCCTTGTTTTCACCCACATTCCTACTCTAGTCTTACTCTTGTTCTATTTTTGCTCCAATTCTATCCTGTTCCAGTCACCATATTATTTAAGACTCTTCCTGTCTCTTCATCCTTATCAACCTGATCTTATTCTAACCTTCAATCACTCCTTTTCTACCTGTTGGCACAATACCAATCCTTGCCTAAATGACTCATACCTTCCACACATTTCTCTCCATAGAAATCCCTTACAATATTTTACAACCAACCTGAAGGTTCAGTATCTCTATAGAAGCACTATAAAGCAAAGATCCAGTCCTGCAAAGTTGTGCACAGAACTCACCATGTTGGATTTTGCCAGTGAAATGCACATGCTCAGTGTGCCTTAGGCTGCTGTTAAGAAGCTATGCATAGGTGTTGCCAACAGGGCATTGCAGATAAATGACCCCATACCTGAAGTAAGAACTTCATTTTGTTCATAAACAACTGAAACCAGTGGAAGCACAGTCTATTATGTCCTTATCTATACCTGAAATTGGCCCAAGTAGCAGGTGAATTGTTTTGTAGCCCTAGAAGAATATAACATAATGTTATTCTAAAGAATAAAATGTGACAATACACATGGAGAAAGGCAAACCGAATCTAATAACATGAACAGGTGATAAAAGTGGGAGTTTTCTATTGAAATGGGTACTATTGAAAAGAAATTGTATCCTGGCTTACTGACAAGAGTACATTGTAGACAGAAACAAGATCCCACTACATATTAAGAACAAAACAAAAAATGGAATACATTTATAGTTCTCTTTTTCTCAGCTAAAAAAACAGATACATTCACCCAATTTCCTCAGTATAGAATTTCCTTATTGGATATCTATGCCTGAATCTCTCTAGGTGACCAAATATATTGACAATTGACTTATTTTGGAAATTCTATTTACCACCTTTAGTACACCGCATGCACTCTTACCTAAGGGACACCTGTCACAGCCTCATACATAAATTATTTTACTACTGTAAAGAGAGGGAAACATTCTTGCTGACTGCTTTCTTTTGACAATGGATATTAAGAACCTTTGGACTGCTATGAACAAACAAAGAATTAAAAGCATGTATGGAATTACTGGTTTCGTCTTCATTGCCTAAACCTCCCTCACTCAAAATACATCAAATATTCTACAACAATAGTTTCTCATTTGAACTGTCTGGGATGGTCGCTGGATCACCATCCAAAATACAAAACCCTACTTCCATAGAGAGAGGTCACACCACAGGTAAATGTAATAAAATTGCACACTTTATAAAACATTGTCATAGCCCATAAATAGGCCAAAAAATGTTAAAAGCTAAACAGCTAATAGTCAACCCATCAATTGTGATATACCAGCAAGTATAAATACAGCACAGTCAATATTCGGTGATATAGCTCCTTCCCACAGTTCATATATACATACTATCAGTAATTATACAGTATAGCACAAACTACTGTGTAAGTTTAGGGTGTGTATTCAGATGTGTATCTCAAACTAGCATCGATCACCCACATTAAACAGGGGTCAGAACAAGCCATAAGAAAACCAATGATACTCACCTATATAGAAGACATGAGGTGGGAACCAAGAGGTCATTCACATAGTATACTAACCATTGAGCTGTTAGCTTTTCAAAAATCCCATTGTGGTGGCATGGTGCAGCACAACCTGATGCGCTTCTACCGGAGTCAAAATACCAAGGCCCCTGGTCCAATTTTAAAGCTGTAACAGAAAACAAACACAAAGTTCCACTGCTTAGTTTTCTTTAAAAAATTCAAGTTTATCAAGTTGGAACATTATGAAACAGCTAGAAAGGCAGTGTTTCCTAAAATAGAAATCTCCACAAAATAACATTTATCTGTGAATAAAATGTAATGACATCATTTGTGCACCTTTCGATCGTTTCTTGGCTCGCCTTTGCCTTCAAACGACTGTTTATCAAAAAGAGAACCTAATGAACATGTGCACAGTCATAGCTGGAGCTCGTTTGAAGCAATAAAGCTGACTTGGAGCTAGACATCAGTTGTGGCTGCAGGATTTATTTGTGAATCATTTCAGCTCTGCAGTGCTACTTTAAAATAAATAGCACAGACCTCCTCTTCATAAAGGAAACATATAACACAGAAGAGCACAGCAATTATCGATGCATCCTGCAGCAAATGCATTTTATAATATCAGGTGAGATCTGGTCAGCTGATCTGTTTTTCAGATTTTGTACAGGACTGTCATTTATTAAAGAAGAAGTTTACCTAAAAAGATATCCATATGTTGACTTTGCATTTGGCCTATATTATTTTTTACGTGTGTAAATGATGTACCTTTCTATTCAACTTCTCTTCACTGCCGATCTATACAAGTTACAAATCAAGAAGAAGTTAAAGAAATGCTACTATATGTTGGAATCACAATGGTTATGATTCACATATTGCCAGAAACCATCAGGTTGAATGTTGTGAGATTTACAGTTTGCCTTATTGAGGAGAATTATTGGCTATAGTTTTGGCAAGGAATATAGGCTCTTACATTGCTGTAACTCAATGCTCTTCTGTTAAAATAACATTTTGATGGTTTTTAACCAGGGGTTATGTTCACTACTGTTCATTTCACACGTGTTGCCTGTTTGAATGCATGTGGAGTTGTAAATAATTATTACAGCTCAATTACAACCTCCGTGCCCTTCTACACCAACTTTGTTCATGAAGTGAAGGAGAACAAAAACTTATGATCTCCCCATATGTTACTAATAATTTTTTGAGTCTTACCCTCAAGTGGTACAAGGAACATCTGGCAAATAACCAAAGATGTTATCAGAGTCCCTTTTGGACTTCCATAATCGCATTGCTAGTGATGTGAAGAACCATCATCTCAGGGGTCTGTAGTAACCTTCCCCTCTAACCCTGAAACTGAGACTCACCCATGCATTGGATTAGTGGGGAGCTCTTTCAGCCTCTGTGTACTTGAGATGCCAGGGCATATTCTAAAGCTCAGTCTGGGCCTGCCCATTCTCACATGGTGTATCTAGAGACATAAAACCCCAAAATGCATCCAGTATGAAAGAGTGTTTTGTAACATTTCCAAATGTAAATGTTTCCATACTTTGAAAGATGTTAACTGGATTCTGTCATCATATTTATCGTAATTTTTCATTACTAAATTACACTGTGTACAATAGAAGTTTTTCATCCTACCATTTAAAATGGAATTCTTGTACCAATACAGTTATTTTTTAGTTATAATATTATGTGTAGGCAGCCATCTCAAGTCATTTTATCTGGTCATGTGCTTTCAGAAAGAGTCAGCACTTCACAATGGAACTACTTTGAGGCTACTGTTTCTCCTACTCAATGTAAATGAAGGAGTTGCGACTTGGGTTAGCTGGACTTGGATTTTTACTGTTGAGTGCTGTTCTCATATCTACTACTAGGTGGTGCACGGGAATATCAGGGAGCTGTTATCTGGTTAACTTCCCATTGTTCTTCCATAGGCTGCTGGAGGGAAAGGGAGGGCGTGATATGACTCCCACTTACAGTGCAGCAGCAGAGTCACTGAACTTTATCAGAACACAAGTCACATGTCTGTGGGCACTTGGGAAACTAACATGTCTAGCCCCATTCAGATTTCAAAATTAAATATAAGAAAATCTGTTAGTTCTTTTGAAAAATGGATTTCGATGCAAGATTCTGCTGGAGGAGTGATATTAACTGATGCATTTTGTAAAAAAAAAAAAAACATGTTTTCCCATGACAGAATCCCTGCATATAACTTAATATACTTTATAGCAACCAACTTGCTACTGTTTTGATAATTTTCAGTCCTCAGGATCAGTGCAGGCAGCGGTGTTCCTGTTGGATGAGGTCACTAAAATTTTGGACAGGCAATGTCAGGCAGTGTATTGCTGCTACCTTAGAAATCTCTTTTCACTGCAGGTATTATCTTTCTTAAAGGGATACTGTCATGTGAAAAAATTATTTTTTCAAAATGAATCAGTTAATAGTGCTGCTCCAGCAGAATTCTGCACTGAAATCCATTTCTCAAAAGAGCAAACAGATTTTTTTTATATTCAATTTTGAAATCTGACATGGGGCTAGACATTTTGTCAATTTCCCAGCTGCCCCATGTCATGTGACTTGTGCTCTGATAAACTTCAATCACTCTTTACTGCTGTACTGCAAGTTGGAGTGATTATCACCCCCTCCCTTTCCCCACCCCAGCAGCCAAATAAAAGAACAATGGGAAGGTAACCAGATAACAGCTCCCTAACACAAGATAAGAGCTGCCTGGTAGATCTAAGAACAACAGTCAATAGTAAAAACCCATGTCTCACTGAGACACATTCAGTTACATTGAGAAGGAAAAACAGCAGCCTGCCAGAAAGCATTTCTCTCCTGAAGTGCAGGCACAAGTCACATGATATGGGACAGCTGGGAAATTGACAAAATGTCTAGCCCCATGTCAGATTTCAAAATTGAATATAAAAAAATCTGTTTGCTCTTTTGAGAAATGGATTTCAGTGCAGAATTCTGCTGGAGCAGCACTATTAACCGATTCATTTTGGAAATTTTTTTTTTCCCATGACAGTATACCTTTAAGCTTCTTTCTGCCCTTTATTTTTTTTCCCACCTTTTCATTCTGCCTCCTGTTTTCACTTCTTTCTTTTGATAGGAGATAATGTCATAGAACATATCAGAGTATTGTTCTTTCTACATGATATATGCTTTGACTTTTCAAACTTGGGCTCCCTTGCTACTTTAATGGTATCCTATTTCATTACTGATCGATTCCCTCATACCTTTATATATGTCTGTAATTTATACAAACTCTCGTAGCCTTTAATAATTCTTAACACTTCACTTCAATCTAACTGGTTTTATGGTCCTGTTTTTTTTCCCCAACAATCAGTTAGGGAGGAACTCCACAGGCGATTTCTGCGCGAAATCACAGGCGTCACAACGGATGCGACGGAAATAAGGTAAGTAGTAGCATTGTCGGATGGCGTCTGCATCCGACATTTCCATCTCTTACCTTATTTCCGTCGCATCCGACATGATGCCTGCGTTTATGCGCAGTGCGTTGGATCACACCGAAATTGCCTGTGGAGTTCCTTCCTTACATTTGATGACCTATTATAATACTTTATTGCAATACAAGATCAATATGAACGTTTGATTTCCAAATGACCTAAATATGCATATCACATTTTTAAACAAATTAGTATGGAGTAATATTTTCATGTTCTCCAAAGTGTGTACAGGATTACTCAAGCTTTGCCCACGGTATTTTATATAGACTACCTGTGTTTAGTGTCCTTTAGAAATTACCAGGTACGTCTATAAAAGCATATTGGTATAAACTCCAATGCTATGCAAACAAACCTATACATTTGGAAAATTGAAAAGAATATGTATGTACCCCCCCCAACAATATATTTTCAATTACAACTTACTTTCTTTCCTTTTGGCGTGCTGTAATTAAAAAAGGAAATATCTAAAATTATTTAGAAAATGATTAGAGTTTGTACAACTTCAACTTTGTTACGTCCTTGGTCTCAGGTAAAAAATAACTGTCAGCATCAAAGGCATATTGGTATTTACGTTTTATTATTGGGAGGGGTAAAATTCTACCAAAGGCATGGATTTTAGAACTATTGTATCTATAATCAAAGCACCACAAAGTTAAAACTCTGCTTAAATGCAGAGGTCAACCCTTGCACAGTCCAGCTCTCTCATCTACTCATCAACTGACAAGGATAGAAGAAGCCACTGATCCCTGGCTTTACTTTCAAATTAAGACCATAGAAATTGTAAAGATTACGAAAACTGTGCAAGGGCACCCCATAATCCTTTGCAAATGTCAATTGCTTTCTAATATTGGTTACTTTTCAGTAAATGCTCAGCCACAATGTTCAGTGTTAATGAAAAAAAAAAACAGTTTTGGACAGTTTCAGTCCATATTTATAACATTATTGTGCAGTGGTTGGATTAAAGGCTTTTTGCCTCTTGGCTTCACACAGGCATAACAAAGGAGGAGTGCTCTCCACCTTTTAATTATATGCTGGTATGTCTCTGGCTGCCCTTTCACTTATTGCAATTGGTGTCCAATCGCCCCCTTGTTATGGATTGTGAGTAAAGTAAAGAGCACTCTCCATAGGAACACACTCCAGACACAGAGCAATCAAGTCCTGAAGGAATGGAACTGAAGTCTAGGACACGTGTATAACTGCCACAGAACATAAACAAGTGCACAAAAATATGAATAATGAGTGAAAAATCCATAATTATCATAACATATTGAGCTGATAATTTTAATTAAATTAAATAATTAAATAATTTCCAAAAAGTTACCAATTATTTAAGTGGATCAGGAAGCCATACAGTGTAAGATTTTGTATTGCTAGCTGACCAATATAAGGACAATCCCCTAATATTGTTTAATCACTGCAAAGTTAATGGTGGAAAAACAACCACAGATCTTATAACCGGTCTGCTAACACTTTCCTGCAAATTAATCAGAGAGATTTGAAGAAATTATATATATAAAGTTATGCACACATACAGGGTCGGACTGGGCTGGTGGGCCCAGACTCGCTCCCTCTTCGGAAGCACTGAAAAGACGTACTCACACACGCATGCTCTGGGGGGGGAGTGCAGAGATGACTTTTCACTGGGGGCCTGGGGATGGTGTGGGTGACCCCTGAGGCTGCAGTTTGACACTGTACACATGGACACAAACTGGTACAAAACAAAGAGCGATCCTTTACAAAAACCTCAGTGTACTAAGCAGCACAAAATTGCACCCATCATGATTTTTTCGCCAGGCATGGACCATAAACGTTTTAACATTTTGTCATTTTTGCCACAGTGCTACACTACCTCTTTCACTAAGAACAGTATCCAGGGAAAAATGTAAGAGGAACGACTCCCCCCCCCCCAATAATAAAATTTGTGCAAGAGAATAAGTTCAGCACTTACATTTTGTTTCCTGTAAAACAGTTTTTCCAGGAACACTTCCTGCTCTGCTACTTCAGACGGAACCGATGTGCACAGCTGAGCTAGGAACTTTTGCCTGGTGCACCAGTTCCAATGTGCAGGATTAAGAGAATGTTCCTGTTGTCTTTCAGTTAGAAATCCTTAACCTAATGTTTTACAAACTTATTGAAACTGTTGATATGCCAAAGGAGTTTATACTGCAGCCTGCAGTGATCTACAGCACACAGACAGTTACACCTAGAGTTGCCACCCGGCCGGTATTTTACCGGCCTAGCCGGTAAAACACCTGCCAAGGCCGGGGCCGGTATTACAAATTGCCGGTAATATCTAATACCCTTTAAAAAATGCCCCTGGCTGTGGACATCGCTGCGACCACGTAGCTCCACCCCTTTTTGCATCACGGGCCGCCCCCTTTTGGTGCCCGCCCCCCACTGGCCGGTAATATTTTTCAGTAAAGGTGGCAACCCTAGTTACACCTGAATCAGTGCACATGTTGCACAGTAAGTAGCTAATGCTGGATACAGATCCTTTATGTTATGTTGGTTTAAAAGTCTACTATTTAATAAAAGCCACATTATTATAGACATAGGATTGCTATTTGTTATATGCGTTGCCAGAACAGTATTGCTAGTACATTATTTTGTTACAATACACAAAAGCCATGAATATCTTGTAAATTATATCCTTATAAACGGTGAGTTCTGATGTCATCAGTTATGAACGGTGAATTCTGATGTAATTTCTGTCACATGACTCACTGAAATGTGTGTATTATAATAAATAAAGTACCCCCAGTTGCAAAATATGAGGATATTAGAAGTTACATGACCTGTATAAAAACACTGTGCCTTCGGTCTCGTATTTTTATATGGTCATGAAACTCCTCGGTAACTTATAATATCCTTATAATTTACAAAAGGGGGTACTTTATTCACTGTATATTGCCTGTATACTGTCTTTTTGATGGAGAAGAAAACTTGGCTTTGTACAACTGCGTGAAATAATATACATTATTTGTTTAATATACAGTATAAATGAAGTACAAGAGTTTGGATGTTCGGGAAATGCTAGGTACCTGAAGAAGGTAAACTAATTTGGAAATTCCCTTCAAAATGTTCACATACTGTATCTGTTGATAGACCCTGGTTCACATCCTTCTACAAACTAACTAATATTCAGTATGTTTTTGTATATTACTATTGACTTTCCAAATCTGAATCTAATTTTAATTGACCGATTTAGTTTATTTCCCATGTTTTTCTTTAATTTTCCCTTTTTTTCTGCTATCCATAATACATTATTACAGCAAATATCCTTGATTCAGCAGTTAAAATGAAAGATTGAAGTAATGTCTGAGGTCAGTGTGTAGACATGCAGATGAGTTGGGTTTAGCTCCGTGATTCAGTCAATAAGATTCATTTCATTTTTGCTGCTAGGGAGACATCACAAAGTATTCAGTACCCACTGAGATATTCACAGCTGAATTTACTGATATTTTATGGCATGGAAGATTATTTCTATTAACATTTTATGCAGTAATTAGAGAATGATTCGTGGATTCTAAATTTTTGATTGCTCTTGGACTTGCCGCAAAACTATTAAAGTTGATTAACGTTAATTGCATTGTAGGAAGATATTAACCAAAGTCACTTTAATTCTAGATAATTGGAATTTAAGTCATGCTGCAGAAATATAAATGTAATGTTTTTTTTTCTTTTCTATAGGAAACATCACTGTTGATATGACATGTCACAGTCCCAAAAGATGGCACGACAAAGCGAAAGGCACTAGTATATTTTCAGCTAAACATATCATAGGGTGTTGTTGAAGAACCTCTTAGTATCAGAAAAATAGTGTTATAGGTCTGCCACCTCAAAAGTCAATCATGGCTGCCAACTATATACAGTAGTTTCAGTCCAAGAAAGTCACAAATCACAAAGCTATGTTTGCAAAATATTTTATTGCATGTAAAAGCAGATAGAAAATCCCAAGTTGTATAGTAAACAGGTCTATACTGGTAGTCAGCATTTTATGTGTCAGAAAGTTGTCACTTATTTTTTCTTGCTAGAGGTAAGAAGAGACAATACTTACCAGTACAATATGTACCTGTGTGAGACACACATTGCTTTCTTACCTTTACCCATGTTAAACAAAATCTGGTTCATACAGTAATAACATGAATTTATTTAGATCTAACCTCTGAGGTTAATATTTACCCTAGGCAAATATTTAAATGATATTTATGGGCTCTCGTGAACTTGCCACAAACTGGTTTTGCTTAGTAAATTGACACTACTCAGGAGGAGGTGTGAATGTGCCTAGCCTTTCAACAAACTCCCAGAATCTATTAGTCTTTGATCTACAATGATCTGTAGTTTGCACTAGCTTTGAGGTTGTAATAAGCCTTCTCATAGTTTGGATGTCAATATAATATTATTATTTATACAGTTTCGAATTCCTATGTTCCCTTTTGGAGATGGCGCTGACTCACAACTATTTCCATTATGAAAATACTCACTTACAGGTGACAGGTACACAGATGGTGATGGGGTCCACTGTGGCTCCCTCTTATGCAAACATTTTCATGGATTATTTTGAGAAAAAAAAAAATTTCTATGTACTCTGAGCAGTTATTTTTTATATAAAAGATACATTGATGATATATTTTTGATCTGGAGGAGGGAACACATTGGACTTCAATCGTTTGTTGACAGTATTAATTCACTTTCTACTCCTTTGAAATTCACGTTGATCTTTGATAGAAATACAGTAGACTTTCTGAATATTAGGATTTTTCGTTCAGCTGGCGGCATTGGGACAACCGTAAAAATACGGATAGAAATACGGTGCTACATGCACATAGCTTTCATCCACCCCCTATTTTGAAATCCATTCCATTCACACAATTTCTAAGGGTTTTCCAGAACACTTCCAATTTTGAGACAGCAATGGGACAAGCACATGATATGCGTGATTGGTTTCTTCAGCGGGGATATCAGTCTAAATTTCTTGAAACCGAACTAGAAAAAGCTATTAATAAATCTAAATTGGAATGCCTTAAAATGACATCCAGGGAAGACAGGGAAAGGAATGCTCCGTTATTCATCTCTTATTTTTCGCCATTAAGCAAAAAATTGGTGCAACCATTAAGAGAAACTGGCCAATTTTACAGCTGGACACTAGTTTGCCTTTTACCACTTGTGGTCCCCCTATGTGTGCACGTCGGAGAGGGAGATCACTGCATGAGAGTATTTATATTTCAGCCTCCCCACTAATTTTTTGGCGCCAAGTATGATGTCATACAAGTTATGTGTAATACAAACAATTTTTGTGAGTTAAGTCAAAGCATTTTTACTATAATCTTTGCAAACCTGAAAAACTATTTGGAAACCCTAAATAGTGCTAGTGTGCAAAAATTGCAGATTTGTTTTTTTCATTTACGTCTTTATTTGCTTATATGATATTTCTAGGCTTCCTACTGTTCCCCTTTCCCATGCTGTGTGTATTTGGTTGGATGTGGAGCACAAATTAGATGACAAACCCCAGCAATGCATGGGCTGAGATACATGACGTCTAGTGTATATACTAGGCACTGTATGTCTAATGCACTGCAAGAAGCATCAGTTACAGTACATATCTGCATTAGTAGTAGAAATCCACTCCCTTAACATTAATGCATAAGTGCAGTAGGATTTAAAGAACAATAAAAGTTATAAAGCTAGATAGAGCTGAATCAGTCATAGACTATTTGCAAAGGTTTGGACATTTGTAGATATCATTTCTATTTGATATTACTATATATTATTTTGTACCCATAAGCATCAAAAAGGCTGCTTACAGAGCACCTTGTTCAAAGCAGGATGTGATACAGTAGATTATTAGTTGTAGAGAATTTCTGTTAATGCCATGTATGGCTAACAAATTTAAGGATCACATGAGCCTCTCAGTTTTCTGTTGTAGCCATTTTGTCTCTAAAAAGTTCCCAAAAGGTCACATATGAGTGTATGTATATTATAATTACAGTTATTCTTATTCGAGTGGATGCCAGGGTACTGGTCAAATTTTATGAGCTAGTTACATAAACCAAGAAAAAGATGATTTCTAATTGTTTAGATATTACATTATAGATTATTTTTTTGTCGTTATGTCTCATTGGTGAATGTCCCAACTATAGATTATGTATCATTGACATTCAAAGTTGACTGAACTATAGAAGATGTTAAAATATTTGTTTTATTAACAACACAGTATTTATTTTTCACCTACCTTTTTTGATGTACACTCATGCCTGCTGCTAGCCTGTGATTAATATAAGAAGGTTTTATTGTACTATAATTTTTGCGATATGGAATGCTCGTCTAGGCAAAAGTGTAGCTGACTTGTTTACACAGGAAAAAATAATTGACATGGGGAATGCACTGATAAAGTATATATACCTGTAGTTCTAAACAAAAATTAAAGAAATACAATAAAAAAATAAAAACTGACTTAGTAAGCAGCCACTACTGTTTTGGGGCAAATAATCTTATAAGTAGAATGCATGACTATTGTTGTTTAAGACAAATACAGACATTATGATTTAACGGGTGAGAGATAGGGATGGAAGTAAAACAGTCTGGCATTTTTTATGAAAAGTAAAGACATTAAACATTGATGTTTATTGTGTTTTAGCCAGCTATAAAGCTACAATTGTTCCAGGCAACTGCTCATGTATTAGTTGTTTGTTTATTATTTTGATTCAGAAGCATAGCTTAAGGCACGTAAGCAAAAGTTGATGGAGGGTACCCTTCCTGACTGCTGCCATCACCTGTGCCCTTAGTGGGCCCCTGGTTTCTTAATTTCACCACTGTTGTTTTTAAATATATTGCTAGCATCTTCCAGCCTGAGTGTTTGTGTGTGTTTTGCCCCTGTAGACTACAGTTTCATATTCTTTTGTCATAGAAGGTCATTTTATATAGGCCCAAAAAGCCTCTTAAGTTGCAGGTTCCTGGTAAAGTCGCAGCTTCGGAAACCACAACCTAAATTGGTCTTTATAGAAAGCAATGTCATGTTAATTAGCCCAAACAAAATATATAGAGTAACTGACAAGGACACCAACCCTGTAGGCATACCATGCACAGCTCTCATGTCTTGTAATGACTGCTCATTTTTGTGAAATATAGAACAATCAAGCAAGCAATCCACAATATGTCACATTTATTATTTATATCCTCTTTATGCAGTGGGTAGCTCACACATTTATTTAAATGAAGGGGTGACTGTACAATCATTCAAAAATTAAAAAAAAACGAATTTCCTAAGCATAATGCACAATGGGACCAATGTGGGTTAGACATTCACTCTCAGAGTTGACACTTCGTTGGGATTTATGTATCCCAATAATCTGATTAAACTCAGATTTTTGTTCAGAACTCCAGGCACTTATTAATGATTACTGTACCCTAAAGCAAAAATGTTTTTAAAACATTTTAAGTTATAAGAAGAAACAAATTTGGAAAAAAATGTCTAAAGTTGGCTTGGGCCAAAGTTGTGTCAATAGTAAAAATACATGAATTCCAGCTCACCTATTTGGCAAATGGGATAAAGAGCTTGCAATTTTTCACACTGGAAGCCAAAATACCCAACCTGTAAGAGTATTTGCTGTACCAACCAACCAACCAACCAACTAAGGTGTAGGGATCTTAAGTGAATTCTAATAAAAGGCTTGGAACAAGCTTACTAATGTCATATCAGCTTGTTCTCCTCTAATAATCGTTCCTGTGCTCGCTCTGTTATTCACCCTCCTCGCTCTCCTACTGTACTCCTCTTGTTTTCCTCTCACTCTGCCTTGCCAGAGTTTCTTTCTTATAGCACTATATACACATTGATCGATGTCTGGAGCTCACGCTCTCCTGCGCTTTTCGACAAATCCTTTCCTCGCTCTACAAGGTTTTGGTCGGCGAACATGATGCACACACTTTGCTCGTTTTCTCATTTCTTCCCCTTCAGAATTGTGCTGATGAAGCATTAGAAGTAAATAAGCATATGCATTTATGCAAATTGCAGAGTAGCATGAGATAATGAAAACAAAGCTGTGCTGGCTCTCTGCCAAGCAGTGGCACTCGGGGAGCCTCAGGCAGATCCGTGCCTCCTGATTCATCGGTGGAAGCAGCTGAAGAGAAAGCGAGGACAGGCGCCCTGACATTCCTGTGCCCATCGCTTGCCAGATGCAGACAGGCATAGTCTGAGCGACACTTCCATTGGAATATCGGCATTCCCAGGAGCCTGGGGTCCTGACTCGTTCACCTCACTTTAATTCCATGGCTTCTTCATAATTCCCTCCTCGGAATTTACAAACATTTCCCTCAGATCAATAGCTGTATTGATTATTCATTGTGAGCGAGTTCTGTTTCTCTGGCCATACAGCTTTGGCACAGTGTGAGCTACTGCAGTACAGGAAGTAGGGGGGGATTGAGCTGCTGTTCAGGGTGAAGCCAAAACAGCAAAAAGGAGAGAACGAAGCAGCGATCAGAAAAAGAAAGACACAAAAAAGGAGCTGATCGAGAAATGTCACCAGCAATCTACCTGTGCCAAAATATATGCAGAGTTTTGGTCACTCTCCACCATTGGTTGCCACCTTGATGTGACTGATTGAATGTATCTGGACAGTAGAGGACAATGTGATCCTACGTAAGATGAGGGGAATCCTTGACTCCAAGCATGGAAAATTGAGGGTGGAATCATGGAAGAATCTAATGAGACAATGTGCTTTTCTAGACCTAAACCATTGATATAACAAAACCACCTGGTATTAAAGCAAAACAAGGAAACTTGTGGGCAATGTTTCTAGAAACAGAATGAAAGAACCTTCAAGTCTAGCTTTTTTATGTCAAGGACATTGTTATTAACTGGTGGCAAAAAAGTCCGCACACAGGAGATCAGCTGGCAAAGACGGAGGTAACTAATTATGTTCATGAACAAGATCACCAAAATATTCTGCATAGGGAAGGATTGGTATGTTGTGGACAAGAGCCAGGCACAAAACGAAGAGAAAAAACATCTCATAGTATGCACCCAGTGTAATGTGGAAGATGTTACTAGAGTCCTGAGTAGCTGGATATAACTAAGGTACATGAGGCTCCAAAGACTGCTGTGACAAAGAGCTTATTTATATGTTATGGTGGCCATGATGGATCAAAGGACTCTTTACAATACAATGTTTTTTGTTTCTGGTCATCCAGAAAATGTCAAGAGATCTACAGTCCTGCCCAGGCTCATATCTATAAGCTGAGGCTCTGCAAGAAGATGTGCTCGCTTGATGTGCCACATCCATGTCTCGTGACATCGGGAACGTGTATATGCAACTTCACCCTCCCAATTCATCTAGCTGAGATTTCCCCATTCTCATCTGCATTATTGTGCAAATCAAGAAGACATTTATTTCCCAAAAGTATCGCAATGCTTTAAGCAACATGTATGTTTCACTAATTATATGTATGTGTCTGTCTGGTAATGTACAATTCATCTGTTTTGATTATGATGACCCTAATTATGTGCAGACAGTATATCTTGTAGACTATTTGATCTTTTGTAATGATTGCACTGGATGCTAGTGCATAACGGCTGTGTGTGTGTAATCCTGGCAATGTGCATATCTGTCTACAATATTTTAAAGCTTTCAATAAGCTATGCATATTGCATACAAATTAGAAGGAATATGTATGTCTGTATTAGTCAGTTGCTCTTGGATTCTGTGCTTATCTGAATGCTTCTGCCTTACAGTATAAAATGTCACCCTGACAGGTGCTATGCTCTTCTCTAGGGTAAAATATCAGATGTTTAGGTCATTTTCATATATTTGTGAAACATTAAATACTCTCTAGTATAATAAATTGAACAGATTATGTGCACGTCTAATTTAATAAGCAGGTCCCTATTGGTGAGGCTGTCTCTGACTATGCGCTTGTTTGATGCATAAGCTTTAAATGTCTCAGAATATAAAGGTCTCTAGAAGTTTACAGCTATCTAATTGCTTGAGTGACTTAGATAATGTGTAGATGCTTCCACTGCTTGTACTTTGTATATCTTTACAGGAGTGGATTTCTTTGTAGATCCCCCAGCAGTGCTCCCAAATTATTGTGCAAACAATAAGTCATTCTTATTAATTGAAGAAACATAGGTATAGGATCTGTTATCCGGAAACCCATTATCCAGAAATTTCCAAATTATGGGACTGTATTTTAATCAAATAAATTCAAATTTTTTAAAAAAATATTTAATTTTTCTCTGTAATAACAAAACAGTACCTTGTACTTTGTCCAAACTAAGATATAATGCATCCGTATTGAAAGCAAAATACGCTTATTGGGTTTATTTAATGTTTAAAGGTTTTTTTCTTACACTTAAGGTATGGAGATCCAAAGTATGGAAAATGCCCTAAATCACTAGGTCCTGAGCATTCTGGATAACAGGTCCCATACCTGTAAATATATTTTATTCTGACTCCTTCCCATAGGTTAATAGCTGTCTGTATAGACATGATCAGTGCTCTTGATGTCAATGGTCTAACAGGTTGGGGAGATATGAATTACTAAAGGAATGCTATCATAGAGTCATGTATTATCTGAACCATATGCTCTTGTTTGTTTTCACTCATGGATGTGATGTAAGAGAACAAAGTGAATTTAAGATGCTGACCATGCTAAGCATGACTGAGCTAGAACCACAGTAAAGGGAGAGGGCAGAAAGGCTCCTGTCTACTATAAACTGTAGCTATAACTTTCAAAATGAAAGCAAATCATTTTTCATCAAGTCTTACTCTCATGTATTAAAGCATGCACAGTTTTGTGCTTTCATTTTGACAACAATTGCCTCTCAAATATTACACGTTTACCCGTTCAAACTTTTAACAATATGCATATTTTTAACTCTGATACCTTATTGTGTCTAAGGAGTGCACACTTACTGGCATATTTCCTATTTTTAAGAATGTACAAGAGAAAAATAGATGGTTTTTGAGTGGAGGATCCCTGTAATTAATAGGGATGTAGCGAACTGTTCGCCGGCGAAACTAGTTCGCGCGAACTTCGACTGTTCGCGTCCGCCGCAAGTTCACGAACGTCGCGCGACGTTCGCGTCAAAATCGTTCGACCATTCGACCATTCGATCGCTAAAATCGAACGATTTTCATTCGAATCGAACGATCGAAGCCATTGGATTGAATGAAATCATTCGATCCAATGGCTTCGATCGTTCGATTCGAACGGAAATCGTTCGATTGAACGATTAAAATCCTTCGATCGTTCGAATCGAACGATTTTCGGATGTTCGAAGTTCGCGAACTGTTCGCGAACTGTTCGAATTTTTTGCCGGTGTTCGCGAACGGCGTTCGCGAACACATTGTCTGCGGTTCGCTACATCCCTAGTAATTAAGAGTTACCTCTCATTGATAGTATCTATGATGTCAATAATATGTTATTGCTGGCATGTATACATGCTGAATGCAAAACAATCAATTGTTTCAATACTACAAAATAAATGATATAATTTGGTGTAGATAGAATAACTGACGTTTGTTATAATTTTTTTTAATGAAGCACTACAATGTAAGCATTACAAGAAAAGGCTTGGCAGACTTGATATGAACTTCTTAGTAATGCTCATTTGAATATATATATATATATATATATATATATATATATATATATATATATATATATATATATGTGTGTGTGTGTATAATTTTTTGGTCCGGACTTACATTTACTTTAATTTTTTGTCTTTAACTTTTATGATGGTATTAGTTTGCAGGTGACATAATCTAGAAACATGGCATGATAGGGAGGTGAGTCCAGATGAACAGAACTGGCAATGGTAGTCTTTATATATTTCATACAGTAGACATCTATTAGTCTGCACCTCCAATGTAGGAAACAATTTAGATAATAGGTGCTTTTTCAATGTTTTTCTAGTAACATTTGTGCCCTGCAGGAGGAAAGTATTTTTCCATTCATTCTGTGATATTATGGGATGCCTGACCGGCAACTGATAAAAGGTGCATGGTCACCATGTGCTAGGTTCTGCACTCAAGAGGCAGGTGGAAGTGCTGTAGATCCAGAAGATGATCATCATCTGAACCCAATGAACAAAGTTTAGTAAGTGACAGTCAGACCCTGTCATAGTTCACCTAATGTGTATCAGTCAGGCAGGATTAGTGAGCAAGGTCAGCTCAGTGCACCAATTAAAGAGAAGTTGCGTGGCAGGTAATCCTTATGCAATACCTAATGCAGGGACCACAGTGGAAAGGAACCCAGGTAATCCTCCCTGCACCTAGATTCCATTCACTGGGGATATCTCTTTCATGTGTTTTACCTCATACGAGCTCCTTTGAAGCGAATATGTTATTTCAGTATTGTTGTCACTGGAATATTAAATGCTCTTTAAAGATCAGTTTAAAGGATGACAGCATAAATATTCTTATACTGGATTTTCAATAAACAATCTGTTTCTACATTAAAACTGGCACCTAAGTTTATTTTACCTGAGTGGCAAAGTTCAGCCACAATACCCTTCCTCCACCTATTAGCGAGGGACCATTAGAGTGCCAGAGCCACGTGTAATGCCTGGTCTCCTGGGATCTGCTGGGAGTTGCCCCTCACTTGGCTGAGTTGAGGGCAGGTAAAGGTTAAAACACAGTGTCCTCTGTCGAGAATAATGTAGAGTAGAGCTCCACATTTACAAATAACTTTATATTATGCAAAAACTAACCTTTAGGCATTATCTGTCTTGCTGTTTGCTCCTTTAAAAAAACCATATACTAAGGGGCAGATTTATTAAGGGTAGAGTTGAAAATTTGAATTCAAATTCGAATTTTTTAATTTTTTTTATGGTCAAAACTGTCAAATTCGACTAGGGAATTATCCAAACTCGATTCAATTTTTTTAAAAAAAAATTCTAATTAGATTTTTGAGATTTATCATACTTTTGCCCTTTAAAAATTCGAATTCGACTATTTTCCACCTAAACCCTGCCAAATTAATTTAATTGTGTAATAATTGTATAAGTCAATAGGAGAGGTGCAGTGACCAATTTGGAATGGTTTGTAGCCTTAATGAAATTTGAGTTTTGCTCCAAGTTTTGTCCGAATTTTAATTATTCGATTTTATAAATAGTCAAATATTTTAATTTCGAGTACAATCGAATTCATGTGAGTTAAAAAAAAAACTCCCATGAATTCGAAAATTCAATCCTTGATAAATGTGCCTCTAAGGGTGTAATTTATCAAAGTCCGAATTTATTTCAATATTTTCTGATACAAACTTCGATCAAAATCATTCTGGTTTTTCACAATATTTATTATTACATTTCCCTGAAAATTTTTCTTTTTTGGATTTTTCCATCCGATTTTCAAAATTTTTTTCAAAATATTCACCCGAAAACTTCAGGGTATTGCATGAAACCCAGTGCACAGAAAAAAATCATTGGGATTTCTCCCATTGACTTGTATGCAATCTTGAGATGCTGGTTTTTCAGTCAGATTTTATAAAAACAAAATCACAAATTTTTCGTGATTTTTGCATTCGTATATTTAGTAAATAACCCCATAAAAATGTGGTTAAACTAGAATAGCGAAATTAATATGACAGCAAATTTCAAGCAAGCAACCCCATTCAGCTGCTCATTGCTGGATGAATGGCAGAAAGGTAACTGAGTAACCTATACCATTAACTGATATTATTCTCCACTAGGTATTCTGCTATGTTGTATGAACTCATAATGAAATGAAAAAAATGCATATACTATATTACCTACAAGAGTGAGCATTGCTATGCTTTCTTAGGGCAGGGTTGGAAAAACATTGCATCTGTAGGATGTAAGGCTATTGTTACATGATTACAATTCTTTATATAAACAGTTCTTACATAAGTTAATTCACACAAGCACATACCAAGGGGATCTTCACATATGTGACAAATTTCCAGTTAAAGGCAAAACTTAAGAAATATTTTTAGTGTGGGGCTGCATACATTTCAGCTAAATTCGCCAACATAAATATGTATTTAGATACGTTCAGGTAAGTACAGGGCTCCCTTAAGGTTAATGTCTCCCTCCAGGCAGGCACAACTATTTATACAGCTGACCCTATGGCATTTTGGGGTTTGCTGTATCGTATTCCCCCTTCCGTTGCTCTTCACTTACCTGAAACGGGGTATCTTCCAAACACCTTTTTCAGTTCCGTTATTTTCAGATTGTTGACCATAAACAAAGACTTTTTAAAATTGCTTTCAATGTTTTAGTTTTTTACTGTGTTTTACAAAATTGTTTAACATTTAGGGACAGATATATCTAAGGTCAAAGTGAAAATTCGAATGAAAAAGATCTAATTTTGAGCTAATTTTTGTGTACTTTGACTAGGGAATAGTCCAAATACATTTTTAACCACCTAAAAACGGCCAGATCGCTGTTTTAGCCTATGGTGGTCCTCCTAGAACCTATTTTGAGTCAATTGGTGGACTTTGAAAAATCGAACTTTTTTTGGGGGAAAAACTTCAAATCTTACTATTCAAATCGTACTATTCAAATGTGCTATTACTTCGATTAGTACGATTCGAATTTGATCAAAAATGGACCTAGTCGATCACATACGGGCAAAAAAAAAAAACCCTTTGATTTCATTTCAGTTGGTCTTTTTGAATTCAAATTTGTAGTTTTTCAAATTTGTAGTTTTTTAAATTCGAAGTTTTTCAAATTCGAAATTGACCCTTGATAAATGGCATCTCAGTGATCCAGGTGCAGATTCTGAACTGTTGCAATTTGACACATTAGTTGATACATTTCTCAGCAGCATTTGAGCAATAAGCTGCCTTTAATAAAAAAAAACAATGCTGCACAGTAGGGCCAAAGAAAAGAAATGTATCAACTAAATGTATCGACCTACAACAGTTTACAGAGTCGGCGATCCCCCTCCCTGAGCTGATTCAGATAAAAAACTAATCTTTAAAATTCTATATTAGAAAAACAGTCACAAATAGAAAATAGAGAGTAAATGAAAAGTCTTTATTTCTGAACTATTTTTGGAACAATCTAAAAACAACTTCATTGAAATAAGTGTTAGACGATGAACAAACCCTTTAAGCTTCTCCAAAAACTTTTGCGGGACAAGCAGGTAGTGAGAGGGCTGTGAAGAGGAGAGACGGATTACATTGGGCCCCTGAAGGCATTTTCGTGGTACACTACTGCCTCCTGGATTATGCATTCTGAATATTTCATCCCTCTTGTATCTAGGACTGTACAGCACAGGCAGCCCAGCAATGTTCCTGTACAAGACCACAAAGTGCATTTTGGGCAAACAAAAAAAAAAAAAGATGCCTGTTTCTGCACTTTGAAGCTACAGCACGCTATTGATCAGTTTATTTGTTGATCATAATGTTTTAATGCATTAAGCAGCTGCCATAAACCAGTGCAATGTTTTCTCAAACAAATACTGTAATAAAGAAAATATGGTTATAACGGTTATAATACCCGCTCATTGATGATAAATATTTAATTCATATTACCCTGCAGAATTACTATGAAATCTGCCTCTTACATACTGTAGCAATATAATAAAAGAACGTACACACTTTCTCAATAAAGGGGTCATTTATACACACTCAAGTGTGTTCCCTCTAAAATGGACACAATGGATTGTGCATATTGACATCCATCCTGACTCCTCTGATAAATGGTGTGCAACTGCACCTCCGGATACTGGGAAAGCCTGGATCTAGTTGTTGCCACAGTAGCTTGCTTTCAAAAGAACACCCAGTAAATTAGATGAAAACCCCCTTTGCACCCAACCTGCTCTCTGAATGCCTGTACCCCAATTCACCCATTTTGCTGTATTGGGCACAGATATTTAGGAGCATGGTTGCATTTTTTCTGGAATCCTGGAAAAAACATTGCATTAAGGATGACATGGCGATTTTTCTTCTACATTCCACCCTGCACACTGCAATGTGCCTTTGTTAATGACCACCATATTGTCAGAATTTAAACAGTAGGAAAAAGAATATTAAGCATCTCAGTTTTAATTAGTCTGTATAAAGAATGCCCGCTTAGCAGAGCAAGTGTGGATGTCATATCATGTCTGATTCAGATACACTGGGGCATCTTTATTATAGTGTGAAACTAGAGCTCACTCAAGTCTGCCAGAGAGAAATCACGCTACTCTTTATTCGCTTGATATGGAATTTTGTAGGGACATCGATGATAATGTGAAAATCACAGTAAATACAGCTCTTAAAATCCTTTACAGGTTCATAGATAATGGCAGGTGACCTGTGGTAAGCTCTGTTTCACCCACAGATAAATATGTCCCAAAAAAGGGCATGCATTTTAAAAGAATACTGTAGTTTATATATTTAACTTAATCTTTAGCATGTTAAAAAATGTTATATTGAATTCATTTATAGTTTTTAATTTTTGACAATGACCGAGCAGCCTAAAAACCATTGCTCTGTGAGTCTATATTTATTTTATAAGTAGCCACTCCTCTATTCATCTTCCTGTCACTCATATAACCCACTTCCTGGTTGCTAGGGTAAATTGCACCAATTTCCAGGGTAAACCTTGCACTATCACCATACTGTATTATAATAATGCCCTACATTGTGGTTCTGAACATTCTACAATGAGGTTGCAGTGGGTATAGTCATATCCCTATTGTGCTGCATTGCTGCTAATCACCAAATCAATACCTATCTTAAAGGCTGGTTCTTCTGCTGAAAATGTAGCAGTGATTATCCCCCCTAGCAAGTTGCCTTTAATGGAATCTAGCAGCAAATCCTGAAATGCACAATATATACACAACTTTACATTTTTCACATTATGCTAATAAAAAATGGTTGAAGTGTTCCCATTGGTATTTTCAAATAATTGAAAGTGTCTTTGTAAATACTTTGTCCATTACACTTATTGTGGTCATTCTATTTCTACTAGCGACACTTTTTTTCCTGTAAATAGGCTGCATTTTTCTTGCAGATTATTTTGAATTTCTAATAAAAAGGCAGAAATGTCATTGCAGAGTATCACCAGCCAATCAGGCAGAAGCTGCATGACCTCTGCCCTTTCCTTTTTTCATGTTGACTGTTATTATCTTCAAGGGAGAGAAGCCCCACTGGTCTGCTGTTTTGTGCCCTGCTTTTTATGATCTGGGATGCACTTAATAATAACTGGGGCTGCATAAAACAGATCCATTAATGTCACCATGTCCCCTTTAGAATTCAGTCAAGCAGTTTTCTTCAAGAGAGAACAAGGTAAAACACAACAAGCCTGCTCCTAGACAAATACATTTCCTCGGATTCAGATTTTTAAAAATGCTTAGTGATATATATGCTAACCCTAAATAATAATAATAATAATAATAATAATACACATAGATTAGAAAAACTGATGAATACAGAGAAATGAATACATTTCATTATGCTTTGTCACAAGAAAGGTAAGAGATGAGTCATTAAGATGAACTTGAATATTTTGAATGTATTTCCATTTATTCAAGGTATACTTTATGAATAATAAAACAAATCCATCAGCAGAAAGTCATCATTGGTATTTGCCTTTATCCTGCACATTAGGCTAGTTGTGGGGCCCATAGACTTGTATGGCGTCGTGCATCAAAAATTTTTTTCCCTGTGCGACAACATTTTTTTGACGCCCATAGACTTTAATCGGTGTTGGCAACATTTCGCCGGCAGTGAATTTTTGGCAAAACGAAATGGGTGAAATTCGCCCATCCCTAGCAGCTATATTCAGGGGTGCTTCGCCAATGAGGCAAGTTGAGGCTGTCGCCTCAGGCGGCAGCGCCCCACTGGGTACCAGGGGCAGCAAAAATGCTGCTCCTGGTGCTTTAAGAGCAAATTTCTGGGGGAGGGGGGGCAGCAGCAACTGCTGCTGCCTCAGGTGGTGGATCGCCCCTGGCTATATTGCAGGATAAAATATTTCAGTTGTAATCCGGTTTATTTACTGTGGATATTTTATTGCAATATGCAGAGTATATTGATTAACAAAATGTTGCTCATTTTACTGTTCTGTGCAGAGTAGAAAAGATCAATGACTGCAGCATTACATATAGAGACCTGATGGCATAATGCCCCCCAAAGGGGAGCCTTTAGCATCCTGCCCTCCTATTATTTTGTGGGGTTCATTTGTTCCCCTGGGATGACATCTCCCTCTTAGTCAAAGCTGTTTCATGTTGAGGGAATGCTTATTAGAGTGAGAAGGGGCTGAGATTACCCTGCAGGTGATACCTCTATGGGTATTGATCTCGAGAGTGAGGCTTTACCCAATTTGGCCATCAGTGTTTGTTTGTTGGTTGGCATCGTGGACAGTCAGTTTATCCAGTTTATTTTCAATTACTGTGTTAATAAACCTGTGGTCTTTCACATCTATCCTGAACTCTCCATCTGTTTTCTTAGGCCTTGTCCAAGGGTGAGGGGTGGTTGGTATGTGTATCTTTGTAGGGCAACCTTAAAGGAGACATAAAGGATAAATTAAAAAACACCTAATTTTGTAGGCAATTATGAATAATATATGGTGTTGGTTTCACATTGTGCTAAAAATTAATAGTATCGTTAATAATTGCCCCTTTATTGTAGCTCAATGTAGATGTTCACTGATCTCTGTCTATGTTTCAAATATGGGGTGGGTATGTCCTAACATTCCTCCCAGAAGCACAGTAGCAGGGGACAGCCAATCACAGCCCTGCAGTCACAGAAGCAAAGACAGGATTCTGTTCCCTATCAGGTAAGCCTAACTGCTGATTTGTTTCTGTCCTACTATGCAGTATTGTAAGAACGGCCGGGAGATCTCTCCGGTCCCTTACCTCCTGGTGCCTCCCTTCTCCACTTCCGGGTTACGCACAGTGAAGATCCCTTTGACGCTGGCGTCTCTTGCTATGGACGCTGAACGTTGCAACATTGGCAGTGGCGTAACTAGATGTTGCTGGGCCCCACAGCAAATTAATTTTAGGGCCCCCAACATATCCAGTGTTTGTCCTGTTTTACCAATATATGTTGAAATTGCTCATCAATGAGGTCTGCTTCCTCTGTAGTTACACCCCTGGACATTGGCGTGTTGACGCTGGGCGTCATGACGTCATCCTTGGGAGCCAGAATTGAATCTTGTCGCCAAATCCTGTTTAAAAGGCCTGTCCACCATTTTTATAATGCCCAAGCTCGTTCCAGTGTTACTGATCCTGACAAAGCGTAGTTTCTGATTTTGAATTTCTGTTTTTGACGTCTGCCCAAACTTTGACTACGATCTCTGCCACCTGCCTTGAACCTTTCTCCTGACTTTGACTACGTCTTCTCTTTAACCCTGCTGCTACCTCGCTTACGGTTTTCCTACGCACTTCCTTGTTGGTTTCTGCAGCAGAAAGCCCGGGACCCCAAAATGTCGTCTGTGAACACCGGAACACTGTGCATCCGCAAAGGTACAATCACTGAACAAGGTTCCTGATAACGTGGTTGATACAAGTATGCTGGCAGTAAGTGGAACCGATGGGTGAGACTAGTAGGGTTTTTACAAAAAACAGTCTTGTTTTTTACATACTAGTTCTCCTTTAAATGAACAGTAACTAATAGTTATATAAACTATATTATCGTTTATATAAACAAGCTACTGTGTAGCCATGTGGGCAGCCATTCATGGACAGGATATACAATAGATAACAGATCTGTTCTGAAGACTCCAATTGTACACTCCAGAGCTTATCTGTTATCGCTACCACTATGCTAATTAACTAAAGTGCAAAGTTGAGTCTTGGCAGCTGAACGCTGGTGAAGTTTCCCTAGCGTTAATTCGTTAGCGTGAGCATTTCAAAGCGAGCTTTCACTAGCGCTCATTTCTGTCTAGCAAAAGTTTGTTAATACACTTACGCTTAGGTCAATGTGAATAGGGCAGGTACATATAGGTCATATGGACGTCTTTATTAGAGATGTTGGTGCAAATGCTTGAAGTGGCCACTTATTACAAATGTCCAAGGAAGCAAAATATAAACAAAAAAGATCCTTTATTGTCCTAGACATGAGCCCACCCTAAAACAAATGTGGCATGACCCTCAAATATTAAAAAAAAATATTTAACAGTTACAACTTTTAAAGACAATCCCACTAAAACACCAGCGTTTTTTTTTCTTCATTTTTTGTAACTTTTTTACCATACAGTATATGATGTCACTGACATAAGATTGAGGAGAATGTAGTTTCACCGTATCAGTTCGAAACTCTGGCGAAAGAGGTAATGTAATGGAAAATTTGCAATTTGAGGAGTAGCGATCGAGAAAATGCCCCTGGCAAAAGGGTGGGAAACTTTGTTAGCGATGAATTCTTTCGGTAGCGAATTGTCCTCTACATCTGTGAATTAGCGATGTCTTGGGAATGGTATTTCTGGCAAATTTTCTCTAGCAATAGCCACTTTGCCCTATAGTAAATTTGCCCCATGGTCTTTTGTACAACTCTTTTACTCACAGTATGCAACACTGTATTGTGGGTGGATTATGCATCCCACTTGTTTGGAAAACATCACTGTGCATTGAATTCTATACTGTCTGCATTACTGTGAAAGTAAATTCTGGATGAAGTTTTTTTGTATGTTGTGAGTAAAACAATCAGATGCTTATAGAGAGATTAAGAATATTAGAATAGGTACGCTGCTACTGGGTTTACATTGGCTTCTCAGCACAGATTATATTCCCAGCATACAAACATCACATAATCCCTTCTTTTAGCAGCATTGCAAAATATGAGTATTTTATACTTCAGCAGTCATCTCATCATAGCCAGATGGAGAAGCATCTGTTATTGCCTGCTTAGTGACACGCAAATTGTGAGCATGTTCCTCTAATCTCCCCTCTGCAGGTATTCATCAAGTAATACAGGACACACTGCCTAATAAAAGCCCGTTTGATGAGGTAAACTGGTGAATGGGCAAATATAAAAACACAAATTGAGTACAGAGCAAGTCAAATTGCGCCTTATTCTTGAGAATTAAGAGATGGACACAGGCCGCTGTGGGAAACCTGCAGCTACCATCACCTTTAGAGGTGGTGGTAGCTTCAGCGTTCCCTTGAGTCAATAGACATACTGCACGTGATTCTCATGAGAGGGCAGGGCCGACCAAGCAGCGCCAAGCACAACAAAGTGGAAGTGGCACCTTTGTTGCAAGTGCATTTATAAATGATGACACCAGTAAGCACAATTTCTGGGCGCCTTCTGATGCAAGTACACTCAGAAATTATGACACCACTAAGCACAATTTCTAAGGATACAATTTTCAAGGATGTTCATGGATCTGGTGTGTTTTAAAACTTTCCATCTTGCTTCGAAAAAGATAATGAATAAACAGCTACAGTAGTTTAAACAATTAGAAGGATAGACCATTTTCTTTAAAGTCTCTCAAACAGAAAAAAAAGGGACATGCTAGCGTATTGAAGCAAATTGGGCAATTCTTGTTGTGGGATCTTATAGATTTAGTGAATCTGTCTTCCAGCTAGAATTAAAGGAAAACTATACCCCTCGAACAATCTCTATAAAAATATATTGCATAAAACAGCTTGTATGAAAAACCCTGCTCCGTGTAATTAAACCATTTTTAAAATAAAATACTTTCTAAGTAGTATGTGCAATCATAAATAGAAAATTGCCATTTTAAAAACTAAGGGCCGTCCCCAGGGATCCTAGGATTCATAGTGCACACAAACCAATATTACCTGCTTCTTTTGCAATTCCTTGACTTGGAGAGTGGTACTTAATTTGATAAAAGCTATCCGTTGCTTAAGTATTACTTTTGGGGGTATAGTTTTCCTTTAAAAGCCGGGTTGTAGGCAATGCAAGCAGGAGCAAGTGAAATATTTCCTGCTTCTTTTGCAATTCCTTGACTTGGTGAGTGGTACTTTGTTTTATTTCAAAGCCAATGAAACACATTCTGCTCATTACAACTTGATTAAGAGGAAAGACATTTTTGACAACTTACTTTGCATCCTTGGTGCCTTGACCATATCATACATGATAATGTTATATACCCATTTTGTATGTAATTAAGCCTCCTGTGTGTTACCATGAATATTAACTTACATAGCACAGTGTGATGAGTAAGGTTCATGCAATGTTGTTGCATATTGACTTTATATATTCTTACTGTCAAGGAATTATTCAACAGGATTTGACATTTCCATGGGTTTATATAGATTGTATAGTCAGTGAGCATTGCGATAATGTCATATTTTTGGTATAATTACATCAAATGATTATATGATAACCATAGTAGATGTACACTATTACTTGTGCATATCCCAGAAACAGACTTGTTTGAAAATAACAGGAAACTAACAAAGGAAGTGCCTTAACTATAACATAGCACTTTTGAAAGATAATCCTTCTGTGAGCTGCCTTTTTAACCGATTGCACCTATCCTGGTGCAAGGAAATCATATCCTATACACCTACCTGATTTAGGGTTCCTTTAGTTAGATTCAGGCTTGTATAGAATCTTCTGCAGGGCCTCTTTATTAGATGCACAAGATAAACATTTGCATAGGGTTCATTTATTTAGGGGGCCTACTATTGGCCCATTTCAACTGAATTGACTTGTGAATGCAATACTTCAATCATCTGGTGCAACTCTATAACAAATGTTTCATGAAATTGCTCATTTAATAGTACTAGTGTCCAGATGATCCCAGCAGACGAATAAGCAACACATTGGGCCTACTGAGAACAGATCAAGATCTTCTGCTTTGTTTCTTTTGCTCATGCAGCATCCTTCAGTCCAGAAAGGACATTCTTAGTCGTCAAAAACTGCATGGATTGATCAAATGAATATTTGTTTCCACCATAGTCTAATTAGGTGGTTTGAGCATTTTAAGGAGTGTGATCAAGAGATGACATTTTAGTTCTTCCATTCATCAGTGAAGCTCTGATTCTCTGTAGACTACTAAAGCTTATTGGCTGGTGGGAGTACTTACAGATTTTAGGAGAGTTCTGAAATGGCAGGAAGAACAACTTCTACAGGACAGGCAGATACAAAGGACATTGCCTTGTAAGGACTAAACAATGCAAATGAGGTTAAATTGTGAGTACAATAATTTTCTTTTTTTATCCTTTATTTTTTATAGCACCAGGACATTTTTATCGATGCTTACAGAGGTTGTTCATCTTTTAAATTAGCCCCTGCCCTGTCACATTCACACATCAGGGCTTTATCAGGAGCTATTAACCTTCTTGTTCTTGTATGTTTCTGGAGCACTTTTGAACCAAAACCTATGCGGATTTAGGGAGAATGTTCTAAGACCTTTCAGTGCCAAAGTTGAAATGAAACTCAGAACATTTTAGCTGCAAAGCAGAAGTGCTACCCACAAAGATCCAGTGCCACCCAATAGTTAATGGACATTAAATACAGATAGAATGAGAAATTGGAAGGTCTTGTCTTCTGAAACCCCATTATTTTTTCTTTTAAAAGACTTGTGTATACAAGGTTGATTAAAAGCCTGCAAAATATGTTCTTATACATGGTGTTGATGTCATTAAATAAAATAATAATAAATAAATAAATATACCATTCCATGGAGTAACATGACTTGCACAAATGGTCATAGAGCTCATATGTTATTATTTGTTGCGTGTCCCGTGCCTTGATTGTATATTTTATATTGTTATTTGTACCAAAGCAGTATTTCTATTGACAAGGAGTGTTCTTTTTTGAAAGATATATGTATTTGAGTATACACAGCAACGTGTATTTACATGTACACAGCAGCTAGTTATTTGTATGAGAGGAGATGCAAACAATCTATTACGAGAGTATAGAATGTGAACCTTTGAGAAGGATCCACTTAGTGTTATGGAATTACGGATGGTTTGTATGAAAGCAAAGCATTCCACAGGTTCACTTATTGTACCTTCTTGCTCTTGGCTGGTGTAATGTTTGCTGATGAGAACTGGACAGGTCCCTTTAAACAGACACAAAGATCCGTTGGCTGCTTTCATGAATCAAGCTTGCTTTGTAACTACAATTGGTAAAACAGAAAATACGATGTTCAGTTCCTCTCCTCTTCTACTGTGCAGCCTGCACTTCACAATCTAAACACATTCTCATCAGCATTTCCCTTATGTTGTTGGCAGGTTCTCAAGAGGACCTCTTATTCTTTGGAAACAGAAAGAAAGGTGCTCCTTTATTAGTCATAGACAAAGACAAAGATGCCATGCAAGTCTGAGCCCTTCAAGAGTTTTTCGTACCCTGAATCTATTCTTTCCTTAACTCCTAATCCCTTTGCTTGGCTTTGACTAGTAACCTCACGAAAACTTCTCTCAAGAGCAACCAATTGAGCTCTGCTCTCCAATTGCCTCAGAGCCCAGTGGATATTCCTTCAGATGTCTAACAAGCAACTAACACAACTGAGGTTTAAAGAGACACAGAAATCAATACTGCAGCTTCCACTGGTCACGCTGAGGGATTAGCCATCCCAGGAAAGGCACAAGCAGCTGAATAACAGAATCATGACACAGAATACCCTCAGAGGTTTAAGGAAGCAAGAAACCACTTTCTGACCATACAAACCTTTAGCCATCCTGTAGAAAAAAACACATACAGTTTCATTGAACTTTTGTCATATAAAGTGCTTTACTCAATATGTGTTGTGTACAGCAGGTTCCCTCTCCACAGATCTTCCAACTGCATTGCTCAATGCTCAAACTGCAGGACACATGAATGTGGTATTTATTTAGATTTTTGATTTCATGTTGAATAATGCATTATGGTATATAGCATTACATACGCATACTATATTCAATCTATTTTGGAATTTATGACTCAATCACCACTCCATGTTTGAGGTGAACCTGCACTGAGTTGAGCAACTTTTACAGCCTAAAACTGAGCCTGAGATTTAAAGCAACTGCTATACAGTATGTATTATTTTTGGGCATTTCAACTGCCTAATTTTTTTTAGCTCCAAATGGGGTGTCAAGTGGCCCACTTCAACTGCCTTTTGTTTCTGTAACTGAGTGAAAAACACTAACCTGGGTAATTGTTATTTGGTTATCATTCATTAGGGCACATTTTTCAAATTTGGTCATTTATACTTGTACAACTAGTAATAGTTTTGGCTGCTTTTGGGTTAATAAATATTTGAATCAAAACTCAGTACTGTACTTTGTAAAAGGTGAAACTGCAGGCCCTATGGTTACATCTTACAAAGGGACCAAAATTCTAAGGTACAGTAGGATTTTTTTAGGACTATGTATTTGTTGTGAATACTACTACCACCTGGCTAAAGTGGACATAAATACACATAAAAGCCCTGAATAAAGGTTAATTATGGTTACATTTGGAATGAAGATTTATTTGCTATCCTAGATGATGGTGAGCAAAGTTCCAACAGTTGCCAAGCACCATGCATTTTGCACTTGGCTCTTAAGGTGACCATAGACATAGAGATCCGCTCGCCAAATGAGTGGATCTCTCCCTGATATGCCCACATTGAAGTGGGCGATATCGGGCTGATCCGATTGTGGGCCCTAGGGCCCAATGATCAGATCATAATGCATCCGAGACTTCACTCAATTTTTAATTTGGATAGAACTTGTTTGTACGGAAGTTATTTTTCCAGAGTGAAACACTTGACTGCTTTTCAATTGACTAACAGTCAATAATGTGTTCTACCTTCTTCAGTTTGTGTTTCTTTTTTTTGTAGGCTGGCACTATCCCAGCCCAGTGATTTTTGCAGTAGGTTTCTATCCCTTTCTAACCTCTCTTTCAGTTCTTTATCTGAGGCTGCCTGTCTGTGCAATTGTATGGTGAGCATTACTTGCTCAGTTCATGCTTTGAAGCAATCACACAGGGCTGAATGTGCTAGAGAAGAGAAGCCAGGATTTCTAAAGAAGCTTTTTCTGACTGCACTGAACAGCCTGACCCCTCCGCCAATAGTGCTCATAAATCTGCCTCACCTGATAGGAGATGGGCTTTTTAGGATCTCTCAGGGTGCTCCGAGGTAGCACTTCTCTGAACTCTGTGCCACAATAAATAATGTTACCTGCAATATGTCTTAGAGAGCGTGTCAACAGCTGCTGTCCTGCCATGAATCCTTTTTCGTTCTTGGCCTGGAAGATAGATTCTGGCTCCAGCACATTGCTGCACTCTGTGTCAGGTCTCTTTACCCCTTTGCCCCAATAGAATGATAGAGGCCACAAATAAAGTGAAATAAAAAAGAACTGACGTTAAAACAGCCTCTGAGGAAAAGATCTGAGCCACGCATATGATCGTGAGCAGCAGAGCAACAGCGAAACAGAGCAAGTAGACAAGATGGCAAAATATAGGAAATGGAGAGAGGAATGCCATGCAAAAATGAAAGCATCCAAACTCAATCATGGAAACACATTGTGACATTTGACACACGATATATAGTCCCAGGGTACAGCTGCCATGTTGCACTCATTTTAAGGGGGATGTACTCATTTGGAAAAATGCAAAGAGGTGTTTTCCATATACAGCTGCCAGTCCGAGAGAATTGACATTGACCACCTAATTATTTACAGGTTGTTTAGATTCCTGCCTTTATAAAGTAAAACACATTTCCATCTGTTGTTCAGTTTAATAGATTAAAGGCAAATTTATATACTTCAATTAACCTGTGTTATAATATGGATATATATATATATATATATATATATATATATATATATATATATATACATATATATATATATATATATATATATAAAATGGTTATGTTCACAATGAAGTATATTTGCTGCATCTGACCAATTTCTAATCTGCTTGATGATCTAATTACAATCTTACAGGTTGCCTAACAAATAGCAGAGCCATGTTTGCAGTTGGTGTTGGGATTTGGTAACCGCTATTACAGTACTGCATGCACCTCACTACCCAATGATTCTTCCAGAGGTGGCTTCTGCCATAAAGCAGAGTGGAACTGGAGGTGATTTACAAGGTCGCTGACAGATGCGAGTATTGATCGGGTATTAAAGTGTCTTGTGATTAATACAGCCTTCTAAGTAATTAGTGTGGAAGATCTCTTATATCTCAACGTGCTTAAATAATGTATCTGTGAACACACAAGCACCTTGTCAATCACGCTTACTGTGGCCAAACATCATATCACCTGATAACTCATTTGGAAACTGGGCTCACTGCCTGCTGAATACCTTTCAGAAAAAAAGCAGCTCTTTCTCCTAATTGCCTTGGGTGACCTAAATTTAGAGCCCTGCAATCAGCAGGGGTGGAATGACAGAGAGAAAACTAGAGCTTAAGTCTTTGAAAGAGACTATGAAAACTGGAAAAGGATGCTACAACGAGGACAGAGAGAAAACAATGGCACACAATATACAAACACCTTCCAAAGACTGAGGTCAAAGATAACAGATGACAGATAGAAGCAAAATTAGCTCTCGAAAGGAAGTTAGGAATGCATGGGAAAAGGGCATGATATATTTCACACCTATAATAATAAATAATTCCTGACTGTCTCTGCTGAACAGGCAAAATAAAGTTCACTTTTTTTAAAAAAGATGGGGCTTTAAAACTCAAAATGGTAATAACACAGGATCTACTTCCATAGATGGTGAAGTCGCCTCTAGGCCTTTTGTAAACAACCACAATCATCAGTACAATAGCAGGTGATAAATGTCTTGTTTGGTGGATCCCAGAAATATTGCTCCTGCGACTACAGCAGCTACCCAAGAGTCTTCTAAATCTTTGCATGATTGGTCCTCATTAGCAATTTGCTTGAAACCAGGACCTCTCTGGCACTGGAAACATCACTGCCTATTTGCTGGTATCTGCTAACAGAGTTCTTCAGAATCTAACTTTCCCTATCTGTCACTGTAAGTTTATTTATTGGTGCAATTTCACTTAGAGACTTCACTTAAATATTCATCATTTAGCTCTCTGGGTAAATCGTATTTAATCAGCACAAGAGAGAAAATAGCATAATTATAGATGCCGGATGCCATTACAGTGAAAAAAAAGAAACCTGGTCTTAGACTTCCAGCAGTGCCTCTGATGAGGAGTAGATTGCATTACCAGCAGGGTTACTGTGAGGTTATTGGCCAAGGGGCTGACTGCACCTTGTAGCGTCTCTGACCCCAATGAGCCGTAAGAGGATAGAGGGAGGCTATCCTCCTCATCATCAAAACCTCCTCCCACCGCAGCTCCCAATGAATCTTTTATTGTACTGTGGCAATGATTAATGTCGACGTAATCAAGCCACATTAATGCACAGAGATGTAATGATCTTTGTAAATAAACATGCTCCAGTAATTCTAAGAGCACAAAA
This sequence comes from Xenopus petersii, assembly GCA_038501925.1. NCBI lineage: Eukaryota > Metazoa > Chordata > Amphibia > Anura > Pipidae > Xenopus > Xenopus petersii. The sequence goes on from CM076679.1 coordinate 43,594,226, forward strand.
TATGTGAATAGAACATTCTCAGAATGTCATAAAATGATGGTGAACCAAAATATAAGGAGGTTGGGGGGGGTGGTTGGGAAATCAGGCAGTTTGAATGTTTCACCATACTAAAACATTACATAACATACTAAAACATTACATAAACAATTAAAATGCAGGGTATGAAAATATGAGTGTTTTCATGCACATGCATCAGCCAAGCCTTTTTCTAATTTGCCCATGAATCTTTTTACTCTACCAAAGAATTGGACTGGATCCAGGACCCACTCTGGCTGCTTCCTCAGGGGCCCCCACATTCCCCTGACCCCCTCCCCAGTTGCAACTACCCTCCACCTTACTTTTATTTGCAAGAGAGGTCAGGGGGCAGAGCCCAGGGTTTTCAGCTGGTGACAGGGTCAGTGGGCTTTTTCCCAGTCTCCCACCGCCAAGTCCGTCCCTACTCTCCCACAAGCTTTGCACTCATTTATGTTTCTCACAAACCAAAACAACATTATGTTGATCAAAGTTTCAACATGCAGAATTTAGGCAACCATTTTCAAATATGCTGAGTTTATATGGCACATGTGCCAGAAAATCCATGTGTATTCAGTTATTTTAATAGGTTTTGATTTGTCCTGGCATATCAGCTCCTGTGTGAAAATTTGCATTTTAGTGTTATTTGGAATTTTTGTGCCACGTTTTAACTTTGTTATAATGCCGCATGTGACTTAGCCTAGGGGAGAGCTATTCCCTACTACAATCTTGGTTGGAGCACAAGCTGCTTGTGCTAGTTAACCTATCTATCTCACTCTCCTAGAGATTGTTAATAAAGAGTTAACCTGTCACTGGCTGAGCCTCATCCATGGGGTTCCTGCTCCCCTGACCTGGGGACCATATTAAGTACCTGATCTGACACCATATTTGGAAAACAACGACAAACAAGTGTAGCATCCTGGAAATGAGCTTCTCTAACAAGGTACACCAATGTTTGTGCTATTGCAGATCTAAAAAAATGCCTAATCTGCAGTGTAACTTAACCTTCCTATGGACTCCAATGCATTTGGTGAAATTTTGGCAAAATGATGCCTTTACGCACATTTTTCTGCACTTCACCAGTTATAATTCATCAACAGATGGAGGAGGTACATGGTCTGTTAAATAACAGACGAAATGGGTGCTCTGAGCTTTAATTATCAATAGATGGAAAGCGTTTCAATGAGCAATTGTTCAACAACAGCTCGAGGGGGTGCTTGAAATTGTGATTTAATTGGAGTGCCAGGATTTGTAGTTTAAGAAAAGTGGAGTGGAAGCTGTGAGCTGTAGTTCAGTGGTATACAGGGAATTCTGGGAGTTTTAGTTTAACAAGAGCTTAAGAGGCTTGTACATGGCACAAGTGATTACAGAGATCACAATGGACACATTTCTTTTTTGCAGAAGAGCTGACAACCTGCTGCTGGCTTTGATACCTCCAATTGTCCAATCTGTTTGTTTACATCCTTCACTTCTTCCTTCGTTTTTTTTTTCTAGGGAACTGACAAATACAGAGGGACATCTTGTGATGGACTACACTGTGCCTGCCCATTGCACTGCCAACAATTAAAAAAAAGCTCAAGTAATTTTTAAAAATGTCACAGTCTCATTTAGCAAAAGGCTAAATAATAGATGAGGCATAATCAGTGTCCTGTGTTGCTAGTACAGCGATGCAGTGTCATTAGTACACCTCACACTATAATATCTAAATGTGTCACAGTTTAATTATACCTTGTAATTAGTTTCAAAAATAGAATAGCATGAAACCAGCACCCCCGACCCAAAGGAAAGGTGACACAACAATCAGCCCCCAACATCAGTCAGTCCGAAAAAAACTCGAATGTCAGGAAGGCTGCAATCAACTCCAGAATGAGGGAGTCGAATTTGAGTTCTTAAAAGGCCAGAGTATGATAAATCTCCAAAATCAAATTAGATTTATTTTAAAACAAACACTACTTGAATTTGACAGTTTTGACCATAAAAAAATAGAAAATTAAAATTTCAAATTCGAATTTTCAATTCAGCCCTTGATAAATCTGCCCTTGAATGTAGGTACATAACATTGAGTACAATGTGGGATTTTTCCCCAAAAGCTTGTTTGGCATCACACGTTTTAATAAATGTTAGAACGTTTCAACATGGACTTTGTGTGTGTCTTTCCTGGAGTTGAAAAAAACCTGTCTTCAATTCGAGTTATAGATGTAAGACATCGTTTTAATACAAAATATCTTTGACTGTTGTTACTTCTTATACAGTCAAAAGGTCCCTGAAACTAAAAGGTCCCTGATTTTAGGTATTAGCCTACTTCCTCCAATAGTGGGAGGAGGAAAAGGTAAAGGTATCCCTCCCAGTTAAAGAACCTATACTTTATCTATAAACAAGAGACATTGGCAGCAGCTGGTTGAGGAGTCATCTGAGGCTCATTTATAAACAGTGGGCAAATTTGCACCTGGGCAGTTTCCCATGGCAACCAATCAGATTATTGCTTTCAGTGCCCAACCTACAGCTGTTTGAAAAAAGCTAATCACTGATTGGTTGCTATGGGTTAGTGCCCATGTGCAAATTTGCCCAGTGAGCCCCACAGTGTTTATACAGAGCTGATTTCAAAGGAGAATAAAGTAGTATAGTTATGGTAAAAAAAAACAACAATTCATTAGTATTTATGACAATTTCCTTGGGATATAACAAACTTTGCTTAGCATGGGACTAAAATTCTACTATTTAGGTATAGGGTTAGGGAGTGTATAATTAGTATTTAAAATAAATATAATGAAATTGAAATTGTGTTTCAATTCAAAGAAAATATAGAGCACATTTCCATTACAAGTCATGTAGCTATTTATTTGACATGCGATTGTATTGGCCCTTTAATCTAAAAGCCAAACAAAGTGATTGAGCTACATTTTAAATAAGTCAAAAAGGGTATTCCTTGATTCATAGACTTCAAATGTCAAATCCTACACAAAAGAATAGGCTAAATATTGAATCATATGAAAACCCTCAAGTGTTGGGATTCGGCCAAATCCCAAAGTGATCCTGGATTTTGTGCATCCCTAATTATACAATACCAGCATACAGAGTTAATACCAGATAATCCAAAACATTACTGTTTAGTCAAGTGGCATATGTTTGGGCAGGGAATGTACAGAAATGAATAATGATCTCAGTTAAATTGAGGGATTGGATATTGAGTGTAAAAGTACAGGGATTGGTTTGAGGTACACAAGAGAGAAGAAGACAGGGAAGCACCTATTTACAATAACTAAGTCAGTCCCATATTCATTGACAAATAATGCCTCTTTTGTGCTTCTCCAAGGAATGCGACTGTCCAGCTCCGAGTAGTCACTCAACGCTAAGTGGAATTTCATATTAGAGTGAACCTTGCTATCAGTTACAAAAAGGATGAGCAAACAGGAGCAAGATCTGTACCAAATATAGATAGGAAGGAAGATACCGTGCAAAGGGCAGTGGCTCGTTTTCCCTGGAAGCACTTCTGTAAATTTAACAAAAGGAAAGCTCAAGCTAGAGAGAAAAAGTGTCTGCTCCCCAGACTGGTGTGCTGCAATCTAGCTGTTTCCATGGAGACATGCCGGCCTGTTCACATGGCAACATACCTGCGGTCCACTATTAAAGTGATGAGATGAGCAGGATAGTGAATGCATATGAATGCCTATAACCCTTAGACTGCCAGACAATTTGCAATCAATTCATGCACAACAGCAAAAGACTGTGAAGCAAAGCTCTTGCTGACAAACCTTCCGTTCTGCTGAAGCCCCACTGCACAATTGCTCCATACCTTGCAAAGGGGAGGATGAGGCCATTAAATTAGGAGGCTATATAAACCTCCTATTAATATATTAATTCATTTTCGGAATCAGCGGAAGATTAAAAGGTAACATCTCATTTACAAACATGCATTGCAACAAAAATGAGAACGATTTCTGCGCCTGAGTGGTAAAAATGGTGGTATTACTTAAACCTGGAAATATATATATATATATATATATATATATATATATATATATATATATATATATATATTCAACATGTATTTCATTTTCATTTAAAGAACATTTTAAGTGAAGTATAAATATGCCTAGACCTATGGTCACCATTTCATTATGGTAGAAGGGCCTTAGGGCAACTACAATGAAAAAAAAGGAAATTAAACAGTAATGAGTTTAACATCTCTGGTATTTTAGGTTATATTAAGCTCATTTTATAGATTTGCCAGACCTAAACAAAAAGAAGAAACAATATTTTCCCAGTATTTTCCCAAACAGTGCAACTGCTCTATTGATTTCTCCAAGATATTAGTATCAGGTTTCAACAGGGTTAGTAAATACACCCCTAAATAATTGCTCCCATCTAGGCATAAACAAGTAAAGGTATGTTTCCTTATTATTGAGAAGACATAAAAGAATTATTTTATTCTTCGTACATTTTCATTAACAAATCCTCAAATCAATGGATTATTCCAAGCCTGACTAAATTTTCCTGTAGTTAACAAAGTGACAATCTGCTCCTTGGATTTACACAACACTTTTGCTACAAATGCCTGAACTTAATGAACGTTATGTTATTAATGGGAACAAACAGGTATTAGGAATACCAAATGGAATACATTCTAAATTGCTGGTCTGCTAAAGCATTCTGTGAACACAGGACCGTTTTAATTTTAGGGCAAATGCCTGGGCCTCGTGCCTTAGACGTGCCCCTTTGGGTCTCAATTACTACTGAAGGCTTTGAGAGGGTTAGTGAAATTTGTAGTTGTAGAGTCCTGTTGGTTCAACATCCCTGATCCCCTGGTTTACTGTGAAAAAAACATTAAACAATTTAAATCGCTCAGCAGAATCAGGGACCATTGCATAACGTTACATTCAGGCATTGCAGGATAGGGGTAGAATTTGCCCAGGGCCTATCAGGGCAAGGAGGGTGACCATAATCCTCTTCAACTGCAATACATTTTTAATGATGAACATACAAATGGCAGACACCTTAATTTTAGTCAACTTAAAGAGATTCTATGAGCAAACTTTGCTACGTATAGCAACCCAGATAGTTTACCAGATTCTTTTTTTCTTTTTGTGATATTCTATGAAGATGTGGGTTACAAGGTTTTACCTGCTAACATGGCGCTGGGCACACGTTAAGGATATCCTTGCTGTAACAGTTACAGAATTAGTTGGCCATTTAATCCTATGTAAGTTTACCCCCCCAATATACATTTTATCCCACATATACATACAAAGAAAACTCCTGGTGGGCCCAGATGTCAGTGGGCCTCTTGCTTTTAACCATAGACCATAACCATAACCTATTTCATAGTCATTCCCTGTTTATATATGGGAAAAAATGCTTAATAATGGAAGAATATAGTAAGTAGATATAAAAGACTAGGAGAATAAAGAGACTGAGTGAGGAGAGGAGGAATAAGAGTTTGGAAAGTGGTCCCACGGTCTCAGGTTTTCTGGTGGGCCCTTGGCATCCCAGTCCGACACTGTGCACAGGCACTACGTGGCACAAATAACTTTCGGTATAGATATGCCAGCATTACAATTGGATGTGTATATGAAACTAGGTGAATTTATTAATGTCATAAAAATATTTGAGGATACAGCCTATGAGCATGATCTTGGCTATGGGCCTACCAGTACCTTAAAGAGGCATTGGATAGAAGTGGATAGAGGCTGTGGAATTAAGATATAAATAATGAATTCTGGACCTACACATCATCCAAATCAGATAATTCTGGCTCATAGTCTGTCACTGTAAGTAGGTTGTGGCTGATTTTTAACTAGGCCTCCACAGTCAGATATAGGGATGACCAAAAGTGGGACACCATTAGCTACTGATCCAGGTCTCCCCAGAGCACCAGCCAAACAACACTTGCCTTAACCTATCGTAAATAATGTCTACTTCTAAGATTTAGTAGCAGAATATGATAAAACCCTAACTGCCTACCACAGATGCTTATTTCTAAACCTAACCTTGAAGCTTAAAACCCTTTATGGAAAACCATGAATGTGATTAAACTTGGATACTGAGAATATGAACCATTTGCCCTAATTAACTCTACATGAAATGCTAGAGGTAAAAAAGGAGATGTTGAATAAAAAAGATCCCTTTTGTTAGATAAATTTCTTGCTGGCTTGTTCTAAAAGAGAGCAATTTCATTACATATGAGTACTAAAAGTATGCAAGCAAGCTTATGAGCATGGCAGTAAGTGCTAACCACGACCACTTGACTGTAGTGCTGGGTAGAAGAACGAGACTAACCTGGGAATGAGAGAGTTAAAGATACAGCCTGTGAAACAAAAAAAATAAATATAAAAACAAAAAAGCACTTCAATGTCAGTGAGTCAGGGAATCAGAGTGAGTATATTTTCTACATTCCTACAGCACCAATGCCAAATTGCGCAAGAGAGAATTGAAATGCAAGAAGTCAATTCATTTACAAATGATGTTGTGTTTTCTTAGGGCTGGACTGCATCCTTTCAAAGTTGCACAGATGACAGAGCAAATGTTTGTGATATTTCCGAAAGGCTAAGGGAATTCCTCTCCTGAGTCTCATGCCAATACGTGAAAGGCCTATGCATTTGTATTGTGGCTGTGCTCTAACAGCCAATCACAGAGCTCTAGTGTAATGTAACTAAATCAGGCCAAAAGAGACTGATAAAGCTACACTTTTCTGTTTTCTTTACTTGTCTTTTTCCCCTCCTTTTAATAGGCCTGAAAGTGTAAGGATGCTTTACTGAGTTTTGGTGCATGCATTTTGTGATCATGACTTGCACATACCATGCATCTAAAAGGAGTGCCAGTCTCTTCAAAGGAGAAGTTTGTGGAATCAATTGTGTGCCTGCTGTAACATTAATGCACATTTACATCTCAGCTGCCTTGCAGAACATTCCGTTTTTTAAATCCCATCTTGCATTGTATTTTTCCCCCTCTGTGTTGTATTCCCCCCATCTCTTGTCCCTCTGTCTCTGCTGACGTTATCTTACCACCCCTAGTTTCTTTTACACTGCAATTCTTTATAAAGCTCTCTTTTTCTTTTCACCCTCTCTATTTCTCTCATGTAGACTTTATTTTCCTGTTTGACTCAATGATGGAGTTGTTTCTTTGCTTCTTGTGCGCTTAGCCATTTAATTAAAGCGATCCATATTGAATTCATGTCCAGATGCCTTGACCAGCGGAGTCAGATCCTCATTGGCATGCCAGCTGCTCTGAGCTGAGCACATCCCCTGCATACTAATCAAGGAGCAGGCAGCGATTCATCAGCCCATGCTACAGCTCCAACATCTACAAGCACTTATGACATGTAATTGGTGGTGCATAAGGAAGCCAGGCCACATTAAAAACCCTACAGATAGTCAGAGATAAAAATTAATGACTTTTGCTTTGTGTAATCCAGCATGCGTTGGTGGGAGAAGGGAGGGGGGCTGGGATTAATAACAAGCACAAAGGAACAAAGCCTTACTTGCTGTTGTTTACCTTCTAAATAATAAAAAGTGAGAATTTTTGGGTATTAGTGAGCCAGGGCACATTATGGATTTCACCTTTTCATGTTTATTATTGAGAAAAGAATATTTTTTTGTCTGGTTGTTTCCGAGCAGCCCGGCATTCTATTGATTCTGTGAAGTGCTCCTTGCAATTTGTGATTATAGTCTGGTCATGAGATATCGAAGAGGGATGAGTCACAAATTTGCCATAGGCAATCGAAATTAGCAAATCGTCTTCAAATCTAAAGCCCAACAGATCAAGCGGTAGCCTCCAAATATCATTTTTCATGCTCTGGATTCATTAAGGGGAAACAAAACTTATATATGGCTCAAACTGTTTTTGCACACACTGTATTTGTATGTCATTGGTAATATGGCACCAAATCAGAGCATTTATTAGAACATATATTAGGATATATATCTTAGGAGCCTTGAATTTGGTTGCCTTGCAGAGCATCACAGAGGCAAATCACCTAGAAAAGATAACAAGCGTTGCCTGATAGGTCTGTTTTGCTAATAGACTATTGTTGCAATCAGTAGATGAAATTGGACTTCTCATTTAGGGGTAATACATGATATTTTTATGCCCCATATGATCCTACTATTGCTGACCTATGCAGGTATCATACTTGGGTTTTAATATCTTATAAAGACAAACAGGATTTTTTCATATTTAGGAAAGAATTCTGGGTTAAAAACATTAACACAAAATGTGCACTATTAAAAACTGGAATATTATTGGTTCAAAAATTGCTGCTATGATTCCTTTAGGGGGAAAGGGCCTGCCTGTGTGACATTACTTTAAGAAACAGAGAGTTGCTGCTAACAAGGTATACAGAACAAGTAATTCCACTCTACTATTCTTCATATACGAACCTTAAATTCTGCAACAGAACAGTAAGAAGCACATTACTTTGATAAACAGCAACAATCCCTTTGATACTCAGAAGCCTCAGGGACCACTATTTTCCATATTGTATCTCAATAAAACCCACCAACACATGGATTTGGAAAGGTGTTTAACCCTTTTCATTCCTGTGCTGTTGATGCCCTTGTGTTTTATAGTAAGGCAGTTTGCACAGGCTATTTGTAGATGTATATATACAGTATATACATATATACATATATAAAGAGAGAGAGCACATTTGGTATGGAGTCTGCATGTGTTTTTATGCTAATGTTTCCTTCTGAATGGGAGTAACCCTTACAAATGAAATACAGAAAAGAGCCTTTTCACAAAACCATTGAAAACCATTATTCTACCTGACCTTCTTTCTTCTTCCCATAATAAAGAAGAATAAAAAATGAAATAAAACATTGCTGGGGGAATGTAATAAAAGTCTGTAACGGAAAAAATATTCGCAATGCGAAAAGTTATGCCTCTATGCAAACAAATTTTCCTTTGCTCAAATTTAATATAGCCGTTTTGCAACCAGTTCCAACATTGGAAGGTTTGCAAATTTTAGAGTTTGCACCAGTGCGCAGTGAATGTAATAAAACTTCTAACTGAAAAAGTTGTGACATTTGCTCCAAAAGATTACGACACCTTCAATCACTTCTTAAAAGTGGGCAATGTGCAATGAAAATTTGCAATGCAATAACAGTTTAAGGAATGTTATTACATTGCGAAATGCGGAATCTTATTCTTTTCTGTGCACATAGTTTTGCTCTTTGCGATTTTTATTACATTCCCTCATGCATCTTTAAGCCAACAATAACGTCTTCCACTGTAAGGCCAAGGGAAGACGGGCAGATTCGGGAGATTTAGTCGCTTGTCGATTTCCGAAATCGCCCAAAATTGCCTCGTGCGGAAGAGGTGATTAGTCGCCAGGCGACTAAATCTGCCGTCTGTCCCTACCCTTAGATGTGTATATCTCCCAAAAGCTGTGGAATATGAAGTGTAAATTTGGGACTTTAATTACATTCCCCCATGCATCTTTAAGCCAACAATAACGTCTTCCACTGTAAGGCTAAGGGAAGACGGGCAGATTCGGGGAGATTTAGTCGCTTGGCGACTAATCGCCTCTTCTGCGGGCTGTCAATCACCCTGAACTGCCTTCTTCCTGCCTTCTGCCTCCTTGAATGAGAAAACGCCAGCGCAATTTTTATCTCCGAAATCGCCCGAAGTTGCCTCGTGAGGAAGAGGTGATTAGTTGCCAGGCGACTAAATCTGCCTGTCTGCCTCTACCCTTAGATGTGTATATCTCCCAAAAGCTGTGGAATATGAAGTGTAAATTTTGCCAGGACAGCACCGGTTATGTCTTTCTGATGATATGCCCAAATGTTGAATTGGCTACATTCACCACTGGGTGGAATGGATTTACTAAGCAAAACTAATCTGAACATCATCTATACAGATATACAGATATAGATGGAGGTTGAATTTATTGCGTGCTGAGTGAGTCTTGGGAAGAGATTGTCTTTACAAGGACATTATATTATAACTGAAAGTGACAGCTTTCTTGGTTTTTGTATATACAGAAAAAGCAGATGACATTCTGCCTGGGAATTTTTAGAACCTGTCAGGAGCCCATATAGAGAGAAAGATGGCTATATAGCACTATCACTGCGTCTGCTTTCACATGCAGAAAGGAACAACCTGCCAGTTCTTAAAAATCATGCAATAAATAGATCTGTTGGGAGTGAGGAGGTGATGGGCTTTGTGGAGGAATTTACCAGTCAGGGAAGCCGAGAGTGCCAAAGAGACTATTTTACACATAAAATAAGTCACCGGTGAGTGATTAAGTCCCAGAAGTGCATTTTTAAAAGGAAAAAAAAAAAATCAGGCGAAGGAAAAGGTTGCATAAAAATGGAAGCATGTTTTCTTATTTCAGATTTTTCTCTTGCAAATGTTTAATATCCACATGGCAGAATGCAGGAGGCCTGTTCAGCTGCCAGCTGTGGTATCACTTGAGGAGTGCCAATGTGTTTTTGCACATTACACCATCTTGTTTATTTAACAGCCATATGCCATTATGCTCATGAAACACACACCCATTTAATGCTCAATTACCTCATTAACACAACGGAGAAGCAGGTGTAGCAATTGCTAATTGTTGAGATGCAAACAGACTACAGATTTGCAGCAATGCTTCCATGAAAATAAATATGGTAATGGAAATCATTTCCCAACTAGCAGCGTGCCCTAAGGGTTCCCGGTTACGACTGCCGCCGACTGCTTGATACATCACAAATGCAAAGCCAAAAGAAATGGCATGCATATGGCAAAAATACAACTGCAGGTTATAAAGACAAAATAGAAGCAGATGAGATATTATGGGTAAATGTCCCAGAAGGTGAAAGGATAACCTGCAGTAATCAGTAAGTAACAAACTGAGACAGACAGAAAGAAAGGGAAAGGCTTTGGAATAGATATCTTTAAAGAGAACAAGCAGATTGAGTAATCCAATTTAAAACAGATAAAGGTCTTTTGCTAGCACTGTCCTTTAACAGGACACATGCCTTCGTTCATGTGTCAACCCCAATCCCAGGGAGGTCACCCCACTCAGCCTGTAACCTAATGTACTCAGAAATTGTCCTGGGAGATTCCCACGCAAACTCATCGGCCCAGTAGAATTGGTTTTCGTGTGCCGCAGTGTTAGTTCCTAATACAATTATCTGCCAATGAGTCAGCTGAAGGAAACCTTACAAGCCTTGCGTTCATAGATCTCTGGGACCAGGGGCTGCCTGCAGCTTTACGTTTGGGGGGCAATAACATTTCAACAGGTATAATACTTTGATTGGTGTAATGTTTTGTGGTAGTAACTTTAAGAGTAGGTAGTGGGTTTGTGGAGAAAAGGCAATAAAACAAATGTATTTTATTTATGATCAAGTTCTTGTACAATTTTTGCATCCCATTTACAAACCCAAACAGCATCCGTATACAAACAGTAAATCAAACGGCCTGTTGGAAAAATTCAACTCAAGCAAAATGAATGGTGCAGCAGTTCCTGGTTATAACTGCATCCCAACCACAGCTTACGGTACATTCATGGGGTGAAGCCAACTTTGCTGCCTGTATGGTTGGTAACTCACTTATTTAATACATTTAAACTAATATATACTAATGGAGTACTGTACACAATTCAGCCATACCCTGTGCAACTATAGGATAAGCAACATTTGGATGAATGAATATATATAATTAAGGGAGTTGACCTTTTCCCCTTCAATCTCCAACCATTCATGTTCATTTAAGGACTTCCCAATTGTTCAGTATAAATAGGGCCAAGACGCAGATGTGGATACATAGCTTGCACTTTAGGATTGACCCAAAGGCACTGCCTTAAAGGGGCACATTAGCTTATTTTATACATGTTTGCACAAACATTATGACAAAATATGCCTTTTTACTTCCCTGCCTGTGGGGTTGATAATTCACTTTCTTTGTTAAAATATATTAATACCAATTTATGCTAAAGGAGTACTATAGATAGATAGATAGATAGATAGAAGATAGATAGATAGATAGATAGATAGATAGATAGATAGATAGATAGATAGATAGATCGATAGATAGATAGATAGATAGATAGATAGATAGATAGATAGATAGATAGGCAGATAGATGATAGATAGATAGATAGATAGATAGATAGATAGATAGATAGACAGACTGATAGATAGATAGATAGATAGATAGATAGATAGATAGATAGATGATAGATATATGATAGATAGATAGATAGATAATAGATAGATAGATAAATAGATAGATAGATAGATGATAGATATATGATAGATATATGATAGACAATATAGATAGATAGATAGATAGATAGATAGATAGATAGATAGATAGATAATAGATAGATGATAGATAGATAGATAGATAGATAGATAGATAGATAGATAGATAGATAGACAGACTGATAGATAGATAGATAGATAGATAGATAGATAGATAGATAGATAGATAGATAGATAGATAGATAGATAGATAGATAGATGATAGATATATGATAGATAGATAGATAGATAGATAGATAGATAATAGATAGATAGATAGATAGATAGATAGATAGATAGATAGATAGATAGATGATAGATATATGATAGATATATGATAGACAATATAGATAGATAGATAGATAGATAGATAGATAGATAGATAGATAATAGATAGATGATAGATAGATAGATAGATAGATGATAGATATATGAAATATGATAGATAGATAGATAGATAGATAGATAGATAGATAGATAGATAGATAGATAGATAGATAGACAGATGATATCTATGGTTAATTGTGACATTTATGGTTCCATAATTTCTCTACTACATACATTACAGCACAAAATGAGGGTTTTTTGTAGAAAAGCAGAACGAGATCTTACTGGGAACCCTTTGGATGTCCCATAGCTGTCCACAGCTATTTGATCACTTTAGGACTTATTCTAAAATCCATCCAACTTGCCTTTTGATTTGACCAATTTAATTGGCCAATTTGATCGACTTGATTAAAAATGCTTGTTCTAGCCGTAGGGGTTTCTTCTGATTTGATCAAACAATCAAGTTTGTTAGTTGCCATGGCAAATTCCAAATCTCAATGAACTGATGAATTTTGATTGGTCCATAATGAGCCATTTTAAATATGCCTTTTATAATATATAGAAATACTTTGGAGTTTGTTATGAGTTATTAAAGTGGTAGAATAATACCAATGTTACTTGCGCTCCCCTCTCACCACAGGGCCTCATATCAGTGTAAGGACATATTCAATTTGGAAACTGCTTAGGTTTACAGTATTATGTATTTAAAAACAGGTTCATTTATAATCACAGGAGCTGTATATACAATTACCTTCCAAACAACCTGCTGATGTCCTGGCTGCCAACAGATGGAATTTGTTCCTTAAATAGCCAGTTTGGAGTTACATGTGTTTGGTCATTTTGCGAAAAATTCTGAGCATTCTCCCAGAATGTGTCCAAAAACAGTTTGGAAAGCACCCAAGAAAAACGATATATGAAATCATTAAAATGGCTGTTCGTTGCATATCATCAAACAGTTTGCAGCAATGCAAATTTAGTGGCCGATTCAGTTCATTCATTAGGATCTGACGCGGCTGTTGGTTGGGGACACCCACTGAATGGATGCCTCCGACTTTTAGTGGGTTATCCACTAATTCGGTAATCATTCTCGAAACTGCTGGTAATGAATTGGAAAATGCGAGAGAGCTTAATGAGAGTATTTGTCTTCTACTGTCTTTATGGAGATGTAGCTCTATTCCTTGGAGCGATCTTGGGGCAGAGTTGCATTTGTCAGTTAACTTTGCAAGCAGAATTTAGCAGAGGTCTTTTTTTTCTTGCTGCGGAAGAGTTAAATGTCTTAAAACTAGTGGGAATACTATGCCTTAATGATTTGCACACCTGCCTGGCTGCTAAAGGATTAAACCCCACATGCTGTCTGTGGGGGTAGCAATGCACAACAATAAGGTGTAGTCCTAGTGCTTGAGTTGGAATAGGCTTTGTTCAGATCCTTTTAGCATGTCATTTTGGACTTGGATAAATTACCATTAACAAATCAGAGTTACAAATCCCTGTGCAGTTGTGTCACAAATCTACAAGAAACTCCATTGCCACCTTATTAGACTAGAAGATGACCAAAACCTGTCCAGACCTGGTTTCATTCTATAAATAATTTTTGTGCATCCCTAGGCACATTCTTCAGAGGAATCTTATAGACTGCTTTTACTTTTATGTCTGATTTCTCCAAGACTGGGACAAAAGGCACTCGCAATTTCTCCCCATGGATACAACTGACTCTAATACGTCATGTAGAATATCTCCTGGCATCAGTGCTCGAATTCCCTCCTCACGCCTAGTAAATCGGTCTTCATTTAAAACCCTCTCTCTTAGCCCTAAATGGAAATCAATTCTGCAAGTTTAGCAAATAGTTAATTACTCCACAAAGAGGATTGATCGGCCTTTGATCACCAGAAAGCTCTGTAGTGCTATTAGTCTCTTTCATCTGTGATTAAACCACAGAGAGAAAGAAACAAAAACGAAATTAGGCTTCTCCTGTTATCCTACAAATATTTAATGATAGGATAATCTTCTGGAGGTGGGTAGAGGGCTACACATGCCAACAGCATCCAGCTGCACCTTTCTCTCCAATCCATAGTGTTTACTGCCTATTGTTTTCTGTTGATTGTGTCAAACAACACATTGTATATCAGTCTACTTCTGTCTGTCCATCAGTCAATCCTCCCTGCTCACTGGAGCAATGTGGGTGTGGCCTAATATTAATTAAAAATGTTTTTGCTGTGTCTTAAAGTTGAATTGAATTTTTTTACAAAAATGTCAGTACTATAATGAGTCTATTATGGGTAACATGAGAAAATATATCAGAGGGAGTTACCATTATTTATAAAGTGCATTCCTCGTTTGTGCAGGGCCTACAACTATTGATGGGCGAATTTATTCGCCAGGCGTGAATTCCCGTGATTCTCCGCCGGCGAATAAATTCACAAAACTGCTGCGAAAATTCGCTGGCATCAAAAAAAAAAAGGACACAGCGTCAAAAACGGATGCCAGCATCAAAAATGAGACACCGGCGCCGTTTCGCAAATTTTTCAAAGTTTCGCGAATTTCTCTGGAAATTCGTGATTTTTTTGGTGAAGCGAAAGGCCCCAAATTCGCCCATCGCTGCCTACAGCCTAATGTCTCCTAGCAATATCTATTTGTAACATATTTTCTGGTAAAATGTTTGCCTGTATATATAAGCTGTTATGTCTTGTACTTGTAACCCCTTATTAGCTACAGCTCTGTGGGAGACAATTGGGGTTATGTATAAAAGGCACTAAGTTTTCCCAGGAGCAGTAACCCAGAGCAACCAATCAGCAGGTAGAATTTACCGGTCACATCTTTAAAAGCAAGCATCTTATTGGTTGCTATGGGTTACTGCCCTTGGGCAAACTTAGCAGCATTTATTACATATGTAAGCAAGTTTGTCCGGGGCAGTAACCTATAGCAACCAATAGGATCTTTGCTTTTTTTTAATAGGTGACTAGTAATTGCTACCTGATGATTGGTTGCTGTAGGTTACTGCATCTGGGCAAACTTAGTGCCTTTTATTACATCACCCCAATTGTCTCCCACGGAGCTTTAGCTAGTAAGGGGTTACAAGTACCTGAGATAACAGCTTACATATACAGGCAAACATTTTACCAGAATATATGTTACAATTGGATATTGCTAGGTTGTCGGCCCTGCTCAAAAGAGCTTACTGTCTAAGAATATTTTTTTTATAAATAGCTAATAGTCAAACATAACAAATATAAAAGGTTGTAATGTATATGTAATGCATGATATGGCACATTAATGAAGTTTCCTGACTGGTCACTTTAAGCATAATTATGTTCAATTAGGAGATTTTAATTTTTTCCCCTTAATTTAGGAAAGCAACATGGCAGCTTCCACCCAGAGCTACAATTGTAAATCTGCTGCAGAGTAATATATTGTGCTCACAAAAAAAAAAGCTATTGGTTACTGTTTGTTTGAACAAAACAAACAGCATTTATTCATGTTTGATCCTGCCACTATGAATGTTGATGGTTTTTTTGCAACTGCCCCCTAATATATTGCCTCTAATCTCTCCAGTGATCATTTCAGGATCAGCCTCAATTGTCAGCCTCACATTACAAGGGGTTTGCCTTATGAATCTCATGCAAATCATCTGTGACTTGCTGAAGCCCGGCCTGTATTATTCCCCAGTGAGTGACATACAGTGGTAAGTCACATAGCAATCAGTGACTAGCATTTCCAAGTGAGATTGAGCCAAGGAGATAGAGTGGAAAGTCTTTCATCAGTCAGTGAAATCTGTATTTCTGATGAGCAGATGTCAGATAATCTTATAAACTGCAGCTCATTTCTGCTGGCCCTATTCAGTGCTAAATCCAAACCGACGGCCCCTAAACAAACTAGAGAAACTTGTCAAAGCGGAACCCCTAGAAAGGAGGCACCTCAGCATGCCACATCTCCCCTGCACAAAAACATCAAAGTATTTAAGGAATACTTCAGCATAAAAATGTCAAACGCCTGTCTTGGAGATGTTTAATCCTCATGTTAAAGATGTCCCCAAAGGGGCTCTGATTCTTATTACACATAATCTCTTTTGTGCCAATCACGTAACTATCGGAGAAGCTGCTTCTTGTAAGCACATGGGATTCTTGTTAACCCCATCCATGCCATGCATGAGCTTCAAACCATCTGTTCTTAAAGTGTTAAACTATATTCGACTGACCACAACCTTATTAACGACAAGCTTTGCTATCTGTCAGATCACCTTGCTGATATTCCTGTTATGAAATAAAACAAGAACATTTCTCATATTTTTTTAAAAAAAATCTTTTTCATTTGTTTTACACAAGGGTGCAGTATCCAAAAATGACAAATCACATTTTTTTTTTTTCAAGGAGATAATTGGTGTTATTGCAAGCATCAGTACATGACATCTTGAACGAAGTGGACTCTTGCACCAATCATCATTCTGGGAAATAAAAAAAAAATGAAGGCTTGTTTTCCGAATATATTACAGAATACAGTTTCTTTATTCTTTATTTTGTAGCCCTGCAATGAAAAATATATAACTGTCAATGATAGCTCCCAGTCAGAAAGTTTCACCACGTCGTTCTTGCCTGACCCATTGTCTGAATCTCTGGCATCCAACAAAGAAGGTAGAGAACCCCACATGCATGGCAGCCACTTGCCCAACAGGGTCTTTTTTTAGTATGTTTATATGTAAGGAGTTTTCCTTTATCTTGAGCTGGGAGAGGGGCAACAGGTTTTCAAATCTGAAAAATGGTTAAGCTAAAAAAGATGTTTTATCTTTCCATAAAGCCATGCAAATATTATGTTTTTTGTAAGTAGGACTTCTACAAGATAATGATTAGTGATGGGTGAATATCTCCCGTTTTGCTTCGCCGAAAAAAATCATGAAATTGGAAAGTTCATGAAAAATTTGGGAATTTCTAACGTTTTCAAAAAAATCTTGACATTTGGCCATTTTCATGAAAAAATCATGAAATTCGAACGTTTTCACAAAAAAATAGTGAAATTCAAACGGTTTCACGATAAAACCGTGAAATTCAACGTTTTCACAAAAAAATCATGACATTCAGACATTTTCACGGAAAAATCGGAAATTGACAAATTTTCACTGGCGAATCTTCGCAGGAGATTTGCGAATTTATTCACCAGCGGCGAAATGCGGAAATTCGCGGCAAATTTGTGCCAGGCGAACTTATTCGCCCATCACTAATCATGTTAACTGATTGTCTTTGTAATTTGTACACAGACACATACAATTTGGTACTGCCTGGAAATGTATTTCAGATGTTGTACATAAAGGAAAAAAATGGAAATAAAGCTTGTAAAGATGGGCCTTCTGCCTTTGAGGTTGCCCCATGGTGTGCGGCTGTGTGTTCACGTGAATGTCTGATTAATGTGTCGGTTATCTGTATTCTGGTCAGTGCCATTTGGCTACAGGCTCAACGTAAAGGGACATACATCAGACACCCAAAAATTTTACTCAGGTACCCCATGCTTAATCTGATGTTGATTTTACTGGATATGTGGAGCAG
Organism: Xenopus petersii; assembly: GCA_038501925.1. Taxonomy (NCBI): domain Eukaryota; kingdom Metazoa; phylum Chordata; class Amphibia; order Anura; family Pipidae; genus Xenopus; species Xenopus petersii. The sequence goes on from CM076679.1 coordinate 43,612,323, forward strand.
CAGTAAAACAACTACTTGAAAATAGGAGTAAACAGGTTAGCTTAGGCCAAACAACATTCTTAAATGTCTTGCCTCTTGTTTTATGGACTGTAAAATAACAGGTAAAGGTTAATCCATAGACTGATTAGCTAACGAAACATAAATCAAGCAATAAAAGATATTGAGCACTTGAAGCATTGCAAAGCCTTTTCTAATTCTTGTACCACCTAGAATGTAAATTTCCCACAGGAAACATCATTATTATTTTTAATTGGCCCCTGGTCGGCAAAAGGACTATTTTAGGTTAAACATCTATACCAACTAAAAACCTTCTCAGAACTCCTTCTGAAGGCATTACCTTGAAATAATGGCACTTGACTGTGTCAACTGCGTGGGACCAGGTCCGGACTAAATAGGCCCTGGCATTTCAGGTACACAGAGGCCCAAACAGCCCCCACCAGCCCACTAAATACTGACTTTCTATGGCACCTTATAGCAGCCCTTCTGGCATTTGCCCGAACACACAGATTGCCAGTCCGGGCCTGCGTGGGACCCCCAAAAAACATTTACTTTGTAGTCACATATTGTTACAGACATCTATTTCTAAGGTTTACTTATCATTTGTCTCACTTTTATTGTGTCACTACATTGTAGGTGATGTAAAAAATTATCTAGATTCATCCAAATTAATAATGCAAACAATGTGACAATGTGAGACATTTTACCTTGCCTATTGTGAAGACATTTCTGATAGCCATCTTAGATGAATAATAATAATAATAATAGAAGCATTGAAATAGATATGTTCATACTGAGTATTTCAGTTCATGTTTCAGAAGGATACAGAAGGGGTAATTTGATTTGACTGTTAATTTATAATAGTTTTGATCCACACCATTTAATGCAAGTAGACCATATACAGTAAGCATTATACATTTACATCAGCTGCTATGAGTTACTCTTTATGAGGATGCTATGGCCTTCAGTTGAAAAGTCTATTAAAAGGGTACGGATCTCTGCAAGTTAAAACCCCAGTGCTCTGGTCTTGCAGTTTCTGATATTTCTTGTACTCATTGTACAGGTAATGGACCTATTATCCAGAATTCTCCGTACCTGGGGTTTGCCAGATAACGGACCTTTCTGTAATTTGGATCATTATACCTTAAGTCTACTAGAAAATCATTACATAAACTCAATAGGCTGTTTTTGCTTCCAATAATAATTTATTATATGTTAGTTTGAATCAAATACAAGCTACTCTTTTATTATTACATACAAAAAAAGAAATTATTTTTAAACATTTCAGTTATTTTATTAAAATGGAGTCTATCGGAGATGGCCTTTCCGTAATTTGGTGCTTTTTGGATAACGGGTTTCCAGATAACGGATCCCATACCTGTATATATAATGGTAGAAAATGTTGTTTTTTAACTCTACAAATTATACTACTGCACTCTGTATTCTCCTAGTCTCCTTTATTTACATACTAAAATCTATGCTTCCATATATTTCTCCTATTTGCCCCCATATAGAAATAGGATATGACCATGAAATAGGAGGGCCCCCTGATACCTGGGATTTTTCCTGAAATCCTGGTGGGACGCCCAAAACACTGGGTATAACATCTAAATAAAATGTATTATTTTAAATAGTTTACCAAAGATAATTCTGGGTTTTTTTAAACAAAATTTTAGGACTACAAAAGTTACATTACAGAAGAAGGAAATTTAAATTATTAACCCTGTAGACCCTGTAGATTTGCATGCAGGACTGTATTTAGGTCCGATGCTGCCCTAGGCACCGGACTTAAACATACCCACTACGCGACGCGTGTGACTTCACACGCACGGACATCAAGGAAGTGATGTCACATAACGTGTGTGCATGACGTCACTTCCACCAAGCAGCCCAGCCCCCCAGCGCTTTCACCAGATTTCCTATGGAAATCCATGGCAGAGGCTGGGTGATTTTTTTTTAATTTAAAAAATTAATTTATAGGCACCCGAAGGCCGCCTGCCAAAACCTGCTGCCCTAGGCACTTGGGTGCCTTAATATAAATACGCCCCTATGTGCATGACCTCAAGTAGATTGCACCAAGTATTTCCATTCCATAATGGAGATGTATTCATCACTAAACCTGTAAATAAAAAAAATATATGGGACAATGAAATAATTAATTGAGAGTAAAGTATTAGAGAGATGCTTAGTATTTTACTGCATTTAAACCTGATATGACAAGCCTTGTTTGTAAATGTACCCATTGTATCTGTGTTCTTAAGGTTTATAGAACAGAGAACACTAATGTTTTAGGCTAGACCTCAGTATCAATGTCTGTGTATAGGAACTTCACAAATCTAATCTCATACTGTCAGTTTACGCATTTAAACATTGATTTTGCAAGGTTTAAGTGATCACATAAATCAGCCAAAGCAGGTGTCCAAAGATTCCAGTATTGAGACTGATATAATATGAATGATGTGATGCTAAGCAGAACAATTAGAAGAAACTTCACTCATGCCTAATTAGTTGCGTATTGAGCTGTTTAATATTTTATCATTTCCGATTTCAGTTCAGATTATTGAATACCCAAATAATATTTTTCAGCATAGGAATGTGATACGCTGTATATGCTGTTACTGTGAGGGAACTTGGGAAACTTCTACACTAATACATAGAAATGCTCACAACCCACTTATTCTTTATGGTGGACCCAACCTGTGCATCTAAAACATATTTATAATATTATAATTATATAATTAATATTATATAAATGTATGTATGTTTTTGTTGTAGTTAAATGAAAGAATCCATAATGGACTACATATGGTTTGAAGTGGGATTCTATTCATGGCCATGAAATAGGATATTTTTCCTAGTTAAACCTGATCTTTTGAGCAACATGTATTGCAGTAACAGAGCATTATATAATGGCATATGCCAGGAGCTTAAAGGGGCAGTATACCCCCTTATAACATATAGGGCATTGCAAGGGACGCTTACCCTGGTGGTCTAGTGGCCGACGGGGACGCCTGCTTTGTGGTTCTTTTTCCTTTGGTGCCGGTCTCCTCTATGGTGCACATTTCCGGGTTTTACTCGCCAGCGTGATGACGTCATCTCACTTTGGCGTGAAATTCTAAAGTATTTAAAGGGACTTTGGATTTGAATGAGTTGCCCGTTGTTGGATATAACTTTTTTAGTTCTTGGGTGATTATTTCTACGTGAATCCTTTTGTGTTCCCTGGTTTTGACCTTGCCTGCCTGCCTGACTATTCTGAACTCTACAAACCTGACCCTAGCCTGCCTGACTATTTCAAACTTTACAATCCTGATCCTTGCCTGCCTGATTCTTCTGAACTCTCCAATCCTGATCCTAGCCTGTCTGACCTTGCTTGAACGCTGCCTGTACCGACTCGGCCTGTCTGACCACACTATTCTGTTAGTTCCTCCTGAGTTGTGTGGCCTTCCGTCCTAAATCCTTGGTTAACAATCGTGCCCCTTTGCTCATCCAGAACTCTTGCTTGGCTCCTCTCTTATTAAGACCTGGCGGCATCCAATTATCGGAGGGCTCCTCCCAAAGTGAAAGGTGGCTGCTACAGGCGGAAGCAGAGTCGAGACCAGGGAGCCTAGCACTTGTTCTGGATTAAGGGTGCCGATTGTGACAGGCATGTGCTGAACAGACTGTTTGCCTATTGTTTTAATTACAAAAAAACTATAGTTTTATTATTTCTTGAGCTAAACAGGGCAAACATATAAACTGCAGCTTCTTCATGTTTGGTCCCTGGTGGGATATTAGATTACCAGAGCACATATAAACCCCCTGCATAACAGGCTTCTATACATCTGTATATTGGTAATCAATTTACTTTGCAAGGACCCAACATGAAGTGAGTTCAATTTCTCTGTTGCCTTGCTTTGATCAAGCAATCACAAAATAGATTTAATTTGTGATTAAAATAAAAGGCATATAGTATGTTTAACTGTTTAACCTGTGCAAAGGGGTATACTGTCCCTTTAAAATGCAGACTTTCTAGTGAAATCCCAAATGTAGAAGACATTAAACCAACTATGTGCATGCACAATTTCTTCAGGTTTACTTATTTGTAACTTGTATTTCCCCAATATTATCCACATTGGAAACACCTTAAACAACAAATAAAGCACAAAGGCAATTTTGAACCAAAACATTTTTCCAGTGTTAACATGAGAAATAACCCTACATTTTTATACAAAAGTGTATTATTCTTGAAGCAAGTAAGATATTTAAAAAATTATGTCAATTGTATATAGGTATGGGACCTGTTATACAGGATGCTTGGGACCTGAGCTTTCCTGGAAAAAATATTTAAACCCAATAAGATTATTTTGCCACCAATATGGATTAATGCACCTTAAAAAATGAAGAAGAATTAAAACACAGAATTAAAGTGTGCATCATCCTGTTTTTGCACATTAAACCTTGACATGGTTAACACTCAAATAATCATAAAGCTCGAAGAGCAATATAATAACAATGAAAGTGCTCTCTGTGCCCCAACCACCCACTGTCTATTCTCCTCTTAATACTGTAGAAGCCATGGATCTTGCTGCATGCGTCATTGGAGCAGTGAGCACTTGGCAAAATTGTCATTTTTCTGTTATATCAAATTCTTGGAATGCCCTGAAGGAAAAAGTGTATTGCACACAACATTTTTGTCAAGCCAGGTGCAACATGAGCAGCACTGGAACTGAACTCTGTGTTCTCTTTAATAACTTTAATAACTTCATCTTGCTCCACCAAGCTGGCCTTAGCCAAAGGCACGGACAATTGACTTCAGCCTTTAAAAATACAATATTGCACCTGCTATATATAATGATGCTTGGTATTGGATCGGTGTAATACTTCTACATACTTAATAATAAACTGGCCATTAAAGGCTTTAGGCTTTAATTATCTTTAAATTTAAATATTTTCTTTAAAATGGATATAGAGTAAAGTTGATTATTAGGCGTCTACCATTCCTGAGAGATGTTTCAAATTCGCATTCTACTATCGTGTATTTTTTCTGTTTCATTATTGGCTGCACATTCTAACTCTCTCTTGAGCTTGAAAGATTGGTTACTGTACATCAGACAGGATATTTTGGAGAATGTGGGCAGCACTGTACTGGCTCTCAGGAAAACTCTAAATTAGGTTGTGGTGGGTTACTAGATGATCACTGGTCTAAGGGTGCTTGAAAGGTCCAACTCTACTTTAAGTAGCACAGCAACAATAGCTGCTATCACTGATGGTTTATGGAAGTAATGACCTATTTTAGGTCTGACCCCCACAAACTAAAATTACTTGTGTCAACTTCAATCCAGGGGCTCTATCTATATAATGACTAATCTATATAATGAGACAGCGATGTAGCAGAAGGAATTGCAAATGCACATACAACCAGTGGCGTAACTACCGGGGGAGCAGGGGGTGCGATTGGGCCAGGGCCCGCACCCCCTCAGGGCCCCCGGCAGCTCGCGCGCCACTGACTCTGCTACTGACTGATTCTGTGCAGAGAAAATAGCGTACATAGGAGGGACGGGGGCCAGTGGCGTAACTATCAGCTGTGCAGGAGATGCAACTGCCCAAGGGCCCGCACCCCTTAGGGCCCGCAGGAGATTCTGGCTGGCAGGATGCCAATTTTCAAAATACTAGAGCTATTTTTTGTAAGCCGTGGAGCGGCAGAGCGGAGAGAGTATGAGTGCTAAATAAAGCAAACCTAACCTTGACCCCCAGAATGTAAATCCCTTGCCACATTAATCTCTTGTCTCAGTCCTCTTAACAGTACAGTAGCCGGTAGAGTGCGCAACGTGGGAGGATTGGACTGAATGAGCGCCTGTAGTTCTTATCTCGCATGTGTGCTGTATTGCTATAAGTGTGCTGTCTTGCTAGTCTGTTTGGAGCCGAGGCAGGAGATAGAGTTAGAACAATATGTAAAACTATGAAGAAATGCTGGAAGAAAGAAAAAACGATAAAGAAATAGTAGAGAAAGGCAGAGATATATTAGAAAATGAAATGGAAAGCAAATCAAAGCAGGGGACACAAATATAAGGTTTGTAGTATGTTGCTTTTCCACATTTTATATTTCTATATACACTTATAATGTATAATGTGTTCCTTTGTCTGAGTAACGTGTTTATAGCAATGTGCTTGTTTTTGGTGACATGACAGTGGAACTACACCTTTATTTCCTTAACAGCATTGTACTGATAGACATGCAGGAAGGAGATTTGTTTAGTGGCAGTTGTTTGAATGAAAGTGTTGGTGATAGGGATGCACCGAATCCAGGATTCTACCTTTTTCAGCAGGATTTGGATTCGGCCGAATCCTTGTGCCTGGCCGAATTGAATCCAAATCCTAATTTTATATGTAAATTAGGTGCGGCTAGGAAAATCACATGACTTTTCGTCAAAAAAGAAGCATTTTTTTCACTTTTTCCTTTCCTACCCCTTATTTACATATGCAAATTAAGATTCGGATTTGGTTCGTTATTCGGCCGAATCTTTCACGAAGGATTCAGGGATTTGGCCGAATCCCAAATAGTGGATTTGGTGCATCCCTAGTTGGTGGGCAAGGCTTATTATGGCAGTTGGTATGGTTTATGATTTTGGGGGGGCCCGGGTGCACATCCTGCACCTGGGCCTACTCTGTAGTAGTTACGCCACTGCATACAACCCATAGAATACCCCAGTGAATATAAAACATTGGACATTTTTGGAGAAAAATATCTTTAGGGGTAGAAAAGTCAACCCATGACCCCCAGATGCATTGCATTTAGATATTTGTCTATACAATTTGAGTAAATTCTACCTGCTAGTTGGTTGATATGGATTTCTAGATAAGTAACAAACTTAAGACCATTTACACTATCATATTATCCCCAATCGAGAGGTGAATAAGGACACGGCTGTTTTGAAGGTGACAAGGAAGGGATCCAGATCACATTTTGTACTTCTAGTTAAACCCTTGTGAAGCAGAATTTCACCCAGCCAGTACACATTAGTATATACAAAGACTACACAGCCAGACATTGTAGCTATTTCTGCATACAGTATATTTCCATCAAGCTGTGCACCAGTCTCATCATGAAGCTGTTAAAGCCATAAAATCAACCAAAGATCATACTCTGAACTATAGCTTTCATTGTAAAGATTAAATGGATCATGTTATTGTTTGATCTCTTATTACCATTAGTCACTTCATGTGCAATATTGTGCTGGGTAAGGATACAGCTGCAGCATATTGTAACTGTGCTTTTAACAGACACACACACACACATATGTAATATTAGAACAGCTAAAACTATAAAGTATGAATAATTCTAACAATAGCCATAGAAATCATATTATAAATTGATGGCTATCTTATTGGTTTAAATAAAGCCCAGTTCTAGGTTCAATAGGAGGAGTCCGCCAAAACCTAACTTGGTTATTTGTATTTGTAACCACTTATCCCTGTCCTTCAGGAGCAATCAGCTTTTTGTTTTAAATAAGACCCAGAGTAATACAAAAAATGTATTCACAATATAAATGTTTGCTAAATGGTATGAATATTGTCTTTTTTTTTTTTTTTTTTTTTAAAAAAAGCTTCAGGATTCCATTGCCAAAAGAAGATCAAATACTTTTATCAATTTAATGGAGGGGGCCAAACACACACATTTACCGAAACACAGTGTTTTATGTGAGCTTGACTTGCAAGAGGGAAGGGTCTTATTCCCTAAAGGCAAGAATGAAAAAAGAAAAAGAAAATTTAGAGCTGACCAAAGCCTTTGCATGTGAGCACAATAAATGCAAATACAATCAGTAAAACACTATACTGCTTTTCCTAAATGCACGAGGATGTGCACATATTTAATTACACCTATTCAGGTAATTCAGAGCCATTTTTATACTATTTAACCTGGGCTATTACAATTTACTTTATCTGCCAGTATTTTTATTTACTTGTTAAGGACTTGTTCAGGACTTTTCTGTTGAATGCTCATAACAAATATAGTTCCTTGAGAAATAGAATTTATTGAGCACTTGTCAATGTAACTGACAAACCTAATGCTAGAGATGGTATTAGTAGCTTAGTTCCCCATAAGGCAAATGTTTAAAGTTGAATAATAATGCAATTAAGGGCACAGGCAATTGTTATGAAACCACACACAAACTGTAGACATGAGCTCCTGGTGTGAATCGCCAAGATTTTTTAAGACCAGCTGCTAATGTCTCCATTGCATGTCAATCTGAATTAAAAATGCATGCCACAAATATCTTTTACACATGTAAACCATTTCTGTTTTAGCACTTGTGCAAGTACTCATCAACTCACTTCACTATGAATCTTGTGAATGATGGAGTCGGGCATAATGTATATGTAGGGATGTGAAAATCTTAGACACCCTTACACATTACAGACAGGCACATCCCTAGTAATATGGACACCTCAGTGGGTCCTTATGGGGACCTTGTGCTTATGTAACCCCTGCAGTTTACACAGTGTACACCAGATGGCACTGTGCCAGAGTATAAAAGGTTTAGGAACCATGTGCTCTGGGTCCATTGCTTTAGCCCAACCAAGCAGGCTGGAAGGGAATGGGTAGTGCTGACCCTAGGTGCCTTGGCCCTAGTAATTAGACAGCTATACTCTCTAGTGATAGAGAGGTTATTTAGTTGAGCAGCTCAAGGCTCCGCCGAGGAGATTAGAGGGATTAAGATCCCAGGGTATTACTGACCCAGAGTAAGGAACCAAGTGTTGAGATAGGTATGTCAGGATTTCCCCTAGTCTGCCACTGGAAGATATCCTGAAAACTGGGCAATACCCATCACATGCTGTCAACTTACTCTCTGCTGTATATTCCCTAGCCTGTGGGGATTCAGCCTATACGTGCTGTGAGTATATGCTTCCTTTATGCTGCTGTGTATGTTCTATACTCCATTGTGGATCAATGTGCTAAATGATCTATGTGCTATTGTTCAATAAATACTGTTCTTTGTTCAACTGTTAAAGAACTACTGGCGCCCATCATTGTGCTATCGCACCAGGTTACAGTTACACTACACCCTTGCCTCCACACCGTTGCGAGGGCTTACCCCTGAGAAAGAGAGCTCATCGGTGGTCTCAGCCCACCAAGGAAAGTAGCTTCAACTGCCCTAGCACAAGTCAGTTTACTATAGCGCTACATATATATTTTCATTTAACACATAGGGGCAGATTCATTAAGGGTCGAATTTCGAAGTTAAAATTACTTCGAAATTCGACCCTCGAATTGAAATCCTTCGACTTCGAATATCGAAGTCGAAGGATTTAGCGCTAATCGTTCGATCGAACGATCGATGGATTTTTCGTTTCGTTCGAATCGAACGATTTTAATCAAACGATCGAAGGAAAATCCTTCGATCAAAAAAAGCTTAGCAAGCCTATGGGGACCTTCCCCATAGGCTAACATTGACTTCGGTAGGTTTTATCTGCCGAAGTAGGAGGTCGAAGTTTTTTTTAAAGGGCAAGTACTTCGACTATCGAATGGTCGAATAGTCGAACGATTTTTACTTCGAATCGTTCGATTTCGTTCGAATTCGAACGAATTTAACCAATTCGATGGTCGAAGTACCCAAAAAATACTTCGAAATTCGAATTTTTTTCATTCGAATTCTTCACCCGAATTTTGTGAATCGGTCCCATAGTGTGAAATATTTGCATTTCTCAGTGTTCATCTTTTGTTGCAGATCTAACCGGAAGATTATAAGAGGTTAGGGCATGTTATATAATGACAAGGCAAAACAATTGTGTTGGAAAAAACTGTTTTATGCTCTAGCATGGAATGGAAGGTGTGACACTCAACACTTTTGTGGGTTTGGAATTTCCAACATCCCAAGAACCCAAGTAGATAATTACATTGTTGGAAAACGCACTCCTTACATAGTTAATTCTGGCATAGATATTAAAGGGGTTATTTTCTAAGGATATATTTATGTTTAGCAACTTTTTAGAAAGCATCTTGGTACTGCTCTTGTTTTTTTATACTGCAGTGTATAGGACATCTTTACATACATAATAATAGTGCATGTATAACATTTTTCTTAACAACAGTCACTCTTGCAACCAGAAGGTTTTCAGGTTCCCAAGAGATCTCTTAAAAATGTAGCAGATTCTCCATACAAACACAGAAACAAAACTCAACAAAGTCTCTCTTCCCATATTTAGAACTGTAGTCTCACACAGTCAGGGTTGGACTGCACCGTGGGATACTGGGTAAAACCCCAGTGGGCCCCAACCCTTGTGGGCCCCGCAGACCCACACTTATCTGCTACCTGCACTGCTGCTCGCTCTGCCTCCTGATCTTCCTCCTCCCAGACCAGACTGGGAGAACAGGTAGGTGCAGCAGTGCGGGGTGCCAGGAGGGGAGTTGCGGTAGCGTAGGGGGCCCAGAGGGGGGCTGTGGCAGGGGTCCCGGAGGGTGGTGGAAGCCCCCATGGGTCTCAGACCATCCAGCTTGACACTGCACACAGAAAGGACCACAGTTATTGTTATATATTGTATCAAATAGTGCAACTGAAGGATGGGATCATATTGCATTTATTTTTCCCCCTTCAGACTCATTAGCATCACTGTGAGATGATACCAAGATATTATCTCCAAACTAAGCTCATTGGAAGCACTCAGTTCATCGGAGGAGTTATTATTTGTTAAAGAAAGAAGAGAAAGTTAATTCTCTCTTTTCGCACCAAGAGAATAAATGGACTCACAGATTCCAGGGGCTATAAAAATCTCTCTCTCTCTCTTTCTCTCTCTCTCTCTGATTACTGGGGCATTTCTGAACAAAGATTGTTAGTGAAGCAGTATTCAGTTGTATGAGATTAAATTGAATGTAAAAACTGGCTGTGCGAAAATGTGGGTACCCTTGTAATTTTGCTAATTTTTGACTCTCCTCTGAAGCATGGGATCCTCAAAGCAACTCTCAATAGATCTGAAAACAAAGATTGTTCTGTATCATGTTTTAAGGAAAGGCTGCAAAAAGCTATCTCAGAGGTTTAAACTGTCAGTTACAACTGTAAGGAATGTAATCAGGAAATTGAAGGCCACAGGCACAGTTGCTGTAAAACCCAGGTCTGCGGAGAATTGTGAGAATTGTTACAGACAACCCAAAAATCACCTCCAAAGACCTGCAAGAACATCTTGATGCAGATGGTGTATCTATAGCTCGTTCTACAATTCAGCGCAATTTGCACAAAGAACATCTGTATGGCAGGGTGATGAGAAATAAGCCCTTTCTGCACTCACATCACAAACAGTCGCTTGTTGTATGCTAAAGCTCATTTAGACAAGCCACAGTCATTTTGGAACAAAGTGTTTTGGACTGAGACAAAAATCGAGTTATTTGGTTATAACAAAAAGTTCTTTGCATGGCGAAAGAAGAACACCGTATTCCAAGAAAAATACTTGCTACCTACTGTCAAATTTGGGGGAGGTTCCATCATGCTGTGGGGCTGTGTGGCTAGTTCAGGGACTGGGGCCCTTATTAAAGTCGAGGGTCGGATGAATTCAACCCAATATAAACAAATTCTTCAGGATAATGTTCAGTCACAAAGTTGAAGTTACACAGGGGTTGGACATTCCAGCAAGACAATGACCCTAAACACACTTCGAAATCTACAAAGGCATTTATGCAGACGGAGAAGTATGATATTCACAGTCCCCCGACTTGAATATCATGGAAATCTATGGTATGATTTGAAGCAGGCTGTCCATGCTCGGCAGCCATCAAATTTAACTGAGAGATTTCGTATGGACGAATGGTCAAAAATACCGCCATCCAGAATCCAGACAGTCATCAAAGGCTATAGGAGGCATGTAGAGGCCGTTACATTTGCAAAAGGAGGCTCAACTAAGTACTGATGTAATATCTCTGTTGGGGTGCCCACATTTATGCACCTGTCTAATTTTGTTATGATGCATATTGCATATGCATCTGTTAAACTTTATGTCACTGTTGAAATACTACTGTTTCCATAAGGCATGTTATATATTAAAATGAAGTTCCTGAAAGCTCAACCAATGATAAACAAAACTCCAAAGAATTAAGAGGGGTTCCCAAACGTTTTCATATAACTGCATTGCCTTATACAGAGTCACAATGAAACTAATGGTTTCACAAGTGGAGAAAATGTTTGCGAATCTGCTCTGGAATTTCACCCTGTGTTTTGTTTCCCTGGAAAAAAAAAACATGTTTTTTCCTATGCAAAAAACCCACCCTTTGACTCTAATCCAAAAGATGCGTAGTGACTCCAGTGCATCTGATGTGAGAAAAAACCAAAAAAATTTGCAATAAATTTGGTGCAAGAAAAAAATGGAGAAAAAATTGCTCTAATGGACAGCGGAGTAACAATGCACCACTTCCGCCCTGCAAAAATAATCTTTGGAGGGGATCAGCACAGATTATGGTCTACCTGCTCATCTTCATCGCCTGCATGCATTCGCATCTGCCCATCCTCCATGCCCACTAGCATGCACATCTGCCTGTGCAGGCATCGGGGTGCAAATTTTCAGGGGGGGGGGTTTAAAGTGACTATAAAGGAAGCTGACCTGCTTTCTACTTCCTCTATAGTTATATCACTGCCAATGCATTCTGCAAAATTTTGATAAACCAACATTATGCAAAATTTTCAACCACAATTTTTTGCCAATATCGATATATAATAGGGATGCACTAAATTCGAGATAAGCTTTGGGATTTGAACAGATCAGATTTTTCAAAGCATTTGGTTAACCCAATTCAGACTTAAAATAATTTAATAACATTTTCAAACTATTAGTAATCTGAACAAAACAAATTGCTGATTGATCACTATTGTTAACTGTAGTGCTACAGTATAGTTTAGGCTGAGTCTTTTGTTAAGGATTAGGCCAAAAATGATGGCTTTGGGGGATCCCTATTGCTATTTACTGGGAGCCAATTTCCTCTATTTATACAGTAAGACCATACGGGACTCAAGTGCTCTTTATTTTACTATTACAATCCACCACATGACCCCTCAGCTTTTGATCATATATGAAGGGATCAGACCTACTTACCATATTAAAAACATTTAAATCAAAGATACAGAACATTTATTTTGTTTGATTCTGTGATATTAGTTCTTTTTCTTTATTTTTCAAAAGCCACTTTGAAGAACATCTATTCCAAAACAGCAGTGCTCACTCTGAGAACCATGATGTGTATTTAGATAGGCAGACTAGATGGTCCAATTAGTTTTTTCTGTCATCAAAGTCTGTTTCATTGTCTCTGTACCCTGTGCCATTGCAAAGACACATTTTTTTGCAGGGGGTTTTAATCTCTTTGAGATGAGAACTAGGAAAGGGACTCAGAGGAAAGCATGGCAACTTGCCAGACTAGCAACAATATATTGAATCAAGCCTGTTGGTGGGTAACTGGCAATTGATATACAGCAGAGTCTTATGGTTTCATGTATAGTTGCTAAAACAGAGGCAAATGTATATCCATGAAATGGACAATTGTTGCACCAATATTTGTTCATTAAAAAAAGTATGTAACAATACTTAGCCCTTTGATCAATACATATTCAGAGTGAATCCATAATGTTCTGTCTTATTCAATTATTAAATTAGACTGTATAAAAAAATCTATTTTCCCCCTGACCTTAAAAGAGTTTGCACATAAACATATATACACTCTCCATTGTTCACACATGTTTGTATACACTCACCCACACCAAAATAACATATTCATATATATTCATAGATTAGCAAACAAATTCAAATACAATAACATCAGATAAAGTGATTTCTGTAGTCATAACGGCATTGTAGAGCTCAGACATGAGGAAATTTGCAGCTTCACTGGAGATAATTTCTCTGCAGTTGTTGCAAAAAGAAAATTTTATTTATTAAAGGCACTTGCGTCAAACGGTGTTGCACTTGATTATAGATGCACAGCCTTAACAGTCCTTCCTTCTGTCCCAAATTAAGCATAGATAGTGCTTCAGTTGCACAGGGGCACCCGGGAGCTATCACCACCTTTGAAAAAAAAAAATCAAAGAATTATTTTAATTGCTCAAAGAAGAAGAATCATGCAACTTCAAGGTAAAATCAATGAATCGGTGGAGCTGTAGGCAAGTCATCAATATAGGTACCCCTCAGGCACTGCTTTACTTTTCAGCAGACCCCTTTCAGTATGAAATGCTAGATACAATCTAGCCTTCAGTATTTCAAATAATGGGGAGTTGGTGTAAATGGGTTTTCCTTACCCTCTTCCTTGTGTTTGTACTACTTTTCCTCCCCCATGAATTCCCATTATTTTTTCTTGCACCCACATTTCTCAGCCCATCAGAAATTTTCTTTAGGTCATCATTTTTTGCAGGTCACCACCATTTTATCAGATTTTACTCTTCCACTTCCTTTCATACATAATACTTGTTCCTGTTCCTTTGAATTAAACCTTATTTATTTGCAGGGTTTATATTCTACAGATTTTTATAGGCCCTGCATAACTTGCCATAGTTTAGGCTTACTCCATAGGCAGCTTTACAAAAGGTACCGTGCATATGATCTTCTTGGATTGTTGTCTATAGAAATGCCATTTATTCCGGAAGCAATATACCAATTATCTCAGAGATGGATAATTGCAATATGCAAAGAATGATAGTCTACGTTCCCTTGATCTTTGCCTTCTATTTATCGGAATATAAATGAAAAGATTGCCTGTACTTAGCCATAGTGTGTTTCACATTTAAATGCACTGTCAACAAATGAAAGCAATATTAGTGTTGACTTTTGAAAAACTGCAGCATTAACCCTAACAGCATTGGGGTTAATACATCAATTTAATATTCACTCCTCTCTCTGAAATGTCCTAAATCATAATTTTAATAACTGCTTCCAACCACAGTCCCTATACATATAATTTGCAACCCAACTTCTAATTTTAATTGCATAATGTTCCCTTATGGCTGGTAATATCATCTGGCCAGTAACATGAGGCCCAAGACTATGGAGCCCTCAGACACCAGAATAATATATCACAAAACAATGAACAAAGCACCCTGTCATTGTTCCTTATACACGTATAGACATTTTTGACTAGTATGCACAGGACCTGGCATTTAAGGATAAGGGATCTTTTCATAATTAGGTATCCGTGCTTAAAAAACCCAATAGGATTGTTTTGCCACCAATATGAATTCATGCAGCTTAGGTGGGATCAAGAACAAGATTCAGTTTTATCATTAGAAAAAGGAAAATCAGTGTAAAAATGATTCAATTAAAATGGAGTCTATGGGAGATGGCCTTCCTGTAATTTGGGGCTAATCCCATTCCTGTACGAGCGAATGAATAGGCTGATGTGATATTAAACATATACTAAACAATAATGTTGGCACCAAAATGCAAAAGCCAATGTGCCCATTGTGCCAGGGATCTTTTGCTCATTTATTTTAGGGGGAATTGTTTGCAGGGTATTTTATTTTAGGGGGTGTTGGGGCTGTAGCCTCAGGTTGCACAGCAATGCTTATCAATGTGCCACTTTCCAAATATGTTAATAAGGTACTGGAATGGTATATTTCCATAGACCCACTTACGTTCTATGTTTATGAGTAGAATTGGGTATGCCAAGATCTCAACATTCCTTTTATAAATAGTAAGCCCAGTTGGACACAACAAGAGAATTTATGTAGGTATAAAAAATATTTTGCCTTGTTTTATTTGTTCTGTGTTTAAAAGAAATTAACCTCTGCCTTTGTACTGTGTTTCCTTGGTACAATAGATGTGCATGTATAAACGAAGACTGTAGAGATGTTTTGTTGTGGAAAAGATAAGCTGATTTTCTTCAGAAACAACAAATGATGGTTCTTAGATGGAAAAGAATGAACATATCTATCAGATCATCTCACAAGCTCTGATTAAGTAACAGAATTTCTTCTTACTGTGAAATGTCCTCGAGCATTGGTAATGTTTTTTATTGCTGCTAAATATCAAGGGCTTTAGTTGCATTAGTGACACATAGAGTAAGTTCTAAGATCCCCTGAGACTTAACTGATCAACCTACAGTAGACCAGACAAGAATACTGATATCGAAGGTGGAGAGATAGGAGAGAATACATAATATAATACAACATGGCAATAAATACCAAATGGAGAATTAAAGGTGATTCAGTAAAACTGCCATTGTCTATATGTTTACCATAGAATGGGCGTTTGAGAAATTTAAATAAATACAAAAGTAGTTAAGACATGGGGTGACAAATCAAATAACTTGGGAGCAATGGCAGGCACAATGGAGGCAGGGAGTGTTTACTCGAAGAAGGTAAATTATAGGTACAGAGATGTTTATTCACTTATTTCTAAGTGTTATGTAAACTTTTTGACAAATATGTAGAATTCAAAACTGGCCTTTGCTAAAGCATCCATTTCAGTTTTACATAATGTAAAGAGGGAAGGGAAATTGCATTTTCATTTTAAAAGCTTAATTATATGACTGTGATTCATTCCTCATTATGCTTTTATGAGAGATCAGTCACTACGGAACCTCTAAAATATCAGTAGTAATGATTGGGATTTAGTTGGTTAGCCTTCCCTGTGCCTGGCTCAAACTGCATGTGTAGGCAAGACTTTATCCTTATGAATATCTAAGCCTTGTATGATTTTGGCTGAAATTGTCCACACTACATGGGAGATTATGTTTATGGGAGATGGCCTTTCCATAATTCTGAGCTTTCTGGATAATGGTTTTCCAGATAACAGATCCTATACCTATATATATATATATATATATATATATATATATATATATATATATATATATATATATATATATATATATATATATAGTCATAGGTAAGAGAGAAAAACCGCACCAACAGGTCTTTATACAAAAATAGAAAACCTTTTATTCAACGTTTCGGCTCGACCGCTGGAGCCGTCTTCAGGAACGTCGTCTTTTGTTCCTGAAGACGGCTCCAGCGGTCGAGCCGAAACCTTGAATAAAAGGTTTTCTATTTTTGTATAAAGACCTGTTGGCGCGGTTTTTCTCTCTTACCTATGACTATTGATACATGTAATCAGCACACAGGCATTGCTTTTTTTCGGTTATCCGTGTGCACTATACTTAAATTTGCTATATATATATATATATATATATATATATATATATATATATATATATATATATATATATACACTGTATATAGTGGCCAGCTCCATGGGTTAGCTCCCACCCTTTCCAGCTACAGTCAGATGATCCCACTGGTGGCCAATAGAAGGGCAACCATGTTTGGGAGTTTCAATCTTGAAAGCAGCAAGTACGTTGCATGTAGAACTTAGTTCCTGTGTAGGACTGGCCAGGCCGGGGATGACTTTGACGTAGTTGGCCAGCTTAAAAATATTGCAATATATGGACTCAGAATCCCTGTTTTGTTTAAAGGGGTGGGGCGGCACAAAATGTCTTTATGTCTTAAATATATTGAATATCAGTTGAGTGCAGAGGACTTCTTGTATTTGTCTGTATTCATTTTGTGGTCACAGCCTCATTGCACCCCCACTTAAAGGGATACTGTCATGGGAAAACGCATCAATCAATAGTGCTGCTTCAGCAGTTATTCTCCACTGAAATCCATTTTTCAAAAGAGCAAACAGATTTTTTTATATTCAATTTTGAAATCTGACATGGGGCTAGACATTTTGTCAATTTCCCAGCTGCCTTCAGTCATGTGACTTGTGCTCTGATAAACTTCAATCACTCTTTACTGCTGTACTGCAAGTTGGAGTGAAATCGCCCCCTCCCTTCCCCCCCAGCAGCCTAACAACAAAACAATGAGAAGGTAACCAGATAGCAGCTCCCTGGAAGATCTAAGAACAGCACTAAATAGTAAAAGCCAAGTCCCACTGAGACACATTCAGTTACATTAAGTAGGAGAAATAACAGCTTGCCAGAAAGTAATTCCATCCTAAAGTGAAGACACAAGTCACATGACTGGGGCAGCTGGGAAACTGACAAAATGTCTTGCCCCATGTCAGATTTCAAAATTGAATATAAAAAAATCTGTTTGCTCTTTTGAGAAATGGAGTTCAGTGCAGAAGTCTGCTGGAGCAGCACTATTAACTGACGTGTTTTGGAAAAAACATGTTTTTCCTTGACAGTATCCCTTTAATGATTTAAAAACGAGGGGTGAGCACAACTTTTCTTTGTTTGTTTTATATATATATATATATATATATATATATATATATTATATATATATATATATATATATATATATATATATATATATATATATATATATATAATATATATATATATACGCACACACTCATATATACATTTATACAAAGTTAATTGACTAGCTGCCCCTCAGCCAAGAGAGCCTCAAGTATTTCAGGAGACACCTGTATCACAATAACCTAAGGGCTCTTACAGACGATCTTTTTACCTGCGATCCTCTGCGTTCCGTTTCTCTGCGTTCAGCCGCAGGGCAGCGCAGGACTAGACGCATTCCATTTTTTCCAATGGGGCTGTACTCACACAGGCGCGTGTAGGCGCCGAACGCAGGTTGAGACGAAACATGCTGCATTTTTCCTGCGTTCGGAGCCTACACGCACCTGTGTGAGTACAGCCCCATTGGAAAAAATGTAATGCGTCTATTCCTGCGCTGCCCTGCGGCTGAACGCAGAAAAAAGGAACACAGGGGAGCGCAGGTAAAAACGCTCATCTGTAAGAGCCCTTATATACCAAAAGCCCACACAAATAAATGACTAAATAGAATTCTGCTTTCAAAACCTATTTCCATTTGGTCACTTGTTGTAATATGCATCTGAAAATCAATTTCCTAATCAAACCAATTCCCCCCGAACCATACAAAGAAAGGAGAGTGCAGTGATTAGTAACTCGCTCTATCCCCTCCTCTCTAGAAAAAAAAGAAGATTCAACGAGTTCTCATTTTGTGGTAACGAGCTCCAATTTACCATGATCATTACGTCTGACATTAAAGGTTTGTGATCACTGCCACATGCCCAGCAGCTATTTTTTTTTTACCTTCTAAAGCCAGAAATAACAAGCTGCAGTCCAGAGATCCAAACACTGTCTTTAGAAATGTGCATCAAATGTAAAACATGCTTCTGCACAATGCAATATCAAACTCCACGTACTTTGGAAAAAGTTCAAATAACTGCTAATTGCAGCATGTTCCCCCATCATGTCCATAGCCAGTGTCTTGCCGTATGCTAATAGATATTCTGTATATAACACAGACTCTAATGTGATTAGTACATGTAACTGATACAAATGAATCAGTCACTAGATATATGATAAGGTATAATGAATCAATGCTTTAGGAAAGTAAAGTAGAGAAGGTAGATTCCAGTTAGGTTGGGGTGTCTCTGCGGCCTTATGATTGCCAGGCCAGCGTTGGCTCTGATGATCTGCTCTGTGCCTGCTGTTACATAGGATGCAAAAGAAGGGAGAGGCTGTTGCATAAATACATCAGTGTGATCTTAGAATCTGCTTCTTTGCAGATAATGAGTGCCTCTGATTGTCTCTCAAACACATTGTGAAATTGCTTTGACTATGGGGAAGCTATTGGCTCTGAAATACATTTTCATAAAGGTGCAAATGGGTTGATGAGTTTATTCCTGGTTATTGGCAGACTGTGATGCACTGGAGCATTCAGAGGGCCTTCTGGCACGCTTCAGCGGGCAATGGCTGCCTCGGACTGCGTCTAACAACAATTGAGTGTTTTCTTGCGTGGGTGAATAATATGTCAATCTAGCACTGCCCTAATTATGATCTTTAGAAGAAATACATTTTAGAACAATCTCACGAAGAGATCCGAACACATAATCAATGTTTCATACATACAAGGGCATCCTGCGCTGAAAAACGAAGCAACTGATTTGATACCATGCTGTTACATTTGTTCAGTATTCGGTCTTGACTGGAGTTTTAGTAAAAAACATGGCATTATAATTCCTGTTTGAAATCTCTAATGTGGATACAGCTCTCCTAATTTTGCGTTCTTTCATTTACCAGTGAAAATTAGCAAAAATCGAATCCAATTGGTCTGATGTTGAATGAAAGGCTTGTCACTCAGGGAATGGGTGTGTCCATAATTGTCCCCTGGTTTGTCAGCAAAACACGGATCTCATAAATGTCCATTAATGATATTTTTGGTGTACCAATGCAAAGAACCTACAAATAAAAAACAAGTGCTCATGATAAGGATTATGGCTGCAGAGGCACCAGTTCTTACATGTCTTTATGATTTTCTTTTACAAGATCCACTTGGTTATATATTGTGCACAGGTCTGTGATTCTTGTGTCTACAGAAATCAGCTGAGAGATGCTGGGCCATCCCCAAACTGTAGCTAGTCAGGCATCCCAGACGTCCTCTCTCTTTTCTAAAGGTGCATTTTCTTTAACCTAATTTCCCTTAGCCTTCTCAACGTGTCTCTACTGCCTTTCTTTCCCTATCCGCCTCTCATTTCTTTCTGCAGTGATTCTCTCTCTTACAAAAGCACCTAGAACTACCTTCCAGAGCCTGCAGTGTGACATTCTGTCTTTTAATTAAAAGCAGAGAGGCCTACATGGGAACCCTTATAAAACAGCGTCTTCTTTGTAGACAAAAAGAGAAATTGTTGGATAGTGAAGAGTTTTTAATCTGTGTCTGAATTGAGGAGGATGGTGGATGTGCTGGGTGATGGAAAGTCTGAAGGAGCATCTACAGAAAGAAGTCACAATTTGTTTCTGTATCTCTAATTGGTTGTTTGCGAGGAGGAAGAATGAAGAGTAAGGGAAACAGCACAGGCTGAAACCTCCCCCTCTGATGACTTGGAGAGAAATTGTTAGTAACCAGAGCTGGTCCCACAGGGATTCATTAAGTCACTGGACTTTTGCATTGTCCTATTTTTTTTCAGCCCTAACCTGGATACAGTGTTGGTGAAACCGAGTCTGTGTGTCTGTAAGTGACTGAGCATGTAGTTTGCAGGAAACATGCTTATTAAACACTCTCTTTCTCTCTGTTTTTTTTTTATTTTGTTAGGGCCCATTTTTATGTTGTGATATTAATCTAGTTTTGCTGCTGAACATAAAGCAATTACTGTGAATTGTATCCTATTAGGAGCTGCTCGGCTTTTGGTAACAAGGTGGGCATTTTAGTTCCTGGCGAGGCGTATGATTAGGCAATAGCAAGCAACATCGGCTGTTATTAATAACACTAAAAACTAAATGACAAACACTTTTGCACTTTTTAAGAATAACATACTCCAGTGCTTCACTGTTTTGAGTTTTGCAAATAGTTGGCTAGTTCCTGATGAAAAATCATTTGAAAAATAAAATTCACAAAAATTGTATTTGTAATGCTAAGTTTTTCTCCCCAGCTTAATAACAATATATCAATACTCCAAGGCACGACTGGACTGGCCAATTACTATTATACGTGACCATGTGATTTGACTTCAAACATCAGAAGGAGTTGTAGCCTGCTGCTATAACTAATCAAATTCCTATTTATGTGACCCCTTTCTCCACCCCTACAAACACATTAGCAGGCTATATAACGTTACTACTTGGTCTAAGCAGCAAAGATTATGATGGCTATGAAATCTCACCTGGGGCAGGAAAATAGTTATATATGGAACTCATAAAAATGTTTTCTTGTGACCAACTGTATGGAAAATGTATGGAAAATGTATTTTACATAGGATATTGAGCTCCCATTTAAAAATTAAAAAAAATGTAGGAGGGAAAAAATCACATATGTGACTGCCACTTTTGCATGTTTATTAGTTAAATAGGTGCATTAACCAAACATAGAAAACAATTTTATATGGTTGAGGTTCATTAAATATTATATAGATTTGATATCATATGCATTGAAATTGAGGTCAAGGTTTATGATTTTTGCTTTGGATAAAAGAGGTCTGTATAAAAGTAGTGATTTTTTTTTGCATAGCAATAATACACCAAAATCTTTCAGCATTTTTAAGTAACAGTATGCCCCACTATTTGCAACAGTGTTGAAACTTTTTTTTACAGTTGAACATTCTGCAACACTCTGGCAGAAAACATGATGATTTATGAAAAAGTGGTGGAATAAATATGAATAATGTAGCAACCGCTATCAAAAATAGAAATAATTCCAATAACTTCAAAAAAAGAGAGGTGGTTTGTACAAGTAAAGTTCCCCATAGACGCGACGATTCTTCTTGCCGAACGACCGATTTTAAGGAAGCCCGACCAATCCTTCGAAATTATCGTGCGGTTAGTGGGATTCGAACGATCGTACATCTTACGATTTTTCGGCCGACATCTGTCAGGAAATTGATCGGCCAGGTCAAAAAATCTTTGTCGGTCCCAGTGCAATCTATCTATGTCTGCAGGGCCAAGCAGGCAGCTCCCCTTTGGTAAATTCGTACGATCGTACGATCGTTCTGAGAAGATCGTGGTCTTACGATCAGGATCTGATCTTTTAAAAATCTCAACATCTATGGCCATCTTAAATCTCCTCCCCAAGGCAGATTGGTCAGTTAGTTCAGATACCTGGGTAATTTCAAAGTCCATCCAATGGCCAGATTGAGAGGGGGAAAAGGATAAGGCTGAATAATCATCTGTAGTACCTTTTAAAGGCTTTGTCATCCAAACTAAACTTTTAAACCATTGTAAATATGTGCATGGAGGACAATGTGGCTTCTCTGAAGTGATCATATTCTTAAAACGTGTGCTCCAGCAGAGTTAGCTATTACAGGATATGGAGAACATCCCCTTGATCTTTTCTGATATGTACAGTTGATCAAGTTGGCCATTGTTATCAAAATATCAAGAAGAACAAAAAAACTGTTTTATAAGCTAAGTGAAGGTGCAACAATGTCATGATTTATAAATATAGAGCACCCTTTTAGACAAATGCAGGGATAACTCTCAGGGGGCTCTTGTTGCTTTGGAAGACTGTATACTTTCTTGACAGAGAGGAATTGTATTTCAGGCAGATACCTAATGACTCAAAAAGTTCATCCTAAAATGTCCTAATGGCTAAATTAAGGACCCACCGCAGTGTGGGGTCCCTGTAAGGGAATATGAAGCACTGCTTGGAATAACTACTTAGTTTAAAATAGTAGATTTTACAAAACTGAAAAAGCAAAAAAAAATACCCATCTGCAACAAACTGTAGAGATGAGAGCTTCTTCCACCCAATACAGTTGTAATGTACACCAAGAAGGGAACAATATTGAATTCACACCATTGTTTGTAAATGACTTTCAAGTTCTGAGGAGTTTTTGAACATTTTGCTTTGGTTAGCCACTTATTTTCAAGAGCTGGGCCTTAAGCTTTATGCAGCTGAACATAAAATCTAAATGTTTTAGTGTCTGATGGGCCTTTGACATAACATATCTGGCTGTGTAGTTAGTGGTCAATTATGATGACTTAAGTTTTGGATGACTCTCAGAAGAAGGGGAAATAGATGTAAGATATATAACAGCCAAAATTTTCATGAAAAGGTAGTCAGACAATTGCCTTGACCTGAGGGCCCTTTGATCTCAGCACCTCAGTTACTTCTAATTTCTTCTAGGAGTATATTTCTGGCCTAAAAATTCTTAACCAGCCTCCCAATTGGTGGCCTCAGGACTCCAAACGAATGCTGCCACATTCTGTTCTAACCACTCAAGGATTATGGTTACATCTGCCATGATGCTTTTTGTCCCTACCTAGTGACAAGTGAGGAACACTACTGTTGTCATGTTATACAGCTGGTTATGGAATGGATAGTACTTGAGGATGTTTGTGCTAAGTTGTAGTCCCACTAAAGTACAAGGACTGAAGAGGTGACTTTTTTTTGGTTGATGTGCCATCTGAACTGCTCAAGTACTTGTCCTGGCATATTGGATTGGAATTTTCTTCAATGGGACCTTTATTACAGTGTCATCCATGTAGGGATATGTAATTACTCTGGTGGTCAGGGAAGTGAGTCTGTTCATCTGGTTTATCAGAGGGGGGGATCTGCTGACATCCTCTACTGGCCTAGATAACTGTATTTCAGGGGTGAAGGAGTCACAGTAAGGTAGCAACCAGTAAAGGAACTCCTCACTTAACAAACAGGAGCAAAATCCTATGCAGGTCCCTAGGCCTAATCACTTACTACCTATAACTAAACTGATGGGAAACATTTCCAGAGACAGCCCTCTTATAGCAGGACATAAGAATCAACCTTTGTCAAGGTAGATTGCTGGAAATTTACTGTGAAAGAGGAGCTACAGAGTTAATTTTTTTTCTGCCTCCAGTAGTTCAAGCTTAATCTCAAACTTGATGTTTGACCGGATGGTCTGCCTCAAGAAATCATAAATATAATTTCACGGTATGAGTATATTGTGATAACTCATTCCAAATGTCCAAATAAATGCTTTAACATGTATCACGCATCTCACCACAGACTGCCTCATAGATATTGATGCTACTTCTATACATAGCAACGTAGATAGATTGTACTATAGCTAAGGGTGAAAAGAAAAACACATGTCCATCAAGTTAAACCATTTGCCAACTCCTAGCTAACTTTTAGGCGAGCCAGAGGAAGATGAGAAAAATAAAACATCTGAAGTCTTCAGTTTCCTTAGAAGGAGTTAAATATGGAATTTGCTGCATTTTTGGTGCCTGAACAATTAAAGTAGTTTACCCACAGCGATGCCATCAGAATCACACTTGGAATAAAGCATTAATGTATTATCCCTCTGAGCCACTTCTTCAGCAACAAAAAATCCTGTCTCTGGGTGTGAATCAGATGACCCAATAAATATTGATATAGCCTTACACGTATTGGACAAAGGATATCAGCAAAATGAATTTTAATAGAGCTTTCGACTTCTGGAGCTGTACAAAGTTAGTTGGCTACCATGCACATGTGTTTTAGATTAATGATTTCCTCCAGAATTTTGAAAAAAAAAAAATGAACACATGACCAGAATTCTCTAATATGTATACTTAATATAATGTCAGAAAGCAGAGAACAACGGCTGCCATGCAGAAATATAAACCAGATGAAGAGTTAGGTAAACTGCCATGCATTTGACCTTGTTTGTTCTCAAGCAACAACAGAACTAAAACTATAACTGCATAAAAACTAGGCCAATAACAGCATTTCTAGAAGAATGGGTGTTTGCAGATCCCCAAAAGAGTTAATAGCCCGCAGCTCATGCCTCGTGCCCAGGTCTATAGAACCTTACATTAACCCATGCAAGAAAGTGCATCAGGCATGTAAATGGTACTCTCAGGCTTCACCTTCTGGGACAGCCGCAGGCACATAAGGCCACACTATGGGGTGCAGCTGTTGCTTGGACCCTTCTGTGTGTTTGTTTTTGTGTTTTCAAAACATTAGCCTGTTTAACACAAAAGAAAAAAGGGAAAGAAAACAGGCTGCACGTTAAGCCGTCCTTGATCTTTGATTCATACACAAGGACGTGTTGCAGTGAAAGACAGCGACATGCAATAGCAAAGGGTTATGTAGGCTCGGCAAGACCTTCATTTCAAAGACACAGCCTGGGGAATAGAAGCACTGCCCTTCCTTTGCCCCCTTCATTTCTTTTTTACAGCAAAATACTTGCTTTTATCAGGAGCTTCTCCACCCCCCCCACACACACACACACACAACTCTTCAGATACTCAGCTCGGGGAAAATAAGGAGCTGGCTGAAAGGCAGCCTTTCCACCTGAATGGAACTGGGCAGCACTCCGCAGGAAAGTGACTGAAGGCTTGTAAGGGCAGCTAAGAAAGTATGTAACCATTTTCTTCTGCTTGGATGGAAGGATTTGGCCTGGACTTAGAGTGCCAATGCTCTTTCTAAGCTCCCAAAGGCACTATGGTATTATATTGTGTCAAAAGTCTAAAGATGAAGACAGCAGACGATACACTGGATGCTTGTGTCCTAAATACATGTGAAAAGATACTGATCCTCTGTTTGATCTTTGTTCACAATGATTATAAATTAGCTTTGGGCACCACAGTAGTTATTGTACAACCACTGGCACCCCACAGTTCAACAACACTTTATATATAAGGTATATAGGGGGTAAATAATCTTTGAGTCCAAGATTTAGGTTCAGAAGGATATGGCGAGGCTTAATCTGGGTAACAGAAAAAGTTAAAGAAAAGCAAGATCAAAAGGTGAACCATTTCTCCTACTCTGTCCTTTACCAGCTGATCTGGCATGTAGATCAGATGTGCTCATATAAATTACGAGGGAATACACTGTATTTAGAGTTCATCTTTTACTAATTCTTTTTCATGAAATTACCACATAGAATCCTGTACAAAACCAGTACACTAAGTTAGCAGGGTATAAATTCCTAGCAACATAAATAATGGTAGTCATCATTCGACTTTATAGAGGATAGAATCTTTATCTGTTTTTCTAGTCTAAATCACAGTAAACAAACAGTTTAGCCACTTCATTGCTGGTTCACAGCCATGAGCCGGGTCATGAAGCAGCTGGCTAGTGTTCAGCAAGCATCAGCCCAAGATCTAGTTCAGAGGATAAATCCAGCGTGGCTATTAAGCTGTGCTTGCAATCTGGCCACTTCAATTAATCAAATTTCTTTTCTCTTTCTCTGCATATGCATGTGGCTGCTAGATTGGGGGGAGGAGGGGATTGAAGGGGGGAACCCTTTGACCTCTTGATGGAAGTGAACTTGCTTTGACAATGGACCTCCTTAGCAAAGGACAGCAGCAGAGAAAGGAAAGGAAGGATAAAGAAAAGAGGAAGCACAGAGAATAGGAGAGAAATCGGGGTCAACAGAGAGATTTGCAAAGAAAAGAATTGAAGGCAAGGCGAAGCTTGGCAAGGAATCGAAAGCAGTTAAAATAAGTGTGTTAAAATATGTAAATATGTTAGGCTGCCAGTTGTTTTACTGGGGAGGTACGCATATGTCATTTATGCACAGTGAATACTGAATTGGCAGATTTGTACCAATTGTTACACTGTAAGAGCACAGTGAGCATCTAGGGACCTTAAGGTCTCAGTAAAGTTCAAATAAAAAAAACAATGACTTGTGCCTCCCCTGTAATAGCTTTATGCACAAACCCAGCCAGGACTTATCCAGGACTGAATATTCCTTGCAGTTTTCTGGGTGAGGGTGGCAGAAGGTTTGTGCCAAGTATTCTGGATTCCTTGAACTACAAGGCAGCTGTAACCACATCTTCTTCAGATGTATTGGATCTTTCAGTCACTTTTGAAGCTTGGTTCACTGGCTTCCATTTGCTTTATCGTCGGTGACTTGTTGCATTGATTAATTTGTGATTGCTGAACTCTTTGTTGTCTGGCCCTATTACAAGTGTTTTGCATAGATCTGGCTGATGGGGTATAATGATTTCCAGAATCTTCAGCCTGGCAAAGGCTATTGGGAGTTGTAGTTCACAGCAGAATGAATATTCATTTGACATGCCACCTTTTCTGAATGGCTAAAATCCCCTGAACCTTTTTTTTTAAATGCTGGAAAGAAATACATTGTTTAACTGGGCTAAAATCCTAACATATATGAAAGGTTTCTATAAAAACATAATGCATCAAAGTGGCAAGGATCTCCAGGGCCACAGGCTGTAAAGATGTAAAGGGAAAACAGATAAAGTGGTTTTTGAACACATAGACAGCAGTAGTAACTGGTCAGACAGAACATAGATATTGGGATACTGAACTGTGGCCTTGCGTTTACTGTTTGCACTCAAGTCTGTGTGTTGTGTTGAACTGAAGAGCAAATAAAGAAAAGGAGCTCTGTGTTCTGTTTCTTAGAAGTAGGAAACACAATATGGCACAGTGCTAAGGATACAATTCAGGCAATGTGCCCGTGATGCTCTTTGTGTCTGAATGGGCAAAGATACATAGCTCTAGAAAGTGCCTGACACTGAACGGCTCAGAAGGCTTTTTTGATTGTTGGTTAAGTAAAGGCAGAAAGTGAACAGAAGTCAGAAGCCCCAGACTCCTCTGTGAATTGATTATCATTGAATGTTGCAGTTGGGGGCACAGTTCTATAATGTTGCCATTGCTACATTGTCTTCTTCTTGTTATAGATGAAGCTTTGCGTGCCCAAAACCCCCTCCTCGCCCTGCTACACTTGACCCTAAGGTCAGAGGCACACATGCTGGCCTTGAACCCTCCGTCTGTCTCCGTCTGTCTCCTCATAGTCTCCTCGCCGTATTAATTACCATCCTCCCGGTCAGGGCAAGAGGGAAACCTTCACAGCATTAGTGCTAATTGGAAGAAGACAGAGGCCTATTTTTGAAGAATTACCAGATACCCTTTCTTTTAGGGATTTTAAAAGGCTAAACAGCTACAACTCCAGCACGTGTAAAAGGATTGTATACCTAGGTGTATTGTCGATCTTACAGTGCCAGAGTTATTCCAATTTTTCAGCAGGAACTGGGCAGGAGCAAAGCAGTTCCATGTATAAAATAGAAGGTTAGGACAGATTCCATTTTAATGAATTCATGAGTTGGATTTATCTCCAAAAGCATCATCCCGAGACAACATGGGACTGAGGCAATGTTCATTTTCAGTTTGAACATGTGACACGAAAGTCTTTTACACCAGGGGACACAAAAGCATGTGGCACACAAAGACATGTTTGTATTTACAATTCACAAATTCCATCGTCACATTAGATTAAGGGGGTTATTTACTAAAACCCAAATTTTTCTGGTCGGAGGTTTTAAAGAAGAAAACTTCTAGAGATTTATTAAACCCCGAGGCTTCTTAAAGTCAGAACCTGAAAATACTCCACCTCAAACCTGCCGAAGTCATGTAGAAGTCGTTGGCAGATGTCTCTTTTACAATTGGAAGATATCCTGATCTGCACTGGGTTTTGTATGATGATCCGAAAAATTTGTTCTTTTCGGGCGTCAAATCCGAAAAATTTGTCTTTTCCTGAGTTATTTTTTTTTATAAATAATTTTTAGTAAACAACCCCCTAAATGTTAATACAATATGCCTTGTGTTTCTAAATATTAGCATGCACCATTCTGTACTCACCACACTGTAAAACATAAGCACAAAAGAAAATGTTTGCTCATACATGGAGAACAAAAGGTGGGAAGTAGAATGGGGCATCTTCCTTAGTATTGTAAGTTACTGTATT
This sequence comes from Xenopus petersii, assembly GCA_038501925.1. Classification (NCBI taxonomy): domain Eukaryota; kingdom Metazoa; phylum Chordata; class Amphibia; order Anura; family Pipidae; genus Xenopus; species Xenopus petersii. Next base: position 43,641,420 of record CM076679.1, read on the forward strand.
ACATAACCTTCAAGCAATTTCTGAATAAAAATGATACTTGATTAAAAAAGGGCACCTTCAAAACATCATAAAAAGTTCTGAAGAATCCCATTGTATAATACAGAGCTTATCTGTCATCTGCAGTTTAACCTGTGCCTTTTCTCCTTTTTCAGAATTGAAAGGCTGCCCCCATGTCTACACAGCAGCTTGTTTATATAAACCATAGTAATGTATCTGCAGCAAGTACACCAGCTGTACCAGTGCAGCACAATAATACATTATCTTCTCGCTACTTCAAAACACTTTCATTTTTTTTTTCCTTTAAGGCAACTTCAGCTGAAATTGAATAGAGTTTCGATGGTTATGGATAGGGCCATTAATGTCTTTATTAGTGATGGGCGAATTTATTCGGCAGGCGCGAACGAATAAATTCGCAAACGGCCGCGAAAATTTGTTGGGGAAAATTCGCAGGCATCAAACAAAATGCCCGCTGGCATAAAAAAAGTGACGTCGGTGCCGTTTCGCAAATTTTTCGCTAGTTTCGGGAGAAATTCACGATTTTTTCTATGGAGCATTCACGCCTATATAAAGTATATTGCATTACCACTGAAAATAGATTTGTTGAATAAATGCAGTCTTTTGGCCTTAAATGACATACAAGTATGAGCTATACAGTATCTTTGCTTTTCATAATGGCATTGCTAGTTTCAGCTCTTCGCCATTTAAGTGAGTGACTCATCCATAATAAAGGCACTAACCTCAAAACTAATAGTTCTTTAATTGTGTGCAGTAGAGAGGAATGAATATGCTGGACATAGCTCAATGATCTATCTCTTTAAATGTGATCAGTTGGCTTTAAGGCTTGTTATCTTTTTTCTTTCCTATTTTGACTCTCCGTTGATGTAATGCCATGCTCATTGAGTGTTTTCTAGTCATGAGCCTTTTGCAATTAATCAATAAGTGTTGATGACTGCATTGAAACTATTAGATTATTCTCTGCCTAAAGCCTCAACTAGCCAATGCTTTCTACTACTAATACAGGTCATCAGCCTGGAGGGTTTCTAGTATCAGACACTATATGAAATCACACCAGAGGGCAGTTGCTCAGACTCATTATCAATATGAAGTATGATGATGGGCCAACTTGGATATATCTGCAAGCAGAGAAAACTGATAACTGTTAGCTGATCCAGAGAATGTCAAGTAGTAGTAGTCATGGCAATTTATAAATAAGTCAGATATTTGTTTTAGGGGGACGTTCCCCTAAAATAGAATCTGAAACATGCATATCAGCTGTTCTGTTTGTGTTTCTTGGCTTCTTTTAGTAGCATACTCCTGTCCAACTCTATGCGTGTAGATGACAAAGTTACAATTTAAGGGCCAGATTATAACAAAATAATGATGACATACAAACAATTCAGTGGCAGTTGTCAGCAGACTAGTGGCTATGAAAATTCTATGTCCATCCCATGACTTCCAGTTGAACAGCCTTGGTTTAGCACATGGGTAACTGTGGACTATTACATAAAGGCAGAAGATGAAAAATTATTATTATTAAGTAGCAAATTAGTCATTTGACTAACTGTCAACCTCCAAAAAAATCTGATTTTGAAATTGGCTGATTTCAGCTGCCAATGTGTAGGTGCAAAACTTAAAGGACATGTAAAACCATGACACAAAAATGTAATCAGTGGACAGCCTCTTTGATATCTTTAGATAACTGCCACTCTGGTTGTTAAAATGTTAACAATAAGGCTGCAGCATCCCCTTAATCGCTTAGAAATTCTTCTCCTCCTCTAACCCCTCAGCCACTCTCCCTCAGGAGTTTGCTTTGGCTGTTGACTTATTACTAAACACACCCTCCAGTCCAACAGCCAATGAAGAGACAGCATTGCTGGTTCTCCTAGAAACTCTAGCTGTCTGATCCTATTTTTTCTCCTAACCAACTCTCCTGAGCTCAGCTTAACAATAACAGTGCTCAACCCCAGCAGAACTTTTTATCAAAGTATGTTGTGCCTGTGTAAACCTGCATTCTGCATTGCATGCGCTTTACAGCATACATGTCTTGTTTGCAGATGTTAATGTAGCTGATGATGTAGAGGGAAAATGGCCGCCGGGTGAAAGCTGCTATTTGTTTTAGGAAAATGTGATGGTGCTGGCAAATGGAGTGGGTATCTGCAGTACAAATGATGTGCCTTGGGTGGAGAAGATATGCCAAACTTATCTCTGAGGTTGGAAAATATAGGCTTTACATGTCCTTTAACTACTGGTGGTGGACTGCTTAGTTGTGTTGCTTTTAGCCTTTACATAATTTTCTGTTCTTCAAATACAAGTTCTGAATTTGAACTTCAAGCAAGTATCACAAGTCAGACTGGGCCTCCCAATTTTAGAAACTGGACTTATTATTGTTTCAAACTATCTATCTGTTTGCAATGTTCTCGTCTTTGGTAACCAGAACTTTTCAAATAAGAAATATAAACTTTTGAAATCAAAATGCATTCTTTGTGTAAGGTGAGTGCAGTTGTGGATTCAGTATGGTGATTGTTTTTTAGGTGTTTGTCTAGCATTATCAGCAAGCCTTGAATTGGGAACACTTGTTTCCTAATTCATTTTCCCCAGACTTTTTCACACTATTCTGTTTAACACCTTACGAATACAGTTTTTTATAGCAGAAACACATCATTAATTAGTTCTAAAATGAATACCAACCACTTTGTTGCTTTTGTAATACAGAATTTTGCCTATTTGTGGCATAATAAAACATTGTTTTCTTCACTAATTCAGTGTGCTGCTGGACTGGAATCTCTATACAGAATTTCAGCTGTTTCCATTATTCTGTCTACCTCTGTAGCTGCTTTATGGAACATAGACAACATGGCATAAGGGCAACAGTATCAGCCTCATAAAAGTCACACTCGTTTTTGGCAAGCTCGAATGGGAATTTGCTCTGTAAAGGTACCTAATTCCCTTTGATCCTCTGTTTTTCTGAGAATGGTGAGATGTTCTCTAGAGAGAACGATATTTTAGTGAGCTGTGGATGTTCAAAGCTTATTATCGGGTTCCCTCCTGCTTTTAAATTACCAAGTACTGTCTGAAAAAACAGGCACCACTGTACAAAACTATAGGTAAAACGGAGGCCTTATTAGGGGGATCATGCATCATGCTGTAAAGCAACTGCCAGATTGACATATAGACTCATTTAAACATATGGCTCTCGTTTTCACCTACTTTGGCTAAAGACAAGCATGGACATGTAGGTTTGTAGCACCCGTTAGAGTTTATAGCCATATGTATGCCTCAACAAGACACATGTACCACTGATTTTAGCTAGATAATCTGTATACCAAATTTATAATATTAAATGATTCTCTTATGTGCTAAGCCACTGTTATTTAAAAAGAACAATGTTTCTTTAGCACTACAATTAAATCTCACCAATATATATATATATATATATATATATATATATATATATATATACGTAGATATAGATAGATATAGATATATATATATAGATATACGTAGATATAGATATATATATATATATATATATATATATATATATATATATATATATATATAGTATAGTTTAACCTAAAGGAAGTTCTGGATTTGGATACTGCTCGGAAACGGCTTGATTTAAAAATATGCTTCTGTGAGATGCCATATGGCTTGCCTTGCCAGCAGCCTTCTTCTCAGACAGCCATAGTTAAATTCTAGTGGTTAAAAGTATCTCAGAAGCTTCGAGCAATAAGAGATCTGCCATTCATTTGCACAAAACAGGGGTGTGAACAAGCTAAGCATTCTCATTGCAAAATATAAGGGACAAATGTTTTAAATATGTTTTCTGTTTACACAATATGAGGAATAGATGAAGAAACACATTTTAAAAGGATTAGGCTTTGATTTGTTTGAGGAAAGGGCTTTTCGAGGACGCTTCCATGAGAGATGTGCTGCCATGATGGTGTCACTGCAGCTTCTGCCAACTAACATCCCAAACTGATTATCAGCACATCACATCGTGGCCAAGCAGCCTGCAATTATACAATTACACTGATACGAGCTTTCAGCAAGTGTTTATTTCTGCTGCCAATCATTCTGCTTACTGGAAAACAAAAGCTTGAACTTCCCAACAAAACATGTCTCCTTGCCTGTCATTACCCACTTTTTCTTCATATAATCTTTTTTTTCCCCCTCCATCTAAGTTTATGCTTCTTTTTACTGCATTCATTTTTTACAGTTCCTTTCTATCTATGCAAAGCCACAATATGGACAGTTAATTGCCACTGTGTCCCTGCATGATGCTAGTGTGTGTCTACACTGTATAGCAGAAAGGCAATGAAAACAATGATGTCAGAATTATAGTCACCAATGTTCCAATCATACCAGAATCCCTCAGTTCAAAATATTCCCTTGGATCTCTATACAAAAACTACAACTTATAGTTTAATACGTTTATCTGAATCAGACTCTTAATTAATCCTGTTTAGGGCTTAGGATAATGGCACCTGGGGAGAATTTGAGAATATTGTCTCCCCAGTATTTTATAGCTTGTTGGGTGGCAGCAAGGTTCTCAAATTCCCCCCTTCATCCATTTCAGTTGGAATCACCTTGAAGCACCCTGTGAAGTTCCATGACAGGCGATAATTGCCAGTCATGAAAGTGCACCCGGCTCTTCCAAGCAATTCTCTTTCAAATGAACAGAGGGCGGATTTTGAGTGTTTTGTTCCCTGCCCAACAGGCTGCAAACCAACGATGGGCAACAAAAGGCTTAAATTGCACCATGTTCCATTTTCATTAACATGTGCGTGTGTTACAATTTCTCAGCCATTCATCAGCTTTATGCAATCTGAATATTTAATGCTGATGACATGGATGAAAAGCTAATTCACCAGCCTAGTTAAAAGAATTAGGGATCTAGCCTTTATTACTACTGAAAGAAGTGCAAGGCCAGAACAAAAATTATCAACAAATCAGAACGCATACACAGACACTCCAATGCTGAAAAGGCAGGAACTCTATGATTCGTCTGGAGCCGATGCGTTTTAGTTGGATGCGTTTTCATCCGACAGTTGGACAGCTTATAGTACCAGAAAATAGAGTACCAACTTACCCTGACTTTAGTGTATTCCTTCATACAATATGATGGTAACTGTTTGGTAATGGTGGGAACTGACAATAATCTAAGAAGCCTTGTGGCTTCTAAACAACCCTTTTCCATATGTAAACTGGTGTCGCAGTCCCATCTTGTGCTTATGGTAAGTTGGTAAGTATGGTATGGTAAGTGTTTGGCCTTCTGCCTGACAGTTGCATAGAATTTGGCACCACGATACCATCATACCACTTTAAAAAGTCCTGCTGCTTTAATGACTATCCATCATAGGAATCTTAGTTTAGGATATCTGATTCTGATACCAAATTATCAGCTTTTCATTAATTTTTATTATAAATCTGACTCAATCAATAGACCTTTTCACTCTCCCCCGATCTCCAGTCCAAGTACAGTTTTCAGTGGCTCTCAAGAAGCAAACTACCTTAATATATTTTATAAGTGATTAAAACTTGTTTGACTAAAATAATATTTCAGCGCAGAGTCACTAATATTTAAGTTAGGTTATTTGGAGCTTATATCTGTTTCATCTTATTTCTGACCTGTGGCTTGAAGTTCACAGCTTAGAATGAGATGGTCGGATTTTTTCACCATAGGATCATTATGCGTAAATTATTGTACAAGCACCCAGTCAGCCACACTAATTCTATATAAAGTGACTTATTGTTGCAGAAAATTTCAAAATGTGACTGAATTTAGTAATTCCTTCTATTTATCTTACATTCAACTGAAGGTTCTTTAGGGCTTTATAACATGCTGCTGCTATGTAGAGGAGTATTTTGTATATCAATGCAAACAGGGCATAAAAGTTCCTCTGGTCACTACCATGATTTGGTTCCCATGTTCTGCATGGTTACTATGTAGAATGGCAATATAACTCAATGTGCCACAACTAGTATCTTGGGTGTACTGCCATTACACTTGCTGCACCAATTGCAGTGCAACATCCTTTTAAGTCTCTCTGCCTGAACTGTGTTCCCTTGTAGTGTACCTCCATACATTATTTCTTACTTCTCTGTATGCATTGCACCTAATAGGGATAATTATATACTGATTACTTTTGCGTGGTATTATTGTTATCCAGGGACATGACAAGGGGGTTTCTTAATTGGCCCTTTGCCTTGAGCCATCCTACTGAACCCCATTGTTATATACCTTAATGAAACACCAGGAGCCAGAAATGGGGTAAAATGACTACAGTATCTATTTACATTTTATTTTATAATTAGGACCTTGCCAGGAGAACCTCCTTTCTCCATCATCTAAAATGTACCTGTGCAGTACTCTGGTAAGGTCCTACTGCTGCTGTGACTTGTACAACTTAAAATACATTATCATATATCCACTGTTTTGAAGCCAGTGCCAATTATGCCTCAAGAGGTAAAAATTCCTTCCAGATACCAATGGCGATCGGAAACATTCCCTGTTTCAAGAATTTGAAGCTCATTGATCTGTGCATTCAGGAAAATGTTCATATTCCGTTATTTATAGATAATAAGAGAACATAAAGAAGAGAAACTCCTGACGTTTGCAAATTATGCAAAAAGGAGGAGGGGGTGGGATGTTTCTAACTACTCAGAGGATACGAAAGTGAACTGCTTCTTCCCCTGACATCACATCCCTCTATTTCATCACCCCCAGCCCAGCTTTCCCCTGCCTTAACTCATTTCTGTCAGTCACAACTACATCTATTACTGCCAATCTATAAACATAAACCAGTGTAATCTGCAGCCCTTGCATTTACAGCTCCAAGGCTTTCCTTTATATTCTTCATTATATATCATATGACTTATGATTTTCTTTAGGGATGTAGCGAACCGCCGACAATGTGTTCGCGAACACCGTTCGCGAACACCGGCAAAAAATGCGAACAGTTCGCGAACAGTTCGCGAACTTCGAACATCCGAAAATCGTTCGATTCGAACGATCGAAGGATTTTAATCGTTCGATCGAACGATTTCCGTTCGAATCGAACGATCAAAGCCATTGGATCGAATGATTTCATTCAATCCAATGGCTTCGATCGTTCGATTCGAACGAAAATCGTTCGATTTTAGCGATCGAATGGTCGAATGGTCGAACGATTTTGACGCGAACGCCTATTGGCGAACGTCGCGCGACGTTCGCGAACTTGCGGCGGACGCGAACAGTCGAAGTTCGCGCGAACTAGTTCACCGGCGAACAGTTCGCTACATCCCTAATTTTCTTAAGAAAAGATGTCTCTCTTTAGCATACCAAGAGCGAGTAGATGTGACTACACCCACTTTATGGACACACCTCCTAATTACCATGTCCATTTTACAAAATTTGGCAGGTTATGACAGTTGGAACACATTTTTGGAAAGTTTAGTGCAATGTTTCATGTGTTGTAACAATTTTGATAATGTAGCTGAAATTGCCCTTTGAGCTGTGAGATTCCCCAAGAGACCTGCTTATCTTAAATAGTTACAATTGTATCTTTGCTTATCTTAAAATGTTACAAATTTATCTAAGAGCAAGTGTGTAGTGTTCTGGGCTCTCTGCCAAAAAGCCTCTTATTTTAATTAAGTTTCAGAAATTGTATCTTTCTCTGGCATCAGTGTAGGAGATCAAAGAGAAATTCGGTACATTTCAGTAAGAAACTCTGCACTGCAGGCTGAGCTGTCAAATTTGGGACTGTCCTGCAGACAGTTTGGAGGTATGCTTTAGGTCCCCACTATATTGCTGGAGGAAGAAAAGTGGAGATTTTAGATTAATGGGGGCTAAACGATTAAGGCCTAGTCAATAGCTTGGGGTATGTACTTTCATACATGAGAGTATTTCATTATTTGTGTTAATAAATGTGGATTGTACATGTGCTGCTTGGGCCATACCTTGCAATCCCTCTTTTCCATACTCCTGATCAGGAAGATACAAAGTTGGACATACCTTGATGAATAATAAATTAGGGAATCAGGACAAGAAGCCTAAAACACAGAAAGACTGAGGCCTTAATCCGAGGGGGAAAACTATGTAAATTAGTGCCCCATCGCACCACTGACATCTTAACATATTATTATATATTTATAAAGATATTATATTTATCTTTGTTGCAGCTGGGTATGGCATCCATTATCTTGAAACCGATTATCAAGAAAGCTCCAAATTATGGGAAGGCTATTTCCCATAGACTTTTTACCTTTTTCTCTGTAATAATAACAGTACCTTTTTCTTTGGCCCAACTGAGATATAATTAAAGGGGTTGTTTACCTTTGAGTTAACGTTTAGTATGATGTACAGGGTGATAGTCTGAGACAATTTGCAACTTGTTTTCATTTCTTATTACCGGTATTTATGGTTTTTGAGTTATTTAGCATTTTATTCAGCAGTCCTCCAGTTTGCAATTTCAGCAATCTGGTTACCATAGCATTTATTTGAATAAGAGACTGGAATATGAATAGGAGAGAACCCAATTAGAAAAAAATAAAAAGTAGCAATAGCAATATATTTGTATCCTTACAGAGCATTTGTTTTTTTAGATGGGGTCAGTGACCCCAATTTGAAAGCTGGAAGACAGCAAATAATTTGAAAACTATACAAAATAAATAATGATGAGAGAATGAAAAGTTGCTTTAAAATGGTCTTCTATAACGTACTAAAAATTAACTTAAAAGTAGTGATGGGCGAATTTATTCGGCAGGCGCGAATTCGTGGCAATTCGCAAAACAGACGTAAAAATTCACCGGCAAAAACAGACACCGGTGTCAAAAATGAGACGCCGGTGACGTTTAGCTTTTTTTTTTGCCGTTTCGTGAATTTCGCTGGAAATTCGTGAATTATTTGGTGAAGCGAAACGCCACAGATTCGCCCATCACTACTTAAAAGTGAACCACCCGTTTAATAGTATTGGAAGCAAAAGAAGCCTGTTGGGTTAGTTTCATGTTTAAATTATTTTCTTTAGTAGACTTCAGGTATGGCAATCCAAACTATTGAAAGAAAACCCCAGGTCCCAAGCATTCTGGATAACAGGTCCCATACCAGTATTTGTATAGCACAGACTTACGTATGTATGCTTCAGTTTTCAGTGATTGTTCATTATTCACATTGGCCGATTTATATATGCCATAGTGTTACATATCAGGAAATGCAATTTGCCAAAATAGTGAACTCCCTGCAAAGGTTGATTCCTGCACAGTGACATCACTCAGGCTAATAAACTAGCATTTTCTTTGTAAAGCAGCCGGATATAAATAAGGGGTTAAAAAGAGTCAATAACATCTTAAATAAGATGCTTGTGCCACCTGATATACATGCAGAATGTGATAATCACAGCATAATGAAATCTTATTACAAACAAGAAAGCCCTGGCCTTGTTTCATCTTTGTCTAGAAATATTTCTGTCAGATCTGTTTAAAAACGCTGTCAGTCAAGTACAAGTAGCGGTCGGACTTGCCCCTCCTAACAATATCCATCTGTACTGAAGCTAACAACTCCTTTAAATTGTCTTACATCACCACTGGAAACAGTTTAGGAGATGGAGGGTGATAGCACGATTTTTAAATTGCATTTTTTACTGATCATCAGAGCTATAGTTTTCCATCTGTTAGCAACAATGGTAAATACAATGAATGTGCCAATCACCTGTTAGTTTATTGTTGTCCAGAAAGCTGACCCATAATAAACCTGGACACAGGATTCCTCACCTGCTGATGCATTCATCTGAGTCGCTTATTGATTTCTTTTATTGTTCCCTTGCTTATTTTGCTTTTATATTTTATTTTTTTTTCCATCTGCTTTATTGTTGGTATTTTTATCTATCTTAGCATGAAAAAAATGTATCTTGAGGCAACAAAAGGCTGATGTGGTAGGCAAAGCCAATGATGTATTATATGGCAAAACAGCACAATGTCAGAGGTCACCGTCATGTTGTTGTTGTGGCGTAAAATCACTCTCCGTGAATTGGGGTCAGCGATAATTCTGCTGGAGGCAAATGGTTCAGGTCATTTTAGGCCACACATTTCTATTTTGTTGGCTAAATAGCATTATCAAAAATTATTGTTGTATAAAAAGACCTATTTAATTTCTCTTTACAGACACATAATTACACTGGATACAACAAGGACAGTAAGCAACAGAATAAGGGTATTTATTTGTTCAGTGCTCCTCATGGATGACAGGGGGCCCATCTAGAATTAAAGGTGCTTTCTGCTTACCTAAAAGCATGGTCACACTGCAAACTGGAGCAGAATGGAGTGATCCCTTATCAACACCAAAAAAACACTAATAAACTATTTTAAGGCAATGTTGGACTGCACAAACAGGAGGCCTTAAAGTAATAATTCAGCGTGAAAATAAAAACTGGGTAAATAGATAGGCTGTGCAAAATAAAAAATGTTTCTAATATAGTTAGTTAGGCAAAAATGTAATGTATAAAGGCTGGAGTGACTGGATGTGTAACATAATAGCTAGAACACTACTTCCTGATTTTCAGGAAGTTAGTCAGAGACTTGAAGGGGGGGCACATGGTACATTTCTGTTCAGGGAGTTTGCAATTGATCCTCTGCATTCAGCTCAGATTCAAAAGCAACAGATATGACCCATGTGGCCCCCCTTCAAGTCTCTGACTGGTTACTGGCTGAGAAACCAGTCAGTGGAAACCAAGAGAGTTGAAAAGCAGGAAGTAGTGTTCTGGCTATTATGTTAGACATCCAGCCACTCCAGCCTTTATACATTACATTTTTGACTAACTATATTAGAAAAAATTTTAAATTTTGCACAGCCTATCCATTTACCCAGTTTTTATTTTTACACTGAACAATTCCTTTAAAGGGGTGGTTCACCTTTAAAGGGGAACTAAAGTCCAAAATAGAATAAGGCCAGAAATGCTGTATTTTTTTTTATAAGAAAACATAAACATGAACTTACTGCAACAGAAGCCTAGTAAAACAAAGGATTTATGCTTTCAAAGTTGGCCACAGGGGGTCACCATCTTGTAGCTTTGTTAAATATCTTTGCAAGACCAAGACCATGCACATGCTCAGTGTGGTCTGCTGCTTAGGGATCATCATAATTGATCAAAACAGCACAAGTCAAATAATATCTGCCATAGAATCAGATACAGCAAAACTGATTAATAATCAGAATAGGCAGACTGCACTGGGTCCTGTATTGTCATCTAATAAAATGTGGATTTTATAGTTTTTGTATTGTTTAATACAATCTTTCTCTATCTCTCCACAACCAGGACCATCTGGAATTTCCTATCCACAGCAGTCAGAAAAAGTAAATAAAGGGAGAATTTCACTGTATACAGTAATATACATATTTTTCAACTAAAGTATATTGCAGATAGGTTTCTTTTTCATTAAAGAAAGTAAACATGGGATTTTATATTCTATGTCTTTACATCCCATTTAAGTTAGCTTTCAGCATGCTATACAATGGCTATATCAAAGCAACTTTTCCATTGGACTTCATTTTTTATAGTTTTTGAATCATTTACTTTCTTCTGACTCTTTCATGCTCTCAAATAAGGTTACCGACCACATCTAAAAGAAACATGCTCTGTAAGGTTGCAAATGTATTGTTACTGCTACTTTTTATTACTCGTCTTTCTTTTTAAGCCTCTCCTATTCATATTTCATTCTCTTATTCAAATCAAAGTAGGATTGCTAGGGTAATTTGGGCCCTAGCAACCAGATTGCTAAAAATTAGGGATGCATCGAATCCAGGATTCAGTTCGAGATTCGGCCAGGATTCGGCCTTTTCGAGAACGATTCGGATTGGTGTTTTGATGCCCATTAACTTTAATGCGTTTTGCACGTTTTTTGCCGATTCGCTCGTCACTACACACAGCCCATTAAAATTCATGTAACTAAACAATGAGTTTCTAAATATTTAGACGGATTTGCAAAAGGTATGTTATTGTTAAATTTGGGAGAATATTTTTGCATAAAGCGAAAATTCATTGTGTTCCCCAACAAAGACTTTTATCCAATTTTCCCGATTATATCCTTAAATTTACAACAAAGGAGCATTATTTGCTTATGTTTTATTATATCTATTATTTAAATCATATCAGGTTTTCAACCTTTTTTTTCACCCTTTCACTTGCTCCTGAATTCTGTGTGAAGCAATAAAAGAGGCTTATGTGCCCAATTAAGTCATCTTGAGTTTGTGTAATCTCCCTTAGATTTAGGAAGGTTGCTAAGAAGCAAACCAGTTGGAGAATTGTGAATAAAGTTGTTTCATTCACCCATCTCAGCACCTGCACAGATTACCCTGTCAATTCACATCTCCCTTATGATCATTCCACTTTATTAGTTGCATTCCAGTTTAATAGACACTAGGCTTTCTGGATAATGGGTCTTTCCATAATTTGGATCTTCATACCTTAAGGGGCACATTTACTAAGAGTCGAATTTCGAAGTGGTTAAACTTCGAAAGCCGACCATCGAATTGTAGAAATTCGATAGTTGAAGTTTTTTTTGGATTAAATTTAGCCATTTTCAAAAAAAACCTTCAACTTCTAAAGGTTCTAGGAGGTCCCCGTAGTCTAACATAGCAATTCGGCAGGTTTAAGGTGGCGAAGTGTCGAAGTCAAACTTTTTTTAATGAGACTGTACTTCGATTTTCGAATGGTCTAATATTAAAAATTGTTTCAATTCGAATCGAATTTTGGCCTATTCAATGGTCAAAGTACCCAAAAATTACTTCGAAATTCGAAGTTTTTGAATTTGAAAATTCACTTCGAATGGACCCCTGAGTCTACTAGAAAATCATGAAAACATTAAATAAGCACAATGGGCTGGTTCTGCTTTTAATAAGGATTAATTATATATTAATTTGGATCATGCACAACTGCAGGCCACGACTGGCAATCTGTAGGTTCTGGCAGGGGCTGCTGTAAGATGCCAACTATTTAGTGGGATGGTAGGAGGCTGTTTGGGCCTCTCTATACATGCAATGCCAGGGCCTATTTTGACTCCCAGTCCAGACCTGTGCACAAGGTAATGTTTGATTATTAAAGAGAAAATCATTTTTAAAAATGTGGATTATTTGGATAAAATGGAGTCAATGGGAGACAGCCTTTCAGTAATTCAGAACTTTCTGGATAGTGGGTTTCCTGATAACGGAATCCCATACCTGCAGTTCCTTATTTCCAGTGTCTCTTTAATATCTAGCATGTTTCCATCTGACTTTAATTTTTTTGAATTCAATATTAGGAATGGGGGAATTTGACCCATTTCGTTTCGCCAAAAATTCGCCACTGGCGATATGACGCCGACGCCCATTAAAGTCTATGGGTGTCAAAAACATTTTGTCGCACGGCGAAATATTTTTTGACGCACGTCTTTTTATTTTGACGCACAATGCCATACAAGTCTATGGGCGTCATTTTTTTGGCGAAACTAGGCGAAAAAATTCACCCATCCCTATTTAAGATACCTTCTCCTTACTTCAGCTTCTGTTCAAAACACTGGCTCATCTTCACTTCTCTTTGCCTTTACACTTGTTGAATATCTCCCATCTGCACTGAGTCTGTTCAGTTTCAGTGACCCATTGGAGCAAGGGCTGTCCTTAATGGTGGCTGGAGGAAAAATTAATTTCTGATTCAATTTACAGCTCTCTGGCTGTTTCTGAACTACAAAAACAGAATATTACAGCGCACTGCCCAAGTTTAAATGCCATGGCGCTTCTATCCTCTTAGACCTCACCTCTGGTCTTCAATGTAAAAATAAAATTGAAAATTGTTTTTCAAATAATGTCAAACATGATGTCATTCTTATGCTCGCACTCATTCAGCTTTCTTGATTCTAAGTCTACTTCTACAATCAAAGTTCTTCCCTGTTCTGGATGCTGGTTGATGGTCTAAGACACCTTGGTTAAAATTCTACCAATAAAAATGAGTGTTCAAAAACGTTTGAGTAGTAGTATACATTGCCAAGCCATTATTTATATAGAGCTAGCTTTAATGTGATTTTTGGACTTCTTTACAGAAGTAGGAAGCAGCCATAATTTAATTTCACAAACGTTAGCAATTATGCTATCAGAAAATAAAACTAGATTCTTCTTACAAGTAAGTAGATGTCCTATGCAAAAAGGGAAAGGTATGATAACTAATAGACTTAAGAATTACATTTAAATAGTATCAAAGTTTTATGCAGCACTAAGACTAAGCAATAAGACTTGGGACAAGGTGGAGATGGCATGATTTACTTGAGCCCGGAGGAAGGAGAATACAAAAAGCATTGTTACTTTAGCCTTGCTTAGTTGGATGTAGAACAGAAGAGCGCCTAGTTGTCAACTTTTATTACAGGTATGGGATTCGTTATCCAGAAATCCAGAAAGGGAGATATTCAACAAGTGTAGAGGCAAAGAGAAGTAAGGATGAGCCAGTGATTTGAACAGAAGCTGAAGTAAGGAGTAGGTATTTTAAGATACAAAAAATTACAACATATTTGAAGTCAGATGGAGGCATGCAAGAAAGACTGGAAATAAGGAATTACCGGTATGGGATCCTTTATCCGGAAACCTGTAATCCAGAAAGCTCTAAATTACCTAAAGGCTGTCTCCCATAGACCCAATTTTATCCAAATAATCCAAATTCTTAAAAAGGTTTCCACTTTACCCAAAGAAGATACTGTCTAATTAATCCTTATTGGAGGTAAAATCATCCTATTCTGTTAATTTAATTTTTAAATCATTTTCTAGTAGATTTAAGGCTTGAAGATCCAAATTTACAGAAAGATCCGTTATCCAGAAAACCCCAGGTCCCGAGCATTCTGGATAAAAGTAAGATCAAATAAGAGGATGAATATGAATCAATCAACAGACTTTATAAAGATTGGTGGTCAATACCCTACTTTTCCTGGGGGTTCTAAACATAATTTGCCAGTGGTCTCTTGGAGAAAAAAAGGGGATGCAAAAGTAAAGTTTCTGGCAGTTTCTAGACATTGCAAATATTATGGGCTGGATTCAATTTAGTGAGAAAAAGTTGTATCACTTGAAAAGTCAGGGATAAGATTTCATTTGGTTTGCAATTCAATTCAGAAAAAATGTATCTCATGGTGAAGTCTATGGGAAAAATATATACAACATACTCTTCCAGAACATTGCCCCCCCGATCCACAGCATCTAAGCTCCTGCATTTTAGTAATTTCTGCTGCTATTATTATTCTTTATTTATATAGTGCTGACATATACCACAGTGCTTTACAAAGGTTATATCCACATCAGCCCCTGTCCCACTGGAATTTACAATCTAAGTCCCCATCACATTCACACACACTGTGGTCAGTTTTATCAGGAGCCAATTAACCTGTCTGTATGTTTTTGGAGTGTAGAAGGAAAGCTACACGGACACAGTAAGAACATACAATCTCCTTGCAGATTGCAGCTCCCTGACTTGAATTGAACATAGGACCCCAGCATTTGCAAGGCAACAATGCTAAATACAAATATGCACAATTATTAGGCACAGTGTCCATTTCTTCACCCATATTCTATAAATTCAGAGGCAGTGAGTATGTTTGGACAAGCGGAGCAACACACAGACCTACTCTAATGGGGGAATGTAATAAAGGTTGGTAATGGAAAAAATATTGCAATTCGAAAAGCAAATTTTGCTTTGCGCGAATTTAATACAGTATAGGTTTTGCAAACCCGGAAACTGTTTAGAGAACTCTTCTAACGGTGAAGGATGGTTTGTGAATTCTATAGTTTGCGCCAGTGTGCAGTGTATGCAATAAAACTTCTTTCTGAAAAAGTTATGTTTCCTCTGAAAGATTACAACACCCTCAAGCACTTTTTACAGGTGGCCAATGTTCAATTAAAATTCTCAATGCAATAACAGTTTAAGGAAGAATATTACCTTGCGAAATGCAGATTTATATTTGTGCAAATTGTTTTGCTCAAACAAAATTTGTTTGTGACTTTTATAATGTTTCCCCAACATTCTCATATCAGCATTTGCCCACTGAATTCACTCCCCATTAAATCAACTGGTCATCATGGACAATGGGTTGGAATGTTCTGTATTTTTTGGACATTCCAGTTTAATATATGCAGAATTGTTACCCATGTGCATAATTCTGCACATACCTCTGATAGGCTAATAAGAGATCTTTTACCCTTAGCGATTATAGTTATAGGAAATGGAAGTGTGTGCATCATCGGAAACCCCCAAGATGCATATAGGCTAAGATATAAAAAAATACAGAGCAAGACTCAATTCAATGAGAAAAAATTATCTCACTGCTTATGTAAAAACTCTCTTGACAACTAGATAAAGATTTGAATTTGGAATTATATCTGGCCATTATCTGTAATATATTTTCTACATCCCCTTGTGATTTTGAGGAGAGTAGTACAATTTAACAACCTGTTTTCCTCCAATTATTCAGTTTTTATTGCAAAAAATAGTTTAAAAAAATATAACAATTTGGTCAAACATAGGACCTATTATGAAGTATCCTGCTTAGAGAAACAACTCTTTATTTTAATGAATTATTTTTCTCTGTAATAGAAAGGGAGTACCTTGTACCTGCTGTTAGCATACATTAATGCTGATAGCAAAACAATCTAACTATTGGAATTTTTAAAATGTTTAATATATTTTAATAGCATTAAGGCAGTATGTTACTGAATATTACTATATTACAGAAGGGATCTCATACCTGTACATGTAATTAAGATTCTCTTTCAATTGAAACAGAACCCTCAGATACTGGGGCAGATTTACTAAAGGGTGAATTGTCACCAGCGACCGCTTCGCACCACTTCGCCAGACGCAGATTAGTTACCACTACGCTAATTCACCAAAATGCGACTTTTCGCTAGCGATACTTCTTCAGTGCGAGCATTTCATAGCAAAGTTACGCTATTGTTCATTTTGCCCAGTGAAAAGTGACTAGTAAGCTTACGCTTGGGTCAATCTGAATAGGACGGGTTCATTAACCCTTTCCCTGCCAGCCGTTTTGTCCTAGATGCGAACATCTACTGCCAAGCAGTTTTTAGATATTTTGCACTCTTTCACTTTAAGGGCCTTTCCTGGGGTGGTCTTTTAGTTAACCCAGGAAAACAATATATTGTTTTTTTCAGGACAACCTGAACTTTCACAATATGCAAGAATTTTGGTGTAATTCTACTTCTCTAATAAAATATTGGATTCTAAGTGTCAAATAAAATGAAAAAAATCATGTTGCACGAAGAACAATCACATATATCAGAAACATCATTCATTTTATGTACGAGAACACAGCCGATTTAGAAAGGTCTATGTCTCCTGAACGCGACAATACCAAATATATATAGTTTTATGGAGATTTCTCACTTGTATAGCTCAAAATCTACAAGCAGTACACAACCAAATTTCCAAAGCAACACTTCCCAAACGGCATACTTTTGATTTCAAGGCCAAACATTCCGCTAACAGTAGGTTTACCCTAGAAAACTACCCATTACTAGAAAGAACAGATTCTGGTGAATCAAAAATGGGTAGAAATATCTTTGTACTCCAAACCACCAAGTTGCAATTGTTTCCTAAAGTTATAATGTTTTATAGAAATTGGTGAATTTTTTGAAAAATGACCTCAAAGCTTCCACTCTACAGCAACATATCTCCCACACATCATTAGGTATCAATGTAAAACACCCCAAATATAAAATCCTGGGTCCACTGAACAGTTTGATGCCCAATATGAATAGATGTACCCAAGCACGTGGCATAGGAGGCCCCAAAAGGAAGACCCCCCGTTTGTTCTGTCATTTCAGATACTGCAAAATCAACACATTTACATCGTTTTGGGGGGCGGCAAAGGTAGAAAAAAGTATGTTCACCCCAGAAAACCATATATTTTCGGAAAGTACACATTCCCCTGAATCCAAATTGGGTATGCATGTCTTTCTACACCAAAGTACCAAGCGGCAAACCATTTCTAAAGTTGGTGATTTTGGCGACATTTCCAAAAATCACTTAAAAATTTCTACCCTGCAGCATCGTATTACCCACATACTTTTAGGTATCAAGACAAATCACCCCAAATATGAAAGCCTAGGGTCCTCTGAACAGTTTGATGCCCAATATGTATAGGTGTACCCAAGCAAGTGGCATATAGAGGCCTGAAAAGGAAGACCCCCATATGGTCTGTCATTTCAGATACTTCAAAATCAACACATTTACATCGTTTTGAGGGGGGCAAATGTAGAAAAAAGTAAGTTCACCCCAGAAAACCATATATTTTCGGAAAGTACACATTGCCACGAATCTAAATTGGGTATGCATGTCTTTGTACTCCAAAGTACCAAGCCGCAAATCATTCCTAAACTTGGTGATTTTGGTGACATTTCCAAAAATCACTTAAAAATGTCTACCCTGCAGCATCGTATTTCCCACATACTTTTAGGTATCAAGAGAAATCACCCCAAATATGAAAGCCTAGGGTCCTCTGAACAGTTTGATGCCCAATATATATAGGTGTACCCAAGCACGTGGCATATAGGGGCCCCAAAAGGAAGACTCCCATATGGTCTGTCATTTGAGGTACTGCAAAATCAACACATTTACATCGTTTTGGGGGGGGGCAAAAGTAGAAAACAGTAAGTTCACCCCAGAAAACCATATATTTTCGGAAAGTACACATTCCAACGAATCCAAATTGGGTATGCATGTCTTTCTACGCCAAAGTACCAAGCCGCAAATCATTCCTAAATTTGGTGATTTAGGTGACAATTCCAAAAATCACCTCAAAATATCTACCCTGCAGCATCGTATTACCCACATACTTTTAGGTATCAAGACAAATCACCCCAAATATGAAAGCCTAGGGTCCTCTGAACAGTTTGATGCCCAATATGTATAGGTGTACCGAAGCATGTGGCATATAGGGGCCCTAAAAGGAAGACCCCCATATAGTCTGACATTTCAGGTACTGCAAAATCAACACATTTACATTGTTTTGGGGGGGCAAAAGTAGAAAACAGTAAGTTCACCCCAGAAAACCATATATTTTCGGAAAGTACACATTCCCACGAATTCAAATTGGGTATGCATGTCTTTCTACGCCAAAGTACCAAGCCGCAAATCATTCCTAAATTTGGTGATTTAGGTGAAATTTCCAAAAATCACCTCAAAATATCTACCCTGCAGCATCGTATTACCCACATACTTTTAGGTATCAAGACAAATCACCCCAAATATGAAAGCCTAGGGTCCTCTGAACAGTTTGATGCCCAATATGTATAGGTGTACCGAAGCATGTGGCATATAGGGGCCCTAAAAGGAAGACCCCCATATAGTCTGACATTTCAGGTACTGCAAAATCAACACATTTACATTGTTTTGGGGGGGCAAAAGTAGAAAACAGTAAGTTCACCCCAGAAAACCATATATTTTCGGAAAGTACACATTCCCACGAATTCAAATTGGGTATGCATGTCTTTCTACGCCAAAGTACCAAGCCGCAAATCATTCCTAAATTTGGTGATTTAGGTGAAATTTCCAAAAATCACCTCAAAATATCTACCCTGCAGCATCGTATTACCCACATACTTTTAGGTATCAAGACAAATCACCCCAAATATGAAAGCCTAGGGTCCTCTGAACAGTTTGATGCCCAATATGTATAGGTGTACCGAAGCATGTGGCATATAGGGGCCCTAAAAGGAAGACCCCCATATAGTCTGACATTTCAGGTACTGCAAAATCAACACATTTACATTGTTTTGGGGGGGCAAAAGTAGAAAACAGTAAGTTCACCCCAGAAAACCATATATTTTCGGAAAGTACACATTCCCACGAATTCAAATTGGGTATGCATGTCTTTCTACGCCAAAGTACCAAGCCGCAAATCATTCCTAAATTTGGGGATTTAGGTGAAATTTCCAAAAATCACCTCAAAATATCTACCCTGCAGCATCGTATTACCCACATACTTTTAGGTATCAAGACAAATCACCCCAAATATGAAAGCCTAGGGTCCTCTGAACAGTTTGATGCCCAATATGTATAGGTGTACCGAAGCATGTGGCATATAGGGGCCCTAAAAGGAAGACCCCCATATAGTCTGACATTTCAGGTACTGCAAAATCAACACATTTACATTGTTTTGGGGGGGCAAAAGTAGAAAACAGTAAGTTCACCCCAGAAAACCATATATTTTCGGAAAGTACACATTCCCACAAATTCAAATTGGGTATGCATGTCTTTCTACGCCAAAGTACCAAGCCGCAAATCATTCCTAAATTTGGTGATTTAGGTGAAATTTCCAAAAATCACCTCAAAATATCTACCCTGCAGCATCGTATTACCCACATACTTTTAGGTATCAAGACAAATCACCCCAAATATGAAAGCCTAGGGTCCTCTGAACAGTTTGATGCCCAATATGTATAGGTGTACCGAAGCATGTGGCATATAGGGGCCCTAAAAGGAAGACCCCCATATAGTCTGACATTTCAGGTACTGCAAAATCAACACATTTACATTGTTTTGGGGGGGCAAAAGTAGAAAACAGTAAGTTCACCCCAGAAAACCATATATTTTCGGAAAGTACACATTGCCACGAATCTAAATTGGGTATGCATGTCTTTCTACGCCAAAGTACCAAGCCGCAAATCATTCCTAAATCTGGTGATTTAGGTGAAATTTCCAAAAATGACCTCAAAATATCTACTCTGCAGCATCGTATTACCCACATACTTTTAGGTATCAAGAGAAATCACCCCAAATATGAAAGCCTAGGGTCCTCTGAACAGTTTGATGCCTGATATGTATAGGTGTACCCAAGCACGTGGCATATAGGGGCCCTAAAATGAAGACCCCTCCTTGTATGTTCTGTCATTTCAGGTACTGCAAAATCAACACATTTACATCGTTTTGGGGGGGGCAAAGGTAGAAAAAAGTAAGTTCACCCCAGAAAACCATATATTTTCGGAAAGTACACATTCCCACGACTCTAAATTGGGTATGCATGTCTTTCTACTACAAAGTACCAAGCCGCAAACCATTCCTAAATTTGGTGATTTTGGGGACATTTCCAAAAATGACTTCAAAATTTCGACCCTGCAGCATCGTATTACCCACATACTTTTAGGTATCAAGACAAATCACCCCAAATATGAAAGCCTGGGGTCCTCTGAACAGTTTGATGCCCAATATGTATAGGTGTACCCAAGCACGTGGCGTATAGGGGCCGCAAAACGAAGACCCCCATATGGTCTGTCATTTCAGGTACTGCAAAATCAACACATTTACATTGTTTTGAGGGGGGCAAATGTAGAAAAAAGTAAGTTCACCCCAGAAAACCATATATTTTTGGAAAGTACACATTCCCACGAATTCAAATTGGGTATGCATGTCTTTCTACGCCAAAGTACCAAGCCGCAAATCATTCCTAAATTTGGTGATTTAGGTGACATTTCCAAAAATCACCTCAAAATATCTAACCTGAAGCATCGTATTACCCACATACTTTTAGGTATCAAGAGAAATCACCCCAAATATGAAAGCCTAGGGTGCTCTGAACAGTTTGATGCCCGATATGTATAGGTGTACCCAAGCACGTGGCATACAGGGGCCCCAAAAGGAAGACCCCCATATAGTTGTCATTTCAGGTACTGCAAAATCAACACATTTACATCGTTTTGGGGGGGGCAAAAGTAGAAAACAGTAAGTTCACCCCAGAAAACCATATATTTTCGGAAAGTACACATTCCAACGAATTCAAATTGGGTATGCATGTCTTTCTACGCCAAAGTACCAAGCCGCAAATCATTCCTAAATTTGGTGATTTAGGTGACATTTCCACAAATCACCTCAAAATATCTACCCTGCAGCATCGTATTACCCACATACTTTTAGGTATCAAGACAAATCACCCCAAATATGAAAGCCTAGGGTCCTCTGAACAGTTTGATGCCCGATATGTATAGGTGTACCGAAGCATGTGGCATATAGGGGCCCTAAAAGGAAGACCCCCATATAGTCTGACATTTTAGGTACTGCAAAATCAACACATTTACATTGTTTTGGGGGGGCAAAAGTAGAAAACAGTAAGTTCACCCCAGAAAACCATATATTTTCGGAAAGTACACATTCCAACGAATCCAAATTGGGTATGCATGTCTTTCTACGCCAAAGTACCAAGCCGCAAATCATTCCTAAATTTGGGGATTTAGGTGACATTTCCAAAAATCACCTCAAAATATCTACCCTGCAGCATCGTATTACCCACATACTTTTAGGTATCAAGACAAATCACCCCAAATATGAAAGCCTAGGGTCCTCTGAACAGTTTGATGCCTGATATGTATAGGTGTACCCAAGCACGTGGCATACAGGGGCCCCAAAAGGAAGACCCCCATATAGTCTGTCATTTCAGATACTGCAAAATCAACACATTTACATCTTTTTGGGGGGGGCAAAAGTAGAAAACAGTAAGTTCACCCCAGAAAACCATATATTTTCGGAAAGTACACATTCCAACGAATCCAAATTGGGTATGCATGTCTTTCTACGCCAAAGTACCAAGCCACAAATCATTCCTAAATTTGGTGATTTAGGGGACATTTCCAAAAATCACCTCAAAATATCTACCCTGCAGCATCGTATTACCCACATACTTTTTGGTATCAAGACAAATCACCCCAAATATGAAAGCCTAGGGTCCTCTGAACAGTTTGATGCCCAATATGTATAGATGTACCCAAGCACGTGGCATATAGGGGCCCCAAAAGGAAGACCCCCATATGGTCTGTCATTTCAGGTACTGCAAAATCAACACATTTACATCGTTTTTGCGGGGGCAAAAGTAGAAAACAGTAAGTTCACCCCAGAAAACCATATATTTTCGGAAAGTACACATTCCAACGAATCCAAATTGGGTATGCATGTCTTTCTACGCCAAAGTACCAAGCCACAAATCATTCCTAAATTTGGTGATTTAGGTGACATTTCCAAAAATCACCTCAAAATATCTACCCTGCAGCATCGTATTACCCACATACTTTTAGGTATCAAGACAAATCACCCCAAATATGAAAGCCTAGGGTCCTCTGAACAGTTTGATGCCCAATATGTATAGATGTACCCAAGCACGTGGCATATAGGGGCCCCAAAAGGAAGACCCCCATATGGTCTGTCATTTCAGGTACTGCAAAATCAACACATATACATAGTTTTGGGGGGAGCAAAGGTTAAAAAAAAGTGCATTCACCCCAGAAAACCATATATTTTCGGAAAGTACACATTCCCACGAATCCAAATTGGGTATGCGTGTCCTTGTACTCCAAAGTACCAAGCCGCAAGCCTTTCCTAAATTTGGCGATAAAAGCAACAGTTTTTACATTTTTGAAAATTGCCTAAAAATATTGCAATTGGCCGCATTTATCTCACCCAATTTCTTACATACAATTCTAAAACACCATAAATACTGATGCCAAGGGTCAATTGAACCGTTTGATGCCCAATATGCATTGATATACCAAGGCAGCTGGCATGTGCGGACCCAAAATGAAAATAGTGCATATGATTTTTCTCCGCTGCCGATTCGCCTTCTGTGAACATAGACCCTTGACTTCATATTATATGCCTCAAGACCCTGCTAACAGCAAAGACCCCCCCAAAACCATATATTTTTGGAAAGTACACATTCTGACGAATCCAAAAAAGATAAAGACGTCTTTCTACACCAAACTGCAAAGCTTTTCTAAACGCAGAGGTTTTTACATTTCTGAAAATCGCCTAAAATTGTTGCAGTTTGCCGCATTTATCACACACAATGTTTTACGTATAAAGAAAAATCACCCTAAATATGGACGTCAGAGGTCTACTAAATAGTTTGATGCCCAATATGCATAGATTTACCAAAGTATGTGGCGTGTACGGACCCCAAATGAAAAACATGCCTATGAATTTTCACGCTAGCCAACTAAGCTGCAGAAAAGAGAGCCCCAACTGTGCGTTATGTGCCATAAGACCCCAAAACTGTAAAAAGACCCCCAGAAACCCATATATTTTTGGAAAGCATATATTCTGGCGAATCAAACTAAGTAAAATAAATCTTTCTATACCAAAGCACCAAACAGCAAAACTATACTAAAGATACATAAGGAACAATAATGCATGGATAAAATTGCAATAAAACCACAAAAATAGCGTAAATCAATGAAATAACAAAATAATTGATCCGGCAGCGTAATTAGTGGCCGAAATCGATTATCCAATAGTCACGCTGTCAAAATAACATGCTTTTAGGCAAAACAAACAGTACAATGAATAAGTAAAAAAAAAAAAAAAAACCCCTGCTTGTGAGTTTTTGTGTATACATATTTGTGCACTAATAAAAGTTGTCTGAGTGTGCAAATACATGTAATTAAGTGTAAATAAGTGTACAAAATCGACTAAGTGTGCTAAAATAAAAAAATAAAAAATAAAAAAACACAAATTTTTACTAAAATGTTCATCTAAGTGTATAAATGTACTGTAGGTATGTGTAAGTGCAGGTAAGTGTGTAAAAAAAAGTGCACTTACCGTTTTTGTAGCAGGAGGATCGCTGGAACCGAAGGACGACTCCTGGCAGCGTGTCTGCAGAGTTACTGCGCAGCAGGAAGTGACTGGGCGCGTGGTGCGACGAGGAGGAGGTAAGCCAGCAGCAGCAGCGCTTACATTGCGCTTCTGCTACTTTGAAGTCGGATCTGCGACAATCGCGTCGCAGATCCGACTTGACAGCCCCCCAGCCACGTTGCCCAGGGGGCTGTCTACCCTCCTGACTCTCTGCAGAGGCGGCAAAAGCCGCCGATGCAGAGAGAAGGGCTCAGCTGCAAAAGAACGTACGAGGTACGTTCTTGGCAGCCTGAGCCCTGAACCGCCAGCACGTACGCCGTACGTGCTTGGCGGTTAAAGGGTTAAAGTTTTATGGACGTCTTTATTAGAGATGTTGGTGCAAATGCTTGAAGTGGCCACTTTTTATTACAAATGTCCAAGGAACCTAAATAAAAACAAAAGAGATCATATAATGCCCCAGACATGAATCCAATGTAAAATGAATGTTCCATGGCCCTCAAATGTCTGGGGAACAATTTGAACCCAAAAAAGTCGCCCGCGTTTCTTCAACTTCATTGCATTTTCGGTAGACAGGATATGATGTAGGTGGCAGAAGATTGAGGAAGATCTAGCTTCTTTTTAGCACTTCGCCTGGTCTGAGGTGGCAAAGTCAACTCTGGTGAAAAAGGTAAAGTTCAGTAAAATCCGCACTTTAGTAAATTTGCGGAGCAATGGCCAGACGAAAAGTCGCCTGGCAATAGAGTGCGAACGCTAGTGACGGTCTCTTTCACTAGCAAATTGTCTTCTGCGTCTGTTAGTGATTTGGCGAAGTCCCTGCGGATTGGATTTCTGGCAAATTTTCGCTAGCGCCATTTCGCCCTTTAGTTAATGTACCCCACTGAGGGGAAAGCATCACTAAACATAAACCTCACAATGGGAAAGTCTTGACACCCATTAACTAGAGAAAGCCCCACAAAAAAATTACAGCAGTACAATTTTCCATTATTCTTTGTTCATTATTTTTTTTTTCTGTATTGAAATTCATGCTGGTCTTAAAATACTAATAAAAGCCTAATTTGCAATACACATTTCTTCTTTGTCCTGAATGGTATTACAATTCATTTACCCAATAATTAGATGTTTCATTGAATAGGCTATAGTTTTATTTTATTCATTTGGTGTTTTCCATTAAAGTTTCAAGATTACTGAAAACCCATAATAAATTCTGTGCTGAATATTTGCAACTAGGAGTGTAAGCAGGATTTTCCACAAACTGTTAGGTTGGATTTCTTCATTTTTCGATCCTGCATCGGAATGTTGCACTCAGTTGGGTGTATGTATTTGCTTTGATTTTCTCAATGGTCACAGCATGTGCCAAAAATAATTTTTAAGAAAATCATATTGACACATCGTTTTTTTGCTGTAATTAGAGCGCATATGTTCAAAATATATATTATTTTAATTGCTGTGTTGAAACATTTCCAACACTTTAAACTCAGCTTGTGTTTTGGTGGTAAAGTTTGATGTTTGTAATTATAGAAAAAAAAGGCTACAAAGTTTGGCGCATTTTTACAAATGTCAGTGTCCTCTTAACTTGAAGAGAACTGCCTCATTTAGATTGTAGGGACACATGAACATCTCTTTACACATGGATGCAAGCTATTAACTGTAAAAATACAAATGTTAGCAGTTTCCATAATGCCATACAAAGCACATATAAAAGAAAACAGTAGGTTTATAAAGGGGCCCCCGAAACAAATCCAAAGGGTTATGTGGAGGGGACATGACGGGGGGATGAATAGGGCCCTATGAGAGAATTGGATTATGGGGATTGTAGTTTGAGCAGGGGTAACAGAGGGTATAATAAGATAGGATAAAGAAAAGGGGGCAGACATTTTGTACCTGAAGTTGGAGACAGCTCCCTCCCACCAGCCCAGGGGTTACGGGACCAAGGGGATGGTTGTGATGATTATGTAGTCGTAGCTATATGGGGGCGTGGTGGGCTGCACTATGGGTAGCCAAAAAGGGAAAAAGAATTGGAAGGAGGCAGTTCAAGTCTGAGTAAGCCTTGGGGGGTAGGCCCAGTTAGGTGCCACAGTATGTGGGGGTGTTGGGAACTAGTCTCAGGTTCGAAATAAAAGCAGGATGTTGTATTTATTTTGATACATGCAGCCTGCAATGGTTTATGTATTGGTTAAGAATATCATTATGTGTGGTTAATAATTTGTATGTTTAAGGGATTGTTATTTACAGTAATGTATAATAAAAGAAGCTGCAGCCTTTCTACCCAGATTTATTGGTTTGGTGTCAGTATTGGGAAAGAAGAAAAGGGCCCGGACATTGAGGATCCACAAGTCATTACTCCACCCAAACATGAAAGTACTTCCCCGTTGGCCAATATTTCAAATTTAGATCTAACTACACATATTCTAAATGTATTCTGAGGCAATCAATGTAAAAAGCCATAGGATAAAACGCTGACCCACTCCCACCCACCACTATTAAGTATGCCTGTCAATGGGTGGATTTTGGTGCAAAAATGTGAAAGTATGCATTTTCAAGTGTGCCTCTGTCCTAAAAACATATGAGAGAGTAAAGATGTCCACACAATTGGATGATTTCCATGTTAAACCATCATTTAAACCCCATACTTTATAACTAATTTATATGACATTTTTACTTCTCATTAAAATAGTCACATTACTTTATTACATATATTACTTTGGGTTCCATGGTGCAATAACTGCAGAAAAGACAATAGCGTTTTTGAACCTTAACTGATCAGTTTTTTTTAATCATGGGAACAGTATGCAGGCCCGGATTTGTGGAAAGGCCACCTAGGCCCGGGCCTAGGGCGGCATACCATGTTTTATTAGTATACTTTTAATTTAGCCAACCCAATTCCTTCATTGAGCCGCCTATTTAATTCTTCTGGCCAGAAAACTAATTACACAACAAAATTTTAATTTACCTCCATGCTGCGACAATAATTATTATTATTTTTTTAATATTACAATTTGTATCTAACCAAAATCAGGGTGGGTACAAATCTGGAGAGCATGGTGGCGATGTTCCTCCTTCCACGATCCTCAGCAACTGACAGGTAAGCTTGCCACAAACCACCTTTTATACCTCTTTTGTCCCGGTCACGTGTCTTCCTTCGACCAATCAACTTCCTTTCTTCACAGCTGCCGCTCGAGACCTGCAATCAAGACTGAGACTACGCAGACTACATTTTACTAGTGATCGGCGAATCAAAAAAAACAGACGCCGGCATCAAAAACGGAAGCTGGCATCAAAAAACGAGACGCCAGAGCCATTTCACAAATTTTTCACAGTTTCACGGGAAATTCGTGAATTTTCGGCGAAACATCCCAAATTTCAGCCACCCTCCCATGCCGACTATTAAGTATTATACATACTTAAGCCGCACATTCTAACAGACTAATTTACATATAGAGTAATGTTTGGCCATTGTGGTAAAAGGCTATATTGGTCCATAATCTCATACTAAATGTGGTCATGTTGAGTGTTAATTATGCAACCTATGGGCCATACTTAGTAAGTAATCTCTAACCACAATAGAAAGCAATACAAAGCAGCCCCTGACCCACAGTTATCCCTTTAAAATGTACAATGGCTAGTCGAGCAATTACAATTGCCAATATGAGTAACATTTGTGGTTTAAACACCAGTGTTAAGAGCAGTGATTAAAATGCCCCCTGACCTAATTTTAAGAGTAATTGTTAAAAGGGGAAACATTTACTACAGGTCTAGATGGCAAGGGAATCTACTCAAGGTCCAAATTTAAGAATAATCAGGTCATGTTTCCCTTCAAAATACATGCATTATAAATAGGGTGGGAAAACACACATGCACACTTACTTTCCCATAAATAGTTGCATTTAAGCATGTTATCTTCTATGTATGAATATTTTTGTATGTTTCACTTCCTATCATATTATATTGGAAATAATCATAATGGAGACATATATATAGCAATGTACATCGGAGAGCATTTACACAAATGACATTGCAATTTCAATTATTTTACAAAACAAAAACAGTTTCCATAAAAAAGGCATACCGTAATAGTTCCTCCTTGGCATTAACACAAATGCTCTGTCTTAATGGCTGATGTACCGGCCTTAAAATGCACCGTGCATGTTGTTTGCTTTTTTGTATTATGCCATTTTCCTTATCAGGTGAAGCATTAAGTATCTTTTTATGACATACTTTGGGCCCACATCTATTGCTAAATATGAGCCCTTTCTTTAACAGCTTGTTCAGACTCCTGATTGCTTGCTTGTCCGCTGCTTGGAATTTCAAATGAAAGTCATGTAATCCACAGAATGTAAATCAGCTGGAAACAGGCAGAAAAATAAAGAGGTGATTTTTAATCTCTGCATCTGTCAGGAAGGAAGCTATTGCTCCATCTGTGAGTGAGAGCGGCAAAGTTCCTCCGAGTATAGGGCGCTGCAACTATCCTGCTGCTCAGCAGTGCAATCATCTGTTGTTTATACTATCATGCTAATTATCAGCACTGATAACTTGGCTGATTTAGCTTGTGTTAATAGTTTCAAGCAAATATACAACCGTAAGGGTTCTTACTGACGAGCGGTTGAAGCTGCGTGCATTACGTTTTTTTCAATGGGGCCGTACTCACGCAGGCGCGTGTAGGGGCCGAATGCAGGTTGAGACGCAACATGCTGCATTCTTCCTGCGTTCGGCTCCTACACGTGCCTGTGTGAGTACAGCCCCATTGAAAAAAGCTTAATGTGTCAACTCCTGCGCTCCCCTGCGGCTGGACGCTGAAAAACGGAACGCAGGGGAGCGCAGCTTCAACCGCTCGTCAGTAAGAGCCCTAACATGGCTTCAATATAATTTATGACTTCAGATCCATACAGCTCAGCACAGACTGAAAGAAAAAAAGGCACATATCTTTCAGTGTATAGATTGTAACATTAGTGTTAGAACCGTACTTAACGAATACTTTATTTATTTTTGCTTTACCTGCATATGTTATCAGTTATCCAGTGGAACTGAAAAATGAAGAGAGAGTACAGCTCCTCAGCAACATACACACATCACTGAAAAATGCTTAGCTTTCTAATTTTGCAAAAAGCTATTTGCTGCTACCACTATCAGCACCCCAAAGCATTCAATTGCTTGATGGACACTGGGAAATATAGTCTTATAACAGCTAGAGGGTTTAGTTTGAAGATCCTTGATGCATATACTTACCATATCAACAAGAGGTATACCATATTATATTTTTTGCCTAAATCTGACTCCTACAGCAGCTCTTGTAATGCTAAGAGCCCTTTTTGCACTACCCTTCAACCAACCACATCTGAAGTAGTACCCCATAATTATTTAATAACAAAACAGTTTTTATAGCTATAGACTTGCAGCTTTTTTTATTGAGTGGTAACTGTACTGTCTAGCCCCAATATATTGTTAACCCCACATAATCTACAGCAGAGGTCCATCATTTTTTTTTACCCATGAGCCACATCCAAATGTTAAAAGAGTTGGCAACACACCATGAAAATGTTCCTGGGGGTGACACATAAGGCCTGTGATTGTCTATTTGGAAGAACCTATATGAACTGGCAGCCTCCGGGAGGCTCTGTTTGGCAGTACACCTGTTGTTTTGTAACTAAAATTTGCCTCCAACCCAAGAATCAAAAAACCTACTTTGAGGACACTGGGAGTAACATGCAAGGGATTGTTGAGCAACATCTTACTCATGAGCCATTGGTTGGGGATCACTGATCTACAGTAAATAAGGTAACTGGTAGTTCTGCTGCCTAGGAGACTCATCCTTGTTCCTATGTTCTATGGCGTAAACAACATTGTTACGTTGTTTAATGTGTCCCTGTAACACTAGAGTGTTGGCTACAAAATAGCTTTATTTTCTGTCTGGTCTATTAGTTACAGAAGTTCCATCTAGAATGTCACACCGACAACATATACTTATACGATGAATTGTTCCTGTTGGGTGTCCACCCTAGAGACCTCCTGCTGTTATTGCCCTTCAGTTCCCAACATCTTGAAAGATGAAGTGCCACAGGTTGAGCATCTGCTATAGACAGTCAAATCTTATTCAATGCTATTTAGAGCCTTTGGGGAGTCTCATTTGTCCATATTTGCAGATGACTGACCTTCTGTAAGGATAGTTTTATTTACCATATCACTATTATATTATAAAAGTCTGTTTTAACCAATGAAATCATAAAATATACCACACCATGTATATCTCTGTGTATTACTCGAAATGCTACTGGAACCTGTAGCTGCTAGGTGGAACCCAAAGGTAACATACGCTTCTGTTACCCTAGGAACCAATACTTTGCTCTGTCCAAAGAGGCCATTTCCCAGGATAATGGGGATAGATCAGTTTCATCTTGAACAAATATACAAAATATCCTTTGTCACACAGGATCTGATCTGAAATACATGGCTGAGCATTCATTTGTTTAAAGTACCTTTGGTTACTAAAGACATCAAATATCATTGGGAATTATTTTTTTTAACAGCACTGAAGAATTAAACCAAGACCAAGAGGAGAGTGAAAGAGGGGGATAGAAAGGGGCTCGGGAGAGTGAGAGAGAGAGAGTCAGGTTAAGCTCAAAGGCAGAGAGAGTGAAATGGACCAGATTATACAAAATTAAAAAGCAAATGCGAGCAGACAATTTGTGCCGAGTGATTGCAAGCAATTACAGCCCGGCTTTTCTGGGAGGAAGGGTGCATTATTTTAGCTTAAAAGGAGACTTTATTCATTCCTGATCAGCTTCTACTGCCATTCTCTTTTATTCTTGGCTATCAATTTAAAAATAAATAAATAAATCTTTAGATGTTACATTTTCAACCCTGCTGAATGAAACCCTCAGGCGGTGAGTAGGATTTAAACTTCCCGTCCGCTCCTTCTATGGCCCCTGAAAAACCAATTTGTTCATAAAAAAAAAGCAAAAAACATACACACACAGAGCATGTGTTTCTTTTGGAGGATAGCTTCAATCACACTGTAATTGTCAGGCAGAGGGTAGCTTCTGGGAGAAATTATTATTATTATGATGCTTCTAATATTGCCCTATGAATATCACAGCTTGCTAGCAGAGAAAGTCATCATGGAGGTCATTTCACCAGTTGGTGGCAAAAATCTACCAATGACGTTCTGTTACAGGTGCCTTGTGTCAGATGCCTAGGGGAACCAATCATGGCAAGTATTGGGAGAGATATAGTAGGGGCACAATATGGGACACACTATAATAGAAAATGACACTAGCTCTCCTTTCTGATATACATAAAAACTGGTAGGTTTGAATTTTCACAGCTCTAGTTTCAGGTGCCATGAGATGTGTCCCAGAACCCTATGTTTGTTGACCTGTGCCCTTTATTTAGCCTCAGCATACAGGGTACAATATGTAACACCACCTTTCATGGCTGTAGATGTGTCTTAACAACACTTATTCATCTCCTCCAACACAGTGATTTTTTTATACCTAACACACCAAATATTTATACTTATTGTAGCACTTGTATACACTTTCTGCAGTGAAACATCTCCATAAAGCAGTTGCTTTACATCGTAGGTACACACTGCCCATGAAATATCCTGATTATAATGTTTTATAAATATTACATTATTAACAATATATATATAATTCAGTCTTTAAGTTTGTGACTTAGATAAGTCTTTTCTTGCCTTGCTCAAAACTCATTTGCCTTGTTAGGATCAAATACCTTGGTTATACTTATCATGCAACACTATTTAGGAAGGCTTCATGGCTAAACCCTGAACACAAATCTAAAAAAAAAGGTTTTAGATGTTTGCATTTATGTAGCAAGAAATCACAATTTGCCATTTGATCACTTCTTATATTTACAGGCACTATATATTATTTCATATGCTGGTGGCTCATATTTTGAATTTGAAACCAGTGAATCTTTTTTTTTCTCTCCTGTGATCTTCCTCGGCTCTGATTCCAAGTCTGCCTTGCTGAACAACAAAGCAATGTCCTTTCACCCCCCTATCCAGAGCACTAGTAATGAATCCTTGCAAAACCCGTTAACCTATTCTGCAGCAGAAGGGCCAGTAACATGTTCTCTAACAGTATCAATTCAGTTTTACATTTCAGGAGCATAATGCACCAATCCAGCATCAGATTCTCTGTCCCTATGTTAGGACTTAACAACGGCCTTCTCTTTATCTTGATTAGACATTCATTTCTTCCGTGGGTCACAGTGGTGGTGAGGTCACAGGGCAAGCATCCCACCTTCGCTTGGAGATATGCAGGGCCCCTCTCTACTTACTAATTAGAAATGCAATCTCACAAGGAGTGAGCCTGTCTGCCAACGTCCCTCACTCAAAATGATTTATTAGCAATTTGTACAAATGGAGAAAATGAGATTTCTGATTTCAGTGCCATTTCAGCAATGAGATGATTGAAAGACACCGTGGCCTGGGTGAATATGGAGATTTTTGTCCCTAAACATATGTGAAAAAAGCAGCCATTTTAATCTGAAATCCCAGATATATGACACTTACCATTGCCATCAACTATTAGGTCATACATAACGTTAGTACTGATGTCACCCAATTGGCTTGATCAAACTTTGAGGTTACTACCTGCAGTAGTAAATGTGAGCAATAAATATATCCTGTTACATATGAATATCAAATCAAGCAAACTGAGTGTAATCTTTAGAGAATATCACCCTGGGCAGCATTTGCATAACATCTTCATTGTAGGAACTCCTGTGCTATGACATGTTGGGGCCGATTCACTGAATTCGAGTGAAGGGTTCGAATTTAAAAAAAATTCGAATTTTGAAGTTTTTTTGGGCTACTTCGACCATTGAATGGGCTACTTCGACCTTCGACTACGAAAATCGAACGATTCGAACTAAAAATCGTTCGACTATTCGACCATTCGATAGTCGAAGTACTGTCTCTTTAAGAAAAACTTCGACCCCCTACTTCGGCAGCTAAAAGCTACCGAAGTGAATGTTAGCCTATGGGGAAGGTCCCCATAGGCTTGCCTGGGATTTTTTGATCGAAGGATTTTCCTTCGATCGTTGGATTTAAATCCTTCGAATCGTTTGATTCAAAGGATTTAATCTTTCGATCGAATGAAAAATCCTTCGATCGCAGGATTTGCGCAAAATCGTTCGACTTCGATATTCGAAGTGGAACGATTTTAGTTCCTAGTCGAATATCGAGGGTTAATTAACCCTCGATATTCGACCCTTCGTGAATCGGCCCCGTTGTGTGCACTTAAACAACATGCTGTTAGATCAGTAACATTTAAGTCTTTATCAGGGCTATTAAATCTCTTGTTCAACTCTAGTTCCCAGCATCTGCTGACAACCAAAGGACCATTAGGAATACCAGAAGGTATAGTTCAATAAAAGCTGCAGGTAGAACTAAATAACAAGTATCAATACAGGCTATTATATAGGCCTTTATCTGAAATAGTTTGGCATATCCAGGAATGCACAACCTGTCACGCTAACTGTTTTTTTTTTTTAAAAAAAATAAAATAACTGGCATTCTGGGTGCTGTGAAAAACTACACATCCCAAGTGCAAACAGTCCTTAATAAAAGAATATCTGACACATTCATATTTTCCTTTGCCTATGATTAAGGGCATAAGAGCCCATTTTTAAGAGAAGCCAATAAAGACTATTATTTCATGGAGTATGTGCTGCTGTCTACATTTTGAGAAACATTTTGAGAAACATGTTGGAAACACTTGAGGACTTGCAACATCTCCTAATGCAAATGGTGAGCTTGGAGTGGCTGAATTCTGTTGCCTATTTTAACATTTTCTTTTGCCCATTTCTGCCTATCATGCAAAATGCAATTACAATAAAGGGGATTTATTTAAAAAAATGTGTTGGTTTTGCTACCAATAAGACTTCATCATTTTGTTTTTTTGCCCTGGAACCCTTTCCTCACTGAGCAGAGAAAAACGCCTCGATTAAAAGGAAAAACAAATATATATGGAAAGTAATTTCTGCTAGGGCAAGATTATCATGCAGCTTCTCCCCATGGTAGTCTATGGGGTAAGTTATGAAAACACTGCAAACTCTACTGTCAAAAGTAGAGTTTGCAGCCTGTAAAAGTGAATAGAGAGCTAGGAAGTTCCTCCTGTGAATTGTCATGAACTCTATTTTCACTTTTTGATAAATCTGCTCTCATTATAAGAGAAATGAGTTATATATGAGCAAACTATTATTATTTTGTTTGAAATATTGTGAAGTAGCTGGCAGGAAGCTTTAATGGTAAAGGATCTCTTGGTAGTTTTCAGGTAGATCTTCATTTTTGCATAAAATAAAATATCCAACTGTTGCTACTTCAATGATAAGCACAGACCGCCTGTGGTTGCATGGTTCCATAGCAATGGCTGCATTCTTACACTTGCAGGAAGCATGTGGAAGGCTCTTCCAATATTGCCAATCACAGTTGACCTCAAAGGGCATGAACTGTGACCCATGACTGCTTTAGTTAAAAGGAAGAAAAATGACGTCCAGGGACCATGGTAAGGTCCACTAGTCAACTGACTGTTGTGAGAGTCTCTAAAAATTATATAGCTGTTCTAAAAATGACTTTTAAATTGCCTGAAAATACACCTTAATACATTCAGGCAATGCTTGTTGGTGAGCCAGAGGCAAGTCATTGGACGAATGGCAATTTGATTTTAGCATGCATATGTTCTGCACATGGACCCAGGTTACTAAGACAGTAAACCTAGCAACAACTACTAACTGCAACCATTCTCATGGCCTCTTTTCACATTATGAAAACATGAAGCAGATGCACACATGTAATTAGCTGATTCTTTTTTCCAAACCATACATAGCCCCAGTAGGACATAAACAAAAACACATAAATAAATGTAAACTTGGATAACACAGAAGGTGTGCATTTCATGCATTGTAAAGCCAAGCTGAAATAACTTGCATTTGAATATAGATTCCTTTATAGTGAAATCTCAATTTTGTTTACCCTGACTTCAAGGTTGCCCACATTTTATACCAATATGTTTGCTGGTCCCACCAATATATAAGGCATATTACATTTCCCTGATTTTACATTTTTCCTTATTTTACACCATTTTTTTCTGGTCCCCTGAAAAATGTCAAATGGGAGTTCTACTGTTTTTTCTTATAAATTAAATCATAAAAAGGTCCAAAATATAAATGTGCTTAAATATAAACTAAAACATAGTTCTAATTTT
Organism: Xenopus petersii; assembly: GCA_038501925.1. Classification (NCBI taxonomy): domain Eukaryota; kingdom Metazoa; phylum Chordata; class Amphibia; order Anura; family Pipidae; genus Xenopus; species Xenopus petersii. The sequence goes on from CM076679.1 coordinate 43,677,259, forward strand.
GTCACATAGAGGTCCTGCGGAATGCCTAGTGCATCATTTCTATCTTTTATCTGTAGGGAATCCCCCTGTTTGTGTGCCCTTGTGTACCTGCGTAGGTGTAGCTGCTATTGGCATAATTAGTATGCCCTAACTCGTTAAAATTATTTTGTGGATTATTAAAGGGGTGGTTCAACTTTAAGGTTACTTTTAGTATGTTATAGAATGGGCAATTTTAAGGAACTTTTGAATTGGTTTTCATTATTTTTTTTTTTATAGTTTTACAGTTATTTGCTTTCTTCTTCTGACTCTTTGCAGCTTTCATATGGGGGTCACTGATCCCTTCTAAAAAGCTAATGCTCTGTAAGGCTACACATGTATTGTTATCGCTACATTTTATTACTCTTTCTATTCAGGCCTCTCCTATTCATATTCCAGTCTCTTATTCAAATCAATGCATGGTTGCTAGGGGAATTTGGACCTAAGTAACCAGATTGCTTAAGATGCAAACTGGACAAAAGCTAAATAACTCAAAAATTACAAATAATAAAAATTGAAAACTAAATTGTCTCAGAATATCATTCTTTACATCATACTAAAAGTTCATTTAAAGGTGAACAACTGCTTTAATAATTATTAAATGAGAGCATTTTTCATTTTTTTACCCACAATGCAACATATTTTCCTAGGATACAAGTGCAATCAGTGTGGAAACTACTGGGGATTGCACCAGGCCCGCACCCCCTTGGGGCCAGCCAGAGCCTCAAGCACCTGCAAATCTGATGTGAACGTTGCTTCTGGAGCTGTGTCAGTCATAGTTACCTTACTGACTGCAATCATACACAAAGATGTATACCTGTTGGAAGATTGCACACAAATGGGCATCGTTTGAGACTGTGCATTAGGGGCCTCTCAGTGCGACGCATCACTTAGTGGAGTTGTGCCCATCAGCTGCAACGCAATACACCTGTACCATGCACCGCATCATATGTAAAAAAGCATACAAAGCTAATGTACATGGGTATGAGTAGGAACTAGCAGTTTCTGTATGGTGTTTACTGGCTCCTGATAGTGTTCATGTACATATGTGTTATGAAGACCTTAGATTGTAAGCTCCATGGGTGCAGACACTGCTATAATGATGTATAATTTCTATAAGCTGTTTATGTTATTTAGATAAGGTATCATTATAATTCTGCTTCCATTTTGTGTCTGTTATTAATAAGTGAGCCCTATTGGCCTTTGGTTAGAGACGTTTTTGAAGATGCCACACTGATATGAATTGCCAAGGGCAAGGAACAGGCAAAGCTCTAGGGCCACCTTTATTGGTGATGGGGCCATAGGCAAAACACTCTACTGGGGAAAGAAGAGGTTTGAATTATTGATATGAAGTAGAACTGTCTATTTTATGACCCTTTAGCTATTGTTAAGCTGCAACTCCCAGAACCCCCTGACAGCCTTCAGCTGCAGAGCTTTTTACCACCCACTTCCTACATGGAGCCATGCTCTGCATGGTTCCTCGTGGCTTTTTTCTCTGCTTGGACCCTGTTAACAGTTCTCTATGAGAGACAATCATTTTATATTGTTAAGTATACAACAAGACTACCCCCTATGTTTTTTTAATGTCAGCACAGACAAGACAAAGGCACAAGGAATCTCCCTGAAAGAACCACAGCCCTTAGATACAATAGACTAGGTTCATATAGAGCATTTTGCCATCCTAATTCAGCTTTCAAGGGATGCTGCGTGTTGTTGTTCAACGGCTGAATTGCTGCAGGTTAGTCCTCTCTTAAAAAAGCAACTAGCATCCATACACAGCCAAACACTTTACACTAGTCTTTCTCCTGAGTTTATGAAATGCTAAACCCAGTGCCGGATCACTATAGCAGGGTGAGAGGAACAAACACAACAGCCAGACCTCATGATAAGCTCAAGCACAGACAAAAGGTTATATCCCAATCTCCCCTACTCAAACTGCTCCATCACAGGACCAGAATCTGGGAGGTTAAAAGCAGAAATAAGGGGGAGCTGAGGGGAAGCTAATCAACCCTAATTACCATTAGAGAGGAAGAAGTTGCAGGCAGCTGTTTTCCATTCCTGGGATATATGGTATGTAAATGTTCCCCATAGAACTGTCACACTTTCCTTTTTGTGGACACTGAGGGTAACCAAATTAGCCTTTGGCAGCCATGGTAATTGGGAGGTACAGCTCCCATTAGGAGTCCAGCAAATTAGGAAGAATAATGGAGCAATGGCTTTGTTACAAATAATAATGGAAGGACAAAGAGAGAGTGACCTTTTCTTTTGGCTGCGCAGAGCTGTTAACACTGCTCACCTGCAATCAGTACCCAAGTCACAGCAATCCAGAGAGGCTGCTGTCTTCTTCGCAATATTTTTTTAATTCAAGATTGTGGCTATTCAACAGAACCAGTCTCCCTACAATGTCTTATTCTGCCAATCATTGGTGATATATTTATTATTAATGGGGCAGTAACACACTAATATAAAGAAAGATATAATAAAGACATTTTTCAAAAAATGTTCCAAGGCCGTCTTACGTTTCCTATTTCAGAGACGCTGCTAAATAATATTCTCAAGGGCACAGTGATGTAAACAGTGGGTTCAAGACAGAATCATGGACCACTGTGTATTCATTTAATTCAGAGGTGTAGTTGATTTGTAACTTTTCTAGTGTTAAAGAGATACATTAACCAAAAGCATTGAGGTGCACCAAGGATTTTAGACCCCTTTTCACTCCAGAAGCTCTTTGCTGCTCTTTGCTCTTTTTTATTATCTATCATAACAAAGTCTTTGAATGCTATTTATATATTTGCCTGATGCCTTTTGATTACCTTTCTTACTACCCTGTTCCTATATGAGGGGGCTGCCATATTTGTGCAGCAGGAGTCTGTTAGCATTAGAAACTCTAACTGACAGGTTAAGAAGGGACAGTCATGTTGGCAAAACAAGTTTAGGAACTTCAAGTAACAATTACTTACAAAAGCAGAACTATCAGTGAAAAACAATCAACATGACCTATAGGTAACTTTTAATGTAGATTAATATTTTGTATCAGTATCACTTTGAGATATGGTGATCCAAATTATGGAAAGACCTGAAATCTGGAAAACCCGTGGTTCCATGCATTCCGGCTGAATCCTATACCTGAATGCTTCCCATTTTTCCCATAAGGAATTTTGGTGTAACATATTTCACAAATATTTATAAATATGCTCAGTATTGTTACTTAGGGGCAGATGTATTAAGGGTCGAATATTGAGGGTTAATTAACCCTCGATATTCGACTGGCGAATTAAAATTGAAGGATTTTGCGCAATTCATTCGATTGAAGGAATAATCTTCGATCGAACGATTAAATCCTTTGAATCGAACAATTCGAAGAATTTTAATCCAGGATTATCCTTCGACCAGAAAAAAATTGGAAAGCCTATGGGGACCTTCCCCATAGGCTAACATGGACTTCGGTAGCTTTTAGGTGGCGAACTAGGGGGTCGAAGTTTTTTTTTAAAGAGACAGTACTTCGACTATCGAATAGTCGAACGATTTTTAGTTCGAATCCTTAGATTTGAGGTCGAAGTCGTAGTCGAAGGTCGAAGTAGCAAAGTCGAAGGTCGAAGTAGCGAAGTAGCGACGTTTTTTTTCCTCTATTCTTTCACTCGAACTTAGTGAATGGGCCCCTTAGTGTTAAATATCTCTTTAGCCTGTGTCATGGTGCCTTTTTTTGGATACAGAACCTTGTTGTGGTTCTAACATCTTGATAAGAGGTTAAGGTATTTTATTTTCATTAATCGCTGGAGTTTCACAATATATTTGACCTAAACAGTCCAGTTATTGACATATCTATGATACAACAAGGGTTATCTCTATAGAAGGAGCATAATACAGTGTTCCCAAATGTATTAATGGCTTGTGGCAACACATCTGTGGGAGATCCCAATTCCTGCAACATTAAATGAAATGAGAGAAAATTTCCATGTTAGCTGGTTTCTGAAGTCACTTTATATAATGAGAGAAATATCAAAAGACATTTTATAGATAAATGGATTATCCATACTTAGATGGAGACTCATTCACATATGATGTGGATTGTTCTTTTTCCTGATGAATCGCGTCTTATCTAGTTACTAGTTGCACTGGAGAAAGTTGCTGCTGTAGAAAAGGTTTGGCATCATGGTCACAGTCCAATTTATTTAATGCCTTTTTTGCTTTATAATTTTAGTAGTTGAATAAACACAGCAGGTGGGTAAAAGATAATATATAATTATTCAAACAGCCTGGACAAGGTGTACTTTAATAGGAGCAGCACTGCAGGTTTGGCATTACAGGGCTGTAGATAAGGACAAGCTTCTCAAGGGTGTGTATGTGATGGCGGGGGAATAAACCAGACTATGGCAGGTACTAAGGCCAGGAATTTATTTTATTGAATTGAAATTTATTCCACATGGATTAGGTGATGGAGTCTTCTGTGAAGATTATAATATTGAAGGCTAGAGAAAGAGAGAAACAGGGAGAGAAAAGCAAAGGCTTTCTATTATTTGGGACATTGGTGATGCACACAGAGCCAGCCAGAAGATTAAATTAAGTATTATATCTGCTGACCCCATTGCCATGGTAACCGGACAGCAGAAAATATTAATCAAGCTGAGCCTTTTCAGCCGTAGGTACTAGAAATAAATCTGATAAATATAAATATATATGGATATCGTGCACCTCAGCTGCAGCCAAGAGCTGGGAACATTAAGCTTCCAAACGCCTGATGTTGTTGAAATAAATGCATTTAGAGATTCCTCTAATTTTAAAGGGAAAAAAAATGTGTCAAAGGAAGAGAACATCCTCATAGGACAGTCACCTCTGTTCATGGCCCTTTTGCTCTCTTTAGCATTATTTATAATTAAATCTACCTGCAGGACTGCTCATTGTTCTTTAATCCAGGATGCTTAATGGAAATCTTATTCAACCTAAGTAAACAGAATTATAGATACAGTATCTCTGTGCCTTTGATAGAGAAACCTTCTCTGCAATAAGGGCCAACCTGCTGGGGATTCGCCTCTCTCTCTATTCGCAGGTTTCTACCCGCGAGCATAGTGCGCACCTATAAATGTAATGATTTGTCAAAATTAATTTAATAGATAGGAGCTGGAGAGCTAAATGTAAATCTTGCGACAAAGGCAAGGCAAAAATGACCGTAATGCTATAGCAGCCATCTTGTAAATAAACACACTTATGTTTCATCACTTCCTCTGATCCATTTGGGAAGCAGAGAAGAAATCTACTAGCTTTTATGTTGGACGTTACTAAAAGGACATTGTACTAACCAATTATACATTGTGATGAACACAGCAAAATTTGTGTTGAATGACCAGGGTAATCCCATGTCAAGAGACATTCATTTTCATCTGACTCCCTGAAGCACATCCCATTGGACTGTATGACAAATTAAGACTGGGACCATAAATATTGCAGTCTATGATATTTTATCTCTTATGTTTGCAAATTATTTTGCTCTTTGCCACTTTTATAACATTCCCCCAATAATGTGCAAACAGAATTGCAATTTTTTTTTCCGCACTGCGAATGTCCATAAGGGTTTTTTAAATATGGCAAAAAATGCAAATTGCGAATATTCTGCGTTTGAGTTACGCAACAACTTCGGTGATGGAGAAAATATTTAAGTCGACGCTATTTTCACGCACAATAATCCCGCACACTGGGCGCACTCATGCAAACACCCGTCTCATTTGGAGCCATTTGTGAAAATGTATTCACAATCGAATTTGCAAAAACCAGAAAGACAGGCACAGCAGTGCAATATTTTGCGTTCAGGGAAAAAGCATGGGCAATACAACCATTTGTGAATAAATATGACCCCCGGTTAGTTCAAGCAGGGGAAATCTGTCAGCAACTCTCAGCATGATTTTGTTTGCTATTAGGAATAAATGTTTGGTGCAGGAACAAATACATTAGTTTTCAAAAAGAACAGGATACTAATGTGCAAAAAACTGGGGCAGCTAATAGGCTGGCATGTGGGTGGCACATGGGTGCACAAAGTACAGGACTCCCTTGCACAATTAACTGCTGTGCTCTGAACACAACTTATGCAAAGATGCAAAGAGCAGCTGCTTTGTGTAGTGCCAGGTGCAAGCGATATATGCATTTTTAAATTTTGTGCCCATTAGAGACACATAACACTTATGGCTTACATTTATAAACAAAGCCCTAATTAATGAAACACATGTATTAAACATCCTCTACAGCTTACTGGAATTTTTATAATAATGATGGTCCAATTATAATTATGGACACTTGTTTATAAAGTGCCAACATAAATGTAAATATTGAACATGCAGATCACATACAAATAACAATAGCCAATAACCGATACAGGAGTTATTGGGGGCCCTGTCCAAAAGAGCTTTCAATCTGGAGATAATAGATGACAAACATTAAAAATGATTGTTCGGTTCAAATTCTTCATATGAGATTTGGCAATAAGTTTGTAAAATGTCATTTCAAGATTCGTTTTTTTTTTTTTCATGTAGTTACGCAAAATGACCAACCAGACTCTGTAGTGCAGAAATCCCCAACTTTTTTCACCCGTGACGTGAGCCACATTCAAATGTAAAAAGGGTTGGAGAGCAAAATAAGAATGAAAATTGTTCCTGAGGATGCCAACAAAGGGCTGTGATCGATATTTGGTTGCCCCTATGCAGACTGGCACCCTACTGGAGGCTCTATTTGGCAATACAACTGTTTTTTGGATTCCTCCAAGCCTGGAATTCAAAACTAAGCACCTACTTCGAGTCCACTGGAAGCAACATTGAAGGGGTTGGGGAGCAACATGTTGCTCACAAGCTAATGGTTGGGGATCACTGGTGTAGTTTGTAAAATTCTGTTAATGCTGCTTGTGCTGGGCAGTGCTACACAGCTTACACAAATAGTTATTGGCCAGAAATCCATTTGGAGGCTATCCTGACTCTTTATCAAGTACTATACAAACTTGAACCCTATAACACAATTAGGGATTACATTCAGTAAATATTATCATATAATGAATGATGAAATACACAAACAGTATTCTATTTGAATAGGTCTTTCAAGAAAGTCTTGCAATGGCAAAATTCATTCTATGTTATAATATATTGTGGCTCATTCTCTAATATTTTTGCAAAAAACATACATCTGGCAAATTAGCATCATCTTCTAATAATTTTACAGTGAATTTGAAGTAGTGCTAAGATTTCTGCAGTTTGTATAGTGCCATTATAGTACATAATTCATTAAAAAGTCATTTTTTCTGGACTTTTGTATTACATACAGTATATATATTATTCTCTGTATGACATGAGCACACAACACCGTAAATATGATTTTAATAACTCAAGTATATTCATAAGCTCTCATCCCCCCTCCCCCTTCACCCTTGCCATCATTTCTGGACAGAGAAGTGATTAACAGAGACAGGCCTTGGCCGGATCAGGACAGCTGTGCCATAGAAATTGTCAGCAATGACCAAAAGCACTTAGAGAAACAATTGAATTTCTTGCACACCGCCATCATGTTTGATATATTCTTTCAAGGTCATTACCCAAGGCTGGGAAGGTCACATGATTAACGAGTGACAGACCCAATGAGACCCAGTGTGCATGAGCAGCCTCCTCTTAATTAGGCCTAGGCTATGGCGAGTGAGGGTTGCAGGCAAAAAAAAAATGTAAAGGGACACTGAGGACCCCATACCTTGTAGTTAGGTTGTAGTTAGGTTTACATTACATAATTGCAAGTTTTAGAATAGGGAAAATCCAGCATGCATTGGTTGGTTTGCCTCAATTCTCCATACTGATGTGCTTGAATTGCAGAAGGTAGAACATTTTACATGGCATGTTTTATTGTTTTATCTCACACTGGCACAGAGGCAACAAAAGTGGACTGCTTCTAATATTACTGAAAAGACAAAAATATGTGTAAAATGAGATTAGCGCTCCAAAGCAAATATCAGAACTAAAATTATTTCAAATACAAGAAAAATGTGTCTCACCATTATTTTTCAAGGAAATCTATCAGTATCATTGTAGAACATTAAACAGTTACATATCCCCATCAATTCATAGATCTTTTCATACTATTTTTGTTAACAACACAAATGTATAATCATCAACTTTATTTTTATAATATTGTTTTCTTCTTTAAATATTTACAACCACTTCATCAGAATATTAATGCCCCTCCATCCCTGATGAACACACTGGACACCAATTCGGAATGGAAAGACAGCAGAACATTTATTTAATAATTATAGTGCATGAAACCAAACAAACACATTGAACCGAACTTACGCATATCTCTGTCACTCAAAATTTGTGCCACAACCTACTAAGCTGGTCTGGTACCAGCCTCCTCCCCATGCCAAATCCAAGTGTGTACACATACCCATTGAGCCGAATGGCTAGTTCCCCTCTAATCCTGAAATTCCCCTCCTAATTTATAAATTGGGACGCCACCCTGACCAGACTAAATCTTGTGCTAAGTGCAGAGAGCAGCATCATGGGGTGCAGGTCAGACCTATACCTTCTGCCTGACATAGGGCAGGTGCTAATGGCAGAGCCCCAACCAACCCAACCCATTCAACCAGTGCGCTCTCCTGCTTCTTACATTGTAATTTCTGTAACTTCTGAATATTATGCAAGATAGAGGTGGTTAGTTGGATGCCTTGGTGCCACCATCTCCTCCACCTCACAAATGCAGTGGCCCTAAAGACTACTCATTTATTTACAATGAATTAAAGTGCACTAACCCTGAGAAACCAATCAACAGTTAGTTTGAACCAGATAAACAAATGTAGAATATTAAAAGCAAATCTAGTACAGGTATGGGACCTGTATCTTACTTTGGATCAAGTTCAAGGTACTGTTTTATTATTTTATTATATAAATTTGGATTATTTGGATAAAATGAAGTCTATGGGAGATGGGCTTTCCGTAATGCAGAGCTTTCTGGATAACAGGTTTACAGATAATGGATCCCACACCTGTATAAACAAGAGAAGCCTATGCTAGGGAGGTGTCCTATAACAAAAGCATTAATGCAGAACAACACATACATGTTTTTATTAACTGTTATTCATTGTGGAATTACTCAAGAATGGAATAATGTTAATATGTTCCATATTCCATAAATATGACTTAAAATGTAATCACATCCTTGATTTCAGCAGTATTTTTTGTTTAATTTTGCTACACACCCTCCTCAATAAAGGTCTCTAGAGCTTAGCAATTGCATTGCTGCAAAAACAATGAGCAATGACATCAATAATTGGTCTCAAATTGCATTTTGTGCCTCCCAGAATGTCTGGGTCTGCGGGACCATAGGAGTCGCAAGGGAATGCAGAGCTCAAATTGAATAGTTTTACCAAGAGCAGCAAACTGGGATATTTTCACAAGGGAGGATAAAAGGATACTTGTCGGAATGGATCCCTGGAAAGTAGGACGCCATGCAAATAACATTTCTAAAGATAGTGAAGGGTTGTTGTATTTCCAATAACATGCTATATGACAGTGCCATACATGGTACACAAACATCCTGTATCCAAAATAGGATACTCATAAAATACATACTTGTTCTGTAATTCCATCTACTGAAAAATTGTAGCTGTGGTGTTGTGGAACAGAACCATAATATAATTATATTATACTTACTACCTTGGTAATATAAGCAAACAAGATCAAACGCACCTATGAATTTAGAACAACATTATGGCAATTACCACTAAAATACAGTATGAAATCTGCATTTGTCATACATTTGTAAATGTAGCTATGTTTAACTGGCTTCCAATTGTTTCATGGCTGCAGTCCCTGGTTTCCCACTTTGAATGTCACTTATGTTGTTCCTCATTGGTTGCTTTCACCACTTTATGAGCGTCCAGTTAACTATTGTGCTGTCCTAGGCCAATATGTTGTGCCATTCACTTGCACAGGATTGTGTGTTAACCCATGGCCCTTCACCCTGCCTTTAATATATTAAAATAAACAGAAATTCATAAATAAATTAGCCCTAAACATGCATGTTGGCTGCCTATAATAACAGCTTTAATAAAAGATGTGTACACTGATCAACTGTACAAGATGGTGCCTTGTTACCTTTCTGCTTAACTCTGCTCATTCTCATCAGGTAAGGAATATTGGGCAGCTTTGAGGGGGAACAAGTGGAATGGAGGGTGGGATCTCCAGAAATATTATAATTTTTATAAAGCTGTTGGTCTACTACCATGGATAATGACAACAGAGATAGGTGGAGTAATATTTTTTTAATAGAAACAATTCTAGGTTACTATGGCGGTCCATAAGATTGATATATCCTCCAGACTGCTCAAGAACTCTACTGACCTCTTTAGATAACACCATATTTGTATCATTATTATGCCCCCAAATGCACCATATACTTTATAGTGCATTTGGGGGCATAATTGTGATACAATTATGGTATATAGTAAATATATAGCTGCATTCTTCTAAAAAGAATATAGATAGCAAGTGGGCTTTTGTGGCAGAAAGTTTTCCTGGACCTGCCACCTTCTGGGTATGGGTATTTATAATGCACCAGCCCAGCAGTGCTGTATTGTGAGTAAAGAAATCCTGTTGACTTGTGCCCAGTTTAGCACATTGCATATTGGTTGTGTGTTCATCAGCCAGCCTTAAGCTCCCCATAGACGCGACGATTCTTCTTGCCGAACGACCGATTTTAAGGAAGTCCGACCAATCTTTCGAAATTATCGTGCGGTTAGTGGGATTCGAACAATCGTACATCTTACGATTTTTCGGCCGACATCTGTCAGGAAATTGATCGGCCAGGTCAAAAAATCTTTGTCGGTCCCAGTGCAATCTATCTATGTTTGCAGGGCCAAGCAGGCAGCTCCCCTTTGTTTTCCTGGCAAATTGGTCTTTTTAGTTAATGGTCAATTCGTACGATCATACGATCATTCCGAGAAAATCGTGGTCTCACGATGAGGATCGGATCTTTTAAAAATCTCAACATCTATGGCCAGCTTTAAAGGAGAAGGAAATGCTAAAATTAAGTAAGCTTTATCAGAAAGGTCTAAATAAATATATCAGTAAACCCTCAAAGTAATGCTGCTTTGAGTCCTCTGTCAAAAGAAACACTGCGGGGCTCATTTATCAACACTGGGCAAATTTGCCCATGGGCTGTTACCTATAGCAACCAATCGGATTGCTGCATTCATTGTAATCTGAGCCCAGAGCTATGACGGAGCAGGGAATATCAGGCTGGAAATGATGTCACACCAAGTGAATATGGCAGCTGCTATCCTAAACAAACAGAGAGCTTCTAGAGCTGTTTACTCAAGTATGGTAAAGAGTTCTATATAGTGTTATAACTTGCACTATTGTGGCTAATCTATTGACAATAAACTGCTTCTACATCTTTCCTTCTCCTTTAAAGTATTCTCTCTAGTGGAACTAGTTCTATAAGTGGAACTAAAACTAGAAGATGTTACTATTATGCAGGGTATGCACAAAGTAAGATCCAGTGAGTGTTAGCAGGTAGTGATGAGCAGATCTGTCCTGCTTCGATATGCTGAAAGATTCACAAAACAGCTAATTCACAAAATTCATTGGGGCAGATTTACTAAAGGGCGAATTGTCGCCAGCGACGGCTTCGCACACATCGCACCAATTCGTCAGGTGCAAATTTGCTATGGTAATTCACTAGTATGTGAAGTTGCGCCCCGGGTGCCAAATGCTGGCGTCTTTCTGCTAGTGGTACTTCGGCTGTGTGAGCATTTTATAGAGAAGATGCACTAGCGTTGATTTGCTCCTAGCAAAAATTCACTAATGATCTTGTGCTTAGGTCAATTTGCATATGGCGGGTAATTTTAAATTGTATGGACGTCTTTATTATAAATGATGGTGCAAATGCTTGAAGTTACCACTTTTTATTACAAATGTCCAGGGAACCTTAATAAAGACAAGATAGTTAATACAATGCCCTACACATGAGCCCACTGTAAAATGAATGTTCCATATGTTATAAAATGTATGGAGAAAACCAGTTACCCAAAAAAAGTCAGGGCTTTTGCAGGCAAAAAAAAAAAGGAAAAGTCGGCAGCGTTTTTGTAACTTTAATGCATTTTTGGCACAAAGGATATGATGTAAGTGACAGAAGATTAAGGAAGTTCTAGCTGCTTTTAAGCACTGGTCTCAGGGGTCCGTTTACTAAAGTGCGGTAAATCTGACTTTAAGTCTTCGCATGTTATCGCTGAGAATATTTTTACGCCAGAATATTCGCAGCGACTAAGTTTACTAAACAGCGATACGCTCAGAAGTCATTGCGATCACTTGTGGTAACTACGTTAAGGAACCAGCTTACGTTAGCGGTAATTTTAGCGAGTTGCGAATTTTCTGGCGAAAAATTACGTTTTTGCGAATATTTATGCTATAAAATAGTCTTGTTTTATGGCGGTTATTATGGCAAATTTTTACTGTGACATTTATGGCCAGAAATGCATCTTCAAAACTTACAAACTTTATTGACTGATGATAATACCATCCAACAACATTACCAGAGTAACACCAATCAAACATGTCTGCATCATATAAACCCTTCTGCCAATAGAATCATATGAACAAGAAATCATACCATTCTCTTTGCTTCATAGAAATGCACAGTTTAATGTAGCCAATCACAATGAAACCAAAAAAGTGTAGAGGCTGACGAATCCTTGGACTGTGATGCCGCTGCCAATAATACACCTCTGAGCTGAAACTGCTGCTGTTGCACCAGATAGAAGCAGAAGCCAAAACATCCTGTCAGCAATAGCTACAGATCTCTCTCCTGTCAGCAAAGAATGATGAGTAAAAAAAAAAACTAGTATTATGGGATATTTCCTGCCCCTTGAGAATTTTCTGGCGAAAAAAATACTTTTACGCCACTACATAGGTGGCGGTAAAAGTTTGCGAATATTCTGGCGTTCATTTTGTCTATAGCACATTTCGCTGTTTAGTAAACCAAGCTTAAGGGGTCCGTTTACTAAAGTGCGGTAAATCTGACTTTAAGTTTCCGCATGTTATCGCTGAGAATATTTTTACGCCAGAATATTCGCAGCGACTAAGTTTACTAAACAGCGATGCGCTCAGAAGTCATTGCGATCACTTGCGGTAACTACGTTAAGGAACCAGCTTACGTTAGCGGTAATTTTAGAGAGTTGCGAATTTTCTGGCGAAAAATTAAGTTTTTGCGAATATTTATGCTATAAAATAGTCTTGTTTGATGGCAGTTATTATGGTAATTTTTACTGTGATATTTATGGCCAGAAATGCATCTTCAAAACTCATAAACTTTATTGACTGATGATTATACCATCCAACAACATTACCAGAGTAACACCAATCAAACATTTATGCATCATATAAACCCTTCTGCCAATAGAATCATATGAACAAGAAATGATACCAGTCAATCTCTTTGCTTCATAGAAATGCACAGTTTAATGTAGCCAATCACAATGAAACCAAAAAAAGTGTAGAGGCTGACGAATCCTTGGACTGTGATGCCGCAGCCAATAATACGACTCTGAGCCGAAACTGCTGCTGTTGCAACAGATAGAAGCAGAAGCCAAAACATCCTGTGAGCAATAGCTACAGATCTCTCTCCTGTCAGCAAAGAATGATGGGTAAAAAAAAAAAGTATTATGGGATATTTCCTGCCCCTTGAGAATTTTCTGGCGAAAAAAATACTTTTACGCCACTATATAGGTGGCGGTAAAAGTTTGCGAATATTCTGGCGTTAATTTTGTCTTTAGCACATTTCGCTGTTTAGTAAACCATGCGTTAATGTGTACGTAGCGTTATTTTCAGCGCATGCGATAACTGGCGAACAATTATTCTTGCGCAAGAAAATTCGCAAATTTATATTTACCGCAGGTTAGTAAACTGGCGATAACATATTTGGCGAAAATTCTGTCTATATATTGTGCGAATATTTTTAACGCACTTTAGTAAACTGACCCCTGAGGTGGCAAAGTCAATGGGAATGAACGCTAGCGACAGTCCTGTTCGCTAGCGAATTGGCGCCTGAGCCTGTGAATGCCGGGGAAAAGTCACTAGTATTAGCCACTTTGCCGTTTAGTAAATCTGCCCCATTGAAGTCAATGGGAGTCTAGGGCCATTTCTCTTCCGAAACTTTACCATAGTTACTTTTTCCATGGTGTCTTTTCTGCACCAGAATGTTTGCTGTTTGCAAAAATTTTCCACGATGATGCAGAATGTGGAAATGTGCCTTAAATCCATACCTGCTGAAATGTTTCACTCATCACTACTAGAAGGGCATACATTGGGGAAAGCTCAATGTCCCTTTGCTTTGGACCCCCAGCACCATATTTGTCCTTTGGGCATAAACAAAGGTTATCGAGCTGAAATCTGTATTCTTCAAGTTGTAGTTCACCAGAATTATGTGCATCTTTCCCTTCAGATAGCGTCTTCAGTTTCCTCTAACTTGAGCTTGCTTTTATAATTAAACTCAAATTACTGTAAATGCTGCTTTTTTAAGAGTCAGCATTCTTTATGTTTTTCTCTCCAAAAATCGTGGGAACAGTCTGCTGTCATACCAATTTACACATGGCCTTGTGGTATAAATGTACAGAGCATACATTATAGCAATATAAACAAAGCCTCAGACACATATTTATCTTGGAATACAAGTGATCTAAAAAAAGCCAAGGAAAAAGTTGCACAGTGTCTGACCCCAAAAGAGCATGTGAGTAAAAGAGCTCTCAAGGGATTCCCAGCCAGCTGTGCATCGACGCCTAGATACTCCTGATTCATGCCAGCGTCTTCCTGGGAGCCTATTTAGGCCTTACTATTGCTTAAATCTCTTTCTATGGTGTCCATACACTGGAGCACTTGTGTATTTTATTTACTGTATCCTCAGATGCCCCTGAGTGACTGTTTTCATCAAATCTCAGATCTGTACTAATTATAGTTAGTGATGGGCAAATTTGCGCCGTTTCGATTCGCCGAAAAATTTGTTTTTTCGACGCCGGCACCCGTTTTTGACGCCGGCATCCGTTTTTCGAAAAAAATTTTTGAGGCCGTCTAATTTTTGCCGCCAATTTTTGCGGGCATTTCGCGAATTTATTCGCTGGCGGCGAATCGCGCAAATTCGCAGCGAATTCGCACCTGGCGAATAAATTCGCCCATCACTACTTATAGTAATTAATAGAGCTGTATAAAAGAGCAGAATACAATGATGAAACAACGGCCCTTTCTAGACTATACATGTTAGTAAACAGTGGTGTAACTATAGAGGAAGCAGACCCTGTAATCCCATGGGGGGGCAGAGAACAGGGGAACACAGACCTCTGGGTCTGCTTGCTCTATAGTTCAAAAAAATCTCCTCTCCCCAGTCGCTCTCCACTCTCTCTCTCTCTCTCTCTCTCTTTCTCTCTCTCTCTCTCTCTCTCTTCTCTGATGCAAGTGGCCTAGGAGTAGTGGTCACGATCGGGCTGTCAAGTTTTGGGCAGGTTGGGTAGGGACTGCTGTGTGCCTGGGCCCCTCTGAAGATGCCAGTGACTGTTAATCAATGTCTGAATGTATCACCTTTTGTTCTATCTGTATAAGGCATTGCAAAACAAATGTAATTGCTTTTTATGATTAAGTACATAAGACGTTGGACAGTGGGGTTGCAGGAGATGTGATCTACTTGGATTTTGCCCATGTGTTTGATACAGTTCTACTGCTTTCTAAACAAATGACTTTTGGTCTTGTAATGTTGTTAATGCATGGAAAACTAGCTTAAGAACTGTGTTATAAAGGTTGGTTGTCTATGATACTGTTTATTATGGATTGAAGTAAACCCGAGGTAGCCACAAAATTGTCAGCGCAACAAGGAGGAGCCAAGGGGGTAGATGGGTTATTCTACAGGGCATGACCATTCTTCAGATACATTGTTTGAATTTGCTTAGTGTATAAAAGAGGAAACGTTCCCTTTATGCACTAAAGGTTGCAAGCAGAAGTTATGAATGCTGTCAAACTGTATGTCACTGGTTAAGGTACTTTAGAACACCATAGGTATTTCAATAATTTTTTTCAAACTGCCTTTGATCGCTGGTGTCTAAGCTGTTAATGAGAGTGCCTGATCCAACTGCCTGCTTCTCCCACTTTGCACCTGACTGCCTAGAGTCCAACGGGAGTGTGAATTGAGCCCTTCAAGTGCTACTCTGGGCTAAATCCATTTAAATTTCCTTTTGCCTTTTAAACATTAGATTACTATGGGGCACATTTACTAAGCTCGAGTGAAGGATTCGAAGTAAAAAAAACTTTGAATTTCAAAGTATTTTTTTGGGTACTTCGACCATCGAATAGGCTACTTCGACTTCAATTCGAACGATTCAAACTAAAAATCGTTAGACTATTCGACCATTCAATATTCGAAGTACTGTCTCTTTAAAAAAACTTAGACTACATACTTCGCCACTTTAAACCTACCGAGGTACAATCTTAGCCTATGGGGATCTTCCCCATTACTTTTCTAGGGTTTTTTTGATTGAAGGAAAATCATTCGATCGATTAAAATCCTTAAAAAACGATTTTTCCTTTGATCATTTGATCGTAGGATTTGCGGTAAATCCTTTGAATTCGATATTCGAATTCGTAGGATTTTACTTCGAGGGTTTATTAACCCTCGATATTCGACCCTTAGTAAATGTGCCCCTAAGTCTTATTTTACAAATGATCAGAGGAGGAAATCAGCTCCTTATATAACATATAAATAAGATATATTACATAATATTTATATAATTATTATCAATAAGATAATTATAAAAATGAAAATTATTACAGTGGTCTCTCTTCAGTTTATGGTTGAATAGACACTGGTTTTATACTGATCAGTAGCTTAACTATAGTTAGTTATAGTGGTAGTTATGCAGAAATACACTGACTAAAGAATAAATGATATGCACACCACTGCTTCAACTGCTCCTCTGACTGGACCACTCAGCACTTTTGAGCCCCATAACACTGATGGGCCCCTAGATAGGAAAGATCTGCTCATTTGGCGACATCACCAAACGAGCGGATCTTTTCCCGATATACCATTAACGAGCATGGCTATATCCGGGGTAATTTGAACGTTTGGCCGTATGGCCGAACAATCCGATTACGATGCGCAATGGGCTCCGGCGGGATCAGTTGGGTCAAAATCAAACCTGTCCGATCGACCAAACGACCGATCTCCGCCGGACGAAAGATGTCTGCACACTCCATACACAATCTGAAAATCATATGAATCTTCAATTCGTACGATAGGATCTGTGCGTCTATGGCCAGCTTAATAGGGAGACTTGAGATCTTCTACAAATATGAAAATGTGCTCATCTCTAAAAACGATTTACTATTTGCTGATTCACCTAGAAACACTTAGGAACCATTATTACTATTTTCTGTTTTTTTTTTTTATTTTCTCCTTTGTTACAGTAACATTTTTAAGTAGATAAGAAAAGACTAAATTCCATTTGTTTTTTCTACTGATTGGATAGCAGTCTAGCACCTTTATACGCATTGTTGAATATCATATTAGTTTAGTATTTAATAGGGAGTAACGGTCTGCCCTAAACACTGTTTAAAATGAACAATAGCTTGTGCTGTTTAATGGAGAGCTTTAAATCATAAATGATGTGAGTCTGTGCACAGCACTCTCCTTCCCCATTATCTCTCTCCAGGTCAGCTTTCTGCCTATCCATCTATCGCTAATATTTCTGCGATTGCTTTGCAGGCTCCCGCACTTTGCTGTATTGTCAGGACCTGGCAGATCTGCCTGGATGCTGGAAGGCCCTGGTGTGCTATTTTTTAGTCATAGGTAATTAACACAATGTAAGAGTTCGGAGGACAGAAAGGAGTTGAAGTGTGTGCAGTGTGGATGCTGTGATAGTTAAGTGGAGATATGCTTCTCTGTGGTTTAGAGAAGTGTCTTTACTAAAGCTGTGCTCTGGACTTGACCTCACAGGCCCATATTGCTTTCTTTTATTTTTTCTTATATCAACTTGTTCCTTCCTTCCACATCCCCAAACCATCTCTGTGAGAATGAATAGGTAGAAGGGCCCCTCCCGCTCATGTTGTCTGCCCATTCCCTGAGCCATCTCCTACAGAGTAAGATAATAAGCACAAGTGAGAACAATAGGGGATGAAGAGATGGAACACAAAGGAGAAGAGGCTGACACCGCCATGCAGGTAATTAAAGGGACTGTTTCAAGGTTGCAGGGGTAAAAGCCACATAATTTAGTAAAACCCTGATAATTTCAAACCAAACACAAGTAGGAGATGCATTTATTTCAAGGTGTATTTGAAATCTATTCAGATGATTACCTATCTAGAAAACAAGAACAATAAACTGCTGCTCCTATTTAAATGTGTGTGTCCCTTGCTTCAAGCAACCTATACAGCCTGAGGTATAATGTATGTATTAGCAAATGATGGCTTCTAATCAAGGTGGTGAGGCTGCAGCAATCATGTCATATTCTGGGTGTAAATGCTATATTAGCTATTGTTTAGACTTAACCCTCTTTAGTGCTGGAGGGGCCTGCAATGTCTTCTGACAGCAAAGGGATAAAGACAAGTAGTTTATTGGCTCGCAACCCAACTCTTAATCAACTACAACCCGATGTGTCCATGAAAACATGGTCTGTATTAATATTTATAGCTGCATTTATATTGTAACATATTCAGCATTTTCTGAGCAAAATCATGTTACCAATATCTTAGGGCAAATTCTGTACCATTTATTCCATGGTGAGTTGTGAGTCTCAGCACTGTGCCAAGCAAACAAAACAAAGCACGGATATCATTCACTCAAAACATTAACTCTTTATTATTATTGATTTGTTTGTTTAGCAACAACTAGTACATTCTGTAAAGCATATGGTGTAAGCATATACTATCCAAAATCTGTCTCTATTAAGGCATTCATTAGTGATGTCCCAATCTGTCCCATTACCCTTTCCGAAAAATTTGGCAAAACTTTTTATGCAAAATACATTGGAGTCATTGGGTATTTTTTCACTTTGGTGCAAAATACATTGTCGTTGGTTTTTCTTTCTCATCCAAAAATACAGTAGAGACAATGGCTAATTTTTCAAATCCTAACAAAAAAGTTGCTAATCACATCTGGTGGGACACCAGAAGTTATAGTTTATAAAATATATTAAATCAAGAGTTGTAAAAAAAAAACCAGCTTGTCTGACCTTATTCATTAAAGGAGAATGAGCCACATTCACATGTAAAAAGGGGAACAACACAAGCATGAAAAAAGGCCCTGGAGTGCCATATAGAATAAGTACCATGATTGGCTATTTGGTGGTCCCTATGTGGGCTGGCAGCCTAAAGGAGGCTCTGTTTGGCAGTACACATCATTTTAAGCAATTAAAGCTAACCTTCAAGCCAGGAATTCCAAAATAAGCACCTGCTTTGAGGCCACTGGGAGCAGCATCCAAGGGGTTGGTGAGCAACATGTTGCTCGTGAGTCACTGGCTGCATCTCATTGTTTCTTATTTTTAATTTGGGATTCTATTCAGTACATCCACTGCCAGCATGTTAAGGGCTAAACTACACCTTTGTTTGCCAAGGCTTCACATGTTTTTCATAATCAGCATTCAAGCAACAACTCACTGAAACATCACTACCAAAATTACAGTTTGGAATCCAGGTTTCACTTGCATATGGCATATTCATCTTTAAAACTGTCTTTAAATCAATAATCAGTACAATAGGAATCATATTTTGCCAAGTGGTTAAAGGAGACCATAAGAACTGAATCAAAACCCCCACAACTGGGGTTGGGGAAAGAGATGATTTCTTTAGGCTGGAGAGAGGTCTCACAAAGGAACTAGTACACAGACCAAAACAAGGCCATGTGCTCAAAGAAGAGAACAGGCAGGAAAAGGATGGAGCAAGTAAAGATTCAGAAAGAAAGGACCAGGATGGTGCAGGTGAAGATTTGGAGAGAGGACCAGGATGGAGCAGGCAAAAATTTGGAGAGAGAACAGCTGGATGAAGAGGTAAAGATTATAAAACAGAATGTACCACAGCAGTGTAGGGATTGGCATGGTCACATGGAACAGAATATGATAAAGAGCAAGGAAGGCTGAGATTCTAGGGCTGGGATTGCAATTCACTCAGAGATTTGGGAGAAACTCTCAACTGCAACAATTGCCTCATATATTGAGAGTGAAAGTGAAGATTTGGAAAGAAAGGACCAGGATGGTGCAGTAGAAGATTTGGAGAAAGGACCAGGTAGTACAGGTGAAGATTTGGAGAGAGAGGACCAGGATGGATCAGGTGAAGATTTGGAGAGAGGGGACCATGGTGGAGCAGGTAAAGTTTTGAAGAGAAAGGACCAGGATGGAGCAGGTAAAGATTTTGAGAGAGGACCAGGATGGAGCAGGTGAATATTTGGAGAGGACAAGGATGGAGTGGGTGAAGATATGGAGAGAGGACCATGATGGAGCAGGTAAAGATTATAAAACAGAATGTACCACATCAGTGCAGGGCTTGATAAGGCCACATGGAACAGAATATGGAATATGGAACACAGCAACGAAGGATGATATTCTAGGGCTGGGATAGCAATTCACTCCTCACAAGATTTGGGAGAAACTCTCAACTGCAACAATTGCCTAACTTTTTGAGAAAGTGAGAGTTATCCAAATGAAGATACATGGTATGGATATGACTCTCATTCTAATAAAAACGTGGACATGGAAGGCACACATACTAACATGTACATATACTCCAAGTATCCATATCATGATGGATTTTTGAAAAATGCTCTGCCTACATGGTATATTGAAGTTGTAGAGTTGTGACATACACCTGTGATCTGTACATCCAGCAACACGAGTCGCAACTATGAGCATGCACACAAACACAGAGAAACAGGGATACACATATACACACATCAACAAATATATTAATAAACAAATGCATTAATGCTATTTTCATTTCTAGCTGTGCCTTTTCTATTATTCTATAATTATGTTTTTATGCTAATATCTATTCATCAGTGGAACGTTCTTAAACTCTTCTGGCAGAGGGTTTTCCAGAATATTGCATCCAGGACGGTTAAACATATTGTGCATACAGACACTACACAAGCTTATTGTCAAGGGGAAAAGGTTACTTTGCAGAAATATTGCCGCTGTTTGAAGGGAAGGATTTTAAGAACATTAGACTTCTATTTATTAGACAGATCTCCTTTTAAACAACACATTTCATTGTTCAGTGCATTGTACAAACGGAAGAATGAATCTAGACACGTCTCAATTTTTTTCGTTCCTTTGTGGAGTTTGTAGTCAAAAGGGAAAAGCTGTATTATGTTTGTTCAACAGGAAGTTCAGGGATGTCTTTTATCAGTAGAACTGATCCAAAGTCCAAAAATTCCCCAACTAAAAATATAAATGTAAGTTTCTCTTAAGGTGGTTTTAGCCTGACAATGTGGTTTTGCACTTTGGCTGATTTTAAAAAAAATGCTAAATTGCTTCAGCAGACTGTCCAGCAAAATCCAACTGAATCACAATGAAGGTGGCCATAGATGTGTAGATCCACTCGTTTGGCAATGTTGCCAAACTATTGGATATCTCCCTGATATGCCCACATTGAAGTCTGATGAGAATGGAGGCCAAACAGGTGGTCAGTTCGCGGGGCCGCATAAACGAAAAGATGCAGCCCGATCGGCATCTGGCTTGCTTTCAGCCAGTTATCGATCGGGAAAGCCCGTTGGGGGGTTCTACACACAGACCGATAAGCTCCCGACAGTTTTTATAGGCCCGTGTATGGGGGGCCTTTAGTCTATGTACACAGGATATCCAGTCTGTGCAGTCAACTGGCACATGCGGAAGAGCACTGACCAACCTGGAAGCACTGCCCCCTCCCCCTGCTGCTTCCTTAACATCAACTCGGTAGGCTCAATGAAAGGACACTTAGGGGCACATTTATTTAGCTCGAGTGAAGGAATAGAAGTAAAAATACTTCGAATTTCGAAGTATTTTTTTGGCTACTTCGACCTTCGACTACGACTTTGAATTGAACGATTCAAACTAAAAATCGTTAGACTATTCGACCATTCGATGGTCGAAGTACTGTCTCTTTAAAAAAAACTTCGACCCCCTACTTCGCCACCTAAAACCTACCGAGCATCAATGTTAGCCTATGGGGAAGGTCCCAATAGGCTTTCTAGCCAATTTCTGATTGAAGGAAAATTGTTCGATCGATGGATTAAAATCCTTAGATCGAACGAATAGCGCTAAATCCTTCGACTTTGATATTCGAAGTCGAAGGATTTAACTTTGATGGTCGAATATCGAGGGTTAATTAACCCTCGATGGTCCACCCTAAGTAAATGTGCCCCTTAGATACATATTCAAAAATATGTCATTACTATAATTATTATATGGTATCAGTTAAACCTTAAAGGATCAGTTCAGTGTTAAAATAAAAACTGGGTAAATAGATAAACTAAAAAAAAATTCTAATATAGTTAATTAGCCAAAAATGTAATGTATTAAGGCTGGAGTGACTGGATGTCTAACATAATAGCCAGAACACTACTTCCTGGGACCCCACGACCCGGGTAGGGGTAGCAAAACCTTGACGGTGCGTAGGAGTGTGCCGGCCCGCCCCCCTTTTTTCTATTACAGGCGGTGATTGGCTGGAGGGACCCTGGGCTCACGATTCCTGTGGGAGAAGATAGGATACTTACATTCGGCGCCGGGAAGTGGAGGCAGCAAGACGCAGCATCCCGTAGATGGGTGGTTTATGTCGCAGTTGGTGGAGGGTACCTTTACAAGGACCCCCAGGGGAAGTTAAAAGGGGATAAAAGTGAGTGGAAGTAGCAAGGTAGGCCTGGGTCCTCATGGGAATGTTGGCAGGGCTTGGGAGAATGGAACAGGAACCTACCTTTACAATTGGGGTACAACCACCCCACCCCCATTCCCCTTCCCTCGGGTGGGGGAATAATGTTATAATGTCATAATGTTATAAAGGTTAAAGGTTTGTTATACAAACGGTTAGTAAAAGGTTAAAATGTTATACAAGTTATTTATTATTATTGCTGTGTTAAAATAAACAACTGCGGCCAACTCTTTCCAAACCAGTGGTGTGTGTATGTATTATTTGGGGATGGAAGGTATGTGCTTGGGGCGAAAGAGAAAGGTGCAGAATCGACGCTGCAACTGTCATGCTTTTCAGCCAGATGGGAAATAACTGTTCAGTGAGTTTGCAATTGATCCTCAGCATTCAGCTCAGATTCAAAAGCAACAGTTATGTAGTCATGTGCCCACCTCAAGTCACTGATTGGTTACTGTCTGGTAACCAATCAGTGGAAACCAAGAGAGCTGATTGTTTCAATTGCATTCTGTAAGAAATAAGATATATTTCAGATCTTTCTGGATAAGAGGTAATTGGATAATAAATAAAATACCAGCAAGCTACATGAATACAGGTATGGGATCCGGAAACTCATTATCCAGAAAGATCCAAATTACGGGAAGGCTGCCTCCCATAAGCTCCATTTGAATTAAATAATAATACATTTAAAATTAGTTTTTTCCCCCTGCAGTCCACAACAGCTGAATAGGTGTCTCAGCAGGTGCCAGTAGAAAAAAAGGGATAAAAAAAGTATTTATCCTAAACACATATTTTTGGTGATTAAATGGGATTGGTACATATCCTATAATTTTATAACTTTTTTTTGCCCTGGGTCTGTAAAATATGCACGTGATATTGGGGGTCATTAAAACAACGGTTTAATTGGGGGTCATTAGAACAACGACAAACACCTTACAACAATCTTTAAAGCACGCAGCAGCCTCAGCAGTCGGAAATGACAATTTTATGAATCCTAATCGATCAAAGGACATATTAACTCAACGTGAAACCAGATTAAAATCTTTAATTAGAAATTGTGCCAATAGGAAAACCAAATGTGCTTATTGAACACCGGATATTAAGACAGTTGTATTTATCCCTGCAGATAATGGCTTCCTTCTACCTACTTCCTAATACTCTCACCTACTTTTTTGTGTTTCTTTAAGCAGGGCTCTGCAGAGAAAGAATCTCACAGGCTTATTAAGGCAGGCTCTTTAGTAAGGTCCAGTGCACGGGCTGACTGGGAGTACAGCTTGCTGGGAGAAGCTGTGCTGCTTATTAGTAGGGTAGAGTCACACTTCTTTTTCTTATTGTTATTTGGTGTTTTTGGGGTTGTGTGGTAATCAGATGTGATGCATTGTGGCCTAATGAAAGCAGAGAGCCTGGCGCTAGACGTGTGCATGATTGGCAGGCCTGCAGATTACTAGCCGCAGGAAGGGGCTTTGCTTTAAGCGATGGTGTGAGGAAAGGCTCAGGGTGCTTTTTCGTCGGGTAGACATTTGGGAAATGACCACAGCAAATGTAATCACAGTTGGGGGGCGGAGGATAAGGCAGCCTTCAGGGACAGCTATTTGCATGGATTATTTATTCTTTGAAAGTCAGGGTCATTCCATTGTTTGGCCGATATCCCTTGTCTGTCAGATCAGACCTTGGCCATCCAAGCTTGCCCCCTCTTTTTTTTCCTCCCATGTGATCCTGTCCCCATTGTTTCAGTAAGACAAGCAATGAAAAATCACATTGAAGGATCAGAGTTAAAGCCCGTGCCACACAGCCTGCCTTCCACACAAATCTCCATTTGTAAAATAGAAATTGATAGAGCAGATATTGCTATTGAAATAAAGCCATGCTGGAAGTGCACAGATATTTAATCCATATGGAGGAGGATATTCTGTAGTCTTCCCTGAAGGCTGCTATAATGCAATGCTTCTGTTTATCTCGTCCTGTCTTTTTATTGTTTCAGTATTCAGACTGCACTCCAATATTCATATTTCTTCTCTTCGTGCTTTCCTGCACTGTCTCCTTCAACATGTATTTTTTTATGTATAAAAGCTATCTGTCTGTCTGTCTGTTGCTGCACACATGACCAAATGACGTGCTCCAGTTACATACAAGGTAAAATACTGCATCAGCTACGTGAAGGTTTTTTGGGCGGTGGTGCTTGTAGCTTGAGTAGCATTACATTCCACTGATAGTATTGTTTTTTTTACATTACTAATTGTTTTTATAACCCAATGAAATCCCAACGTGGATTCTCAGACTTTAAATTGCTTCTTTTTTTTTACTACAAAAAGGCCACTTTCATCCCCAGCTAAAGGTAACCCAAAGTCTATGGAGTGTAACATAAAACAGCAGCAGCAGCAGCATTTCAGACAATGAATGTCACTGAAAAATGAATGAACAACCAAAACAGCTCATGGATTTTACAGGTGCTCTTGTAAAGTATGGGTTCTGCTAGGGGGAAATGTGACAGTGTGTTAAATCTTAAAAGTGAACTTTCATTTTCATCGACATTGAAATCAACTCATGTACCATGCGCTGAAAGTATATTAAAAGCATGTAGGCAGAGATGTTTTGAATTGGGATTATATTTAAGGTTTGTGTTTGTGAATTATTATTTCTATTTATGTATTTATCAAATATATATATATATATATATATATATATATATATATATATATATATATATATATATATATATATATTTGATAAATACATAAATAGAAATAATTGAGTGAATATGCATATATATTCTTATATACTTATATGTTTTAAAAATGCACTGAAAGATAAGGGGGAATGGCAAACATGTAGGTACTTGTTCCCTGCAAAATAAATTGAGGCAGTTCAAGTAGGGTAAAATGTCATATTTGCTAAAATGTTCCTGATTTTACTGGATTGTTCTTTTAAAATGTCAATGCCCCCCTTCCTTTCTATGTACTAAATCTCCAAATTATTCACAGTCACTACATCTGTGGAAATTTGCACTACAAATGTAGGTAAGATCATGGGTACTGCCCCTTTCACTATTACTGTCCTGCCTCCTTAATCTGTTTCCTAATTCAGTTGCTAAAGTTATATTATATTGATGTTTATCTGGGCACATTTTTCCATTTCATTTCAGCATTGTAAGCCAGCCACTTTATTTTAATTCATTTTTTATTTTTTTTTTTACCATTTTGTTATTCTCCAAGCAGGTTGAGTTTGCATGGAATACTGGTGAGAACACTTTAGATATTATTTCATTTTATTAAAGACAATGATAAGTGTGTGCTTTTGAACTGAATATGCATTAGCTAGACGAACAATTAACATAACAAGATATGAATTCATAAACAAACACTTTGTTTTGTTTTATAAAGCGCTGCAGAGTACTCTTACTTTTCATTTATAAACAATTAATAAGGTCTGCATTGTTAACAATGGTGTGTATAATATGAAGAAACGATGGCCAGACGTGTAATACAGAACAAAAAAAACCTTGCAGATAAACAAAGGTCTGGGAATATGATTCCATTAGTCTGTACACAATATTAACGCTTATTGTTTTAACATGTGACTCAACAAGAGGAGCAAATCCAGAATTAGCTTGTTTTTTTAGTTCCACTTTAACACGCAAGTGTGCTGTTAAAATTTCTATTTTGAAGCATGAACAATGAACAGGTGATTTGCCTAGATATATATAAGCATGCACTCTGTCCCGGTGCTCCTTACTGTTCCATTTATCTATGTTATTTTTTCATGGAGGCAGCAAGGAGGGGCAGTGAGGTGATTGTTTCACTTGTTGTCAGAGGGCATTGATCAGTTCTTCTCTCTTTTGGACTCTGAGGTGAGGGCAGGCCCCCTGAGAGCAGTTTACAGCTTGGCTGTGTCATTGCAGAGCTGTATTGAGTTGTGATCTGAATGAGGGCTCATTGAAGGAAACGGGTATTGGCGTCCAGATCATCCTCAGACAACCTCGGTAACACTTAAACAAGTGGAGTCTGTTAATGTTAAGCCACAGGGGACAGATTGTGCCTCCTCTGCTGACCATTAGACTCTTTGATGGAGTGGCCGATAAACTAGACACTACAGACTGGGCTTTGGCCTTAGACCTGTTATATGGATGGTGACAGTCTGGAACGCACAGTGCCATGGATTCTGTGACCTCAGTAGTGAGTGCAGTCAATCCCCATCTTGGTGGCGTCACACAAATATACACTAAACAATGTAAATGAAGGCACTGTTACCAATGAGATTCTAAATACCTAAGATCGCATTTTCTATTAATGCACATACAAATGATTATAGGAAAATAAAATAAGCTGCTTTTATATTTTAAAATCAGAATGCTGTCAATTTCACAAGGCATCATTCATTATTTGTAAGGGAACCTGTCAACTCTCAAGAAAAGAAAAAATAATGAGGTTTGTTTAGATAAAACAACTGAGTTTTCATTGTTTGGTCAGAATGCTTACAACAACAAAAGGTGGTGGGTAGTTTAACGAAGCATCACGCTACCTCCCATTAAGAGGGATTCATTCACTGTGCAAGTCAGTTTTCTTTTCCCTGAGACATCAAGCAGTAAGAGGTCCTCTGCCCTGTGTTTCTATAGGGGAGATCAAACAGGATTTCTAAGAGCCTGCACAACTCAAAAATGGATTCAGCACAGTGTCTAATATAAATTTTAATGGCGGTTTTTTTTGAGAGGCGTTTCATTTGTGTCATTTTTCTCCAAGAACAGAAATGCAAAAGGAGGTGGAAAGGAGGGGAGAGGAAAGCCACGTGTGCTCCTCTGGTGAGCAGCCTTCCCACAAAACAACAAAAAAACCTCAGCAAGAGAAAATGAATGAAAGGGCTTTGTTCCGACTGATTGAGGTTTCCTAACATGAAATATTACTCATCGTTATCTTCGATTTAAGCAAATTTGAATGTGTATCTGCTGTTAGACAAGCCATCAGAAGCCTATGCTATCTCATATTCCCTACAGCTAAGAGGCATCGTGTATAACATAGCACATTTTTTGAGAAGCATACAAATTGTGTTTCATTTCAAAATTATAATGTTCCATCACTTGAGAGGCGATTAAGCCTACATTAGAAAAAAAAAAGTCTAGGTAAGAATCAAAGAACCAGTGTCAGCAATCTTTACACGACAATGCATCTGAGATCATGCTGGTGCCTAATGGGTTAAGCCCCCATTGAAGGGGGATACCCTAAACTAATTCCAAGCCATCTGCAAGTCATAAGCATCGTAATGAAAAAAATGTCTAGTATATGGAGAAGCCCGGTACACTTATGTACCGAGGTACAAAGATCACTATTAAATATATTAAGAAGGGGCACAGATGTTATAACAGCTGCAAACCCTTTTGATCAGTCAAAAGAAAGAATAATTCTCATTTTACCATACTTTTGTTTCCATACAGAGCTTTTTTTAATTCCCTTACACATTATGTTTGATCAGGTCACTCTGCAGCTGCCCCCAAATATTCCTTTTGAAAGAAATGTAATGTTTGAAAAAGAAAAAAAAAAATGCCTTGTCTCAAGAAAATAAGAAGCTGGTAGCAGTTTTTTTTCCTATTCAGTTAAGCAGAAACCTCACCTATAATCCTGCCGTAAAAATGCTAAGTATGAAAAAGAAGGGAAATCAGGAACAGGCCTTGAATGAAGTGGCTTATCTACTAACCTGTCTGATCAAATCGGAAGAGTTTTTTTAATTTTCTTTTACATTTTAGGGACCGTAATGCAATTCATTTATATACAAAAGAAAAAAACAAAAACACTCCCAGACATGCACATAGAAATAGTTTGTTAGAAGTTTAGATATGCTTTATGGCACATTCTGTTTTTAGCTGGCTGCGGGAATTTCATTTCATTTGACTTTATCACTTCAAGCTGTGTCTGCCCATGGTACGTGACAGCATCCTTACCAGGATGAGAAATGCAGATTAAAACTGAAAGCTGGAGAACAGCACATTTCAGGCCAATATATGAATGTTTTCATAATTCATTGGCTAAAAATAATAAACCACAACTTATATTTGTGAGCAAATGTCCCCTTTAAGAGAGAATTGTATGTACGATTGCTCACGCCACCCATATATATATGTATTCAAAACTAAAGCAGATGTTAGCAGCATATGTTAGAGCAGTTCAAAAGTATAGTTATGCAAAACATTCACAAATTGAAAGCCCTGCTGTGTTTCAAAGAAGTTTCAAAATCCCTCTAGAATAGCATTAAAGTGTGAAAAATAAAAACCACAGACAGTCGCCATTTGACTGAAAAATGTGGAAGTCGCAGGAAGCGGTTAATTGCACATTAATACAATTCAACTCTGAAACCTGATACGTGGATGGTTAATAATACAGAAGCATTTTTTGGAATTGCCTAAAATCCCAGCACACAATCTGTTAATGACTTGAAATCTTGAGGGGTCGTAAACAAAGACCCCAGACAGAAGAGCAAGAGCACGCCCCCCTTAGTGCACATGCAGAGTGAGCATTTCTGCTTGGGGTCTGACTAGGATTAAGTCAGCCCTCTTCTTACCACCTGTTACGGAGTTAGTACAGGGAGTTCATGTTGTTTGTGTGAGCTGAATGGTAGGGGGATGTTGGACTGGGCTGTCCAGAGCCCACCAGAGCTGTAACCACAAGGCTCCCCCCTTTGCAACATCAATGGCCAACTCCCCAATTTACCCTTCCCCTTACCCCCACTCGTGTAAGTTCCTCATGTAATCATGTTTCTCATCTCACTGTGGTTTGAATTGGGAAAGAGGGAGTGACAGGAGGACAGTCTGCAATGCCATGGAATCTGACCCAGGTTGATGGGGCCCATGAAGGCTGGGGCCCACCAGGTTTTTTTTACTGCCAGCCCAGTCCCTGGCTGTCACCCTGTCCTCCCATCATGAATACAGCTGTGCTAAAAACAGGCAGCAATATCGTTTTTTGGCCCGGTTGAATCCGGGCAGGGGCCATGACACAATGGGGTGGGGCTGTGAAATTGCGAAGGATGGGTCATGATGTATGGGGCGGGGCTATGATGTGGCACTCTGCGAATGACCAATCGCCGCGTCAATCATAGGGAATCCTGCCCGGTTTTCCTAATTTCCTAACTTCAAAAAAAACGGGCTGTCCGTGTCAAAACCGAACAGGTGGCAACCCTAGGCAGCAATGTATTCATTGGGGTCGCCCAAGGTCTCTACAGACCTGTGTCAAATCAATCAGAGTTGAAGACAGGGTGCAAAATACAAACAATTGCAACTTGCTCCAGTTATTTGCAGTTTGCACCCTGCCTTCCCTTTGCATATGATTCTTCTGCCCATTAAATGTAGGCAATAAAAGTGCTTTAAGACCAGGCACCAAATATATGAATGTTAATTTGTACCAGTGCAGTTACCAACAGCAACCAATCAGATGTTTTCAAACTCACACTAAACAATATACATTGGTCAGTATGTATAAAAAATTTGATCATGAACCCACTCAATAGATATCAGCATTGACACTGTGCTGTGCAGTGTAGGAAACACGTTAGGGGCATGCTTCCAAACAGGAATATCCAGCCTGGGAACTTTTAGCTGTTCAGTACTTTAAATCACTGGCTAAAGGGACAGTGGTTGGCCATGACATTTCTTGTTCCTAAAAATAAGCTAAGGTGAATGACAGTTTTACAAGACTATACGCACCAGTTGCAGACTTTAATCAGACTGGCCAGCTCTAGCTAACAGCATTAACAGCCATAATTATAGCACTGTGATAGCCAATTCGTATGAATTACATCAGAACCCTATTAACAACTAAGCTAAACAGGTGACATTTAAGGCGAGATCTGTACAACTCACTTTGCAGCTCTTTATTTATTAGTTAGCTAAATATAGCAACCATTAGGCTTCTTTTTATTATATGGTATATTTTACCAGCTGAGTTCTGGTGGTGAGAGCCATGTCTATGTCTTAACACAACGGTGGAGGAACCTCTATAAAATCAGGGAGGTGAAAGGAAGGGGTGGTGAGGCTAAGGCTTCATGTGGTCTTTTCTGACATTGCAGAAACGCTTGGAGCAATTGTCTCCTCAACCTAATCATCAATGAACAACTGGTGGGTATCTACAGTAGTGTTGTCACAGTACAGAAATGATTATCAACACTTTAGCATCTACAAAGAAGATTTCTTTTTTATTTCTTTTTTTCTTATTTTTTTCAATCACACACATATCAGGTCCAGTCATTATGTGCTTTGAAAGTGAAAATCTTTTTAAAAAATTCCATGGTAACTATGAACTGGACACAGAGGACCCTAGGCACAGAGTTACCTTTTGGCTAGTTTTTATCCAAGGTAAAAGAAATTTGGAGATATAATGGTGATTAATAATTAGCTTCTGCTTTTTATCATTGCATATTTCTTTCTCAAGTTTTAAAAGGTCCTGCTGTCTTTTTTTTTAATTGGAACAAAAATCCAGCTCACATTGAATAAACACTTTCACTATCTGACAATTTAGCGGTGTGTTTGCAGTTTCATGACCCCATGCAAAGTAGAGTTCCTCCAGAATTGGCACCTGACAACCTTTGGGGTGAATTCATGGTGGGTTGAGCTCCTCTTTTATAGTTTTCCATTATTTGTATTGTCTCAAATTTAAGAGAACATGGTGTATCTACTGTTTTGCCTCTATATCCTAAGTAGAGACCTCCTTATCCATCAGCTTTGGTTGGTTCATTTTGGTAGATGGGTTATGTCTATGTGCTGCATGTCTCTTCAGACACAATGGAGAACCCCACCTCCTGTGCCTTGCATATTTATAAGTAGGGGATTTAAATTGACAAAGTAACAAAAATTATTAAATTATCAAAACAAAATGATTAATTATGACATTTTTTTAAATACATTTGAATGGAGATCTGAGAGTTACACAGGATGTCAATATAAAGTGCAGAAAGCTCTTTAGCACCAATGTATTTATAGTGGCTGTATGTGTATTCCCACACAGAGATGGATAAACTACTGGAGTTAAAAATAAGGGGTACTGTTTGCACAAGGCCTTGTGAATAGCATAAATTTGTTGTTGGATCTAAGGGAATCCTGTGAATGATATTATAAATCAATAGAAGTGAACCTGATCAGAGCAGGATTTACACTGTCCAAAAAATGTTCTCGGCTCAGGATTGTTCTCACTTTTTGAGCTATGGGTCCTCTATCTTTTACAGTTGATTGCTGTGCAAAGCAAAGGGTTAAATGGACATTCTCACAGGTTGTTTTTAAAGCAGATGCCACAAACAACTTTGCTAGTAAAATGCACAGAGCTTTTCTACTTAGAGGCACCATTTTTCCTTTTCTATCATTTTAGCTGGTGTTCTGCAATTTAAATAAAACCTTTGTACTGCCTGGCTGTCTGTCCCCTCACAGAATACAGATTTCCTAATAACAGAAATTTCATAAGCAAGAGAGAGGAGCCTGACGCTTGCTCCGATTTACTACATGCAAGGCCATTGTCCTTTCACATAGCACAGGTTCTAGTGGATGTGTGTGCAGGCAACAGGGGGTTAAATAACAAGGTTTTTTTTCTGTTTCTTTGTCAATGTGTTTAGTCCCCTTCCTGCCAAGACTCATTTCGCTCGGCTATCTTGTGCGAGACACATATGGTGTAGTGAAATTGCCATCCAAGAAAGCATGTCCCAGCCTGTTGAGACATCATCAAATAAGATTAAAGCAAAGTAAAAAATAAAAAGATAGAGGGATTTTTTTTCTGTTTCTTGTATACTCAGCACATCTGATGAAAGTCAGTGAGGTACTTGAATGCTTCTAAAGGTTCTGCAATCTGCAACCAATGCTGTACTTTTCCTGGCGAAGAACAAGGTAGAAATAATAGGGCAATCTTGTCCCCCTTCTTGAAAAATCTAGTTTTTATAATAAACATGACGCATTCGAATAAAATCACATATTGCCTTTCGCACTCTTTTGACAAATAACACTTCAGTGTAAAATGAAAAGCACTTCACCCCTGCCCTTTTTATCTCTGGGTTTTGTCATCTGCCTCTGTCTTGGCCCATGTTTGTCAGCTAACCCTACTTACTCAGTGTTTCTAAATAATTGCTTTGGGACTGCATTGCGTTCTAATTAAATATTAAGCCATTCATTCAGGATGTAACATTGCTAAGAGGAACTTTCATTCTAGGAATTATACTTTTTTATCCAAACTGGCCAAACTGCTAGGCCTAGTCAATAAGGAGCACCAGAAATTGCTTTGCTGCCCCTCAAGCTATGCAGTGCTGAAATAGGGTGCCATTTCTTGGATGTCGGTCCTGGGGGTTTAAGAAACATCAGTATACATTAAAAGGATACTGTCATGGGAAAAAACATTTTTTCAAAATGAATCAGTTAATAGCGCTGCTCCAGCAGAATTCTGCACTGAAATCCATTTCTCAAAAGACCAAACAGATTTTTTTATATTCAATTTTGAAATCTGACATGGGGCTAGACATTTTGTCAATTTCCCAGCTGCCCCTGGTCATGTGACTTGTGCCTGCACTTCAGGAGAGAAATGCTTTCTGGCAGGCTGCTGTTTTTCCTTCTCAATGTAACTGAATGTGTCTCAGTGGGACATGGGTTTTTACTATTGAGTGTTGTTCTTAGATCTACCAGGCAGCTGTTATCTTGTGTTAGGGAGCTGCTATCTGGTTACCTTCCCATTGTTCTTTTGTTTGGCTGCTGGGGGGAAAAGGGAGGTGGGTGATATCACTCCGACTTGCAGTACAGCAGTAAAGAGTGATTGAAGTTTATCAGAGCACAAGTCACATGACTTGGGGCAGCTGGGAAATTGACAATATGTCTAGCCCCATGTCAGATTTCAAAATTGAATATAAAAAAATATGTTTGCTCTTTTGAGAAATGGATTTCAGTGCAGAATTCTGCTGGAGCAGCACTATTAACTGATTCATTTTGAAAAAAAAATTTTTTCCCATGACAGTATCCCTTTAACTATGCATGCCCCCACTGCTGCACGAAAAATGTCAGTCCGAGGCAGACATAAAAGAAGAGTTATTTGTGTGCGCAATGAAAAAAGGAACCTTGCATTCAGTCACAAAGATTTTATGGGTTGTAGATGAACTTTCTTGGGTAACTGTGTGGCATGGCAACCTTTTGAATTAATTAAAATATAGTGCATTATTCCTGTAAAACATAATGAAGCATATTTATGAATAGTTTAAACAAAATTTGTGGCAGAAACTGTACCAAAGTTGGTGGAAAATATAGGCCATATTCATAAAGCACTGTAATTGTCCTTACTTGTGAGTCAGTGTTAATAATAATGCCAATAACTGCCAGCGCCAGTTAAAAAGAGATATTTAGTGCATTTAAAAAATGTGTATTTTTTTCTAAACCAGAATTACACCTGGTGTGAAAAGAGCGAAAAAATGCTATGTAAAAGTGGCCTGGCATTAGTGCATTAAAAACAGAATTTCACACAGCCACATGAAATTATTACACAGTGTTATGTTTTGGGTAGCCGAGGATGAGTAGAGTATAACAGTGCTTTATTAGCAGATTCATGCAGCCATTACACAACAGGAAGCAACTCTTACTTTCACTTTTAAGCAGTCTAGACAGTACTGTGTATTCACAGTATAACTGTTGTGTACAGTGACATCTACAGGCCATTTGTATAAACACCACATAGTCCCTCTATAGTAGGAAAGCATTTTGGCAAATGTACTAAACAACAACAATGCATTTTAAAGCAATAATATACTCTATATACATAGTATATATAATATTATATATATATATATATATATATATATATATATATATATATATACATATATGTATATGTTTTTTTCATATCACATAGTCATTGGTCCATGCAGGTAGTTTTCTGATTTTTACAGGCTCAGTTTCTTCAGGCCTATTGCAGTTTAAATCAGGAGTAGGAAAATGTCCTTCATCAAATGGAGCTTCTCCAAAGTCATATCTAAAAGGAGCAAGACGACTTGCATTCCATATGCGTCCATCAGACAGTTCATATGTGTATGGTCCTCGCTGGCGTCTCACTTCAAGAGGTGTAGTAAATTTAGATTGTCCTTGTTTCAGTTTTCCTGGTTTCTTAATTCTGACTAAAGATCCAGGCTGAAAGTGTACTTCTCTGGCACCACGTTTTCTGTCAGTATAAGCCTTGCCTATCCTCGTCGCCATTTGTTATGTTTTGGGTAGCCGAGGATGAGTAGAGTATAACAGTGCTTTATTAGCAGATTCATGCAGCCATTACACAACAGGAATCAACTTTTACTTTCACTTTTAAGCAGTCTAGACAGTACTGTGTATTCACAGTATAACTATTGTGTACAGTGACATCTACAGGCCATTTGTATTAGGGATGCACCGAATCCAGGATTCGGTTCGGGATTCGGCCAGGATTCGGCCTTTTTCAGCAGGATTCGGATTCGGCCGAATCCTTCTGCCCAGCCAAATCGAATCCGAACCCTAATTTGCATATGCAAATTAGGGGCGGGGAGGGAAATCACGTGACTTTTTGTCAGAAAACAAGGAAGTAAAAACTGTTTCCCCTTCCCACCCCTAATTTGCATATGCAAATTAGGGTTCGGATTCGGTTCGGTATTCGGCCGAATCTTATAGCGAAGGATTCGGGGGTTCGGCCGAATCCAAAAAAGTGGATTCGGTGCATCCCTAATTTGTATAAACACCACATACAGCTTTATAAGAAAGTGTGCTTTTACATGGTGCTCAATATCTTGAAAGTGACAATGGAAATTGGATTATAATTCTGTTTTTATACAGATTTTATGTCCCATAACGCACTTTTCTATAGGTGAGAAATAACTTTAATGTATTGGTCCAAACCCTCAACAGAGAAAATTGTAGCTTTGTTCTAAAGACAAAGCTGCTGAATGGCATCATAGTAGAGAAGACAATTTGTACTTAAAAAAATACTTTAAATGATCAAAGGCCGAAGGAACTATGCCAAGGGTGATTTTTTTCCTTATGATATTAGATAAGAGATAATATAGTACATAGGAGAAAGAGGCTATATTATTTCCAGTGGGAAAGCACAGAGAAGCTTGAAGCAGGCAGTAGAGAAAGTGGAGCAGAGGGAAAAGTCAATACTCACTGACAAGTTTGGATACGACAGTAACTACTGTTGTTAAATGCTCACTATGCTACTTGAAAAAGTCAATTGGTATTAGAGTTAGGAACCTGAGGAGCAGGCAATGTGATTGTTTGCAAAGTGTTCTGAATAGAAAGCGTGCTTTGCTTCCTAGGATCTGGTTTGAGATCTTCGCCCCTTAATTTGGAGACCATAAAAGAAACAATACGTTAGTGAAGGAGATTATCACAGGCTTTAATAAGATGTTGGCTTTTAGATGGGCTGCAGACTAAAATGAATCAGAACATGCTGCTAGACCTCTTGCCCATAGCCCGAAGGAAGGATTAGATGGAGAAATATCCTGTGGCATTAAAACCCCAAACAGAGGGCAAATGCAGACATGGTTACATATTAACCCTTCTCAGACCCGACAGCAGTTGAAGTTCTGATTTAAAATACAAATGATCTCCAATTGCTTCCAAACAGCTAGTCACAGAACAGTCTCTTAACCTTCACCATCTGTTTGTTTCAAGAATAGACTGGACAGCCTGCTACTCTTTGTGTGACTCCCCTTAGCTGAGAACACCATTGTTTCTCCAGGAGCCTATAGAGTAGCTTGTGGAAGCAATATATTAAAATTAGATGAGCAGATACAGTATCTCAGTTACCTACTTTGTTTCAGAAATAAATTGAGCATCCAGATGGCTAATTTACAAATCAAAAAAACATCACACTTCTGCTCTGTTTACAGGTCTGATCAGTGCTTAGAATAAACATCTAGCTGAATAAATCAAAACACAAAGCCACTAAACAAATCAAAACATGGATCTGTGCCCTATTTCAATTCCTAAAGGGTGATTTAACCTGCAAATATTAATTGACGTCAGACCTGCACAGCCCTCCCGTTCTGAAGGTATAGACACACATTTAAAATATGTTAAAACCAAACCCTTTGTCTGGGCAAAACATTTTCAGGGAGTAATAGGTGAGCAGCAGGGAAAAGAGAGAATTTTAAGAAGAGTCTTAATGACTATTTGCCCGTGGCATTTTGCAAATTCTGTTCCCAGACAAGAATCAGATATTCATGAAATGACAAATAAAGGGCCATATCTAAGCAGATCTGAACAAATAGTGATTGAGATGGACAAAGAGAACCAGCATGTCAGTTCAAATAGAAACCAAATAAATTGCACACAGTGGTGAAGAGCTGGACAGAAGGTCAGAATATGCGATATTTAGCGTTTTTAAGATCCTGAAAACAAGTGAATTTAAATATACTAAGTGTGCAGAAAACAAAAAGGAAACACATGAGTATATACACAAGGTATTGGGATAAGAGCGATCTTTCAATTCGTAGCTAAGATATTTGTTCTCAAAGAGATTCCATTCTATCAATATATCTTATCTTTTATGCTGCATATTTTAATTAGTTAAGCACTGTTGTTACCAATCAGTCTTAACCTGTGTGACAGGGATGGGTTTTCTTTGGATAATGTTAAAAACTAGTTCTGATTTCATTAACTGATAATAAAAATTACACTACTCTGTCTGACATTTTTCTTTTCTGTTATCTACAAGTGCTATTTCTATTGTGTCACCAGAGAGAGGCCCATGTGCTCCCCCAGTTAGTGATACTAGGAACCTTGATATATTTCTAGCACATTTCTGCTCAAAAGAATTTGCAAATTAAACAGAAAAAGACAAAAATTATTTTAGTGTTTTAATAATGAAGTCTAGAGAACGATGATACATTATGCATTTTCTGCAGTAAATTATTGGTAAGATATCTGTAGATGAGGCTTTTTGCATTTTGTGCATTTGTTCTTCAACCACAAAGTCAGTTTAATAACAGCAGCCAAATAGTATTGGAAAGCTTGTTTTGTTTCAGGAGCATTTGTGCACAAATACCAACAACCAAATACAATATTTTATTGGTGTTTTCATTTTTTCGTGTATGTTGAGTTATTTGAAAACCGAAGCAAAATTAAATATGTTAAAAAAATATAACAATAATCTTATTTTGAACATTAAGAATTAGAGTACATGGGCTTTGAAGGCTGTGTTAATAGGCCAGTTTCATGACTGATTAAACTATACCCTCCTGTAGTGCTTAGTATAGGAGAATAACGGGGGAATGTAATAAAAATCGCTAACGGAAAAACTATTCGCAATGCGAAAAGTTATGCCTTTGTGCGAATTTAATATAGCTTTTGCGAGCCCGGAAACTGTTTAGCGACCACTTCCGACAGTGAAAGACCCTTTGCGAATTTTATAGTTTGCGCCAATGCGCAGTCAATGTAATAAAACTTCTTACTGAAAAAGTCGTTATGTTTGCTCCAAAAGATTACGACACCTTCAAGCACTTCTTATGAGTGCGCAATTAAAATTCGCAATGCGCAATTAAAATTCGCAATGCAATAACAGTTTAAGGAACAATATTACATTGTGAGATGTGGATTTTTAGTCTTATTGGTGCGAATTGTTTTGCTCTTTGCGACTTTTATTACATTCCCCTGATTGAGACAAGATAAGAACAATCACTGTTCCTTTCTACGCCCCCTTCTGGCTTTTTGTAGATTATAACACCTGTTGCTTAATTCTTTACAAAGTGGGACACATACAGTAATTGTTCAAAATATCAATGTTTCCTTAGCAGGTCTAGGTTCTCTGCATGAAGACAAAGGGATACAGTCCACAACAGAGCAAAGAACACCACTCCACCCCATAATATTCTGAACATCATATACACTGTGGCTACATGGACTACATACATTGCTTTTCATTTTGTTTGATTTGCTCTTCTTCTTCTTCTTTCCACCACTTGCATGGTGCTTGGGGGTTGATAATAAAAATAACAATATAAAGGGTACTGAAAAGAACTTCAGATTTGTCATCTAGTCAGATTATGGATTTTTCACCAAACAGACATAATATAAGCAAAGGTGCAAGTATCGTAATACTTATGCCAATTTGGAAGTTTTCTTGTCTTTTCTTTTTCATCCACTGGATTATTTATTTATTGTTATATTATTGATATAGTATTCTTCATCGTATTGTTTATTTTTGTATTGTATTTTTTAATTACTACTCTGTTGGATAACTACTGGAAATGTACTGGTTTTTTTTTTCTAAATCTTTATCTCATATTGGAGTTCATTGTGAACTAGCACGCTTGTGTGTTACTTGTTATATGATTTTGAATCTGCAGGAAAGCAACAGTCATGTTATTATCCTCTTGTTGTTTATTGTGAAATAGCTAATAAAACATTTGAAACACAAGATGCAAGTATCAAGTCATACTTGTATATTTATATACATACAATTGATACATATATTTTGTGGGACCATCAGAGGGACCATCATTTACGAGCAGGAAGGAAGTGTGGAAAGTGCAAGAAACTGGTGTAGTTGACCATCTTCTAGACCAGTGATCCTCAACCAGAGTGTCTTGAGCAATATTTTGCTTTCCAACCACTTGGATGTTTCTCCAGTGGCCTCAAAGCAGGTGTTTATTTTTGAATTCCTGGTTTGGAGGCACGTTTTGGTTGCATAAAAACAGGTGTATTGCCTCTTGTAGGCTGCCAATGCACATAGGGGCCAATAGTCAACAGCCCATAATTGTCACCCCAGGAATTCTTTGCTTGCTTGTGTTGCTCTCAACTTTTAATTTGAATGTGGCTCATGGGTAAAAAAAGGTTGGGGATCCCTGTTCTAGACTTTTAGGACCAAAGCTAAGGCAATAGTAGCCATTATATTTATAAAATCTTGAGGAAATATTTTGCTTACACTATAAGTGGGGAGAACTCCATCCATCCCTGATGCAAATAAGATCCTCTTGCTGCCCCCTTTTCTGATTAGCGAAACATATAAATAGCTTTCAGAAACAGACGGTATTTTCATCTAGCAAGGTATATATTTTACAGACTGTAAGAAAGACTATCAATTTTGTTCCTTACTGAGCCAGTGCTTACCGTATATGTACCTCCTTTTTATTCTTTTTTTGTGCTATTGATTAAATCAGTTTGATTTGTTTATTTATTCATTCATTTTTGTTTTCACTGACTGACGCTCACTTGCTTGGGCCTATAAGTACAATTTTCTCAGGAAACAGTTTGGAAAACTAGTATTACATAAGTGGACCAAATCTCACGGATCACAGGCTTTTGGGTCACCTAATGCAAGCTACATCTGTTTGAGTGATTCTGAGGTTAGGGCTGAAAATTCTGGCGATTTGTGCTTGATATGAACAAATGGACAAGTTGATGATAAGTTGATGATCCATAGAGTTATTCCTATCCAGTTCATATTGGAATAAATGTGGCTTGGAAGCAACTTCAATATAATAATTTAACTACAACTATGGGGTCAACGCTGCCCATATAACTAATCTGTGTGCAGAGGTAATATTATTTGATACATATATATAATATATATTTAAAGTGAGGTATAAAACAAGTGCCCAGTGCAAAATATGTACACCATGTAAACTGGATTTTTGGGGGAATTTAAACTCTACTGTTACTTGTACAATTGGCAGATCAAGTTATAAAATATATATTGAATAAAGTAACCCCTCTTGTAAAATATAAGGATATTATAAGTTACCGAGTGTTTTTATACAGGTCATGGAACTCCGAGGTAACTTCTAATATCCTCATATTTTGCAGCTGGAGGTACTTTATTTATTATAATACACAAGTTTCAGTGAGTCATGTGACAGAAATGACATCAGAACTCACCGTTTATAGCTGATGACATCAGAACTCACCGTTTATAAGGATATAATTTACAAGATATTCGTGGCTTTTGTGTATTATATGCTTATTAGTAAACTAGGAAATATGGACATTGCTTTAATTCATCCACATGCTGTCTCTCTGGTTCTTAGCCACTTGCTGCAACACAGGAATTTTAGACTGGGAAATAAAGCAGATGTGCAGTAAATGAGAAGAACGTTTACTCATAAACATTTCATGTTAACAACTGCTCTGTAAAAGCTTCCCAGCTACAGGCCTGGAGAAGCCAAAGGCTCACAGGCCATATTCTCTCTAGAGGACCTGGATATTCTGGTAAGCAAAGCACTTCTTCATGTCAAAAGCATTTATTGAATGGCGGAGGAAAGAACGCAGCCAGCTGCTTACGAAGAATTCTGTAATCTCACATTTCCTTAGTCAGTGTAGAAAAGTCAATGAAATATGCAAATAAGCAGCAGGCAGTTAAGCAATGAGAACGCAAACGCTGTAGGGAATGGACGAAGTCTGCTGCTTGTATGGGGTATTCCTCTCCGAGGAACAGGGTATAGAAAATCCACAGGGCACATCCTCTTTCTAACAACAATATTGTACAAGCTGCATGTTGTCTTTAAACACAAGAACCTAATAATATCAAAATACTAAAATCAATTTCCACTTCAGAGTTGGGTACCAGCCCCGGTGTATTATTGATCAGCGCACATTCTGGAAAGCTGAAATCAGGATTTAATTGTTTAATGTTATAATGTTCCTCCCAGGTGTGTGTGTTTACAACGAGAAACAGGAAGCCCAGAATGAACAGAGATCTCAGGAAAAATCCGACTCATTTTAAACTTTTCAAAAAAAATTAAAGGAATGATTTTTTTAAATTAATTCTAACAAGCAAAGCCTTTTTTGACGCTTTCTGCAAATTATCCATGATAATAAATTAAAAATAAATAAATAAATATGCAGATTCTGAAGAAAAAAATATCTTAATTATTTCTGTGTTTTGCACCTTTTTATCCTGTTTTTATATTGATATATTGATTGAAATATGTTTTTATGGTACAGTTATGGGACCTGTTATCCAGAATGCTCGGGACCTTGGGTTTTCCGGATAACAGATCTTTCCGTAATTTGGGTCTTCATGCCTTAAGTCTACTAGAAATTCATTTAAACATTAAATAAACCCAATAGGCTGGTTTTGCTTCCAATAAGGATTAATTATATCTTAGTTGGGAGCCTATGGGATTCAGAGCTTTCTGGATATTAGATTTCCGGATAAGCAATCCTATACCTGTATTTGTCTTAAATACATTGCTGTGTATAAGTACCCAATGCAAATATTTCACCATTACAATCAGCTTAACTGAGCAATTTGCAGCCATCAGGAATCCATTTAACTTCCAGTTTTATTGCAGAGTTTCATCTTATATCGTGAGGGCAGTAGAATGCTATCTAGTAAGACTCTACCTCCAAGATTTTCCCTGGCCCAGGGCAGACTCCGTAGGTTGCGATCTAGCCAACATATGAAGGGCAGGCTCTTGGGCACCACATGGTGGTTGGGCCCTATCTGTTGGGGGCCAGACAAAGCAAGTTATGCAAAAGTTTTTTAATTTGGCAATAGGTCATTGCTCATAACCATTTAACTGCTACATTTTCAACAACAGCAAGTGCCAGGGCAGAGGAGGGGTTAAAGTGTAGGCTCATTGGGGTCTTGTTACACAATTCAATGTGTTTGCCTATAATAAAGATCTGAAAATGTCAGTGTGGGAGCCTAAAATAGGTTTTAACTTTTGAGCCCAGTGACATTGCAACATTGCTCTGGATCAAGCATTTGTTGAAGATCTCTTTTTGCTTTAATTTTGGGCATTGTGCTTTGGTTTTGTGCATTTTGTTAGTTGCAGGCCGTGGGGTAAATTGCCCGTCTGATATCAAATTTCCACCTTGTGGCCCCCTTTTTTTTTTAAAGGTAAATTTTATTGTTTAACCACAAAATAAAACAACCC
Source organism: Xenopus petersii (assembly GCA_038501925.1). Classification (NCBI taxonomy): domain Eukaryota; kingdom Metazoa; phylum Chordata; class Amphibia; order Anura; family Pipidae; genus Xenopus; species Xenopus petersii. Next base: position 43,719,996 of record CM076679.1, read on the forward strand.
AAAACAGAAAATAAAAGACATTTTACAGTTGTGATTGATGTAATAATTACAATTTGTAATGGTGCATATACGGTGTCAGGTGCCTGTATGAAGATAAGCATATAAAGCAAATACAAGTATGTTACATGGGTACCAGGGAGTCTGGGTCACACCAGGCCCCCCACACTTTGTTGAATTTTTCTGGTGCCCCTCTTGTTTCATATGTTAATTTAATTAATGGAAGAGCTCCATCTATCAGCCTTCTCCAGAAGGGTATGGTAGGAGGAGAATTTCCCATCCAGTGCATAATCACTGGGTTTTTTTTGCGTAGAACATAAGAGAGTGTAACCGATTTCTAGCAGCGTTGGTTGGTATTAGATCATCAATCACTCCCAGTAAGCATACCACAGGGTCAACTATCTGTGGAGTGCCCAGTTCAGTGGCTAGGGTCTCCATTACTTCAGTCCAGAATAACTGGACTGGGGGACAGGACCAGATCATGTGGATAAAGTCAGCAGCTGGAAGTTTACATCGGGGGCAGCTGTCATCTTGGCTTTTCCCAATTTTTTTTAACTTAAGAGGAATTATGTAAACTTGATGGAGTGTCTTATATTGTATCAGTCTGTCCCTTATTGAGATTAAGAAACTGTAGGCCGTTTCTATTGCCTCCTCCCACATCTCATGGTTAAGGTCTGGAATAGCCTGTGTCCAGAGAAGGTAGGCTCTATCAAAGGGGGGTTTGACCTTTATTACAATGTTCTGGTATAGTCTAGACAGTAGTTTGGCAGGGGAGGGGTGGTAGAGAGCAGTCTCTAAATTGACCGTGGATATTGTTGGGGTAAGAGAGTGGAACTGTGCCTGAAAGGCATGTCTGAGCTGGAAGTGCCTAAAGAGTTGGATTTGTTGACCAGGAATATCCTCTTGTAAAGCATGGAGTGTGGGAAATTGCCCATTTGGAGCTAGGTCAGACAGCTTCTTAAGGCCTAGGCGAGTCCAGTACATAAAGTCAGGCAGGTCATGTAGGTGAGGAAGTAGTGAATTGTCCCACAAGGGAAGGTTAGGTGAAAGGCGTGGTACTGGGTGGCCCAGGAGTTTTAGCGCCATGGACCATGCTTTGTGTGGGGTGGCGAGAGTGCTTGGCAGAGTCGTCATGTCAGAAGGATGCCTGTAGGGGTAGGTACCAAGTCCCTCAATCGAGTGGAGGCTTGAAGGATCATGTTGGGATCGTAAGGGTTGGGAGAGAAACACCATTGCAGATAGTAGATCTGAGAGGCCAGGTAATAGAGGTAGAAGTGTGGGAAGGCTAGTCCCCCTTTTATAATAGGGGCTGTCAGTCTTTCCCACGAAATACGGGGGGTCTTCTTGGCCCAAATAAATGGAAGTATAATTTTGTTAAGTTTCCTAAAAATGGAACGGGGAATGGTAAATGGGGTGTTAGGAATACATACAGAAGCTTAGGTAGATAAATCATTTTGATGATAGTGTTAGTGGGAGATTTGCCCAGTGTTTAAGGGTACCAGAGAGAGAATCAATGATTGGGTCTCGATTGTGTTATATAAAGGAGTGTGAGTTTGTGTGTATAGGAATACCCAGGTATTTGAAAGAATTGGTCCACTTCAGGCGTAGGCCCGTGGGTGGTAATGCTGGGGGATTAGAGTCAATGGTGAACAGTTGTGACTTTTCCCAATTAATTCTCAGCCCAGAATATTTCCCAAAGTTCTGGACTGTGGTCAGAAGTGTGGAAAGAGAGTGTCAGGACTTACCCTGGTGGTCTAGTGGGCAGCGGGGTCCACTGCCGCTCCTTCGGCATGGACGCCTGCTGCGCAGATCCTTCTTACTTCCTGGTGCCGGCTTCCTCTAAGGCGCACGCCATGTGCACGTCTGTTTCTTAAAGGGGCAGTAACGCTGGCGTGTGACGTCAGCGCACAATGACGCCAAATTCAAACGGTTAAAAGGGGAATTCAGTATTCAGCTAATTGCCCGTTGTTAGGTTATATTTAGAACTTCCTGGGTGTTATTCCTCGTGAAGACTGACTGATCTATTGTGTTTTGACCCTTGCCTGCCTGATTTACTACTCTGATCTCTCCAATCCTGATCCTGCCTGTCTGTGACTATTCTGACCTCTCCAATCCGACTTTTGCCTGTCAGTTGACTATTCTACGCTCTCTATCCTGATTCCGGCCTGTCTGACCATTCTACCTGCTTGTGCTGGCCCGAGCCCCTTTGCTCGTTCAGAACCGTTAGCTTTGCTCCTCTCTCTGTTAAGACCTGGCGGCATCCAATTAGCCGAGGGCTCCTCCCGAGGTGAAAGGCGGCTGTTAAAGGCAGAAGTGAGAGCCGAGACCAGGGAGCTTAGCTTGGGTTCTGGATATAGGGTGTCGAACGTGACAGAGAGTCATCTGAGTCACCTAGGTATATAAGGATATCGTCTGCACCTTGTGGCCCTTTTAAAGAGAAATATGGCAGCACTGCATGCTCTTCAATGGTAAGAAGTCTCGGTGATAAATTGTAATTTGTGCCTAAACACCTCCTCTACCACTTCAAATCCTCCATAAATATGCTGCAATTTCTTTTAAAACGTCACAAAAATAATGGAGTTATTTTCCAAAATAAACTCAACATTTAAATGTGCAGAATTGTGGTATAGCATCTTAAGCCTAAAATTACTTATTTCAGAACTGGAAATACTATTCAAATCTTGGCCGTGGCTAACTTTTTCAGATTCTAAATGTATGAATTAATGCCTTTCTAGGGGACTTGTTAGTTTCATCAATTATCTTTAGATTCCTCCCTCTCCAAGTCAAGAACAGATTATAAATCCCTTATTCTAAACATTCCACTGACAGCAGAACTCTTTAATATTTCAGATTTTTTGCTCCTTCAGTTTACCTTCGGTCAAAGGCTTTTATGGTAATGCCACATTAATGGAATTTTTTGGCCAATTATAAACAGTAAATAATATCCACAATTTTGTCTCAATCAAACAAGACCAGGAAAGGCAAGCTTGTTATGAATTTAAGCAAAAATGATGATACTGTTACCACTGCCCCTGTCTGATTTGAGTCAATAACCCTGCAGTGTAGATACACTAGACAAGTCCTTAGTTATATGTCATCCACAAGCTGAATAGGCAGCAAGTGGGCAGTACATCTGTCAATCTTTCATTTCTAAAAGAAGGTAAACTACCCTAGTATTCCTACTATTCTACAGTGTGACATGATGCTAAAAAGGTCCCACATATTATGTCAATGCTAGTGTATGATTGACCATGCAGTGTAGTTGCAGTAAGGAGATCAGATGGAATGACTACTTTAAGAATGAGTTTGTAGAGCCAAGGACACTTGGATGAAGGTTCTGCATTAAAAGGGTTTATTTACAAATAGCAAGTGCAAAAAAACATTTTAATAAAAGTATTTTCAGTAATATATACTTTTATTTATACATTTTATTTGCAACTTGACCTAAAATGCAGATTGCTATTGATTTGGTGCTAGGAACTGGACACGCTCAGCCTTGAGGTGGTGTTGTTTCCTGAGCTCCATTTGTAGAGATTTCAGGTAGTGAGATCTGGTGCACACGGTTGCATACACCCTAATCAAGGGAAGGCAACCCAGACCACACTCTTGGCAAAAAAACTGTCACACAGCCAGTTTTATGTATTTATTATTTTACAGCAAAATAAAACCTAAGCCTATCCTGTGCTATCTAATATACATGTGATTTCCCTGTCTTCCATGGTGTGAGAACGTATCTCTCAAGTTACTCCATCAGTTGTCTCTCTTTCTTTCAGGCCCCTTGAGTTCTTACAGTTGCCTTCACATGTACACTGGAAACAGCCAAACCCATGTCTTTCCTTCTCACACCTAAGGAAGATTAACCAGGTGTGTGCCTGCCAGGGCAGCCATCAGGGGGGGACAGGGGGGAGAGTTGTAGGGGGCCCCGAGGGTAAGGGGGGCCCCGGCCACGCCACACTTGCTTGATTAGCCGGGCCCCTCATCTTTCTGAGAGCTGCTGACTTTGGGAAGGCATGGACGTTTAAGAGGCCCTGGCCACCAATTTTTTTATAATGTGGGGTCCTAGCCACCAATATTTTTTTATGGGGGGCAATGACCACCAATATCTTTTTATTTTTTATTAACATGTGGGAACCCTAGCCACCAATATTTTTTTTGTTTTTTTTACTGTGTGGTGGGGGGCGGACCTGTAGGTGGGGCTTGTGGGGGGTGCAGCCCAAGGGGCCCAGGAAATGTTGTCGTATGGGGCCCTGTGATTTTTGATGGCGGTCCTGGTGCCTGCCCATCTTTAAGAGCAGCAGCTCTGCACACAACTGATTGAACCTAATGAATGGCATGTTAGCACTGTTTCCAATGTCATGGGCATTGTTGCATCAGAAATAATGCAATTTGCACTCACACTATTGCAACAAAACAGAAATGCAACTTGCAATTAATTTACTAGCAGTGGCATAACTATATGGGCCTCAGCCCCCTGGGAATTTTTCTTTTCTGGGCCCACTGCAGATCAACCACAAATCTACCTCTTCTATGTATCCTGTATGGAAAAGGCAGACCCAGATCCCTCTGTGACCATGCAGTCTGCTTCCTATTTATAGTTACACCACTGTTTACTATTCTGGATCCTATTTTGCATCCACATCATTTTTGCATTCAGTCATGAGCAAGTTTAATGCATGCTACTAAAAGACAGTAATATAACCATGCCTGGCAGAATGTGCAACTGGCAACCTCCTATACACATTTTCTCACCAATGACATGCGTGCAAAAAGAACATTTCTTCCATTTTGCTGAGTCTGAGCAGAGGCAGATGCAGTTGCACCCTCCCCTATATACATGATTTGGTTTATTTGCCAAAAAATGCATTTTCCCCTGATAAAGCTGGATCACTGTGTGCAATGTTTTTATGTATTCTGATCCCCAATCTTCTGTATTAAAAGGCACCTTAAAATGCTTTGTGACCAAGAAATACTGTATGTGTGTTTTTCTACAATATGGATTTAATTTTTAAGTCCAGAATAATCTAGTTGCTATAGTTCCAATGAAGTCATGGTGATTGAGAGCAGCAAATAGGGATGTAGCGAACTGCCGATTTGGTGTTCGCGAACGCCGTTCACGAACACCGGCAAAAAATGCGAACGTTCGCGGACAGTTCGCGAACTTCGAACACCCGGTAAAATCGTTCGAATCGAACGATCGAAGGATTTTAATCATTCGATCAAAGGATTTTCATTTGAATCGAATGCTTACAATCGTTCGAACGAATGGAAATCGTTCGATTTTTAGCGGTCGAAGGAATTCGAATGGTCGAACGATTTGTATTCGAATCGAACGCGAACTCAAAATGCGAACGTTCCCAAATGTTCGCAACCATTCGGCGGACGCGAACGGTCGAAGTTAGCGCGAACTAGTTCGCAGCAGAACAGTTCGCTACATCCCTAGCAGCAAATCTCACTACTGCTAAACATTACCATTTTAAACCAAACCCAAATATTCAAAAGTACATGTGCATCAATGCTAGGACTTTGGGCCACCATAAATCTCAGTAAATATTGTGTATAGTAAAGTTAACAAACATCTGCAATTCAGTTTTTTTGTGATGATGGCCACAAGTGTGCCATCATGGACGGAGAACTTAGCTCCCTGTAGTTCTTCTATGCAGACAAGTTACTAAAACCAGATCCCCTTTTTCCTGCACTTAGCTCTGCTCTAGGGTACACAAGACATAGAGAAAGAGAGAGGATACCCTAAAGAGTCAGTAAAGTTTCTCATTCATCCAGGTCATGTTATATCTATAGTAATAAGTTAAATCAACTGGACTTGCTGTGTTTTGTTTTCTTTTTCCTACAGCAAGTCCAGTTGATGTGACTTATTACTATGGATTCCCTATAGAGGATCAAAGAAGATTATTTCTAGGAAGCATTGGACATATGGCTTCTGACAGTGGAAAGTGGCATAGCAACCCTATGACCTAATCCTTTAAAAATAAAAGAGTGTTGAGCAATGTCTTTGTTTGCAATCTTCTATAATGACTTTCTCTTTAGCTTAATCTCATCCAAGGACTGGAACAAAAAGTCCTAAAGTGACACAAAGCAGTAGGAACACGTACTATGAAGACATACACAACACATTTAAATCATAGGATAGGGGGTGACCCAGACATATGCCACACACACACACACATATATATAGAGAGAGAAACAAACCTTCACAAACTGCAGACAAAAGAAAGCAGTTGTAAAATTGAATTGCAACATACTCAGACAAATATGCAGTGTGGGTGTTCAATTAAGAGGCTGCAGGGAAGCCCTAGCAATTTATTAGTGGTATAATCCAAAACGTGCTCACAAGACTCTCATGGAAATAGTAATATGTTAAATGATACTTCTTTACTACATCCCCTGCATTCCAGAAAGAGGAGGTGAAAATCCACCCCCAAAATGCCAGCTGCTTTGCCAAACTCTGCTGTGGGAAATAGTGATTGTGTGTTTTGTTACACTAAAAGAAAATTCTCACTACATCTGCAAAAAATTATATTTAAATGAGCGTGGCAATATTTAAGTCCCTCAAATGCAATTTAATAGAATCGATAAATATGGAAACGTTTTAGGAGGAACCAGTTTCCTCTTCATAAGATTCACGATTTCATCTAGTCCTGTCCCCCTGTGTTCATTGTCTGACTTTTTCTGTCCCTTCTTGCTACTTTACATTGGTTTCCACTGTTGTGTGCATCTTTCATGGAGAATGACAAAATGGATAGGCAGTGCTAGCTTTGCATTCACTTCCAAATTTCACTAGGCAGCCCTAGTGTCAGACTGGCCCACCGGGATACCAGGAAAACTCCCGGTGGGCCCAGGTGTCAGTGGGCCTCTTGCTTCTAAACATTTGGCTTATTTCATGGCCATTCCCTATTTCTTAATGGGAACAAATAGGCTTAATAATGAATAGTATGTAGAGAAAAGAGACTAGGAGAATGAAGAGGCTGAGTAAGGAGAGGAGGAATAATAGTTTGGAAAGTGGGCCCACGGCCTAAGGTTTTCTGGTGGGCCCCTGGCATCCCAGTCTGATACTGGGCAGCCCAATCACAACAATAAACCAAAACCTGCAGGAGAACAGAGAAAACAGGAGAATTTCTCTTCTATATATGTCCTGTTAGAAAATAACTCTTTTCGAAATTGTTCTCTTCTGAAAGCCAAATAATAGAAGATAAATAAATGAACATTGTCGATTACTCTGGAGCAGAATGAAATTGCTAATGCCATCAAAAATTATGTGTGGAGCTAGGTAAAAAAATACATCAGGATATATTAAATTAAAATATGCTGCATGGAAGAATAAGGCACTTTAAAATTCACAGTTGAATTGAAATTTAAAGAACGACTGCAAGGGAGAATAGTATCAATAATAACTGTTAGCAATGAATGATGCTTTTATGTGGCACATTCTTGGATTAAGCTTTGTTCTGTATTTCTGCAGGAGATAAAAATGCATCAATAGGTCCAAGACATTCTAAAATGTGGTTAAGTAATTGATTCGGTGTGACAATCAGTTCAGGCAAATTTGTACTTTTTACATATAAAACCAATATTAAAAGAGATTTATCATCCCAAGCTAAGGCTGCCCAATTGAGGTGAGACCAAACCTAAAGTCAGACGCTTGTTTAGCACCTGTGTGCTCTCAAAATGAACTGTGGAAACTGGGTCCCACAGAGAATATAAAATAAAAGTAGGTATTGGCTTTATTGTTCCTAGTACTGGGGAATGTATTTTTTACACGTAATATTTTTCCTTATTTTTCTTTATTGCTTTGCAAATTATAGACGGACTTACTTACTTACTTTGTCTTCAAAACTGGCTTTCTGCCATTAGCAGTTACTTCTGTTCTTGTCATGCCCCTAAGCGATTTTAGGGCAGATTAACATTGCTGACCAATGACCCATATGAAGTACAGGGATGCTGTCTCTCCTGTCACTTCCACATCTGCCTCGGCCCTGTCGACTTGTAAATAAGGCTTGTTAAATTGTTCGTTTGTTCTGTCACAACTGCCAATTAGTGATGGGTGAATAAATTCACCATGCATGGATTCGCAATTTCCGCATTTAGGCGCAAGCGAATATATTCGTGAAACTGCGGCAAAAATCCACCACGACAAATAAAAAATGGTCACGCGTCAGAATGGTCGCGAGCATATAAATTGTTGTGCGTATTCTGACTTTAATGCATTTGGACAAAATAGTCGCATGTATAAAAATGTCGCCAATGTCAAAATTGTCAGTAGTCAAAATTATTTTTACTCCCATTGACTTCAATGTGTTTTGCAAATTTTTTGCTGCTTCTCAATTTTCGTGGTGGCGAAACACCACAGATTCGCCCATCACTACTGCCAATATTTGTATATGCGTTCAGATGGATGTGAGTGGCAAATTGATGTCTACAAGCATGTGGCCTTCTTGAACATTCTTGACAAGCAAGAGCAAGGTACTATTTATATGTAAAATGGCAAAGCACTCTCTATTAAAAATTGCTTTGGGGGTCCCCTTGGTGGTCAGCCACACAGTCTGGATACTTCTGATTTCAAATAATTGCACTGGATGTAATTGATCATAACAGAAATTCTGTGTGATCAGATTGCAGTTGACTTCAGATCACCAGATCTGTGTGGGCCATAATTCATATGGGATAATGATCTCACAGTGAACCAACTTGAATAGTGGAAGTATCCAGGTTGTGATCTGACAGAGAACACTTACAACTAAGCAGGTTTATTCTTAGCAAGAGGGAGCAGGAGTTGCATCTGTACAACACTGACCATGCAATTCAACTACTCAGACTGAGGACTAAAAGTTATGATAAGCACAGGCTGGCCAAGCAAGTAGAAAAAAGAAGACACCCTAGGAGACTATTTACAAATAAAAATACGTACATATATACATGTAAGTTTGCTGTTTTCTAACATTATCTCTTAATTTAAAGAAGAGATGTGGGAGAAACATTGGATCAAAATATCGATATAATTAAATATTCTGTATGTGCTAAAACTCTCAAGTCTTCTAGTATGGTCCCTCGACATAAGTGCTCTGAATCAGAAAACCTGCCAAGCGCATGAGATGTGGAAAACAAATTAGTATTCTGAAAAACATAAAAAAAAAAGCATTGCTTTTAATCTTATTAAAACAGTGGCTTTCTTTCCTTTTTTTGTACTTCTCGGAAACAGATACTGAGGTTACCATTATCATAAATGCTGAAATAAGCTTTTTTTTGCTTTGAAGGAAGTTGTTAATATTTGGAAATGGTTGGGCTTGCAGCGCTGCCGCTGATTGTTTTTTTCCCCTGTTACCTTATGAGTTCCAAGGTCACAGGAAGATTCACCTGCCTACAGAGCTAAAATGAATTCACTTGGCCATAGTGCATGTATAATCTAGCATTCTTCTCTCCAGTCTCGTCATGCATTTGTCAAAAAAAAAAAAAAAAAAAAAGAGAGATATTTTATTACAATAACAAATTGGTTTCAAACCCATGAATTATGGATGCCTAAAATTAGACTTGTCAATGAAATGTGTATAAAACACACAGTAAATATGGAAGCAAGCTGCTAGAGGCACACTTCATCCCAAAACTTTGCTTCCAGTCAAATCACTTGATTGTCTCAATTTAGTGTTTAAAGAAAGAAGCACAAGTCTGGGAGCCAGATGAAGCTGCTAATCTTGTGTAGCCCACAGCACAGAGAGCCCTGTCCTGTGTGCGCAGAACAAGGGCACATATGGAAAGCAACAGCAAACAGCATTGTTATAAACACAAATCTAACAACCGGAACATGACGTGATCACTAGCAATGAAAAGAATATCAATGCAAAATGAATTTTGACACTTGTTTTTTTTATATGCATATTTTTTTTTTGCTACATTTTAAATAATATTATTTTTTTTTATTAACCATGCCTTCAAACCAAAATATACCCTTGATCTCTTGGGGGAATACAATGGAAATAGAATTGATAACAGCATTTAAAAAAAAAAGTCAATTGTTGTCGTTTTCTAAAACGTACAAGGGTTTGAGACGAATAGGACACTTGCAGGCATCCAGACAGTTTTATTGCGACAGGGAAAAGGTGAAATTAATGAATCTCCCTGTTTTGTCTGCAGGGATAAAGGAAAAAAGAAAAGAAAAGGTCCATTCCACTGAATACAATAGGTTAAAAAAAAATACTGCTTTGGAGATATTTGATGAAATGAAGGATTTCAGTGCAATTGTTTTAGTCAAATTGTTGAAGACAAACTGTCAAATAACAAAGCACTGAAAACAGCTCTAGTTCAAGCATTCTATCAAAGCTGCATTTTCTTCCATGCAGTCTTTTGCTGTGCTATGGCTATAACACACAGTCCTTTAAGGTGAGTGTGTGCCGTGCTTGATGGCTCTGAGGGTAGTTTTAAGCAGTATACGTAAAAAAAAAAGCTGATGATCTAGTGACCGAAGAGAGCACTGAACAAAATCCCGCAGGAGATAACACAATAGGCTTTCTGCTGAAACCTGCAACACCATTGTAATCTTTCTCTTCAAGCATTTATTTGTTTGGGGGGGTTGCAAAGAGTTAAAACATTCATAAAATTGCTTTTCCTTTTCTTTTGACATCGCTTCCCAGATAATGCACTTTTTCAATAGATGGCGGCTTCTGATTTGCAAAATTCGTTTCGAGTAAAATATACATGTATAATGTGCTTTCCTGCAGCAACCCTTTTCTCATGTAAAATAAGCATCTCTTTTGGTCAGATGACAATATGTGAAAATGAACTTGAGATGGCTTTCTATGAATAATTGAGAATAAAATGTTTTTTTCCCCACCCCTGCCTTTACCAGATGCCTTCAATTTATTGTTTCTCTTAAAACATTTATAATATGTCTACAAGGAGTTTCTCTTGGTCAAGAAATTTGTAAAAGCTGAAAAAAATTTGATTTTTTTTTTTTTGCAGAATCATTTAATATAGTTATCTGTTATTTAATGTATATTGAAAAAAAACATAATAATCTTTACAACATGGGATACATTTTGACAATTTTAAAATAAACTTCAAATATGTATTTATTTCGGCCAGCCTTTATCTCTGTACTCTGCAGCTATGTACCGTAAAATTGGGTTAACATATTACATTAAACTATAAAAAGGTCCATTTATTTTAGAAACATGAACAAAATGCTACAGTTAAATTAAAAAAAAAGAAAATATATTTCAGAAGCTAAAGTAATAGGACAATGCTAGAGATGAAAAGCATGAATAGAAAACCAGGCTCTTTTTTAAATAAGTTCACAAATTTTGTCTTATTGCTGAATTTCTTCTAGAATGGGAAATGTATTTATTTTGCATATTTTTAGTTGTCTGAACCATCAAAATCTGCTGGTAGAATAGTTCCATGCACAGTTTAGTTTGTGGAAATAAGGATCTCCCTTTATACAGCCTGTGGTTGATAAATAAAAGGAAACAATTGCCTTTTCTAACCATTGAAGGAAAAGCTGGAGTCGTACATGCTCCAAGCTGATTCAGTTCAAAGATTAACAAATTGATTTGATAATAAAACAAAAGATTAATCATCTGTCAGTTTTGCATCACAATAAGAGGACTAAATGACCAATCAAAAGCACTATATAAAAAAGTTTTGCATTTTTAATACAAAACGTTTCTTTATCTTTAGAGAAGAAAAAAAAAACCTCCCCTGACTTTAGTCACAGGTTTGTTTCGCCCAGTATGGGGAGCTCAGTTGGCTGAATTTCGTTTGTTACAATGTGATGTGCCATTATTGAGGATACTGAAAAGAAAGGAGTTGTGTGCAAGAAGAAAACTAAAGAGTAGCGCAAAGGCTGCATAAAATCAATAAAATGTGGAGTTTTGAATAGCTGAGAACGCGCAGGGCATTCTAATCTTTCATACTGTCATTTTGTTAATTATTGTTTTTTATTAAAGACGGTTAATTTAGATCTCAAAGCGTGGCTGCTTATTTCACAGTCTAAAGGAAACACTTAGGGGTGGTTTGTAGGTTTAAATGAGTCGTGGTACTTATGTGTGACAAAATGACTATTTTTTGCATTAGTTAATATACTTGAACATGCAAAATTATATCTGAAACGTCATATTACGACTTTGTTCCACATTAACTTAAAAGGCTTATGGAAGGATCATATTAATGGGCATAATTACAATATAACTGCAGTGTTGAAATACATGATCAATTCTCTAATTTTTAACTCATAGCTCTTGAACGTACTTGTGATGTTGGAAATATACAGAAAAGGGGACATGTGTGGACATGTGTGTCTATGAACAAAATAGGGGAATTATGAGATCCACATTATTATTTATTTACAAAGCAGCAAAAATGTTTTGTAGCTGTGTGTAGTTGGGGAAATTACAAAGAGAGCTGAAGTTAAATTAAAAATGAGAAGAACATTATCAGAAAGGCTCTGAGTAGCCTCAGAATAAAGAGGGCACAGGCAAATGCAATAAATGAATTCAATATTCCCGAGGATTGACAGAAAGCTGTTCAGAGCATTAAATGAGAACAGATAAGTCTGGTGGTCATTATAGCTATCACATTTTGTTTGGAATTGTTTTTTTATTATAAATATTATTTTACTATGCAATGAGAAATATGAACCACTCTCTTTAATACTGGGAAGATAATTACAGGTTTGTGCCCCTCACCTTAGAAAAAGTCAGTGTGAAACCATTAAATATATTGTTTCAGTTAATTAAAACTAGAGCATAAGGACAACTGTTCTTTATTGTATAATATGTGATTAAAATGTGGTGTGGTTAGTAAATTGTAAAATAATTGAGATCGGATCCCCCTTTTATTGGAGGACCAGTGAGAAATTGCCTCTAGTGGCCATGATAGACATTATATGGCAATGAAAGTTCAACTATTTTTTGGTGGAGGGACAGCAGGGTCTGCATCAGCTTTATCAAACAGGCCCAGCTGTCAACAGAGCAATATACCCCATGGGACAAGGCAGTCCTACAGGGTATAAAGAGAGGTACCCCAAGTTGCTTCACAGGCAGTTGGATCTTTATTTTCAGGCTACTGTAGCTTTGAACATCAATGATGTGAATGGCAGGGTAGCAAAGAAAAAGCCACTGCTTTCCCCCAAAAATATTGCAGGCCATCTACAGTTTGCTAAAGATCATATGGACAAACCAGAAGGATACTGGAAGAATGTTTTGTGGACAGATGAAACCAAAAGAGAGCTTTTGGCTTAAATCAGGAGCATTACATTTGGAGAAAGAAAAGCACTGCATTTCGGAATAAGAACCTTTTCCCATCTGTGAAACATGGTGGTGGGATTGTTCTGGCTTGGACATGTTTTTGCTGCAGTTTCACGTCCGCTTCGCTCACAACGCAATACTTCACCAGGCGTAACTTCGCACAGACAACGCTAATTCACTAACTGCAAAGTTATGTCTAGGGCGATGAATGCTGGCGAAGTTGTGCTAGCGTTACTTCGACAAGCAAAACGAATTTATGCTAGAGTTGTCTAATTTGCATACGGCGGGAAGTGAAAGTTGAATGCACATTGCAGCAAATACTGTACATTACATTACACAAGCCAACGGAACCTTAAAAAAATAAAATAGAGTTGTTATAATTCCCTACACATGAGCCCAGTGTATAGTTTATGTGCCATATGTTAGGAATGTAGGGGGGAACCCGGGTACCCAAAAAAATTTTTACAGACTTTTGCAGCCTATCACTCTGAAAAAGTGAAAAGACACTGGCATTTTTTGGGACGAAAACGAAAAATATGAGGAAGTCCTATCCACTCCATTGCACTTCGCCTGGTCTGAGTTGGCGCAGACAAGTCTGGCAGAACAGCTAACGTTCAGTAAAATTATTGAATTTGAGCAGTTCACCGGAGCGTACATTCATCTGCCGTTAGAGTGCGAAGTTGCGCTAATGTCTATCTCCTTCGCTAGTGAAGTTATGCCTGTGCCCATTAGTAAATAGTCAAAATGCCGAAATGACGTCACGCTGGCTAATTTTCACCAGCGTTAGTCACTTCGCCCTTTGGTAAATTTGCCCCAGTGGGTCTACCAAAGAAAAAAGTGAAGAATAAAGTGAATGTTCTGTAATGACCAAGTCAAAGCCCTGACCTTCATCCTACTGAAATGTTGTCGAAAGGCCTAAAGTGAGAGGTTCATGTGAGGAAACCCACCAACACCTAAGAGCTGAAGCTGTTCTGTATGGAGAAATAGGCTAAAAATGATCAGTCATGATTTAGGTCTGATCAACAGTTACTGCAATGTTTAGTTGGAGTTATTGCTACACACTGAAGTCACACAAGTACTGAGCTTATAGAGAGTAACTAAACAGCTTTACTTTTTGGTATTGTGGCCCTGATTGGCAACAGTTAGTCTTCACACTGCAACTCAGAACCCATCTATAGAGGGTTATTGCGCATGTGAATACACACCAGCACAATTTAACGCTATGTAAACATAATTTTTATCAATTTCTGTCGATGCCTCACCTTCAGTATGCTGTCCAGTTCTGGGCCCCACTCTTTAATAGGAATATAAATGAGCTGGAAAGAGTGCAGATATGTTTAATTAAACTGGTTTAAGTGAATGAAACTATGAATAAAGTTGGGGTTATTTATTTGGAATAAAGGTGTTTGTGAAGGGACATAAGTACATTTGAGGACATCTTAGACAGATATTGAGGGATCAATTTCTGAAAATATCAAGAAAATATCAAGAAACTCCTTTGAAAAATAGATAATTCACATAAAGTATCTACACAGCAAATACAGTATATATACAATGAATTACATTGCATGTTATACTGTGTGTGGCCATGATAGACATTACTGTGTTATACAGTGTATATATATATATATATATATATGTATATATATATGTATATATATACACACATATATATATATATATATATATATATATATATATATATATACAGTAAATATATAATATCACTTTGTCTATGCTTAAAATGTCATAGCAAACTGGCTACAGTGAAATGTACATATACTGTAAGTGAGAGAGTTAAATAGAAATTATAGCAGCCAACATCAGTCCACCTCAATCAACTTGTAAAAACATTTTGATTTGAGCAAATTCACTGCTGTGATATCCACTTCTAATAAATGCAAGGTCACTCCAGGGCTGAGCTCAGAAAGAGAATGAGCTTAAATATTTACTTCCTTCTCAACAGCCTACCCACAATGGGCCTACAGAATCAGATCAGCAACTGGAAAATTGCTGGAAAAAAATTTGCATTAAATCGAAAAATCCCCACCCATAATCTGGATTCAAGATGTTAATTATAAAAGAATACAATTGAATTTTTGTCTTTATTGTACACTTATTGATGTATACTGACTAATATCTCTAGCAGCAACTCCATAGTTACATAGTTACATGGTTAAGTTGGGTTGTAAATAGACCAAAGTCCATCGAGTTCAACTCCTACAAGTGCACAACCCCAGTTCACATATATACACATACTTATATAGAACTATCTATTCTCTAACATATATGAACTATATTTTATATTTTATTTTTTTGTTTTTTCAAAACGTGCATCAGTTCAGAAGTCAGAGCAAAAATAGGAAAATTCTGGAGTTGGAGGCCACAGAGAACATTATGACATTGATAAAATGGAATGGAAAAGAAGAATGGTGCCCAAATGTCAGGGGAGAATGAATGTGTACATTTTATAAGCAAGAAGAGAATCATCTGGAACTGAATTACAATGCAGTAGCAGAAACACAAAATGGTGCAAAATGAGGAGGTAGAGGAGAACAAATAAAATGAGTGAAATTACAGTATGACAAGTTGCATTATAAGTAAATACACAGCTGTTTACTGAAGAATGTGTGTCTAGGTTTTACACAAAAAATAGGAATGTTGAAGTATTCATAAAGACTTATTTGAAAGTTTTAATGCCAAAATATTTGACCCGCTATTCTTATCTGATTGAAGAGTAAGTAGCTTTAGAACAAGTATGAAGAAGCAGCTTGCTGTTGAGCAGAACAGCATGTGATGAGTACAATGGACCATAGCTTTCACGAGAAGCTAAAAAAAAAGCTAAAATACAGAAAAAGATACAGAAATCAAAATACAATTTAGATATCCAAAAAAAATCGATCTTGTTTTTTTTATATTTTGTTAAATATGGGGTTCAAGGACTCCAGAACAACATAGGAAGATTTAGTCCATCAGCAGAGCCTCAACAAGACTTTTATTGCTGCCTTTAAAAATGAAAAAATTATTGCAAAGACTGTTAAGAATTATAAGTTGTAAAATATAGGTTAATTAAGTTGTTGAAACAGAAGAGAGACATTTAGGGGCCGATTCACAAAATTCGGGTGAAGAATTCGAATGAAAAAAATTCGAATTTCGAAGTATTTTTTGGGTACTTCGACCATCGAATTGGTTAAATTCGTTCGAATTCGAACGAAATCGAACAATTCGAAGTAAAAATCGTTCGACTATTCGACCATTCGATAGTTAAGTACTTGCCCTTTAAAAAAAACTTCGACCTCCTACTTCGGCAGATAAAACCTACCGAAGTCAATGTTAGCCTATGGGGAAGGTCCCCATAGGCTTGCTAAGCTTTTTTTGATCGAAGGATTTTCCTTCGATCGTTTGATTAAAATCGTTCGAATCGTTCGATTCGAACGATTTAATCGTTCGATCGAACGAAAAATCCTTCGATCGAATGATTAGCGCTAAATCCTTCGACTTCGAAGTCGAAGGATTTCAATTCGAGGGTCGAATTTCGAAGTAATTTTAACTTCGAAATTCGACCCTTAATGAATCTGCCCCTAAGGCTGTGGTGAGTAAAAAAGATTTGAGGTGAATAAGAAGTAGTATAGTGAATAGCTGGAATGAGTAAAATAAATACTGGTTGGGAGACAGAAGACAGGCAGGGGCACTCCACCAATGAGACTAGTTGGGGCACTCGCCTCAGGCGGCAGCGCCCCCCTGTTTGCCAGGGGCAGCAAAAATTGCTCTCCTGGTAACTAAGAGCCAAATTTCCGCTTTTCAACCCAGAAATTCGGCTCTTCTAGTGCAGAGAGCACAATTGCGTCCTCTGCACTAGCAACGTAGACCACCCCCGACCCCTCCGGTGCAACGTGGACTGCCCCCAACCCCCTCGGGCACTGAAGAGGTGAGTGCCGTGGAGAGGGGTGGGGGCAGCAAAAGGAAGGTCTCAGGCGGCAAAATTACCAGGATCGACCCTGAAGACAGGTCTTGGCGAAGAACGTTTTCACCAGTATTATTCACAATTATTTTATTCTAATTAATTTATCTGTAATAACCAAATGGTGATTACTTTATTTAGCATGGTGCTCTATAACACATATGGTAGGATGTTTTGTTTACACCTGGATCAATGTTGACAAAGTGCTGGTTATACAATAAATATGGAATACTCAAAATGGACAGCTTTCATGCACACCTCTAAGTACTTTCCTTTCCCTGTCCACACCAAGGCCCACTTTTATTTGCTCACTGAGTATACATTCTCTCTAATATGCAGCCTAATTTACACTTTTTTTCTCTGCGTAAGATGTTCTATTTTCTTGCCTTTTCCAAGTATGCAAGGAGGTGCTCTCCATCTTTATTCTTGTTTCATCCTGCATGTATTATCACCACTATCACCACGATGGTTGGCAGTAATGAAACTAGTGAACGTTCAGGGTACATAAGCTATATAAAGACTGAGCACAACACTAGGGGGCTGATTCACTAAATTCGAATTAAAAAAACTTTGAATTTCGAAGTTTTTTTGGGCTACTTTGACCATCGAAAGGGCTACTTCGACCTTCGACTACGAAAATCGAGCGATTCGAACTAAAAATCGTTCGACTATTCGACCATTCGATAGTCGAAGTACTGTCTCTTTAAGAAAAACTTCGAGCCCCTACTTCGGCAGCTAAAAGCTACCGAAGTCAATGTTAGCCTATGGGGAAGGTCCCCATAGGCTTGCCTGGGATTTTTTGATCGAAGGATTTTCCTTCGATCGTTGGATTAAAATCCTTCGAATCGTTCGATTCAAAGGATTTAATCGTTCGATCGAATGAAAAATCCTTTGATCGATCGATCGCAGGATTTGCGCTAAATCGTTCGACTTCGATATTCTAAGTCGAACGATTTTAGTTCCTAGTCGAATATCGAGGGTTAATTAACCCTCGATATTCGACCAATAGTGAATCGGCCCCTAGATGAATAAAATATGTGTATAAAAAACATTTCCCTGCTCAGGTTCTCCCCCAGTTCCTGGGTACATCACTTATACTCTCATCTTCCTCACAAGAGTCTATTTCCCTTACTTTGTGTATTCTCGGGTAACAGTATTAGACAGAAGATACACTGTATCTTTTACATGAAACAGACCTATGAGAGCATGGGGTCAGTATTGGTCACTTATCTGCAAGTGTATCCATCCCATCTATTCATGTTCTTCAAGAGCTTAATGCTCAGGGTGCAAATGTACAAGAACATTTGGTTATGTAGAAACATTCAAAAAAGCAGTTTTGTATCGTATGTCCAATAGGTGATTTATAATTCATGGATTTCCTGATAGTAAAATGCTCAGATGACTACCTCATTTTTATATTGTATGTTATAGATACTTGTAAGCACTTGACATTGCGACATTCTTGGTAAACAAGTACAGATGTCCTTCTCTATCAGATATGGATTTCAGCTTTTTATTGCTTTCTTGTTACATGGCCAACCAGTCCAAAACAAAAAACAGCAAAGCTCAGCAAAACACTCATAAACATGGACCCAACAGCAGAGAAGAAATTAAGGCTTCTTATTCTAGACTTTGCTTTAGTGGGATACAAACAATCTCTAATTATTTTATACTTGCCACAAACAGGATCACTGTCCTATACACAGTCAAACTTAAATTTTGATTAGATTTCTTGACATTGTCCATTATTTGCACAATGATTTCAATTCCCCAATATCCGAAACTTCTATGAGTTTACTTGACTTGTTTCATGGCCCATGTACATACACATTCACAATTTAAAAATTATGTAATTTCTGTTTTCCAATAATTTTTGCTTTAAGTTGAATATTAGAATATTAGAAATTTCATTTCTCCCAAAAATATTTTCATTTCTCCCAAAAAATAACTTGTATGTAATGCAAAATGTAATGAGTAACAGACATGTTATATACAATTAATTCATTGTTTGCATAGTCTATCAAGAGAGCATTGATGCTTTCTGTAATAGCTCAATTCACCTGCAAACCAATTGACAGATTCCAGTATTTATTTTTTAAGAGCAACATCGCGGCTCCTTTCTCTGGACAACAGGTTAGACCCAAAATACCAAACATCATCTGTTCAACTTTGTTTTTAGAATCTGATGCAGTTGTCTAGCCTAAGTTATGGTAAACTCCCTCCCCCCCCCATATCTAATAGGGTTTCTGGGCAGTGGGAGCCCCTCGTGGTTTGTTCTTGCTCTTTCCAACCAACATTGTCTTAAAATGAAAAGTTTAAGATCCAATACAAAGATATGGAAACTGATTTGTGTGCTCATTATGATACAAATGAGGAGGAAGAACTGGCTGATTATACAATTGTAATAATTTATAACATTAAGGGGGTTATTTACTAAAATCTGAAATTTTCTCACTATTTTCTTAAAACCATTTTGATCGAACTCCTGTGCACATTTTTACCATATTTATTGATAAATTTACTCGAAAAAATCTGGTGCGGGAAAAGACCCTATAAAAACATTAAAAGGAAAATGGAATTGTATGATTGTTTCCAATTTGACATCCGACAACTCTGTTTTGTTTTGGATTATTGTGCAAATCCATCAAAAATGTTTGTTTTTTTCCCTCTGAATAAACAGTGTTTTTCCCCTTTAAAACTCGTACTTAAAGGGATACTGTCATGGGAAAAATTTTTTTTTTTCAAAATGAATCAGTTAATAGTGCTGCTCCAGTAGAATTCTGCACTGAAATCCATTTCTCAAAAGAGCAAACAGATTTTTTTATATTCAATTTTGAAATCTGACATGGGGCTAGACATTTTGTCAATTTCCCAGCTGCCCCATGTCATGCGACATCTGACAGGCCCACCCCAACAAAACCAAGTATCACCCCTCGCTTTCCATAAATAACAAACAAACCACACCTGATATCTTGGGTGAAAAAGGCTGCAGCTTATTTATTAAATCACATAAATAATGACCAACATGAACTCAAAGCGTTGACTGTATTGCAATGTACCATCACATTTATCAAATATTTAACTATTAACTTACTTAGCCGCTGAAGGCTGCAAAGAATTGTACCCAATAGCGAGTGGCCTACCTGCTGTCCGTCCTAGGAACCTCTTTCCTCAATAACTCATGCCCCTTCCACCGAGCCCCTTCCATCACTTTGGCCCCAGGCCTAACCCCTGTGAAGCCCTAAACTTGTTACCACTATCACCAGCTCCCCCTTAGGGGAGTCCCTTCCGCTGCGACATTATGCTAACACTCCCACTCCCCCTTACCCAACTACCCCTTTATTCTGGGGAGGACGGGCAGGAGTTGTTCAAGGTAAAAGAGCATGCTTCCATCACTTCCTTCCTCTTTTATCCCCTAGGGGCAAATTCACTAAGATGCGAAGTTCGCTGCACTTTGCCAGGTGTAGTTTCGCCAGCGTTCCGCAAATTCACTAAAATCCGAAGTTGCGCACAGGGGTAGCGTAAGGTTGCGAAGTTGCGCTAGCGTTGATTCGCTATGTAAAGCGAAGTTACGCTAGAGAAGGCTAATTTGCATACGGCACCAAATTCAAATTTCAATGGAGGAACACGTATTAGCACTACAAATGCCTAGAAAACCTTCAAATCAGCAAATAAAAATTTTATTTTGCCCTACACATGTGCCCACTGTCTAAGTAAGTTGCCATGAGTCAGGAAATGTAGGGGGAAAGAGGGGAGCCCCAAAAATATTTTCGATCTTTTTCAGCCTATCACCCATCATGTAGAAAACACGCCAGCGTTTTTTGGGACTTAGAAAAAAATTTGACTTTTTTTTTAAACAATCCCTATCTACTCTATTGCGCTTCGCCAGGTCTGAGGTGGCGAAGGAAGTCTAGCGTAAAAGGTAGCGTTCAGTACACTGCGCAAGTTAGTGAATTTGCGCAGTTACGTCGCTAGCGTAAATTCGCCTGGCGTAAGGGTAGGAAGTAACACTAGTGAAACCACGCCAGCGTTCGTTAGTGAATTTGCGCAGTAACGAAAAATGCCAAACGCTAGCGAATTAACACTAGCGTTCGGCGCTTCGGCGCTTAGTGAATTTGCGCCTAGTGTCTCCACCCATCCCAATAGAAACCCAGGAACTACAACCCCCATAATCCTTAATCTCCTCTTCCGGTTCCTTCATTCCTAGCCCTGTCATGGCCCTGTCCTTCCCAGTTCCTGGCTCATTCCCCTAGGCATTGTTTCTTCCAATAAATTAGATTTCCACTGTCAAGAAAAACAGAAATTAGCCACTTGCATTCTAGCAAGGATTATCTACATTATCTATTATCTAAAACAAAAATGCAATCTTCAGCCAGCTTCTATAAAGAGCTAATTTTTCAAATATACAACTGGAAATTCGTGAAGGGTGATATTTTCAACATTTTACCCATATAAAAAAGTTTCCTGGCAAATCTTCCTGAAAGCCAGTAAAGTGTTTTAATGAACTGACACATTTATCAAGAAAGAAACTTCAATTCATCAACATGCATTTGACTCATTTGACCTATTAGTCATCATTTTGCTCAATGGGATGTTAAAACCCATTTTTAATTGTTAATCCCACTACAAATTACAAGAAATAGAGACATTAAAGAACATACTTAAAGAAATCGATTCTTTGTGATTTTTTTAAACCAAGTAAGGCTCACACAAGTAACCTGACTGCCATTTTATGGTCCATGAGGATTTTCTCCTCTATAAAACAAGATTGGCATTTTTGTTTGCCTTCTTTGTGTCAATACGGGGACAATTTAGCAAAGGTTGAACTTGATAGACGTGCCTTTTTTGCCCAACTATACCAAATGTAGCTAAATTACTGTCTATAGTGTTTATCCTGCCTGATATTATTTTAAAGTATTAGAATAAATTGGCTGTAGCTATCTAAAAGGACATATGCTTATAATTCACATGTGCCGTGTACAGCTGCAATCACCCTCATTTTACACCAACTTACAGATAATTATATTCCATGATAAATGGTGATTGAAAGTCTTAGAATGACAAATATAGATACATGACAAGCTGAGTTGAACTTTTAAAGGTCAGTTTGCCGTTTAATATAAATAGATGTTTGTCACTCTTTTGCATCCTTTGAAATCAAAGGGCTTTATATACATTTAAACATAATGTACTGTTACTTTGTATTTGTAAGAACTATGTATTACAAGATACAAATATAATTTATACATATAATATGATTTTATGCAGAAGTGTATGTTTTTTACTGATTCACAGGTTGTAGAAATGTAGGATTTTGCTGCCAAAATATATTTTATTTGCAGAAGCTGGATAGACCAGATGGATATATATCCATAAATAATGTATCTGTATATAAAATATTGCAACTGAGGCAACAGCTTAGATTGTAAGCTATTTGGGCTAGGGACCTTCCTTCCTTCATACTGTCCTTCCTCCACGTGTGCACTTTTATATATTGTAAGATTGTACAGCGCTGCATGTCCTTACAGTACTTTATAAATAGTTGTACATACAGTAATAGTGATGGACAAATTTGGGGCATTTCGCTTCGACGAAAAATCCGCGTCCATTTTTTTTTGATGCCAACTAATTTTCTCGGCGGTTTTACAAATTTTTTCGCTGGCGACGAATCGCAGGAAATATACATAATTATTCTGATGAAATCATTAGATTTTTTTGCATAAATGTTTTAAAGAAGTAAATTGTTACTTGTTTAATTTGTTTGCCTTTATGTTCTGTACACAACTTTGTCTTGCAAAAACTCTCATAACCTGTGCATGCTGCAACCTGTGTTTTCAGGCAAAATTCCTTGTGTGTAGAGAATGACAGTGAATGTTGGTTAGCCATAAGACACAAGTCAGCAGTGCATGCATTGCTTCTGTATAACTCATATTTCAAATGTACAAATGATTATCAGAGCACCTTGTGGATGTGTGGAGAATCATCAAGAGTCTGTCCATGTGACAAAGGTTCCCAAAATGTATACAGGTACAGGATCCATTATCTGGAAACCCATTATCCAGAAAGCTGCATATTACAGGAAGACCATCTTCCCTAGACTTCCTTTTAAACAAATAATTAAAATTTTTAAAAATGTCCTTTTTCTCTGTAATAATAAAAAAGTACCGTGTACTTCACCATAGCTACGACATAATTAGGGGCCGATTCACTAAATTCGAGTGAATTCGAGTGAATGATTTGAATTAAAGAAACTTCGAATTTCTAAGTGTTTTTTGGGCTACTTCGACCATCGAATGGGATACTTCGACCTTCGACTACGACTATCGAAGGATTCGAACTAAAAATCGTTCGACTATTCGACCATTCGATAGTCGAAGTACTGTCTCTTTAAAAAAAAATAGACCCCCTAGTTCGGCAGATAAAAGCTACCGAAGTCAATGTTAGCCTATGGGGAAGGTCCCCATAGGCTTGCCTAAGTTTTTTTGATCGAAGGATATTCCTTCGATCGTTGGATTAAAATCCTTCGAATCGTTCGATTCGAAGGATTTAATCGTTTGATCGAATGAATAATCCTTCGATCGATCGATCAAATTTCCTGCGTTAAATCCTTCGAATTCGATATTCGAATTCGAAGGATTTCAATTCCTAGTCGAATATCGAGGGTTAATTAACCCTCGATATTCGACCATTGGTGAATCGGCCCCTAAATGTCAACAATCCTATTGGGATTATTTAATGTTTAAAAGATTTTAGTAAATTTAAGGAATAGTGATCAGAAATTATGGAAAGATCCCATATCAGGAAAACCTGAGCAATCTGAACAACAGGTCCCATACCTGTATTTCTTATGGTCCAGGGTCTTTAACTGCTATGTTTACATTGTACCTGTGGGTTTGTGTGGTAAACAAAAAACTACTGTTAAAAGAGGCAGTGGTCTCCTTTAATAACCCTCTTCTACTTTTGGATAGTGATGAGTTTCCGAATTTTTCACTATTTTGCAAATTTCGCTGGAAATTGGATCATAGGGGTATATTTATCAAAGAGTGAAGTTAATAGTGAAGTTCCGCCATTAGAGTGAAATTCTGCGGCTCTCCCATAGAAATGAATTGAGCGCTGCACAATTTCACTCTAGTGGCGGAACTTCACTCTTTGATAAATTTACCCCATAATGTTTAAAATAAATGGAATATTGAATAAACCCAATAGGATTGTTTTGCCACTAATATGAATCTATATACTTACCATAAAGTACAAGGTACTGTTTTATTATGACAGGAAAAAAATAAGAATGCCTTGCTTAAAACAGAGATAGGTCTTCCTGTAATTCAGAGCTTCCTGGATAACGTGTTTCCTGATAATGGATTCCATGCCTGTAATAAAATTTTTGCAGATGACAATATGAACCCTGTGTCTGATTAAAGCATAGCATCATTGTAAACTTAACAGTGAGGAGATCATCTTATTAATATCATATTAATGGGTCCAATTTTCCATTTTTGCAAAACCCATCAAATTATTCTCCTTTTTAATTCTTCTAATGAAATAAATGGGCCTGTTATTAATAATCTCATTTCCCCTTTTTCACATTTTTTGTAAAAATTCTCAATCTATTATCTATTGTTATACTATGATTAATTTACCCAGGTGACAGTTACTCTGACTTCCTTTAAAAAAAAAGCAATTTCATGTATTATTATCTTTAATCCCACATGATACTAATTATCAATAACACTCTAAATTTCTCAACCTCAGCACCATAAAACTTACAATCAAAGTTTGAGTCACTGCGAGTAATTTGCCCAAGGCCGTAGAGAATTGTACCACCATGTGTGTCCAGTGACTAAACTGCTCAGTCATTTCTAAGCCAAGAAGATCAAGGCCTTTTTTTCAATATGTTTCTATACCAATTTTAGCAAATTTAAAGGTACAGTAGGACTGCCATTCATATATGCCATATGCCATTCATTCCATACATTTAAATAACCATTAGTTCTATTTATCTAACATATTCTGTTCTTTCTTTGAGAGAGAAATAAGTATAACTAGCATTAAGATCTAGACAAAATATGACTATATCCTATATACCCAACTAGTAAGAAACAGTAAAAAATAATAGTAATAATATGTTGGAACAATTTGAACTGGAGAAAAAATTTGCTCTATGTCTGCTATACAGTAAAAAATGAAAGTACATATGATTTGCTGCACAGCTATTATAGTCTTTTGTCTTCAATGTGGAATTTATAAAAGCAGTTTTTCCTTTGTATTGCTTAGACTCTTCTGCTTCTTCACTTATTATACCTAGACTTTAAAATGCAGAGGTGACATAAGTAACACCAGTGGGCTAAGAGTAGAATTAAAACCCTTATGGTTGGATACCAGGATATCAAAATATTATGTTTAGTATTTTTTCTCAATTTAATACTACATTGCAGAGCACTGGGTAATAGCATATGTTGGTGTTTCTAAATATTTTATAATAATAACAGACCTTTATTTCTTTGAAAACAAGCCTTGCTATGTACAGCAGAACCCTTTGTTTAAAAGCTATGCAGACAATCTACAATAATAAAAGTCTGAAATCCTCTATAAACTCTGTCTGGAATCCACCCCCCCCACCGGTCTTACTAAACATAATCCTATATATATATATATATATATATATATATATATATATATATATATATATATAGCTAATAAAAATATTTAATCCCCCTACTTTTCAGGAGCCAGGTACTAGTCCCTAGTCATTGTCTGGCTCTTTGAACTGTTTCCAAGCTCTGTGATCAATCAACCCAGGAAAAAATATGTGTAGAAATTGCTAAATCTGTGAGTTACTATGGAATAAACTTTTTATTTTTGTTAGTGCCTATTTTCTGTATATTCATTCATAGTTTTATTAATTCATTTTCTGCAACAGTGTTTAGCACAAGTCACACCAATTTATTTTCATTTCACCATTTAGGAAGCATTAGTCGTTTGGGTGTAAAATGTACATTTAAGATACAGAAAACTAATTGCATAAAGTGTTCGATATACAGTCACATACATTATTACACTATTTAGATTGCAGGTATAAAATTCTTTTTAATTAGAATTACTGGTAAATATACCAACATCCAATCCTTCACTGTAGTGGATAAGGCAATAAGCTATGCTTTAACAGAAATATGTTTTCATTATTTGATCTGTTTTAGTATCATTGGTATACAAATTATCCCTCTGAATAAATTAAATATAGGCATTCATGTTATATTAATTTTAGAATGATTACATTTTGTAAATTTAACATTTTAACCAAGGCTCTAAAACAATTTTACAAATGCCTTTTCTTTTAAACAGATTGTGTGTGTTTTTATTTATAAAGAATCACTGAAACTTCAGTCTCACACACACAAAATATTTTATGGCTATTAGCAACAAACATTTTTATTATTATGACATATATTAAGAAATTATTAAAATATTTAGGTGGTCTCTGGTCAGTTTTGCAGCATTTGTATTAATTGTGTAAGCATTGCTCTTTTAAAATTTCTTTCTGCACATGCAAGTATATAACAATTATTTTAATTGTATTCAATTATGTGTGTTTATATGTATGTGTATCTGTATCGTACATTAAATATTAATTCAAATGCTATTCAACAGGTTTCCACAAATTGTTTATTTACAAATAATCATACAAAATAGCATTTAAAATGATAAACATATGTTAACATATTTTTGGGTCAGGCCTGGACAAGGATATTTCTATAAATATGATAGGACCATTTTTTAATATATGGTTGCAAATTTAAAGCATTTTAAAGAAGCCAAAGATCTCACCCTAAATGTGGCTCACTGTCTGCACAACAGAAATCCCAGCCCTTTCGTATGTCCACATGTCAAATATTAGTGCTCACTCACCCTTCAGTAGCACCTTCCTAAAATCATCCTGCTGCACCTCTGCTTTTATTTCAAGGGCAACTGATCTCCTCTTATGGAAATTCTGTCTTTAATCGTAAAGGTGTCACAAAGCTACCTAAATCAGACATTCTCTCTCCTATGCAATGGGTCAGTTCACATCTACAGAATAATTTCAATACAATGCCCTGATAGCAGTCACAATAAAATAGCTAAATCCAAGCTGGAGCTGTCAGTTTGACAGCTGGGACAGTTCCTGCTGAGGTTTACTTGTTAATCAATGCATTACACAGATATTTTACAAACATGGTGCCTAACCGGCCTCAGACAGCAAAATTAAAACATTCCCATGTAAAAGGTTTTCAAGGAAGAAATTAGGCAGCTTATTCCATGTATATTTAATACATTTAAAAATGACAGTTTCTTGTCAGTAGCTATTTTAAATTACATTTTTATCTGTCCAGTGGCATGTAGAGAGGAAATATCCTTTTTATGCTTTTGTATATGTTAAATTGATTGTGAAAAAGAATATATCAACCGCGCAGTGTAAATGAATGTTACAGTATTTTTTTTTAACCAAACTCTTGACTTTTGGAGACAGTTCCAAACTACCGGATATGACTACATTCCTGTGTGTGTGTGTGTACTTAATAATTATTGTTATAATTATATTGTTATAATATTATTCTATTCTATTATTATTTTATTATTGTAATATATTTATAATATTATTATGATCCTGCACTTTATCTTTCTACTCTAGTAAAAAAGATAATTAGGCAAAAAGGTTAAAAAAAGATCAGTGTGTGCGTACTTAATAATTATTGTTATAATTATATTATTATAATATTATTCTATTATATTATGATATTATTATAATATCTATTATAATATTATTATAATCCTGCACTTTATCTTTCTACTCTAGTAAAAAAAATAATTAGGCAAAAAGGTTAAAAAAAGATCAGTACCATTACAAAGTGATGGTTAATAAGAAGGTGCAATATACATGAAAAATGACTAAATGGGTGTATTTGAATTATGCATTGTACCTAACAGAAAAAAATAATAATTTTTTGCCTTGGCAGCAGAATAAGGGCAACCGAGAATTTTTTCTGATTGTACTGAACACAGCCCCGGGCACAATACTTGGAAACAAATAGACACAATGCAATAAAGTGGTCACAAATGTGTAAGTGAGCCGTGCACTTTTTACACTTCCATTTTATTTCTCCATATGTTGCACAATGTTTTTTTATAATTCAGTCCATTTGCCTTGGTTTGAGTTTATTTTGCTTCTGTATTCTATGAGGCGTGCCAAATATATATGGAATAGTACCGGAAAATGATTTATTTAAAACATGATGCAGGTTTGCAATACGTTACCATTCGCGGCTCGCATATTCACGTATTTTTTTACATCTTTTGTCACCTGCACAATGCACGTTACAGCAAAATACTTTCAAACAAACAGATAGAGTTACTCCACAGCTTTTGTGATCTGTCTGGCACCGGACTAAGAGTGTTTTATCCAGAATGGGATATTGTCAGTGATACTGAAAGCAGCTGTCACTGAGCAATTCTCCATCCTGATGCTGCAGGCAGAGATAGTAGGTTACACAGGTGGACACAAAATCACAAAGACATGGGGATTCTGGTTCTACTGTCAACCCCCTCCCCCAAGAATAACTACAAATTTCACCTAAAGTACAAATTAGTATAATACTAGAATTAATGAATTCACACGATAAGTACTACTTGCCTAACATTCTTTTTGCTTTAATTCCTCCACTTTTCCCTCCCTTGACTTTGTTACCACCCACAATTGCGTGCCATCTTGTTTACACAAAATTAAAATTTGCATTTTAAAGTGGGGCCAGGGGTACCATTACAGTATACAGATTTAGCTGCAGCAATTGATGTACTGCAGTTACATTCAAAGGGAGAAAACATTGGTAAAAAAAAATCCTCCAGTGGATTTGATTGACCTGATTTCATTGATAAAAAAAAGACAATAATTGACATGACACAAGAATGCTGCAAGCACATATCCACAATATCATTATGTGATGTCAGCACAGCAACCTTCCATCCACGGATAAGGGCCACTGCCTTAAAAATTCATTATTTCCCCACCTGCCCTGGGTGAAATGTCTGCCCTCCAAGGGGTGTCTATAATGCTTCCTACTAAAATGCACCTACTGAAAGAAGCATGACCTACATCTAAACTTAGTCTGGCTTGCTTAACTGGAAATGGCAGCCCTTATTACCCATGAAACAGTTAACCTTCACGCAAACCACGGGGAGCCGAGTTATTGCTTGCCATTTAAACAGGTAGTGTATACGCTTCCTGGTGAGATTTTGATATTTCTGAGGTGCATCATATCATCACTAACAAGGAAAGGAGCTACATACATCAAGGTCTCCTGTGCTGGCATATCATTTTAATTCTATTCCCTCTTTTACTCGCCTCTCAACACGTGACTAAGAAAGAAAGGTCACATCTTCTTGTCGCTTCTGCCTGACGGATTCTTAGAGATGCCGTGCTCAGAACTGGAGATGGTTAAAAGCAGCTGAGCAATCAGCCATTTTCTGGATGAATCGTAAACCTCCATTTTGGGCTGAAGCGAGAGAGATTAGATGTCTGCCAGACTGCACACACCCAAATCATTTATTACACACTTTCACAGCCCTCCTTCGTTTCTCCACTAAGGGGAATATCTGAAGAAGAATGATGAATCAAATAGCGTTGAATGCAGTGGTGAAGAAAGGGGAAATTGCTAAGAACATAACATTTTTATCTAAAAGGGAACATTTGTGATCGCAGATTGGGTAGCAATATGATCATTTAAATACTAGGCATTCAAATTAAAGTCCGACAGAGCCAAATTGCAGTCTATTCATTACTTTCTTTTCCGATGTCGTTTGGAAGGCTTAGGTCAGGAGCAGCCACAAGCTACTGTCCTTTAAACATTGCTAAACTACAGCTCCCATCACTCTCAACAGCTTTTGCTCTTGGCTGGAATGGTTGCATGGTATATGGGGAGTCAGGTTTCATTTTTTTATTTTTAGGGGTATGTTTTTCATGATTTGCTCTTTATTTCTATGTGTTTCTATTTTGTCTTACACATTAATGCCTCTATGCAGTGCGGAAGAAATGTATGCATAATAATATAAAAAAAAAAATTGCTGTTAGTCAAGCAGTGAGAAAATAATCCAACCCATTCCATTGGGGAATAGAAGTATTTTTTCACTCAAACGATCTGCATTTGCAAAACATTTACCAACAAATGAATTTGCCTTACACAGACTTTAAAATAAGGACCAGTTTTTTTGCTTTTATGCTGAAAATAGTGGCAGTAAGGAAAATGAAAATGACCTAGAACTTTAAAAGGCTACAATGACCTTGTACGTTACAAGTCCAGCTGAATGCATGTCTATACACTGCTTTGGGAGAGTGCTGGAACACTTTGATGTTAAATTAGGTTATATCAGGTTACAAAATAGAAATGACCAAGGAACAAAAGGCATCCACATCCACTTAGTTAACTATACTTTGGTTTAAATGTAGAGTAATCCACAGCCCTGAATGCCAAGTGAACTGTGCCTGCTACACTGGCACAATTCTATCACTGTAGTTCCAAGCTGCAACTATTGCACCGCATGTGTATAGTAATGTTGTACTAGACGTATTGATGCTTCACATGCAAATACTGGAGATTTATGTAGCATCACATCAGCAGCCATTGGACCTAAATGCAAGGGTGGATGGAAGGGTGGGTGGAGAGCTTTCCATCTGCTTTTCAGGTAGTTGGCATTCAGTCATTATGGGGAGGAACAGTTCGGTCCAGAAGTGATGACAACTATATAATAGATCACTGTAACTGTCCTTTGTTTTCCTAATCCTATTGTCTGTCAGTTACACTTGTGTTATCTGTGATATTAAGGGAACCACTATATAATCTCCTTTAAAACAACATAGAAAAAAATTAAAATTTACAGGGAGTAGCTTCAACACTGCGATTCATTCTCCCTAACTTCTGAAATGCCTTAGAATGGAGCGCAAAAAACATTCTGCAAATAGATGGGCTCAGTGCTACTAATGTACTGTTTTAAATGGTCCTCCAGAAATACATGAGCTACAGTTAGGAATTTGCCGGTTTCTTTTCAACATCCCAAAAGAGGACTACGCTGACTACTCCTGAGAAGCTTTGAATTATAGTATAGTTGGGAATAGTATAGTTATTGCACTACCTGAATTCCTGAAGGTTGTCAATTCTTATATTAACATGCAGACAATTAATTGTAGCTCTTACATATAACACATTTGTTTTACAAATTGGCAACACTGGGTCCCAAAGCTTCCATAAATACATCCAAACTAGTTTGCAACATATCTACCAATAAAAAGGAGATTTATTCAAGGAAAAAAAATTAAACTGCTGTCATTCATACTTGCCTAAGAGATTTTCCGGGTTGACATAGGGAATATTATCCACCTTAGTGCTACAGTCTTCACCAGACTAAATGCCTGTCTATTCTTGCTGTAAAAATAATAGGGTCCTATCCTGATATAACAGGAGAGGTGTTCATGTGGCTAAAAGCACCAGTGTCGGACTGGCCCATCGGGATACCAGGTGTCAGAGGGCCCTCCTGCTTCTAAGCATTTGGCTTATTTCATGACCATTCCCTATTTCTATGAGTATAAAGAGGCTAAATAGATGGAATAATAAGTTATAGTATGTTAAGAAAAGAGAATAGTAGAATAGAGGTTGAGTGAGGAGAGAAAGAAAATAATACTTGGGCCCCTGGTCTAAAGGTTTTTGGGTGGGCCCCTGGTCTAAGGGTTTTTGGTGGGCCCCTGGTGTCTCAGTCCGACACTGAAAAGCACCTCATGGGTCTGAACCCACAACTGTAGTTGATGTGCGCCATATTTTACACCTATTGCACAGTAACTCATAAAATGACAACCTAACTATACATCAAGACCAGAAGCAGTAATTAGTTTCATTATTTAAAACACACTTTTATTTTTCTGATTATAAATCAAAAAGTTCTAAATGTGTAATTGTGTCATGGTACTGGCTAATAACCTTTTAATATTTGCCTAAATTAAAAATTCCTAGTATAAAAAAAGGTTTGTATGATAAGTAATGTATCAGGTAACAGGTATGGGGTCCGTTATCCAGAAATCTCAGAATTATGAGAAGGCCGTCTCTCATAGACTCTATTTTAATCAAATACAATTTTACATTTTAATTTTTTAACAATTTTATATTAAAACAGTACATTGTACCTGATCCCAACTAAGATATAATGAAGCCTTATTTGAGGCAAAAGAATCCTATTGGATTGTATTAATGTTAAAAAAATGTTCAGTAGCATGAAGGTACAAAGATCCAAATTATGGAAAGAACCCTTACCTGGAAAACACCAGGCCCCAAGCATTTTAGATAACAGGTCACATATTTATATTACACTATACCTGCTTATTGAACTTTCATGTATACATAATGCTCTGCACACAGAGCATTGTATAAATGATATCATTAAAGGAGAATTCAACCCTTTAAGAATAAAACCCGTACTCCCCCCAGCCTAACTGCTTCTCCCATACTTTATACTTAACCCTCGGCGTAGACTCTGGCATCGGAGTAAGGGTTTTTTTCTTAAAAGGTTAAATTCTCCTTTAAAGTGGATCTGTTGATTACTGAAGATGGGATATAAACTTAAAAGTAATAGAATTTCCCCTCGAGATCGGATACAACTATCACAATTACATGTTTTTTAAGGTTATGAGAGAGGTAGATTATTTCGGGAAACAAAAGTTATGGTGACATTATTCCTGCTTGCAGGAATACACTTTTTTCTGTTTGTCACGTGACCTGCCCTGAATGTAATTCCTTCCTAAAACAAAAGCAAGTACATATGTTTTGTGACAACTTTTTGACATGCTTTATGAAAAAAAAACCAACAACCAGGCATATCTTTGAACAAAGTAAACAAAGAAGTATTAGGTCAAGATCAATTATTCGCTACCTGGTAGGCACAGCAGTAACAAGAGGAGTCCTTAATAGAATTAAGAAGCCATGCCTGAGATATAAGAAAGGTTAACGCAAAGGATGAAAGACCACAGTTCCTCAAAAATGTATAATTATTTGTAACCTGGCATATTTAAGGAACTAGACAACACTACTTAAGGCTGATTTAAATGCTAAACAGAAGTAGAAGATATAGAAAACAATGTAAAGGCAGTCTCACTAAATATTTGTGTCTTTTGTACTGATGCAATATAAAAATTACATCTCTTCATAATGTATGTAATGTGTATATGTGTGTGTGTATATATATATATATATATATATAAATATATATATATATATATATATATATATATATATATATATATATATATATATATATATATATATATATATATATATATTACCCACTAGTATACACAGAACTTCATTCATTTATAGACCAGACAGGGAACAACAAAATAACAAATAGATATATACATTATACACAGTTACATTTAAAAATGTGGGGAAACCAAAGTTTGTCCTTGGATACAACCTGATATATTTACATTTAAAAATGTAACAAGACACATAAGTGTCCTTACCTGGTAGAACTTACAACATTTGTTTGGAATAAAAATTCCTGCCGTGTATTAAAATTACTTATAGAGGATCTGTCACCCACACATAAAAAGCTGCACAATAAAAGTCCTTCCAAATTAAACATGATACCCATTTGTTTTAAACCCTTAAATGTTAATGTTAATATTAATGTATTTACATATCTGAGCTGCCAATCGTATATTGCCTGCCTGCCTCTGTGACTCTATGGCAGTGGTCACCAACCAGTGGCTCATAAGTAACATGTTGCTCTCCAACCCTTTGAATGTTGCTCCCAGTGGCCTCAAGGTAGGTTCTTATTTTTTCAATGACAGGCTTGGAGACAAGTTTTGGTTATATAAAAAACAGGTTAATGGCCAAGCATAGCCTCCTGCAGGCCAGTTCACATAGGGATACCTAATAATCAAATACAGTCCTTATTTCACCCCAGGGACTTCATGCCTGTGTTGCTCCCCAACTCTTTTTAAATTTGAAAGTAGCTCATTCAGATTTCCCGTACCTCCTCACCATCTATTTGCGTATCCAGTGCATGGTAATGGGCATCAGATGCCCCATGCTGGTACATACACAGGATTTTGGGGGCCATACAAAACTTACTTACTAATAAAAACAATGTCTACAAAATTGTGCCTGCCTGCCTGTGTACATCAAATGCATTGTTGAAGTAAACTGAAAATAAGAAAGATAGTGGCTTGAATGACAAAAAGCCTGTCCCTGAGCATGGAAGTTATACGTTGTTTTTAGAAATAATGACTTAAAGGAACAATAACATCAAAAAAATGAAAGTGTTTTGAAGTAATAAAAATATAATGCAGTGTTGCCCTTGCACTGATAAAACTGCTGTGTTTGCTTCAAAAAAATTACTATTATTTATATAAATAAGCTGCTATGTAGCACTGGGAGTAGCCGTTCATAGGAGAAAAGGCTCAGTTTACACATCAGATAACAGATAAGCTCTGTAGAACATAATAGTGATTTCTGTTATCCACTATTTAACCTGTGCCATATACTGTAGCCTGTTTTCAATTTCCCCCATTGCTACACAGCAGCTTATTTATATGAACTATAGTATGAACTATAGTAGTGTTTCAAACAGATCATTTTTACCAGTGCAGGGCAATAGTACATGATATTTTCATTACTTTAAAACACTTTCATTTTTTTGGTGTTACTGTTACTTTAACGCAACAGAATTTATTGAAACAATCTACAGAATGTCATTGTTTCATCACTGGCATTTCGTTCGTAAGTTAGTGGTTAAAAGGATAATCAACCATTTCGAAAGTCTCAACAGCCAATGAAAATGTCTTAATGTCCTAAATGTATTGATTGGGTGTAGAGGATTTCTTGTCTGTCAGTATCCATTTTGTGACCACACCCTCATTGCACCCCTGCTTAATGGTTTAAAAATGGATTATAGGTGAGTGCAACTTTACCTTTTGCTTCAGATTTTGAGTACTACTGCCTGTCCCACTAGTGGGTGGCAGAGAGACTTGCAAGACTGCAGCCTAACAGAAAACATATTATAGGGTGTAGGGTGAAAATGTGCAGCAATGTTAGGTTTGGAGCAAGGGTCAGAGGTATAAAGGATGGTTTTAGAAGGGTTTATTCACCAGCAGTCATTGAGTACCACAAAAGTGCATGCCAGTGCTGCAAAAGTAACTCCATGGGGCAAATTCACTAAGAATCGTAGTTGCGACAGACGCAACTTCGACGCACTTCGCCACACTTCGCCAAGCGTAGTTTAACCAGCACTCCACAAATTCACTAAAATCCAAAGTTGCGCTCAGGGGTAGGGTAAGGTTGCGAAGTTGTGCTAGCGTTGATTCGCTATGCGAAGCGAAGTTACGCTAGCGATGGTTAATTTGCATACGGCGCCAAATTCAAATTTCAATGGAGGAATACGTAGAATCACTACAAATGCCTGGGAAACCTTCAAAACATCAAATACAATTTTTTTTTGCCCTACACATGTGCCCACTGTATAGTTAAGTTGACATGAGTTAGGAAATGTAGGGGGGAAGGAGGGGAGCCCCAAAAAAATTTTCGATCTTTTTCAGCCTATCAACCATAATATAGAAAAAACGCCAGCGTTTTTTGGGACTTAGAAAAAATTTGACCTTTTTTTTAAGCAATCCCTCTTCGCCTGGTCTGAGGTGTCGAAGGAAGTCTAGCGTAAAAGGTAGCATTCAGTACACAGCGGGCAAGTGAATTTGCATAGTTACGTCCGTAGCGAAAATTCGCCAGGCGTAAGGGTTCGAAGTAACACTAGCAAATTTACGTCAGCGTTCGTTAATGAATTTGCGAAGTAACGAAAATGCCCAACGCTAGCGAATTGAGTGAATTTGGGTCCAAGGGTTTTTATGACCTTTTGCCTTGCATGGAATATCACAGACATTCTAATAATGTGTTTTAATTGATTCCGATAGATCAGTAAATGTGTTTAAGCCTTATACCAGAAACCTTATACATAGAAATCGAGGATCTTGTTAACTAGCAAAAGAAATGGTATAATTACAGCAAAGCAAAACAGTTTGAAAGAGCCAAGAACCAGAGATATGTTTGTATGTCATTGAACGGTCCCAATACCCCACTAATGTTTTCCATTTTCAATATCCTTGCTGAGAGTTTAATCTCCAAGTCATTCTCTTAATTTAATTTCAAGTCACACAATGACTTTCCCATGTACCTTCTACTACGGTATATACTGTCTGTGTAATTACCCACATCACAAGAAGATCAGCCCTAAACTAATGATGATAGTTTTCTTTTATGAAGACTGACTGAACAAAGAGAGGTTTCTCTACAACAGAGAAATGGTGCTTGAGTTGGGATGATGGGGATGATGACCAGTGTGTACAAATATATAAGGGGGTATGCAAAAGCCTAATATACATACATGAGGGGGTTATCAAAAAAGCCAAAAGACGCTCCCAAAGCACACAATGACATTTCCTTTCTTTTGTTTGAAGAGAGATGGTTCCTCTAAGATAATAGAACATTTCTGTAATACAATACTTAAATAGTTTTTAAGTACAGATGTAATAGTTTCAAGAAGAAAAATACAGTACTGTATTGTGCTAATTCCTAGGCTAATCTAAGTGATTTTGAAATTTTGTATACTTTAATGTAAACTATGTAAACTGGAGACCATGCTATTTAGGTGTGGTGTTTGCCTTGCTCTGTATGATCTATGAATTTGACCAATGTGTCCCAATTTACAGCCTTGTTTGTTTGTTACCATATTAGATCAAACCTGACCTGGAAGGGGTATCCTTAAAGGGCATCTGCCACTCTAAAAAAAATAATTCCAAATCCTATTTTATGATATTAGTCAAGCAAAAAAAAAAATAAACATCACTTATATTTTATAAATTATTTAAATCTTGTTTGTTTTAGTCTTGGAATTCAAAACAAGCAGGCAGGTGCCATTTTGTGGACACTGTTATTAAGGCAAGCTTTACATAATACCAAAATCTTGTTTATGTGCCAGTATGGAGCACCTGATTCCCATGCACATGTACTGACTACACAATTATAGACCACATGGAGGGAGAGGAAATGTGAAGAGTGCAGTAACATTTGGGAAGTGCAGTATGGAAAGTGAAAGTAATTGCTCCGGTCAGGCAATATATGATTGACAGCTGAGACTTTTAAACAGGTTTATAATAGGTATGGATGTTTTAATGAAAAAAGGACTTTTATTATACAGCTTTTTATGTCTGGGTGACAGGTCCCCTTTAAACAACCTACTGGAATTCATATTGTGGCCAGTTTGCATTAATAACAGATTTATTTGGAAGCACTTTCTTTATCTGCTATAAGGCGTGTTCCTACAAGGAAACAGTTTTCCCTCTTATGCCACTAGTGTGCTCCCAGGAATAGAAAATCAAAGGAAACAACATTAAAAAAAATCATTTTCTCAGAAGATTGATAAAAAAACATCAATGCCAGCATCTTTGTATTTTAAATTGTAATTTTAAATAAAACAACAAATGTGAATGATTTGCAGAAGATACTGTAGCTTCATAGTATAGTTGAAAGTGAGCTGAACGAAGACAGACAGGAAAAAAAAGGTTTCAACTGCGTAAAAGAAATCCGCACTTTAAAAGCAATATGCTGTGATTTTTACCTTGGGAATAAACAGGATTAGCTGGTGATTAAAAATATGTGAAATATAGGAGAATAACAAAACTGTACTGAAAGGAGACACGCAGAAAGCTGTCAACACCATAAACATGTAAAAAATGTTCTTTGTTACATAAAAATCAGAGCCTGAGAT
Source organism: Xenopus petersii (assembly GCA_038501925.1). Lineage (NCBI taxonomy): Eukaryota > Metazoa > Chordata > Amphibia > Anura > Pipidae > Xenopus > Xenopus petersii. The sequence goes on from CM076679.1 coordinate 43,758,033, forward strand.
TTTATTAATATCTAAGGAAAAAAAAGCTCAAAAAATGACTAAATAATAACCAAGCAGGCTCCTCTTTGTTCTCCCTCCCACCCCCACTGCAGCAAGAAAATAAATAGCCAACTGCCTTCACGTGTCATCAAAGGCGAACATCTATCACTGCAGTATGGGGAGAGCATGATCCAATTTAGGAGTGGGTCACAGTATGTAGTCCCCAGCCAGAATGACATCTCTCTGTCTGCACAGACTGAATGAGCCATAAAGGTTTAGCTAAAGGATAGCCGCACTCGGCTTGTACTGTAATTTACAGGTCGATACAATATAAAAGGGAAATAAAAACATTGCTTTCTACGGTTCTCTCTTTCATCTTGCTGTAGTGCCATTTGACTAGTTATTGAAAATCTAGCTTTGAAAAGTTAATGTTTTCAAAAAACGAATATGGGAATAGGAGCAATTAACCAAATCAGCATAATCTACCTATTTTTGCTTAGAGTTTTAAACCACTGCATGTTCTCTTCTCCATTTGCTCTAGAACTGTAAGAGTGCAGAGTTGTTCAACCCAAGGTCCTCTAGTTTATAAGTCTACGTTTCTAAAATGCCCCTGTGATACTAAGAAAATGGAGAGTGTAATATCAGTAGAATGATTTTCTGCTTATGATGCTTATAAGAAGGGCATGATTCAGTCACTCCCACTTGCAAAAATAGCAGTTATTTTCATATATAATGAATTCTGTCATGGCAATGAATCTTTGATATGAACATATGGCAAAATGTTGAATTAATTCCAATTTGAATAAATCCATGGTCTGCACTATAATCCTATAGGTTGCGTATACCTCCCACCTATATTAGTGGTTATTTTACAGCTTCTTCTCTAATTTTGTACCTTTTAAATATCTGCCACCCTGCTAGGACACCAGAACTTAAGTTAATACAAGTACAAAGCAGTAAGCTCTAGGAGGTCTGCTCCTACATATCCAACAAATGAATACCCACTCTTAGGTGGCTAAACTGCCTGTGTTTGATGTGAGCACACATCATAGAGACTGTCGCCAACACATCTCTTAAATTGCTGTACTTTTTTATAAAAGTCCCCCCCCATTTTGCATATGTACATCATATACTGTACATGTGCATCTCATAAAATGTTTTGCAGTTGGTGGTGTTTGGCATCTTCTACTTGTATGTGAGTTGGCTCTCAAGATGATTTACATGGTTTTTGCTGTTCTCCATTAAAGTATTAGAAGGGAATTTATTGGGGTTAAAGTGTTTTATAGCTGCCTATATCTGTTTAAAGGGTTTTTGTATCTACTGACATTCTTGCTCACGTATTTGGATTCTTCTTAATGGAGCCTTCAGTGCTATTGTATGCTGGCTTTAAGATTAATTACAGTACATCAATGTTTTCCAGAAAGCTACTGTCTGTTGTACTGTTTGGAGTCTGGTAAGAACATTAGCTTATTCTGTTGTGAGAAGCTCATCCAGTCTTTAATAATAATCACTAAAGACATAAGAATAAAGAATAAAGCATTGTGCAACCTAAAGGTAGTTTTATTCTGGCTTTCTTAAAGGGATCCTTAGATTAAAATGTAAAATGGAAATGTAATGCAATCCTTAAAGGGATCCTGTCATCAGAAAACATGTTTTTTCAAATCACATCAGTTAATAGTGCTACTCCAGCAGAATTCTGCACTGAAATCCATTTCTCAATAGAGCAAACAGATTTTTTATATTCAATTTTGAAATCTGACATGGGGCTAGACATTTTGTCAATTTCCCAGCTGCCCCAGGTCATGTGACTTGTGCCTGCACTTTAGGAGAGAAATGCTTTCTGGCAGGCTGCTGTTTTTCCTTCTCAATGTAACTGAATGTGTCTCAGTGGAACATGGGTTTTTACTATTGAGTGTTGTTCTTAGATCAACCAGGCAGATGTTATCTTGTGTTAGGGAGCTGCTACCTGGTTACCTTCCCATTATTCTTTTGTTTGGCTGCTGGGGGGAAAAAGGCAGGGGGTGAAATCACTCTAACTTACAGTACAGCAGTAAAGAGTGATTGAAGTTTATCAGAGCACAAGTCACATGACTGATTCATTTTGAATTTTTTTTTTCCCATGACAGTATCCCTTTAAGTAAAGTGTCACTGCACGAAAGAATGCAATGTTTGCATTGACATGCTTATGTTATAGAACTCCTGTAGGAGCACCAAGATGGCAGTTATGACACATGAGACACAAGCATATATAAAAACAGAAATATGTAACAAAGTGGAGTTTTATGATTATGCTGTATCAATAGGAAAGCTCATGGGGCATCTACTTTTGCTGATATTATTTCTCTTATACAGGATGCTGTCTTACAAGGGTAAGTATAGCTAAGAAGTGGACTATTCTCGTAAAATCTGATTTCTTAGATATTAAAGTGAAATTCTATTGGAACTGAGAGCATGGTACTTCTTTGACTAGAAGAGCCAGAAGTGACCTAGTGACAAAAAGTTATGGAGTACTTGTGGTACAAAAGGATACTGGAAAATCTTGCACATTTTTCATTCTAATAAAAAAGTGCTGCTCTCTTCTTCCACATTCATGTTTACTATATTCGGCACCATCCCACTCTCATTAAACAGGAAACAGTTCATGGATCTATTTTACCGATTTGTGTGACTTTAAAACTGGTATCAGTTTTGCCGACTCAACTGCTAATCTGCAGTGACACAAAAAGAAACTGCAGTAAGATTGTTTGGTATTATTTATTTACTGTAGTACAACATGGTTATACACTGCTTGCCAGAGTCCGTACAGGCACCCCACCATTGCTATCATGAATGCTCAGTTTGTAAATGCTCTCATAATTTGCAAGTAATTCATGTAATTGGTTGTACAAAGTAGTATTTCATCCATCATATTATAACACCATCAACTTACATTGGTCCCTGCCCCAGTGGAATGCCAACCATTTCATATAAGTTATATGAGCAGTCAACATTAAAATTATTAATACATACACAAACCCATGAAGTTCTAGAAATCACAAATGCTTCATGTTTAGGCAAATGATTCAACTATATAAATTCAGTGGCTGAGTATAATAGAAATTTGCACCACAATAACAGCTAGATGGCTGCAGTTAGAACACAACAGTTCCACCATGGGACCTGTGATATATTTTGCAGGTCTCCACAACTATCAACATATCTGTGAACATGCCCTAACACATGAGACTGTTGTATCAGATCAGTGCAGTCTAAGTCTCATGAACCTGACCTGAACCCTAATGTTTTATGTTTGATTGTTCAAAGTCCTTGTAGAAGAACCCTACAAGCGAAAAAAACATTCAGTGATTTCAATTAAAGTAAATGAATATGGTGGCCTTGTTGATGACCATCTTAAGGTCCTTATGTTATAAGGTACTGTATATGTTTTGTCCCCTAGAGATGGAAGTATAAAAGAAAGAAAGAAAAAAATGGATAAAAAAACAAGTAAACACGCCATCATTCCAGTTTATTCAGTACTCAAAACATTCCTTGTGGATTTGTTCTGAAATGGTCTCAACTTCCCATTAGGTATATTCCTTCCAACATTCTGATTTGAAGTGCAATGCTAATCGAATAAAATAAATGTTTCGGTGCAGAGGTTTTAGCACGGACTGTATTTTTTCTTTATAAGTGTACCCATTGAAAGGGGAAAGAGGGAATTCATTAAGTAGTCAAATAATGTTGAATCAGAAAAAATGAGATATGTAAATAAGTCATGGTTGTAAATCACAGAAAACCCTTAAAGAAAGCAGCCCTTTCACACTAAAGCATAAATCAGTTTGGGACTACAGGAGCACAAAACAATACTAATTGCAAAGAGGTAAAGCAATTTTATAAAGAATGTTCCTCCATCAGAACAATACTAATGAAGATACATTTACTTGCCAAAATAATGACTAATAAAATGTTCTTTTGCACTGCCAACCTGACATATCACAGAATTAATGAACATAACTACAAACCACTAAAAAGGTCAGGACACAAGTCAGCTAATATTCTCCCTGCATTGTGCTTTTGCTTTATTTTAGTTAGATTGCTCATCAAGTGCAGATTTCTTTTTTTATTGTTTTTGTTTTTTTATTTACACTGTTATAGGTCTTAGTGAGCGCCAAACTCTTAATGAGTGTCCGGAAAAGTGCTGGTAAAAAAAAAAACTCAACTATTCTAAAGGTATCATTGTGCAAATCCTTGCAACATTCAATCTTGTTATTATTTGTGCATAGTTGTGTTGTGCATATCTGAGGGAAAACTCACAATCCTGCCATTATAATTTGTGTAACTGATTCCTAATTCTCCCTAAAACATTCAATGTGCAGGTGCCACAACAATATATTTTTATAATGTCCTCTGAGTGCTTTATAGGAAGCCTTTTCTCAAGACTGAACCACCAAACCCATGAAAGGATTACAGGGTATTGTAATAATAGGAGCAGCAGATCTTTTAATCCACAGTAACTAATTACATGTCTACTTTCACATACCAGACCAATAAATGCTGATTGGGTGCTATGGGTTCCTATACTACTGGAGGAAGCTTAGTACGAGTTATGACAATAACATTCTGTGTCTTGGTGAATGGCAAAATTCTGTGTTGTATAAATATATATGTGACACTTAAAGGAGAAGGAAAGTTTAAAACAATTCTATTGTGTACACATGGGCTTCTGTATCAGACATCCATCTTTCAGCTTAAACCTTCAGGGCTTGAGTTTGAGCATGCCCAGTTTGCTCCTCTCTTCCCCTCCCTTCTCCCTCCTCGCTTCACTCCTCTAAACCCAGCAATGAGTGAGCAGGAAGAGACAGGAAGTGATGTCAAGTGATGGCAGCTGCTATCCTAAACGGAGAGAGCTTCTAGAGTTGTTTACTCAGGTATGGTAAAGCATTCCACAGAATGAATGCAATCTTCTATCTTGCACTATTGTGGCTAATCTATTGGCAATAAACTGCCTTGAAGCTTTCCTTTTCCTTTAAATCATTGTTTTTTTGCCATGTTGTTCATTACTGGATTTGTAACAGTTGTACAGATAGAAATGTCACAGTTGTATAGATAGAAATGTTTGTATTCATCAAACTACAATTTGTACACATCAGAATTGTTTATAGTGTTCATTGAATATCAAGACATTGAATTAAAGTATAGGGATTCACCAAATCAGCTATTTTGGGATTCGGCCAACCCCGAATATTTTGGGAAAGATTTGGCCAAATACGTAACCGAATCCAAGCCCTAATTTGCATATGTAAATTCAGTCTACAAACAGTTAAAGAGAGCTTCATGCACAGTGGTCAGTGAAAATATATAAAATTCCCTGTTTATGTGATGAAACAGGGAAGGATTTTTTTAAGGATTTGGTTTGGCCAAGCCCTTCGATTCAGACAAATCTAAGCCAAATCCTGAACTGAATCCTTTATTTGTTGCATCCCTAGTAAATTATGATGGAATCCAGCACATACTCCAAATCTGCATTACTAGAACCATTCTTCTTGTGGGGAACTTGCCTGTGGTCTAGTAGGGGTGCAGCAGGTACACCCTGCGTTATACTTCTGCTTCATATATTACCATTTCTAAATCCAATTAATCCCTTTGAAATGTGAAGTACAGGTATGGAATCCGTTATCTGGAAACCCATTATCGAGAAAGCTCCAAACTACGGAAAGGGTGTCTCCCATAGACTCCATTTTATCCAAATAATACACATTTTTAAAACTGATTTCCTTTTTTCTCTGTAATAATAAAACATTACCTTGTACTTGATCCAAACTCAGATATAATTAATCCTGATTGGAAGCAAAACTAAAAAAATGTTTTTCCCCTTTAAAACTCCGACCAGAAAATAATCTGAGTATAGTAAATAACACCCTTGAATAACAGTTCCCTTACAAATTTTATATACTCAATTTACAACTAGATTTATGAATTTGAGCTATATTAGGTATTAATGGGCTTTGCATTGATACATTGAAAATTGTGTGTTTACAATTAAAGCATTGGTGGTGATGGTGGGGGGGCATGTTGTTATTTACAAAATGGTGAAAGATATCAGAGCCTGTTTGTATTCTACTACTAAAAAAACTGTCTGCCAGCATTATGTAGATTGTAGTATTGCAAGACAGTTCACAATTTTTTGTGGTTTTTGAATGATATTTTCTTGTTTTGCAATGCTCAGGCTTGAAAAGTAAATCTAACAGTTTATTTAACCTACCAAAAAGCCAGTAGCTCAGAAGTCAGAATGAATTATGGTAAGGCCTGAATAAAAAACTATTAATCAACAGGAATAACAATAAAACTGATGCCTTACAGACCATCTTTTTTTTAGTTGCTGGGGTCAGTGACCCTGACAGCCAGATAGAATTTTGAGTTGAAGGCTAAAAAGAGGTGGAACAGTAACGTTACTAATTTAAGCACCATAAAAATTTAATAGCAAATAAAAAGATGTTGGGTCGATTTATAACAAATATAAAGTTAATTTCAAGGTGACCTTCCCCTTTTATGGACATGGCAGCAAGAAGGTTTATAGGGGATGCCTCACGCAGAAATACAGTATATTCCCAACAAACTTTCAAATTCTATAACAATAATTATTGGATGTTCTTTGTTTTTATAACAGGGATATCTACACCCCATCAGATGTGACTGAACTAGCCATATAATGATGAGCTTTTTGTTCCCTTAGCAGGATTTTAATAAAAATTGTAAATGTAAAAAAAAAAATATGCACAGATAAGAATAACAATTCACATTTTGTTGCTAATGTAAAATTCTTCATTAGACGGCTATTGCATTGCTGTGCATAGTGCACTTTTAAAATATACTTGAAGTTGGCATAATCTTTTGGAGCAGAAATAACTTTTTCAGGAAGATACTATTCTACATATACTGCAAACTGATGCAAACTATAAAATTCACACTCTTCCTTCCAGGTTTGCAAAAATTGTATTACAATTTGTGTGCACATTACATTTTTGCATTGCCAATATTTTTAATTATATTGAACCATTATTTTTGCTTTCTATTGTTCAGGGCCCCTGTGCTCTAGCTTTGGCAATAATGTTTGGGACTGAAAAGTTAAGTAGAGAAACCAACCTGGTTAGGGTGAGACAGGCTAAAAGGAGCCAAAACGCACTTCATGTGCAAGACATGCAGTGTAAAGCCCAGTGGCATAACTACCGGGGGAGCAGGGGGTGCAACTGGGCCAGGGCCCGCACCCCCGCAGGGCCCCCCGGCAGATCTCATGCGCTGCAGCCGGCTGGAGTCGGCTGCAGCCGCAAAGTAAATGCTCACGGACGAGGGTGGGGGGCCCGCACCAGGGCCCACCCCCACCTAGTTCCGTTACTGGTAAAGCCTTCTGAAAACAGAAAATATTTATATGTCTCATGCTATATACATAGCACTGCCTTCATACAAAAAATCAGATTTTCACTTTTATATAAGGCATTATTGGGAAGAAACATGCAAATCACTCCTTTATGTCCCTCTGTCCAACTATCCATCTAGAACCACTGGTTTTTAATCTCAGTTTTGATATGAAGGCAGTGTTATTTGTTCAGCATGAGGCATGCAAATACCTTCTGTTTTCAGAAGGCTTTATAATGCAGGACTGGACAGTCATAACGGTACAAGAAACAGGTTTCAGAGTTTTGCAAAAGGATGGATACGTTTTATGAGTTTTATTTTTCCTTAATCAAAGTCAAAACATATATCCATAAATTCCAGTTTTAAGTGTGTGTATATATATTTTTATATATATATATATATATTATATATATATATATATATATATATATATATATATATATATATATATATATATATATACTGTATTTTAGATCAATTTTATATTTTAAATAAACTAGGGTGTGTTATCCTTTATCTGGCTTAGCTTTCTCTGTTTCATATTCTAATCAGTCTCGTTAGATAACTTCAAAATCAGAAAATATATATAAATACAGCTAGCATGCTACCCCAACTGCAAACTGCAAATTTCTGCAACTTTAAATGAACATTGGCCATACATGTAGATGACCATACCGCAATGATCAGTCACTTGGTGGACATGTGTTGATGTGCAGTGCATTAGTGGTTAGTTAAAGTGCTGAATTGGATCATTGGTAGGTCTGATTTTCCATTCCAACCAATAAGATTGATGGGCTAAAACCCTTGCTTGGGGGGTTCTCACTAAGGTTGGTAGAAAAATGATCAGACTACAAGAAAATGTGGTATATTGATTAAAAGTAATCAGTCTGCCAATTCAGCATGCGTTTTTAAAAGTATTGCTGATATATCAAATGATCTGGTAACCTTATATGAATGGTTTTATTGTTGCAGTGTATATAGCAATGTATTGCAAAATATAATAGTTAATGACACTTGTAACAAAATAAACTATAATTTCCATCATAAAGTACAAAAACACTTTTTTTGTTTTCAATGAAGCAGTTTAAACATCCATTATAAAAAGAAATACACACTTAAAAACAGAAAACTTTTAGCTAAACCTGCACCTACTAATGTAAGCAGGGGAAATGCAACAGGATTCTCCAGGGCACTAGATCATGTTAAAAGATCCCAAACTTTATGCCCGTTCTTTACACAATGTAGCACCAGAGGATTCTCTTCACTTTAAGTTTCCCTTCATTATATCCTTTCAGTAGTTGTTCTGACATGGGATGTGTGTTCCCTACATAAATGTAGGTAATACATGTACATTTAATAATATAAAGCAAAAAGTTGTACTGCAAACACGTCCCTAAATTATATATGTATGGCCAGAATATGGATGCGCCTTCAATTATTGCACTGCAATATATATACAATCTTGAACCTGGATGGATCCCCAGAGTCAAGAACAACAGCAGCTTCCACTAGAGAACAGTTCACTTGTCATAAAAAGAGGGAACCTTTTCTACTGTTGTCTAGGGTCAATACCTTAGTTAAAGACAAATGGCAGTGTCTACTCATAGAAACGTAAATCCTGTCTTCTACTTTAAAAAGGTATGTTTCCGTTTAAGAACTCTGATATATTCATTGTATCTGCTATGTAACACAAAAAGGATTAACAAACTTTAATATGTGCATTGGATAAAAGGTATATATTGGAAATTAGCTGTAAGCAAGTATTATACCACAATAAATAATATCATGTGCAAACAAGAAAACAGCTTGCAATAATTTGTACCTGGGACACCTATGCTGTGAAGCTAATAAATCTGGAAAAGTGGTTCAATCCATTTTTATTACCTATTATTAATAAGGCATTTCCTTCTCTATGTGCATAAACAAGTCCCTGTGCTGCAAATATAAAAATACAAAATATAGGTTTCTCTTTCTCCACAAACAGGCATGAAATCAGAATTTGACATATGTCTCTTGCTGGTCATTCGAGTAAGGCAACATGTCAGAATTCAAACTGGGCTATCCATCATCAATGGACCGGGAATCAGCCTTGCAAGACAGCAAAAGCCCAATCTAAAAAGTGGCCTTCCAAACAGTCAGGAAACGAATGGGCAAAATTAAAAATAAATCTGCACACTCTAGGAACAATAGAAACACAAAAGGATTGCAGATAAACCTCTGTGACCTAGTTTAGAGATCTCTCAGAATTGGATCTATTGTGACCTGTGTGCAGAAACATTTAATATAAGTTATCAACAATTACAATCAATAGCTTCTCTACCCTACCTTTCTTTAATGGAACATGACATGCCATGCATGGGACTGCTTTGATGTTTGCAGTGTCATGCTGAACACCTTGGTCTCTGGTATTCTTTGTCAATACCTCTGTGTATAAAAACATGGGACTAAGCTCCTCTATATATGTCACTCATATACACCATCTTTTGATGTAATAAGTTGGAGGACAGACATTGTTTCTGGCAGGGAGCGTCGCTGCTTGTCCCTTAATGGGAAAACTTGTTTAGATAGCTGCAAAGAACACCATGTATCCCCAAGAGCAGTGGATTGTGGGACACCATATGTTAATCAATTACTAACCTTAACAAATTTGTAGTCCAGTACCACAGGCAAAAATGTGTTTATTTAATGTATTTTTATTGCAGCCACTACAACTCACCAAATGCTTGAATCACAATGCTGCAATGCAAAAGCCACAATTGGATAAAAATGAATAGCAGCACGAAAGCAGTTGTGAGGTCACACGTGAGCATTTGGCATGCACTGCATTCTGATATAATGGCCTATGCACCATATAATGGGCCAGATTCAATTCAGTTAGAAAAAGTTGTATCATGTGGAAAGTCATGGATGAGATTAAATTTGAGATACAATTCAGTACAGAAAGACTTATCCAACTGTTTATCAAGTGACAACTCTATTGAAGCCTATGGGAAAAAATGAAAACTGAATAAGGAGAAATGTTTTGTATCCTTGTATTGAATCTCATCCATGAGTTTTCACTTGATAAATCATGAGATAACTTTTTCTCACTGAACTGAGAAAATATTGAGAAATCATCATAATATAGCTTTCAGCAAATTGATCATTTTGCAAACCACTGAACCATCATAATCAAGTTCTTGCCTGATGCCAACCTATAACTCACTAGTATTCATCACAATCAATGCTGCTGTGAGTAGCAGTGGGCGAATGAATTAGACAGGTGTGAATTCGCTGTAAAGTTTCACTGCTTGCAAATAAATTCGCAAAAGTGTAGAGAAAATTCGCTGACGTGAAAAAATTTTGGACGCGTGTCGGAAAAATCGTTTGCATCAAAACCGTTGCACGTCAACATTATTCAGACGCCCGTTGACTTTAATGTCAGCTTCAGAATTGACGCGGTTTCAAAATTCACTTTTTTCAAATTTTTCTCCGTTTTGGTGAATTTTTCGGGGGAAGCGAAATGGGACAAATTCGCCCATCAAAAGCTGTGAGTCGAGGTTTAGATACATTTAGGGGTTATTTATTAAAGTCGGACTGCTAAAAACTGGAAAATGTTGAGCTTTTTGTATGATAAAATTCTTGAATTTTTCGTGATTTATTATAACCAGAGGATGGAAAAGGCCAGAATCTGCAAATCCGGGATATGAGACCTGCTGAGGTTGTGTATAAGTCTATGGGAGAAGTCCCAAAGATGCCCTGATCTGCACTGGATTTCATGCAAAAATTTGAATTTTTGTACGACTTTCGAATTTTTTTTTCCGATTTTCATGAAGTTTTTTCCTGCATTGGAATTTTTCTGGAAAATGTTTTGCTAAATAAGGGGAAATAACCTGTGCAGATTTGGTCAGAGTATATTTCAGAAAATAATGCGATAAATTTGGATTTTGAAAAATAACCCTCTTACAGATACATAAGAAGAAGGGGCCCTAAACAGAATAAATGTGTTTGTTTTTAAAAGCTAATGGAAACCTATATTTGCCTTAGTGACTGTCTGGAGATGGGGTATTACAAGCTTCTAATGGACATGAAGCTGGTGAATCTTATTTAGTTCAACTTTAATTTTCCATATTCAACCTTAAAATATTGGCCTTTAATAAACTTTGGAATCTATTTTGTACTTTTGTGTACTTTTAAACCATACTTGCTCGAATGCCCACAATGCATTGTCAAATACAGTATTCTGCAGACCTTAATTTGGATGGATTATTTTGTGACACCTTCCTCCTACACTTAATTAGCAATAACTCTTATCTCAACTAATACTTTCCTCTCTCTTGTTGTTTTTTTTGTTTTTGAGATACTATTTAGTCACTTCTTGACACCTTCCAACGTTGAATTCTACTTAGAATTTTGTTCTTGGTAATATTTTTCTCATATTCATTTTTAACTTTTGTATAAAAAAATGGGGAAAATCTGGAAAGAACTTGGTCCATTACTATCAAAAGAAAGACCAGGTTCTTCATAATTTGAGGTGCATCTCTACGACAAACTCAGTGCTTTCAGTTGATATCACACATTAATCAGACATAATTAGCACTCTGGGTTACAATGATTTGATTTCGATCCCAGCAATAAAAGCCTTCGTTGTCGGCATATAGATTGTGCATGTAAATTGATCATTTACCTATTGTTGCAATCTATCCCCATGAGGGAGAATTTAGGACAAACTATGGCTGCAAGGGAGGGGGGAAATGCAAGCTGGAAAGCCCTTAGCGAGTTTCATGAACAAAAAAAGGAAATTAATTCAATAAAAGCTTTTAAGAACTGTAATCAAATGTGCTATTAGAAAGTGAAATACAGATGATATTGTAGCTCTTTCTTTGTCTACTGTCAAACTGATTGCAACATTTCCTTGGAGAAACAAAAAAACACCATTTAATAAGAAAACATAGGAATTAGCAGAAGAGATTATTTTTTTCAAAATGGAAGTCCCCAACGTTAGTCACTACTCTTCTTCTTTGACCTTAGGTTTTGAAAAATACACCAAAACTATTCATAAAGAGAAGGCTATTACTTTGGCAGGTGGTTCTGATCCACATTGGAGAGTGAATTTCAGTAAGCTGAAATAGAACTGGCCTAGATAATGAGCAGAATTATACTTGTTCAGGAATTTTTTTAAAGGAGAAGGAAAGCTACGGAGGCATTTTATTGCCAATAGATTAGCTGCAATAGTGCAAGCTAGAATGTTATATTTATTCTGTAGAATGTTTTACCATACCTGAGTAAAAAGCTCTAGAAACTCTCTGTTTGTTTAGGATAGGAGCTGCAGTATTAATGTGGTGTGACATCACTTCCTGCCTGAGTCTCTCCCTGCTCTGGGCTCAGATTACAGTAGAGAAGGGAGGGGGGGAGGAGCAATCTGAGCATGCTCTTGCCCAGGGCAATAAGGTTTAAGCTGAAGGCAGGAAGTCTGATACAGAAGCCCATGTGTACACAATAGAAGGAAAGAAATGCTGTGTTTCTTTTGACAGGGGACTCAGAGCAGCACTATGTTGGGGGTTTACTGGTGTATTTATATAGACCTTTCTGATAAGGCTTACTTAGTTTTAACCTTTCCTTCTCCTTTAAAGATAGAAGGTGTCAATATGTTGCACCAAAATAAAAAAAAAGTCATTCATCTTTAGCACTTGTAAAAATAATAAGTTGCTTCAGTGAACATCATCACATTTTAAGTGTATTTGACAACAGAGTGCTCAATAGGTTTCCCGCTTAAAGGAAAACTATACCCCCAAAATAAATACTTAAGCAACAGATAGTTTATATCAAATTGAATGACATATTAAAGAATCTTACCAAACTGGAATATATATTTATATAAATATTGCCCTTTTACATCTCTTGCCTTGAACCACCATTTTGTGATGGTCTCTGTGCTGTCTCAGAGATCACCTGACCAGAAATACTACAACACTAACTGTAACAGGAAGAAGTGAGGAAGCAAAAGGCAGAACTCTGTCTGTTAATTGGCTCATGTGACCTAACATGTGGTTTGTATGTGCGCACAGTGAATCTTACGATCTCAGGGGGCGGCCCTTATTTTTTAACCCTTTCCCTGCCAGCCGTTTTGTACTAGATGCGAACATCTACTGCCAAGCAGTTTTTAGATATTTTGCACTCTTTCACTTTAAGGTGCCTTCCTGGGGCGGTCTTTTAGTTTACCCAGGAAAACAATATATTGTTTTTTTCAGGACAACCTGAACTTTCAAAATATGCAAGAATTTTGGTGTAATTCTACTTCTGTAAAAAAATATAGGCTTCTAAGTGTCCAATAAAATGAAAAAAATCATGTTTCACAAAGAACAATCACATTTATCAGAAACATTATTTACTTTATGTATGAGAACACAGCTGATTTGGAAAGGTCTATGTCTCTTGAACGCGGCAATACCAAATATATATAGTTTTATGGAGATTTCTCACTTGTATAGATCAAAATCTACAAGCAGTACACTAGCAAATGTCCAAAGCACCGCTCCCCAAACGGCATACTTCTGATTTCAAGGCAAAACATTCCACTAACAGTAGGTTTACCCTAGAAAACTACCCATTATTAGAAAGAACAGATTCTGGTGAATCAAAAATGGGTAAACATATCGTTGTACTCCAAACTACCAAGTTGCAATTGTTTCCTAAAGTTATAATGTTTTATTGAAATTGGTGAATTTTTTGAAAAATTACCTCAAAGCTTCCAATCTACATAATCGTATCTCCCACACATCATTAGGTATCAATGTAAAACACCCCAAATATGAAAGCCTGGGGTCCACTGAACAGTTTGATGCCCAATATGTATAGGTGTACCCAAGCATGTGACATATAGGGGCCCTAAAATGTAGACACCTCATTTGAGCTATCAGTTCTGTAATTCCAGATACTGCAAAATCAACACATTTGCATCGTTTTGGGGTGGGGTAAAAGTAAAAAAAATAAGTTCACCCCACAAAACCATATATTTTCGGAAAGTACACATTCCCACGAATCTAAATTGGGTATGCATGTCTTTATACTACAAAGTACCAAGCCGCAAACCATTCCTAAATTTGGTGATTTTGGTGACATTTCCAAAAATCACCTCAAAATTTCTACCCTGCAGCATCGTATTACCCACATACTTTTAGGTATCAAGACAAATCACCCCAAATATGAAAGCCTAGGGTCCTCTGAACAGTTTGATGCCCAATATGTATAGGTGTACCCAAGCACGTGCCATACAGGGGCCCCAAAAGGAAGACCCCCATATGGTCTGTAATTTCAGGTACTGCAAAATCAACACATTTACATAGTTTTGGGGGGGGTCAAAAGTAGAAAAAAGTAAGTTCACCCCAGAAAACCATATATTTTCGGGAAGTACACATTCCCACGAATCTAAATTGGGTATGCATGTCTTTGTACTCCAAAGTACCAAGCCGCAAACCATTCCTAAATTTGGTGATTTTGGTGATATTTCCAAAAATCACCTCAAAATTTCTACCCTGCAGCATCGTATTACCCACATACTTTTAGGTATCAAGAGAAATCACCCCAAATATGAAAGCCTAGGGTCCTCTGAACAGTTTGATGCCCAATATGTATAGGTGTACCCAAGCACGTGGCATACAGGGGCCCCAAAAGGAAGACCCCCATATGGTCTGTCATTTCAGGTACAGCAAAATCAACACATTTACATCGTTTTGGGGGGGGTCAAAAGTAGAAAAAAGTAAGTTCACCCCAGAAAACCATATATTTTCGGGAAGTACACATTCCCATGAATCTAAATTGGGTATGCATGTCTTTGTACTCCAAAGTACCAAGCCGCAAACCATTCCTAAATCTGGTGATTTTGGTGATATTTCCAAAAATCACCTCAAAATTTCTACCCTGCAGCATCGTATTACCCACATACTTTTAGGTATCAAGAGAAATCACCCCAAATATGAAAGCCTAGGGTCCTCTGAACAGTTTGATGCCCAATATGTATAGGTGTACCCAAGCACGTGGCATACAGGGGCCCCAAAAGGAAGACCCCCATATGGTCTGTCATTTCAGGTACAGCAAAATCAACACATTTACATCGTTTTGGGGGGGGTCAAAAGTAGAAAAAAGTAAGTTCACCCCAGAAAACCATATATTTTCGGGAAGTACACATTCCCACGAATCTAAATTGGGTATGCATGTCTTTGTACTCCAAAGTACCAAGCCGCAAACCATTCCTAAATCTGGTGATTTTGGTGATATTTCCAAAAATCACCTCAAAATTTCTACCCTGCAGCATCGTATTACCCACATACTTTTAGGTATCAAGAGAAATCACCCCAAATATGAAAGCCTAGGGTCCTCTGAACAGTTTGATGCCCAATATGTATAGGTGTACCCAAGCACGTGGCATACAGGGGCCCCAAAAGGAAGACCCCCATATGGTCTGTCATTTCAGGTACAGCAAAATCAACACATTTACATCGTTTTGGGGGGTCAAAAGTAGAAAAAAGTAAGTTCACCCCAGAAAACCATATATTTTCGGAAAGTACACATTCCCACGAATCTAAGTTGGGTATGCATGTCTTTGTACTCCAAAGTACCAAGCCGCAAACCATTCCTAAATTTGTTGATTTTGGTGATATTTCCAAAAATCACCTCAAAATTTCTACCCTGCTGCATTGTATTACCCACATACTTTTAGATATCAAGATAAATCACCCCAAATATGAAAGCCTAGGGTCCTCTGAACAGTTTGATGCCCAATATGTATAGGTGTACCCAAGCACGTGGCATACAGGGGCCCCAAAAGGAAGACCCCCATATGGTCTGTCATTTCAGGTACAGCAAAATCAACACATTTACATCGTTTTGGGGGGGTCAAAAGTAGAAAAAAAGTAAGTTCACCCCAGAAAACCATATATTTTCGGGAAGTACACATTCCCACGAATCTAAATTGGATATGCATGTCTTTGTACTCCAAAGTACCAAGCCGCAAACCATTCCTAAATCTGGTGATTTTGGTGATATTTCCAAAAATCACCTCAAAATTTCTACCCTGCAGCATTGTATTACCCACATACTTTTAGGTATCAAGACAAATCACCCCAAATATGAAAGCCTAGGGTCCTCTGAACAGTTTGATGCCCAATATGTATAGGTGTACCCAAGCACGTGGCATACATGGGCCCCAAAAGGAAGACCCCCATATGGTCTGTCATTTCAGGTACAGCAAAATCAACACATTTACATCGTTTTGGGGGGTCAAAAGTAGAAAAAAGTAAGTTCACCCCAGAAAACCATATATTTTCAGAAAGTACACATTCCCACGAATCTAAATTGGGTATGCATGTCTTTGTACTCCAAAGTACCAAGCCGCAAACCATTCCTAAATTTGGTGATTTTGGTGATATTTCCAAAAATCACCTCAAAATCTCTACCCTGCAGCATCGTATTACCCACATACTTTTAGGTATCAAGAGATATCACCCCAAATATGAAAGCCTAGGGTCCTCTGAACAGTTTGATGCCCAATATGTATAGGTGTACCCAAGCACGTGGCATACAGGGGCCCCAAAAGGAAGACCCCCATTTGGTCTATCATTTCAGATACTGCAAAATCGACACAATTACATTTTTGGGGGGGGGGGACAAAGGTAGAAAAAAGTACGTTCACCCCAGAAAACCATATATTTTCGTAAAGTACACATTCTCCTGAATCCAAATTGGGTATGCATGTCTTTCTACTCCAAAGTACCAAGCCACAAACCATTCCTAAATGTGGTGATTTTGGTGACATTTCCAAAAATCACCTCAAAATTTCCACCCTGCAGCATCGTATTACCCACATACTTTTAGGTATCAAGACAAATCACCCCAAATATGAAAGCCTAGGGTCCTCTGAACAGTTTGATGCCCAATATGTATAGGTGTACCCAAGCACGTGGCATACAGGGGCCCCAAAAGGAAGACCCCCATATGGTCTGTCATTTCAGGTACAGCAAAATCAACACATTTACATCGTTTTGGGGGGGTCAAAAGTAGAAAAAAGTAAGTTCACCCCAAAAAACCATATATTTTCGGAAAGTACACATTCCCACGAATCTAAATTGGGTATGCATGTCTTTGTACTCCAAAGTACCAAGCCGCAAACCATTCCTAAATTTGGTGATTTTGGTGATATTTCCAAAAATCACCTCAAAATTTCTACACTGCAGCATTGTATTACCCACATACTTTTAGGTATCAAGAGAAATCACCCCAAATATGAAAGCCTAGGGTCCTCTGAACAGTTTGATGCCCAATATGTATAGGTGTACCCAAGCACGTGGCATACAGGGGCCCCAAAAGGAAGACCCCCATATGGTCTGTCATTTCAGGTACAGCAAAATCAACACATTTACATTGTTTTGGGGGGGTCAAAAGTAGAAAAAAGTAAGTTCACCCCAGAAAACCATATATTTTCGGAAAGTACACATTCCCACGAATCTAAATTGGATATGCATGTCTTTGTACTCCAAAGTACCAAGCCGCAAACCATTCCTAAATTTGTTGATTTTGGTGATATTTCCAAAAATCACCTCAAAATTTCTACCCTGCAGCATCGTATTACCCACATACTTTTAGGTATCAAGAGAAATCACCCCAAATATGAAAGCCTAGGGTCCTCTGAACAGTTTGATGCCCAATATGTATAGGTGTACCCAAGCACGTGGCATACAGGGGCCCCAAAAGGAAGACCCCCATATGGTCTGTCATTTCAGGTACAGCAAAATCAACACATTTACATCGTTTTGGGGGGTCAAAAGTAGAAAAAAGTAAGTTCACCCCAGAAAACCATATATTTTCGGAAAGTACACATTCCCACGAATCTAAATTGGGTATGCATGTCTTTGTACTCCAAAGTACCAAGCCGCAAACCATTCCTAAATCTGGTGATTTTGGTGATATTTCCAAAAATCACCTCAAAATTTCTACCCTGCAGCATTGTATTACCCACATACTTTTAGGTATCAAGAGAAATCACCCCAAATATGAAAGCCTAGGGTCCTCTGAACAGTTTGATGCCCAATATGTATAGGTGTACCCAAGCACGTGGCATACATGGGCCCCAAAAGGAAGACCCCCATATGGTCTGTCATTTCAGCTAAAGCAAAATCAACACATTTACATCGTTTTGGGGGGTCAAAAGTAGAACAAAGTAAGTTCACCCCAGAAAACCATATATTTTCGGAAAGTACACATTCCCACGAATCTAAATTGGGTATGCATGTCTTTGTACTCCAAAGTACCAAGCCGCAAACCATTCCTAAATCTGGTGATTTTGGTGATATTTCCAAAAATCACCTCAAAATTTCTACCCTGCAGCATTGTATTACCCACATACTTTTAGGTATCAAGAGAAATCACCCCAAATATGAAAGCCTAGGGTCCTCTGAACAGTTTGATGCCCAATATGTATAGGTGTACCCAAGCACGTGGCATACAGGGGCCCCAAAAGGAAGACCCCCATATGGTCTGTCATTTCAGGTACAGCAAAATCAACACATTTACATCGTTTTGGGGGGGTCAAAAGTAGAAAAAAGTAAGTTCACCCCAGAAAACCATATATTTTCGGAAAGTACACATTCCCACAAATCTAAATTGGGTATGCATGTCTTTGTACTCCAAAGTACCAAGCCGCAAACCATTCCTAAATTTGGTGATTTTGGTGATATTTCCAAAAATCACCTCAAAATTTCTACCCTGCAGCATCGTATTACCCACATACTTTTAGGTATCAAGAGAAATCACCCCAAATATGAAAGCCTAGGGTCCTCTGAACAGTTTGATGCCCAATATGTATAGGTGTACCCAAGCACGTGGCATACAGGGGCCCCAAAAGGAAGACCCCCATATGGTCTGTCATTTCAGGTACAGCAAAATCAACACATTTACATCGTTTTGGGGGGTCAAAAGTAGAAAAAAGTAAGTTCACCCCAGAAAACCATATAGTTTCGGAAAGTACACATTCCCACGAATCTAAATTGGGTATGCATGTCTTTGTACACCAAAGTACCAAGCCGCAAACCATTCCTAAATCTGGTGATTTTGGTGATATTTCCAAAAATCACCTCAAAATTTCTACCCTGCAGCATTGTATTACCCACATACTTTTAGGTATCAAGAGAAATCACCCCAAATATGAAAGCCTAGGGTCCTCTGAACAGTTTGATGCCCAATATGTATAGGTGTACCCAAGCACGTGGCATACAGGGGCCCCAAAAGGAAGACCCCCATATGGTCTGTCATTTCAGGTACAGCAAAATCAACACATTTACATCGTTTTGGGGGGGTCAAAAGTAGAAAAAGTAAGTTCACCCCAGAAAACCATATATTTTCGGAAAGTACACATTCCCACGAATCTAAATTGGGTATGCATGTCTTTGTACTCCAAAGTACCAAGTCGCAAGCCTTTCCTAAATTTGGCGATAAAAGCAACGGTTTTTACATTTCTGAAAATCGCCTAAAAATATTGCAATTGGCCGCATTTATCTCACCCAACTTCTTACATACAATTGTAAAACACCATAAATACTGATGCCAAGGGTCTACTGAACAGTTTTATGCCCAATATGCATTGATATACCAAGGCAGCTGGCATGTGCGGACCCCAAATGTAAATAGTGAATATGAGTTTTCTCTGCTGCCGATTCGCCTTCTGTAAACATAGACTCTTGACTTCATATTATGTGCCTCAGACCCTCCTAACAGCAAAGACCCCCCAAAACCATATGTTTTTGGAAAGTACACATTCTGACGAAAACAACCAAGATAAAGACGTTTTTCTACAGCAAAGTACAAAACTTCAAAACTTTTATAAACATAGAGATTTTTACATTTCTGAAAATCGCCTAAAAATGTTGAAGTATGCCACATTTATCTCACACAATGTTTTACGTACAAAGAAAAATCACCCCAAATATGGACATCAGAGGTCTACTGAATAGTTTGATGCCCAATATGCATAGATTTACCAAAGTATATGGTGTGTACGGCCCCAAATGAAACATGTGCATATGAATTTTCACGCTGGCCAACTAAGCTGCTGAAAAGAGAACCCCAACTGTGCGTTATGTGCCGTAAGACCCCCAAACTGTAAAAAGACCCCAGAAAACAGTATATTTTTGGAAAGCATATATTCTGACGGATCAATCTAAGTAAAATAATATACCAAAGCACCAAACAGCAAAACTATACTAAAGATACATAAGGAACAATAATGCAGGGATAAAATTGCAATAAAACCACAAAAATTGTGCAAATCAATGAAATAACAAAATAACTGCACCAACAGCGTAATTAGTGGCCGAAATCGATTATCCAATAGTCACGCTGCTGAAATAAACAGTTTTTATGGGTAAAAAAAACACAAATTGGTGAAATGAAAAAGTAAAAAAAATAAAATGTGTATACATGTGTGTACACTTCCAAAAATTGTGTGACAGTGTATAAGTGTGTATAAGTGTGTATATAAGTCCATATAAGTGTATATAAATGCATATAAGTGGAAAATGAAAAATTAAAAAAAACGTTTTTTTTTTGTTTTTTTTTTACTAAAATATGTGTGTATGTGTGTATAATGTAGGTAGGTGTATGCAAGTGTGTAAAATAAAGGCCACTTACCGTTTTTGGCTGAGCTGGAGAAGAGCGAGAAGCAGATCTGCAGATTCACAGCAAGCAGGAAGTGTGTGGGCGTCGCTGGAACACGAGGTGAGCAGGAGGAAGCAGAGCAGCAAGGCAGACACGCGATTTGCTGTGTCTGCCTCTTTTAGGTCGGCCCTGCGACAATCCTGTCGCAGGACAGACATGACAGCCCCCCAGCCTCGTTGCCCAGGGGGCTGTCAATGCTGCTAAACCTCTGCAGAGGCGGCTAAAGCCGCTGATCAACACACCCAGAGCACTCCTACCCATCTGTGCTGGTTGACTCCGACAGTTGGTAAACAAGACCCTTAACTTAGTTGCCTGTTTTAAACATATACAGTAAATGAGCCAATAAAACACATTTGTTGCTTACATGTGTGCGATCTGTTTGGAATGCTTGGGACCTGGGGTTAAAAATAACCCAGTAAGATTGCTTTGTCATTAACACTGATTTATGCAGCTTAGTAACCATCAAGTTAAATGTGTCTGAGTTAAACAAGTATACATGTACATCAAATACAAAGTGTATGTTGCTCAGCAGGAAGCAACCAACCTACTTAAACCCCCTCTGTTCATGGCTCTCCTGCGTCTAATCTGTTCTACAGAACCTTGGACAGGGGCTAGATTGTTGATTTACAAGCCTTTAAGAGCAAACAATTCAATAGTGCAGGGAGTTATTACTTGAAAATGACACATGGGGTCATTGATGAATAAAATAAAGAAATATTGTAATGTGTGCTAATTCTAATTGTAATGTGTGCTCCTCTATACCCATTACTCTTCTAGCCATGATCTTGTCCTTAATTAGCACTATCCACCACAGACTGCTCTTCATCCTAAAGGACAGCAGTTGAATTATGTTAGCTTTGATAAAGGTGATACTGGGAAAACTATCACTTAATCTAGTTTTCTCCCAATATGAAATTACATGTACTGTATTCACTCTCAAACATATAGGAATTTTGAAAAAATTGTACAAAATCCCAAAAGGTCAAAAGTAGAACAAAGTAAGTTCACCCCAGAAAACCATATATTTTCGGAAAGTACACATTCCCACGAATCTAAATTGGGTATGCATGTCTTTGTACTCCAAAGTACCAAGCCGCAAACCATTCCTAAATCTGGTGATTTTGGTGATATTTCCAAAAATCACCTCAAAATTTCTACCCTGCAGCATTGTATTACCCACATACTTTTAGGTATCAAGAGAAATCACCCCAAATATGAAAGCCTAGGGTCCTCTGAACAGTTTGATGCCCAATATGTATAGGTGTACCCAAGCACGTGGCATACAGGGGCCCCAAAAGGAAGACCCCCATATGGTCTGTCATTTCAGGTACAGCAAAATCAACACATTTACATCGTTTTGGGGGGGTCAAAAGTAGAAAAAAGTAAGTTCACCCCAGAAAACCATATATTTTCGGAAAGTACACATTCCCACAAATCTAAATTGGGTATGCATGTCTTTGTACTCCAAAGTACCAAGCCGCAAACCATTCCTAAATTTGGTGATTTTGGTGATATTTCCAAAAATCACCTCAAAATTTCTACCCTGCAGCATCGTATTACCCACATACTTTTAGGTATCAAGAGAAATCACCCCAAATATGAAAGCCTAGGGTCCTCTGAACAGTTTGATGCCCAATATGTATAGGTGTACCCAAGCACGTGGCATACAGGGGCCCCAAAAGGAAGACCCCCATATGGTCTGTCATTTCAGGTACAGCAAAATCAACACATTTACATCGTTTTGGGGGGTCAAAAGTAGAAAAAAGTAAGTTCACCCCAGAAAACCATATAGTTTCGGAAAGTACACATTCCCACGAATCTAAATTGGGTATGCATGTCTTTGTACACCAAAGTACCAAGCCGCAAACCATTCCTAAATCTGGTGATTTTGGTGATATTTCCAAAAATCACCTCAAAATTTCTACCCTGCAGCATTGTATTACCCACATACTTTTAGGTATCAAGAGAAATCACCCCAAATATGAAAGCCTAGGGTCCTCTGAACAGTTTGATGCCCAATATGTATAGGTGTACCCAAGCACGTGGCATACAGGGGCCCCAAAAGGAAGACCCCCATATGGTCTGTCATTTCAGGTACAGCAAAATCAACACATTTACATCGTTTTGGGGGGGTCAAAAGTAGAAAAAGTAAGTTCACCCCAGAAAACCATATATTTTCGGAAAGTACACATTCCCACGAATCTAAATTGGGTATGCATGTCTTTGTACTCCAAAGTACCAAGTCGCAAGCCTTTCCTAAATTTGGCGATAAAAGCAACGGTTTTTACATTTCTGAAAATCGCCTAAAAATATTGCAATTGGCCGCATTTATCTCACCCAACTTCTTACATACAATTGTAAAACACCATAAATACTGATGCCAAGGGTCTACTGAACAGTTTTATGCCCAATATGCATTGATATACCAAGGCAGCTGGCATGTGCGGACCCCAAATGTAAATAGTGAATATGAGTTTTCTCTGCTGCCGATTCGCCTTCTGTAAACATAGACTCTTGACTTCATATTATGTGCCTCAGACCCTCCTAACAGCAAAGACCCCCCAAAACCATATGTTTTTGGAAAGTACACATTCTGACGAAAACAACCAAGATAAAGACGTTTTTCTACAGCAAAGTACAAAACTTCAAAACTTTTATAAACATAGAGATTTTTACATTTCTGAAAATCGCCTAAAAATGTTGAAGTATGCCACATTTATCTCACACAATGTTTTACGTACAAAGAAAAATCACCCCAAATATGGACATCAGAGGTCTACTGAATAGTTTGATGCCCAATATGCATAGATTTACCAAAGTATATGGTGTGTACGGCCCCAAATGAAACATGTGCATATGAATTTTCACGCTGGCCAACTAAGCTGCTGAAAAGAGAACCCCAACTGTGCGTTATGTGCCGTAAGACCCCCAAACTGTAAAAAGACCCCAGAAAACAGTATATTTTTGGAAAGCATATATTCTGACGGATCAATCTAAGTAAAATAATATACCAAAGCACCAAACAGCAAAACTATACTAAAGATACATAAGGAACAATAATGCAGGGATAAAATTGCAATAAAACCACAAAAATTGTGCAAATCAATGAAATAACAAAATAACTGCACCAACAGCGTAATTAGTGGCCGAAATCGATTATCCAATAGTCACGCTGCTGAAATAAACAGTTTTTATGGGTAAAAAAAACACAAATTGGTGAAATGAAAAAGTAAAAAAAATAAAATGTGTATACATGTGTGTACACTTCCAAGAATTGTGTGACAGTGTATAAGTGTGTATAAGTGTGTATATAAGTCCATATAAGTGTATATAAATGCATATAAGTGGAAAATGAAAAATTAAAAAAAACGTTTTTTTTTTTTTTTTTTTTTACTAAAATATGTGTGTATGTGTGTATAATGTAGGTAGGTGTATGCAAGTGTGTAAAATAAAGGCCACTTACCGTTTTTGGCTGAGCTGGAGAAGAGCGAGAAGCAGATCTGCAGATTCACAGCAAGCAGGAAGTGTGTGGGCGTCGCTGGAACACGAGGTGAGCAGGAGGAAGCAGAGCAGCAAGGCAGACACGCGATTTGCTGTGTCTGCCTCTTTTAGGTCGGCCCTGCGACAATCCTGTCGCAGGACAGACATGACAGCCCCCCAGCCTCGTTGCCCAGGGGGCTGTCAATGCTGCTAAACCTCTGCAGAGGCGGCTAAAGCCGCTGATGCAGAGTACAGCATGTAAAACTGCAAGCACGTACAATGTACGTGCTTGGCAGTTAAAGCCCTTGCCTGCCAGAACGTACGGTGTACGTGCTTGGCAGGCAAAGGGTTAAAATGGCAATTTTCTATTTATGATTACCCAATGGCACATACTACTAGAAAAGTATATTATTATGAAAATGGTTCATTTACATGAAGCAGGGTTTTACACATGAGCTGTTTTACTCAGTATCTTTTAATAGAGACCTACATTGTTTGGGGGGTATAGTTTTCCTTTAAGTATGTTCGTGTTTCTTCAGCTGTCGTGCATCACTTCTAAAAACCTCTTCCAAGATGATGTTTGATCCTATGAATTTTTTTATGGCTTGCAGAATAAAATGAATATTTTTTAAAAGTCGTGAGAGATAAAGAAAGATTGGAGGCTTTGTATTCTCTCTTGGTGAGTATGGGTGACAGTTTCCATCAAAACAAATATATATATATATATATATTTTTTTTTTTTAAAGCAGTACTTTATTCATGAGAAATGCCTGAATTTTATATGGTCTAAATATCAGCTTTGCATACCACCCAATAAACACTTTTCACATTCCCCTTCTGACTGCATTCATGTTTGCTCAGCAGCTCAGAATATTTTGCTCTTTTATAAATTATTATGAAGTGTTTGGTGAAATGTTATGGATTTAATCCTCCAGTGGATGGGAGAGAAAGGGAAGGAGAAAGAGAGAGAGAGATAAGAGTGTGAGAGAGCGAGAAGTGTTAATGTCCAGTATACCGCACAAATAATATTTAGCAAAGAGAAGAGAGGTAAATACTGAGATAGTGTAATTGATAATGATCTACCAGGGATATATTCTGCCATCTCTGAGTGTTAATCTGGTTACCCATAGGTATTTGTTCAGTCAGTTTAGTCTAAATATATGTCTTTAGCTTAGTTTATGAGATTGTATCATTTTAAACACTGATGCTGACAACTAATCTAAGGATAATTTTGTGATCACTTGCTGATCAAGAATTAGCTAGTCCAGCACTCATGAAGTGACCTGACTGCTGGGACTATGGTACAATTTAACCATGAAGACACTTTACTAAACTTATTTACTAAAATCCAGGCAGGTGTTTTGGGACAAAACTCAAACTTTTTGTTTGTTTTTTAAAATTCAAATTTTTCATTGTTTTTTTTTTTACAGCCTGATGCTGCAAAAAGTCTGAATCCTAAATCCGCCATCTCAGACCTGCCGATATTGTATATTCTGCAAGTCAATGGGAGAGGTCCCTATCCTATTTGGAAGTTTCTGTAGTCTGAGCTAGAATTAGCCTGGAAATCTGACTATTTCAAGGTTTTTTTGTCAAAAATCAGAAAAAAATCTGGCTTTTCGGGAAAAAGCCTGAAAAAATTGTACAATTCGGTTTTCACTCTATTTTATTGTGTTTGTCCCTGATCTGATTAAATCATGCTTTTTTAATAATGAATAAGGTCACATTGTCGATTCTAGTTTGGTCAGACTTTTTTATTCTAAAAAATCTGATAAATTTGGGTTTTGATAAATAACCCCTTAATGTCAGTAAGTTATAAGTTACATTACCTGGGCAAACCTGAAGATCAATAATGAGTCCCAAGTAAGGAATTGTGTATTTATTGAGTGCTCCATCATAGGCTAAGACTATAAATCAGTAATCTTTAATCCCATTACTTGTCTCAAATACAAACACAGGTCGCACTCATGATCAGAACTATTCCTCTTAAAAAGAGCTATAGGGTTAACCCTCACAGCACTGGATAAATCCAAACTGATGAAAGGGAAGCAACTGAGAGATACTTAAGGGAGTCTGGGAAAGCAGGAAGGTCAAGGGAGGGATGAAGAGAACTGTAAAAGAACTGAGGCCATGGTTCATTAAAATGAGACATATGTGTGATCAGTGAGGGAATGGTCTGTATAGCTCCCATCAGTAATTCACTTGTGTGGGCAGCTAATAAAACACTAGGATAATTACTAGGAAATGTAGCTAAGCATGTACATTGGTTAATTTTCAAATGATCTGCTTGTTTGACCATGGGATAATGTATAAAGATCATTTTTAAATCTCAGATCTGTGTCTTATTGTAGGGGCAAGACTTGTCTGGCATGCATATGCCCATCTGGAGAACACACAGCCCAAAACAAATGAGTAAAATAGTCACTTTTAATCTATTATCACCTTTTGCTACCTCCCTTATTCTAGGATTGATCATTTGTATATCTTATTGTTTTTGCACAAAGTTTACACATTCTTCAAGCTGTATCTTGCAGCACGTAGATAATTAACTGGACATGATTTTTCTGTTATTTTGCATTGCTTTTTTTCTTCTATCCACTGGGAAAAAGGAAGATTCAGCAAAAAACAATAACCTGTGTAAGTAAAAATAATAACACTTAAAGATAATGATAAATAATAAAGATTTGTGGGAAACAATTGCAAAACTATCTGCCAAAGTGGCTATATGTATATGCGTCGGCATCTCCTAATGCACATTATATTGAAATATGTTTTTTCTGCATTTTTTGCTCCTTTTAATGTACAAATGCTATGATTGCAGCAGATTGGCAAGGATTGCCAGTTGTCTTGGCACCTCATTTATTAAAGGTGGCTCAGCATACAAAGGCACTGCATGCCCCCCCCCCATTTATTTATGGGGTTATGTAATAAAAGGCACTTTATTTGCCCAGGCACGGTAACTCATAGTAACCAATCAGCAGGTAGCATTTACTGGTCAAAAGGAAACATTTTATTGGTTGCTATTGGTTACTGTAGCTGAATTAACTTAGTTCCTTTTTTTAACTTTTTTTTATTGAAATGTCATAAATTCATATAACTATGACATATTTTGTAGAAATGCTTGGCTTGATCTAATTGATGTGAATATGGCCAAAACCTAGACTTGCTGTTTTATTTTTAATAGATTTAGGGATTTATTTATCAAATATGAAACTGGGAAATCCTGAAAGCCCTCAAAGCTTTCTTAACTAGTATGAATGAGCGAATCTGTCCTGTTTTGTGAAATGGCGAAAAATGTGTGAAACGCGTTGAAGTCAATGGGCTTCAAAAGGTTTATACTTGTGAGCGACAATTTTTTCAAACTCCAAATGCATTAAAGTCAATGGGCATTTTTCTTGTGCTAACTTTTTTGTTGCAGGGACCTCTGTGTCGCGGTTACAATTTTTGCCGCAGATTTGCCACCGTTTCATGAAAAGATTAGCAGATGGTGAAATGCAGATTTTCGCCACAAATCCATGCCTAGTGAAAAAATGTGTTCATCACTAATTCAGAGCAATAAAACAAATAAAAGTTGTACTTTGTAAAAATTTGTAACAAATTGGATACCACGTATTGGACTGTTTGCTATCAGCAAGGTCAGGAGACAAGGCAAGAGGGTCACGATCCAGAAATCATTCAGAGAATAATTATAACACACCCAGAGCACTCCTACCCATCTGTGCTGGTTGACTCCGACAGTTGGTAAACAAGACCCTTAACTTAGTTGCCTGTTTTAAACATATACAGTAAATGAGCCAATAAAACACATTTGTTGCTTACATGTGTGCGATCTGTTTGGAATGCTTGGGACCTGGGGTTAAAAATAACCCAGTAAGATTGCTTTGTCATTAACACTGATTTATGCAGCTTAGTAACCATCAAGTTAAATGTGTCTGAGTTAAACAAGTATACATGTACATCAAATACAAAGTGTATGTTGCTCAGCAGGAAGCAACCAACCTACTTAAACCCCCTCTGTTCATGGCTCTCCTGCGTCTAATCTGTTCTACAGAACCTTGGACAGGGGCTAGATTGTTGATTTACAAGCCTTTAAGAGCAAACAATTCAATAGTGCAGGGAGTTATTACTTGAAAATGACACATGGGGTCATTGATGAATAAAATAAAGAAATATTGTAATGTGTGCTAATTCTAATTGTAATGTGTGCTCCTCTATACCCATTACTCTTCTAGCCATGATCTTGTCCTTAATTAGCACTATCCACCACAGACTGCTCTTCATCCTAAAGGACAGCAGTTGAATTATGTTAGCTTTGATAAAGGTGATACTGGGAAAACTATCACTTAATCTAGTTTTCTCCCAATATGAAATTACATGTACTGTATTCACTCTCAAACATATAGGAATTTTGAAAAAATTGTACAAAATCCCATAATGGCCTGAAGGCTTAAGACAGACTTTGGAACTATAAATAAATAAATACAAATGCATTTTTAGCCACTATGAAATGGCAGCATTATTTTGCTTGGGTTGTGCCCAACGCAACTCTGAAAAAGCTGTAGAGGTCAGTGCTGAAAAGCTAGAGAAAAAAATATATAGCAAATAGGGAATATATTGGGGCAGATCTATCAAGGGTCGAGGTGAATAAGAGGGAATTTTCTAAGTAAAAAAATTTGAAATCCAAAGTAATCTTTTGGATATTTTGACCATCGAATAGGCTACTACAACTTCGACTTTGAATTTGATTCGAAGTAAAAATACTTCGACTATTTGACCATTCGATAATTGAAGTACTGTATCTTTTTTAAAACTTCGACTTTAAGGGGCCGATTCACGAAGGGTCGAATATCAAGGGTTAATTAACCCTCGATATTCGACTGGGAACTAAAATCGTACGACTTCGAATATCGAAGTCGAACAATTTTGCGCAAATCCTGCGATCGATCGATCGAAGGATTTTTCGTTCGATCGACCGATTAAATCCTTCGAATCGAACGATTTGAAGGATTTTAATCCAACGATCAAAGGAAAATCCTTCGATCAAAAAATCACAGACAAGCCTATGGGGACCTTCCCCATAGGCTAACATTGACTTCGGTAGCTTTTAGTTGCCGAAGTAGGGGGTCGAAGTTTTTTTTAAAGGGACAGTACTTCGACTATCGAATGGTCGAATGGTCGAATAGTCGAACGATTTTTACTTCTAATCGTTCGAATCGTTCGAATTAGATCGAATTTAACCAATTCGATGGTCGAAGTACCCAAAAAATACTTCGAAATTCGAATTTTTTTTTATTCGAATCCTTCACCAGAAATTCGTGAATCGGCCCCCAATACCTGCCAAATTAAACCTGCCGAAGTGCTATGTTAGCCTATGGGGACCTTCTAGAGCAAGTT
Source organism: Xenopus petersii (assembly GCA_038501925.1). Classification (NCBI taxonomy): domain Eukaryota; kingdom Metazoa; phylum Chordata; class Amphibia; order Anura; family Pipidae; genus Xenopus; species Xenopus petersii. The sequence continues at coordinate 43,787,961 of CM076679.1, forward strand.
TTTTGAAGATCTTTGATTGATGGATGAAATACTTTGAACGATTTTACTTCGACCGCAAATGGCCAATGTCGATGTAAAAAAACTTCGACTTCGATATTCGAACTCGAAGTATTCCAATTTGATGGTCGAATTTCGAAGCTTTTTCTACTTCAATATTCGACCCGTGATAAATCTGCCCCATAGTGTCGTATGTTTTTTGAGAGTTGTAGTTCAACACCTTCACCCACTTGTATATTAGGAGTACACAGGTTGAGACGCAATATGCTGCATTTTTCCACATTGGAAACAGCCCCATTTGAAAAAAACCTAATGCGTCTATTTCTGCGCTCCCCTGCGACTGAACGCAGAAAAACGGAACGCAGGGGAGCGCAGCTTCAACTGCTCGTCAGTAAGAGCCCTAAAGCCAGCATATAGTAAATGTAGCTGGGATATCCATCTGGCTTTATATTGAAACGTTTGTGAGTACCCACCTATCACCTGCACGTGGTGATCAATTAACGAATAGGAACACAGTACTCCTGATATACAAGTGGGTGAAGGTGTTGAACTATAACTCTCAAAAAACTTACTACACTATATATTCCCTATTTGCTATATCTTTTTTTCCCTAGCTTTTCAGCGCTGACCTCTACAGTCTGTTGTGCTTTTTCTGGATTGAATATTATACTAGGAGAACGAGTCTTTGGGTCGGATTAAAGGGGAAGTTCCAGAAACTTTGGACACATTTTTTGGTTTTGCAACAAAACCTTTTTTCTTTTGGTTTATTATTGTTTCTCCTGTTCCCAATGCAACTCTGTCAAGGAAGACTATTTCACAAACCAGCATGTTGCCCTTTATTTACAAATAAAGTATGGGATCTTTTATCCCAAGTCCATTACCCAGAATACTTCATAATATGGCACTTGTGGGAATGATATTTTCCATTTTTATTTTAAAGCAAACAATTCATATAATTTGATAGATTTGTTAATCTATCTGCATACATTAATGTTAGGGCCAAACAATCCTATTAGGTTTACTAATGTTAAACATTTTTAGTAGCCTTAAAGGAATTGTTCAGTGTAAAAATAAAAACTGGGTAAATAGATAGGCTGTGCAAAATAAAAAATGTTTCTAATATAGTTAGTTAGCCAAAAATGTAATGTATAAAGTCTGGAGTGATTTTATGTATAACAAGTCAGTCAGATCACTACTTCCTGCTTTTCAGCTCTCTTGGTTTACACTGACTGGTTACCCTGGTTACCCAGGCAGTAACCAATCAGAGACTTGAGGGAGGGCCACATGGGTCATATCTGTTGCTTTTGAATCTGAGCTAAATGCTAAGGATCAATTACAAACTCACTGAACAGAAATGTACCATGTGGCCCCCCTTCAAGTCGCTGACTAACTCAGAGTTATAGAGCTGAAAAGCAGGAAGTTGGATTCTGGCTGTTTTATTAGACATCTGTTCACTCCAGCCTTTACATATTACATTTTTGGCTAACTAACTATATTAGAAAAATTTTTTATTTTGCACTGCCGATCTATTTACCCAGTTTTTATTTTCACACTGAACTATTCCTTTAAATAATAATGCTTCATATTGCAAAAACCCATGTTTTGAGCTTTCCAGATAATAGATCTTATGTGCATTTTTAGTAATGTAATTTATATGATCAAATGTCCCTGTGCAGTGTCGGACTGGGACACCAGGGGCCCACCCAAAAACCTTTGACCAGGGGCCCACCAATTAATCTTAGACCAGGGGCCCACTCAGTACTATTTTTCTTCCTCTCCTCACTCAACCTCTATTCTCCTAGTGTCTTTTCTTTACCTACTATACTCTATTGTCCATCAATTTAGCCTCTTTGTCCTCATAGAAATAGTGAATGGCCATGAATAGGCCAAAAGATTAGCAACATGAGGGTCCACTGACACCTGGGCCCACCGGGAGTTTTCCTGGTATCCTGGTGGGCCAGTCCGACACTATCCCTGTGGCTTGGCCTATATAGAAACTACACAGTGTGGTAAAGATCATATTGCTGAACATATATCCACAATACAGAAGGGTGAACTTGATTTATCTAGACCTACCCATTTTGCTAAGCCCGGAAACAATAGTGTCCATCTTAAATGTCAGGTCATTGATAGTGTTGATGTCCCTAGGCAGCAAGGCCTCATGGATTTGAAAATAGGATATTTTGTGGCCCAGAGGACTAAATAACAAATACACCCTAATTATATTCCTTTGAGCTACTATCAGGATATGTGAAGGGGATTTGATATAATGAGGTCCCTGGTTTAACTGATTTTATTTATTTATTTCCGCTATAGATTTTTGAGTGAATATAATAACCATGGTTATTGCCTCAGTGACATGCATTGTTTCAATTTGCTTTTCATGAGTTGATAATTGTCTGATAATGCTGTCTCATGGACAGCTTGTAACATGGACTTTAGAGCACAAATGAGAAATGATTTTATTGCACTGGACATCGCATAAATGTGAATCTTTTTTAAATATGTGTATTGGGGAGAGGAAATGGCATCAGATTTAGGGCAGTTGGTTTGGTTATATGACTTCTATACAGCCTGAAACATTGCTAAGGGGCACGCCTAAAGTGCTTTTTCAATAAATTCACTGAAGCTGGAAATTGCTCTTATATACCTTGCATGCACTTTGCCAGGATGACTGCAAGGTTAAGTGTGAATAAACTGTCATTGCTGTTGAATAGCTTAAAGTGATACTGATGCTAAAAAACGACTTTTTAAAATATGAATGTACATTAAAAGTTACCTATAGGTCGGTCATGTTGATCGTTTTTTGCTGTTTTTGTAAATAATTTTTGTTGATGTTCCTAAACCTGAATGTTTTGCCAACCTGACTGTCCCATCTCAGACTGTCAGTTTCTAATGCTAACGGACTCCTGCTGCTCAAATATGGCAGCCCCCTCATAGACAAACACGTGGGGGCAGATTTACAAAGGGTCGAATTTCGAAGTTAAAAAAACGTCGAAATTCGACCCTCAAGTTGAAATCCTTCGACTTCGAATATCAAAGTCGAAGGATTTTTAGCGTATTCAAACAATTGAACGATCAAATAGAAATCGTAGGATCGAATGATTAAATAGTTAGAATCGAACGATTCGAACGATTTTTAGTGATCGATCGAAGGATTTCTATTCAATCCAAAAAAAAACTTAGAAAAGTGCTGTGGAAGGTTCCCATCATAGGCTAACATTGCACTTCGGTAGCTTTAATTTGGCGAAGTATGAAGTCTAAGTTTTTTTTAAAGAGACAGTACTTTTATTATCGAATGGTCGACTATTTTGAACGATTTTTACTTCGAATCAAAATCTAAGTAAATTCAAAGTCGATTCGATGGTCGAAGTACCCAAAAAATTACTTCGAAATTTGAACTTTTTTAACTTTGAAAATTCACTCGAGCTTAGTAAATCTGCCCCGAATTCGATCGATCGATCGAAGGATTATTCATTCGATCGAACGATTAAATCCTTCGAATCGAACAATTCAAAGGATTTTAATTCAACGATCGAATGAATATCCTTAGATGAAAAAAACTTAGGCAAGCCTATGGGGACCTTCCCCATAGGCTAACATTGAGTTCGGTAGCTTTTAGCTGCCGAACTAGGGGGTCGAATTTTTTTTTAAAGAGACAGTACTTCGACTATCGAATGGTCGAATAGTCGAACGATTTTTAGTTCGAATCGTTCGATAGTCGTAGTCGAAGGTCGAAGTAGCCCATTCGATGGTCGAAGTAGCCCAAAAACACTTCGCAATTCGAAGTTTTTTAAATTCGAATCCTTCACTCGAATCCACTCGAATTTAGTGAATTGGCCTCTAAATGTTTAAAGCTTCCGTTCTCTCCCCTCATTAAATAATTCAGCTCGATTGTGACAAGCCAACACCAGCAGTATGTCTATTATGTTCCTCTAGCAACATGTCCTGCTAGCAGAACGCCTTGCCTCGATACCCCTACCGTAGCCACAATTTGAGGATTGTAAGATCTTTTTAAATGCTCCTAGTCAATAGGTCAATTAACATTTAAAATGTAAAAACATTTTCTACCATTTCCTATCATAACATAGTGAAATTCCATTATATGAAAGGGAATTAGCAATGGGCGAATATGACCCGTTTCGCTTCAACAAAAAATCGCGAAACTGGGAAAATTCACCATAATGCATTGAAGTTTATGGGTGACAATTTTTTTTTGACATGCAACAATTTTTTTCACCCATTGAAGTCTATGGGCGTAATTTTCAAGGCGAAATTTGGCTAACCAATTCTTCTTTTTTGCATTATGAAAGAAAATGTAATTCTTAGTAACTTTCCAACGTTAATTAACAATTGTCAGTCATTTTTAATTTATTTGTAAATATTTATGCTACTGAATAAAATATCTTCCTATATTTGGCCAATCCTTCACTGCTTGCTGTAAAGGCTTACCCTGGTGGTCTAGTGGGGGGACGGCAGGGACACCTGCCGCCCCCTCGGCGGGGACTCCCAACGCGTCCTCTGTCTCCTGCGCCGCATCATTAAGGGTGCTCACGCGCGCCTCTTCTGCTATATGCGCATGCACGCTGACGTGATGACGTCAGCGTGCAATGGCGTGAAAATTTGAAAATTTAAAGGGCCATTGTACAGATTCTCATTGCCCATTATAGGTTGTTCCTGGTACCTTTAGTTGTTTGCTATTCTGATTCTGAACTTGATTCTGACTACCTGTTGTGACCCCTGCCTGTTCCTGATGATTCTGTATCCTGATCCATTGCCTGAATTTCGACTACCTCTTCTGCCGTATCCCTCTGATTGATCTCCCGGTTTTGACCCTTGCCTGCCTGACCTCGCTTTGAACGCTGCCTGCCCAGACCTGGCCTGATTTGTTTACGCTGACTTTCTGCCTGCCTCGAACCGGCCAGTTCCGACTACGATCCCGTCAAACACCTTGTACCATGACCTTCAGCCCAAAGACTTTGCTAACAGTCGTGCCCCTCTGCTTATCCAGAACTCCTCGCCTTGCACCTCTCTTTAAGTCCTGGTGGCATCCAAGTAGCTGAGTGCTCCTCCCGAGGCCAACGGCGGTCACACTACAGGTGAAGCACAAGCCGAGACCAGGGTGCTTGGCATTTGTTCTGGTGTTGGGTGCCAACCGTGACACTTGCCTCGCCAGATCTGTGTTAAGCCAAGACTAATACCCACAATGCCATGTGCACTTCTGTTATTATCCTTCTTCTCAGGTCTGGTCAGGACCAGAACTAGGGGTAGACAGAAAAGGCATGTGCCTTTAGCACAACAGGGGGAGAACACAAGGCACATAACCCCTGCCTACCCCTAGCTCTTTCCACCTGCCGACTGATGCAATGAGTTTTGGTGACAGGCCCCTCCTAATGCACCCCCTGCTTGTCATCCTCCCCACCACTTATCATCTCACTGGGGAGGGGGCAATCCAGGGCTTGGGACTCACCTTGGGTCCCAGAAACATTTTGTCCCTGCATTGGATCTTGTGATTATAGAACAAAGCATTGTGGAAACTGCAGTCTTGGCTGGAGGAATTCTGACCAGCTATACAATGATTCAATAATGGAGAGAACGAGAAAAACATTTTTTTAGCAATCGTGATCGCAAATTACTTTAAAACAATTGACATTTTTTTAAGTCATGTATAGTGGGAAGAATTTTGTTTTTCATTGTGAAATAAAAATTCAGTGGACATTCCCTTTAAAGCCGCTCCGCACTCAAAAGTACTATACATTTACAGAGTGCAAGGGGGTAGCACACAAACTCATAATCTCCCTATCTGTAATCATTATTTCTAGCTCACTAAATAAGTGTTGCCTATCTATGTTTTTTTCATAGCATAGATAAGTAGGCACTCATCTGAACAGTTGTTAATTGGACAAAGAATGCAATTCTCCATCTGCATAGGTTATTAAAGTCAATTGCTTGTTGGGTATAACAAATCCAGGCAGTGATGCACAGCAGGTGTTCATACCCCAATCATGAAGCTGCATCTATATCACACAGCATGGCCACTTCTTCAGAGGATGCATTGCCCTAAAATCTCTCACTTACATATGGTGGGATCCAAGTTATTACAAGAGAATTTGGTAGAAAATCATACCCACGGGCATGAAATATTAGCCCGTGGGTTCATTTAACAATTTTTTGATGTGCATTTAGGGAATAAATGCCACAAGCACAAGAGCAGCCAGAAGTTAATTAATGAAACCAATATCTTTAGGGATGAGACTATACATGTGCATTATTAAGGTTAATAAAATGATCATAAACACTAATGATAAAACAAACTGGACTAAAAATAGCAAATAAATCATTTCAAAAATTATGTTGGTGGCTTGATACCAGAGAAGCAAATTTTATTCCATTCAGGCTATTAGTTTGCTAGACATACAGTTAAAGGGAAAAACGTGTATGTAATGCCTTGCTCACATGGGTAATAATAAGCTATGTATAACTAGATGCTGCATTAATGACAAGCAGAAACTGAATTGATATCAGGAACCAGATCTGATGGGGGAATCTAATAAAAGATTTAAAAGGGGTTGTTCACCTTTAAACAATTTTTCCAGTTTAGTTGGGTTCAGATTGTTCTCCTGGAATAAAGACTTTTTGCAATTACTTTTTATTTTCTATTTGTGGTAGTTTTTCTAATGCTGAAGTGTAAAATGTATTTTTTCACCTTCTAAAGCAGCTCCCGGAAGGGGGGTCGCCGACCCTTTAACTGTTCTGAATTAATACATTTAGAGGATACATTTTTTTTATCTTTGTCCCTGCTGAGCAGAATCCCTGAGTTTCATTAAGCGGCGGCTGTTAGAACTGATACAATTGTTGCTAATATTCCAAAGATTCATCCATTCATGTAGCCGCTTAATGTAACCAATTGTAACAGTTCAGATGCTCCTGGATCACTGAGCTGCCAGACTGAGACAACAGAGACAGGAACATTAAACTTTAAGCATGGTAAAAAATAAAAGATGGAAGGTAATTGAAAAAAGTCTTTATTTTTGGTGAAAACTCTGAAAACAACTGAACTGAAAAAAGTGTTCGGAAGGTGAGCAACCCCTTAAAGGGAAAATACAGCACAAGCAATTTATTCACATTTACTTATAAATTTATAAAAAATACAAGACTGTAACAAAAATCAGTGGAGCACTCATTACAGATGGTGAAAATGTCAACTGAAAAAAACATGCCAACTGAATTAACATTTTTCCTTTTTTTCCCATGAGCTCCATTTATTTTTGTTGGTGGCATCTGAGCCATCATAATCATCATCATCATCATAGACTACATCACTGACTCGGAGTGTACTGTAAAGGTGGCCATACACAGGGAGATCCACTCGTTTGGATCGTGTCGCAAAACGAGCGGATCTCTCCCCGATATGCCCACCTTGAGGTGGGTAATATCGGGCTGATCCGACCGTGGGCCTTAGGGCCCAACGATCGGATCCTAACAAATTGTAACGGGCGGTCGGATCGCGGGACCGCATCAATGAACAGATGCGGGCGCGATCCGACGGGATTTATAGTCCCATCTGATCGAGATCTGTCCGACTTTCGGCCAGATCTCGATCAGGGAAGCCCATCGGGGGGCCCCATAGACTCAATCTGTCGGCAGCTTTTATCGGCCCGTGTATGGCCACCTTAACTGTTGTGTATAAATGTGTATAAATATATATTTAATTCTAAAAACAGATGTAGCTGTTGATATTTCTCCACGATCTTGTGGCAGAAATTACCTACAATCCTCACTATAACCAATCAATCCTAGCAGATTAAAATATAGTTACATATATTGGTTTTCTCACTAACAAAGTAAGCTATGTGAATTAGGCTTGAGCACATACATGCTGGCAAAATCTATTTGTAATGGATAACTAAAGGTCAGGCAACAAATATAACTGGACATGTATGGATGATTCATTAGCGTCTAGTGTACAAGCATTAGCCAAAGCCATATAACATTGTTGCAACCAAAGCACCCGCTATGCAAGCACCAGTAGAGGAATATATGATTTGTTAAAAAATAATAATAAATGCAATATAAAAAAATAACCTATAAGTAAACTAATATCCTATTTAATACATATTACTGACACTGCGAGGTGTGACATTATCATCAGATTGGGTAAAAGGAACAGTAACATCAAAATGAAACTGTTTTAAAGTAATACAAATATAATGCAGTGTTGCCCTGCACTGGTAAAATGGGTGTGTTTGCTTCAGAAACACTACTGTTGTTTATATAAATAAGTAGCAATGGGGACAGCCATTCAAAGGAGAAAAGCCTCAGGTTACACAGCAGATAAGCTCTGTAGAACATAATGGTGTTATCTGTTATCCACTATTTAACCTGTGCCATATAGCCTTTTTTCATTTTCCGCTATTGCTACACAGCAGCTTATTTATTTGAACCATAGTAGTGTTTCTGAAGCAAACAGACAGGGTCGGACTGGGCCCGGCCCAGACCCGCTCTCCTGATCGGCCAGCCCCAAAAGAAGATACGAATTGCTGCACGGCGCAATGGAACGCTCGCATGATATTTTATTACTTTAAAACACTTTCATTTTTTGGTGTTACTGTTCATTTAAATTTGATTAAAAAAAAACACAAGCAAGTTCTAATTTATTATTATTATTTATTATTCGCATCTTGTTTTGTTTTTTGGGATAATTGTTTTGTTAGTAATTTATCTTCAAAAGATGGTGGTGAGCTTTTTTTTTATTTTTTGAAGAAAAAAATATGATTTTAAAAAAAAGAGCAAAGAAGTAACACGAGCTTGTCAAAAAACTTGCCTATGGACAAGTTTGGACTATGCTTACCTTGTTTTACCCAATCCTGGCCATCACTGAATAATAAATCAAGCCCTAGGTATTTCAAACCCACAACAGACCTATCTGCCAGCAGACAAAACACTGCATCATTTAGGGGCAGATGTATTAAGGGTCGAATATCGAGGGTTAATTAACCCTCGATATTCGACTAGGAATTGAAATCCTTCGACTTCGAATATCGAAGTCGAAGGATTTAGAGCAAATTCTGCGATCGTACGATCGAAGGATTATTCATTCGATCGAACGATTAAATCCTTCGAATCGAAAGGCCTAGTCGAACGATTTTTAGTTCGAATACTTCGATTCAAAGTCCTAGTCGTAGGTCGAAGTAGCCCATTCGATGGTCGAAGTAGCCCAAAAAATACTTCGAAATGCAAAGTTTTTTTACTTCGAATCCTTCACTCGAATTTAGTGAATCGGCCCCTTATTGTTTGTTTTAGTGTCCAAGGGGCACATTTACTAAGTGAATTCGAGGTGAATTTTCAAATTCAAAAACTTCGAATTTCAAAGTAATTTTTGGGTACTTCAACCATCGAATAGGCCAAATTCGACTTCGACTGATTCGAAGTGAAAATGCTTTGACTATTCGAAAATCGAAGTACTGTCTCTTTAAAAAACTTTGACTTCAACACTTTGCCACCTTAAACCTGCCAAAATGCTATGTTAGCCTTTGGGGACCTTCTAGAACCTATAGGCAGTATTTGGCTAAGTTTTGAGAAGTCGAAGGATTTTTTTGTAAGATCGTACGATCCGTTCGATTCAATCGAAGTACGATTGTATGACTGTAGTACGATCGTACGATTTTAAAAATCCTTCGAATTCGAGTTACAGTTTGCATTTTACAACTAATAAAGGATAAAATCTTGGAATCATTTTATTCCTTTTATGATTTTCTTCTCCCACGGATCTTTATAATACTGTCCACAGATCTACTATTCCAACCCCCCCAACCCCCCCCCCCCCAAGCTCTAAAGTCTAAAAATAATTTCAACTCATTTTATCCTGTTCAGATTTAATTTTGTCTTTCAGAATTTCAGTTCTCAGTTCCTCACACAGGCAAGCCAGAAAGTAATGCTGAAACAGGCAATGATAATGTGATTTCAATTGATTTGGCTATTATATGTTTTGCAATTGTATGCATAAAAGTAAACACCTCTTTTTCCAATAAACAGATCTCTGCATTCAACCTTTAGAAACTGGTCAATAAATCCAGTTGTCAGTATAGTATAGTACCCTTGTACCCAGAAGCAGCATTGTTTGAACAGAATATTGTTCCAGATCAATGCAGATATTAATTTGCTACGGTGATATCAACTGTTATATCAGCCATCAGTAAGACCTAAGGCAGGCACTAAGTACATTGCACACATGCAGAAAAATTTATTTTTTGTATAACAGTGTAAGAGATTTCTTTTACATTTCTCATGAAAGCTGAGCGGGATGCTTGGTCTTACAGGAACGCTGGGGCACCAGATCAAGGGGCAAAACAGATGAGGGGGGTATCCAAGTTAGGACCCTCCAATTTTTGTTTGACAACAATTCCAAACATGCTTTTAAGCCTCCTGTTTTCAGTAGTAAAACAAGAGTTTGCAGTTTGACAACTTATCAACAACAGGTACAGGTATGGGGTCACTTATCTGGAAACCCGATATCCAGAAAGCTCCAAATTACGGAATGGCTGTCTCCCATAGACTCCATTTTATCCAAATAATCCAAATTTTTAAAAACGATGATTTCCTTTTTCTGTGTAATAATAAAACAGTAGCTTGTACTTGATCCCAACTAAGATATAGTTAATCCTTACTGGAGACAAAACCAGCCTATTGGGTTTATTTCATGTTTACATGATTTTCTAGTAGACTTAAGGCATGAAGTACCCAAAATTATGGAAAGATCCGTTATCCGGAAAACCCAGGTCCCGAGCATTCTGGATAACAGGTCCCATACCTGTACTTTGAAAAACGTATGCTAGGATGTTTTTTTTATCCTAGCATTAGACACTGGGACAGTATATGGAGTATATGCAAAATTCATTCCCTCTCGCTCATTTTCACTCTCTCAAATCCATCTCTCTTTTTGGACTCACTATCTCCTTTTACTGTTCTGTTCTCACTCTCTTCACTACTCTCACTTTCCTTTCTCTCTTTTGCTCTCAATGCTTTTGTCACTCCCAGTCCTTCCCTTCTGCTCTCGCTTCCTCTATTCTACTACTCTCACTCTACGCTCACTCCCTCACCCACTCTCATTCTCTCCCTACTGCATTCACTCCCTCTCTCTTTCCTGGTCTTACTCCACCGCTCAGTTCTTATTCCCTCTCTCTCTTTTATTTTCACTGTTTCTCTCTCTCTCTATTTATTCTACGTCTCTGTCTCACTCCCACTGTTTATGCTGTCAATCACCACCACCCCAACCTGCTTTTATTCATGCTCCCTCTTTACTTTTCTTACTTTTCACTGTATCTTAGTACCTGCCAGTGCCATAAACATTCAATGCATTGCTTTATATTTCTAAATCTGTGATGCAGTTTGATGTTGCTAAAAAAGCAATACGGTTTAAATAATATAAACAGAAAGATAAGCCACTACTCTTAACATATTGAATGTAAAGAAAAAAAGAGAAGCTCTGCAATGTTTAAGTATATTATACATCAATAGTAGGACAAGTGTATAAAAATCTTTTTAAAGTGCCTTTTGCATTTCAATTTTTAACTCCCCAAGGGTAATAAGAAGGACCTTGTGTCTAAACTCCTTTGCTTTGGAAGAATAAATAAATAAAAGCTAAAATCTTCCCTAAGCTGGTCAACTGTAGCATAAGTAATTCAAGAGGCTGAGAAATGCCAGATAAATTTGATTACTATAAAAGACGGGAATATGTTTGTTTCCTTTGAGGATTCTCAAAAAGGGGTCAAAAACAAAACAGCTCTGAAAGCGAACAATTTCATTTCACTGCAATTGAAGGCGAAAATTCAAAAGCAATTTCACAGGAACATTTTATCACAATTTTATACATTCATTTCCAGCACACAACCACAATCGCTAATTTTGGTGGGGGGTGACAGAAAAGAGTAAAGCAAATGGAATATGTAGGAAGGAAATTGAGAGAGAGGAGGTAAAAAAAAACAGGAGAAATAATGGGAGATGGAGGAAAGATATAAAAAAGAGAAGTGGTAAGGAAAAAGCAGGTGAGGGAGAATAAAGAGATTAAGGCAGGTCAGCGGCAGGGTGCTGCTTCCTTCCCCTTCCTTTTCATACATAAATACATATATTTTTAAGGAGGTTTATAAATCTTTTTTTAATGCTGAATTCACTGCTAAGACCATGATTTGCTAAAATGTTCTGCAGACATACTCCAAAGCTCAGCAGGAGCCCCATTTCCCATTTTAACTCTCTCTTTTTCCTCCACCATCAGTCCAGATCTCACCATCTTCAATCACCCAAACCAACACCACAAATGAAAAAATTATCTTTAAAGCCTCATCAGACAGAGCTTTTCCAATTCTCTGTCTGGTGTGTAATATTTTTTTGGGAAGTCAGCAGACTATCGGATATATATTGCAGGATGCTAAACCTGTCTGTCATCTTTCCCAGACTAATCTCGGCAAGTGACAAAAATCTATGATCTTTTTTCAAATATTTGTACACGCATTATCAAACTTGAAAATCAAAGGTCATGAACATGAAAAGAAGTATGTTTACAAAGTCCTGTGGCTAGATTTACTAGAAGGTTGAAAATACCAGGAAAATGTTCTTTTTTTGGATACATTTTCTAGTCCATGGTTCAGAAAAGGTAAACTTTTTCACTACCACCATGAAAATTCAGTGACCCATCGTCATAAATAATTTGGTGAATGTGAGGATGAAAAGAAAACAAATTGGCCGATTGAGGTGTCAATCTTAGAGAATCCTGCCTAGTTTTCCTAATTTGGACAGGTGGCAACCATCAATAATCACACATCACAGACTTCACGGGGTAAAAAATGGCGTAAATTTTTAATGGGTTTTGTTCTAAAAGTGACTTCCGCCGGAAGCAATGTAAAATGACAATGTCAACGATGGTGTTTGCATGGCTTAAATTTCAACACACCTTGATGAATTCGCCATTAATTTTTCCAAAAAAAAAAAAACAGAAAAAAACATTTTATTTTTCAAATATCTAGCATCTGATGTTACCATGGTAACCTCAGACTGCATTAGGCTCCAGGGAGACATTTGTCCCTTTGGACACTTTGCATTATATATAATATCACATTTCTTCAGTGTAGCAACATATACAATAAATAAGCAAATTTAAACCTACTGTAGCTACCGCTGCTTTAAATACATTTGTGAACTTGTATCATTGCGATGCGCAGTGAGGTTTCCACCAGTTCACCACCAGGAAGAGGAATAAATTTAGAAATTATATAGTCGTGAATTTACAACATGGGCGTAGACTAGCGACCTTTTCTCCTGCCCGCTGAACCACTGCAATATTTTTATAGATAAATAAATGTTTCATGCGTTGTCATTGAGTTTTACTGAGCTTTTCCTTCTATGCCCTCACGTATACATATAAATAACCTTTTCGTTAGCAATTAACCAGGTAGGAAGGAAGGAAAAGTAAAGAAAAAGAAAGAAACAAAGAAAACTTTACAATGAAAGCAAAAAGGTAATTTTAAGAGTTCACTTTCTTTTTTTTTTAACCAGAATCTCGAGAGAAGAATTTTGCAGCAGAGGTAAGTGCCATTTTAAAGATTACTGAAGATCTGCCATCTCAGGTTGCTTGATACTCACTTCATAGCTTAACTCTAAAGCTGGCCATAGATGTAAAGATTTTTAAAAGATCCGATCCTCATCGTGAGATCACGATTATCTCGGAACGATCGTACGAATTTTCCATCAACTAAAATACCAATTTGCCAGGAAAACTGTCACGACCGGCACCCAATACCAGAACAGGTGCCAAGTACCCTGGTCTCGGCTCGGCTTCACCAGTAGTGTGACCACCGTTGGGCTTCGGGAGGAGCCCTCAGCTTTCTTGGGTGCCACCTGGACTTAACGAGGGGTACAAGGCGAGATGTTCTGGCTGGCAAAGGGGCACGGCTGAAGGTCACGGTACAAAAGGATTAGGCAGAAGGATGGTCAGACAGGCTGGGTCGAGGCAGGCATATATCAGAATCGGCAGGCAGGCAAGGGTCAAACCGGGTTGTCAATCAAGGGGTTAAGCAGGAAGAGTTGTCGTAGGCAGGCAAGGGTCAGGATACAGAATGCAGAGTAGTCAAGAACAGGCTGGGTCAAACATGGGTAATCAAACAGACAGGATACAGATCAGATGCACAAGGCTCAGGAAACCACTAGAAAACAAGTTCTATCACGGGCATCTGTTTGCAGTCAGAATGGGCCTTTAATAGGGGAAATAATTCATGCCAAAAACTTGCACATTCGCGGCAAAACACGCTGGCGCAAGCGCGCCAGTGTGTTTGCACCTATAAACAACACGCAAGCGCGCCCTAAGGAAGGCAAGATGGCGCAGAAAGAGGACCACGCGGCGGGCGTCCCCGCCGCCCCACTAGACCGCCAGGGCAGGTAGGTTTTATTACAAAAACACAGGGTAAGCTGCCTGCTTGGCCCAGCAAACATAGATAGATTGCACTGGGACCGATAAAGATTTTTTAACCTGGCCGATCAATTTCCTGACAGATGTTGGCCGAAAAATTGTAAGAGGTATGATCGTTCGAATCCCACTAACTTCACGATAATTTCGAAGGATTGGTCAGACTTCGGTAAAATCGGTCGTTCGGCAAGATAAATCTTTGCGTCTATGGGGAGCTTAACTCCTGCGGCAACCCTAACTCACTCTGAAAGATACTTCCTTTTCTGCCCCAGCTACAAAATTAATGACTGTATCCAATGATCAGCCACTGTAGTGTAGATTGTAAGCTCTATGGGGTAGGGACTTCCATTCTTTTGTCTCTTTGACGCTAAGGGGCTGATTTATCAAAAATCGAGTTGGAGTTTTTTTGCCCAAAAGTATTTTCTGGAACCTTAAATAATCGGAATGTATTAAAGAAATAAGTTGGCAAGTAAAAGCTAGTGAGATTGTATAGAAGTCAATAGGGATTTCAATATATCAATAGATTGTATAGAAGTCAATAGGGAACAACTTTATTTATTTTACCAGTTTATTTTAAAAATCAATGAAACCATGTATTGCATGGCATGCAAAAAACACGTGTTTGCTGTGCCTTTTCTCCTTTTCAGCTTTGAATGGCTTTCCCCATGGCTATACAGCAGCTTCTTTATAAAATCTATAGTAGCCTTTCCTGAGTGAACACAGCATTTTTACCAGTGGAGGACAACAGTACATTAACTATTATTTACTTTAAAAGACTTTTTTTTGGTGTTACAGTTCCTTTAATTCTTAACATAGAACATAACTCTTACACTTTTCTAATCCCTCTGTCTCTCCAAAAAGTGTAACCTTCTTTATTCACAGTCCAGTTACATGTTTCGTCCAACTAGGTCTCAGAAATACCAAATATATTATAATTTTATGTACATGCATTTAATAGGCCATATTGCCTGATATATTCCTTGCATTTGTAAGCAGACAGTGGCAGTTGCTTTTTGATTTTATATTTTCATTTGACAGTTAGATCTAAAATTAATGTTAGATAGTTCTCTTTGGAACAGTGGAATCTCCTTACTATGCCCCCCACCACTCCTTCCGTATGACCCTACTAGAATGGCACAGCCCTAAATACGCTAGCTTCCCCATAATGCTCTATCTCACTGAATTTTTATTTCCTGTACTTTCGTTGTATTTTTTTTTTTTTTTACATTTCAATAGAAAATCTTTCATTTGCTTTGGATATAGCCAGTTCTTTAGCTAATATTAGGGCACATAAAAAGAATTGATGACAAATATGCAGTTATCTGAATTTCAAATTGACTGGATAGGTTGTACCATTAGAATACCAACGGGAAAGTTCAACTTAAAATTAACTTTTAATGTTATGCAGAAAATTATATTCTATGATAATTTGCAAGTCCTCTTCATTTTTTATTTTTTGAGTTTTTTTTAACTATTTAACGTTTTGCTCTGCTGTTTTCTACTCTGGGGTTTTAAAATCATAGTACCAGTGTTTTGGTTGCCATGGTCAGTGATGACTAATTGAAAAGTTGCTATAAATAGGCTAGTCTTATACCTATAAATGTAAATTATATAAACGTTACTTGAAGGTAAGATGCAAGCACCAAGTTCAGACAAGCAATGCATTTATTGCAAGCAAAAGGTCTATATTGGGTTCTTATGGCTGACACATCAATACTTCCTCAACCAGTACTTATACAGAGGCATTAGTCCTCAGCTAGTACCTTTCTACAGGTGTCCAGCCTCAGGTAACCAGAATTTTCCAAACCCATTTATGCTACCCTAGGCCTGATCACTCCTACCCATATTCTCAGGTCCAAATCCAACTATTCTCTGCATAGGACACAGTGACTGCTTTGCAGATACTCTTCCACTCCTAGAATAAACTATGACAGGACTAGCCCCACTGCTAATTGCCTTTATTTACAATGCCCCTTTTACCAGCCTCCCACAGAGGCACTCTCCTCTATTTTTCTTACTGAGGCCTCCTCCTTCAAGCTTCTGACATTATCACTAGAGATGGCGCGAACTGTTCGCCGGCGAACTTGTTCGCGCGAACATCGGGTGTTCGCGCTCGCCGGAAGTTCGCGAACGTCGCGCGACGTTCGCCATTTTGGGTTCGCCATTGTTGGCGCTTTTTTTTGCCCTCTCACCCCAGACCAGCAGGTACATGGCAGCCAATCAGGAAGCTCTCCCCTGGACCACTCCCCTTCCCTATAAAAACCGAAGCCCTGCAGCTTTTTTTCACTCTGCCTGTGTGTGCTGAAGAGATAGTGTAGGGAGAGAGCTGCTGCCTGTTAGTGATTTCAGGGACAGTTGAAAGTTTGCTGGCTAGTAATCGTTTTGATACTGCTCTGTTATTGGAGGGACAGAAGTCTGCAGGGGTTTGAGGGACATTTAAGCTTAGGTAGCTTTGCTGGCTAGTAATCTACCTTCTACTGCAGTGCTCTGTATGTAGCTGCAGTGGGCAGCTGTCCTGCTTCTGATCTCATCTGCTGACTGCTGCAATAACAGTAGTCCTTGTAAGGACTGCTTTTATTTATTTTTTTGTTCCAATACAGAGCAGTATCAAGCAGATTACTAGCCAGCAAACTTACTATCATCTGTCCCTGAAATCACTAACAGCTCTCCCCCTACACTATCTCTTCCAAGCACACACAGGCAGATTTTTCAGATACATTTTTGCCCTTGATCCCCCTCTGGCATGCCACTGTCCAGGTCGTTGCACCCTTTAAACAACTTTAAAATCATTTTTCTGGCCAGAAATGTCTTTTTTAGATGTTAAAGTTCGCCTTCCCATTGAAGTCTATGGGGTTCGCGAACCGTTCGCGAACCGCTCGCATTTTTGCGCAAGTTCGCGAATATGTTCGCGAACTTTTTTTCCGACGTTCGCTACATCCCTAATTATCACCCCTCATATCTAATGAGTGCAGTCCAAAAAATATAAATAACCAAACCAAAAAAAATAACCATTAAAGCAGAGGCAATGAGCATGCTCAGTAGGCACCTTTTTAAGGTCTTTATAGTTGAAGAGAGAGGGAGCAAAACTTCACACTAGACAAGTAAGTAGCTAAAAGAGCTGCAGTTTAGCTGTTTGTGATAGGGAAACAAAATAAGACTAATTGAAAAAAGAAAAGAAAGGTATGTTAGTCTGGGGGCTGTTTAGAGTCATTTTAGGGGGGTTTTAAAATAAACGGCTTGCTTATCCTTTCAGACCTTTCTTTCATATATACATTCTAGTCAAAATTATGATCAAGGACTATGATCGAGTCCTTTTTAATAAATCATTAACACCCAAAAAACGTAATTCTTATGATTCCTCCAGTCCTGGGCACACTGGTTAGACAGTAGCAAAGAACAGTGTCTCTTCTTTTCATTGATACACAATGCAAGAATAACCATGCCATTCAAATTCAGGGCTAATATTAATTAAAATGACAGTTAATAAATGAGAGGCATTACATGTCTAATTTCTTTGATCAGACTTCCCTCTAATGTCCAATTAGGGTGCAAAAATGATCTTTCTTTAATCCTATAAATGTGCATAGAGATGTATGGGTTCAAATAATTACTAGATTAAAGGACTCATTTACAACCATGAGTGCATTGTACAATTTCAAGCACATCGCCATGTTTTTTGCCATAATTCCAGCATAATTGTCAAATGGTGGATATGGAATGTCGTTATTTTTTATCCTCCAACCCAATTTAAGGGCAAACATTAATCTCCTCCCAAGGATAATGATACTAGCCTTCTTGGAAAAATGTGGTGAATCTATATCCCCACAAAACCATAATTTACCTTAGGGGACTAGTGCAACCTATAGATATTCTGGATAATTTATAAATAATGCAAATGGAACTACAAAGTTCCTTACACCTATATACAGTATATATATATGTATATATACATATATATATATATATTTATATATATAAATATATATATATATATATATTAACATTTATATATATCATCTACTACAATTCATAAACAAATGCAGTTTAGAAAGTTCAGACCCCTTCACACTTGGGGGCCGATTCACTAACTTTGAGTGAAGGATTCGAAGTAAAAAAAAACTTTGAATTTTGAAGTGTTTTTTGGGCTACTTCGACCAACGAATGGGCTACTACGACCTTCGACTACAACTACGACTTCGAATCGAACTAATCGAACTAAAAATCGTTCAACTATTCGACCATTCGATAGTCGAAGTACTGTCTCTTTAAGAAAAAACGTCAACCCCCTAGTTCGCCATCTAAAAACTACCGAACTCAATGTTAGCCTATGGGGAGTTCGGCTTTTTCCATAGGCTTTCCTAAGTTTTTTTGATCGAAGGATATTCCTTCGATCGTTGGATTAAAATCCTTCGAATTGTTCGATTTGAAGGATTTTATCGTTCGATCGAAGGAATAATCCTTCAATCGTTTGATCGCACTATTTGGGCTAAAATCCTTCGACTTAGATATTCGAAGTCGAAGGATTTTAATTCCCAGTCGAATATGGAGGGTTAATTAACCCTCCATATTCGACCCTTTGTGAATCGGCCCCCTAAGGATGCATTGAATTCAGGATCTGCAGGATTTGGATTTTGCTAAATTGTGCTCATCTGAATCCAATATAAACCTAAAAGCCATGTGAATTTAAAGCTCTTGACAACTGAATACGGCAATTTCATGCACATCCCTACTTTACAACATTATATGCCTAATGCCCAGCAGGAGGTCTTTATAAACAGAACTGTAATAGTTTGCAGTAAATAAACCTTTAAACAGAACTATAAATTAAAAATAGCTACTTTACTGTCGGATGACAAATGTTTTTAAACCAACCCATTGTTTCAGAGGCACAGAGCACAAGCCAACTAGGCTGAAGGTTAGCACAACTATATTATAAATGATGACAAGACAAACATAGTTTTTCGAAGAGAAGGGACACGTGGACTGAGCAGAGTCATAATTAAAAAAAGAAAACTCTTGGATGAATACTGCATATAAATCTTGCAAGTGCTAAAAAGATAGAGCTTGCTTTTATTTGTACCAGCATGTCCAGAAAATCTGCACATACACATCAGAGGATGTGCCTGGGGAATGCGTCATATTGTTGTGTTGACATTTAAAACAATGTACCTGACCTATTTGAGAGTTAACATAACTAATAGGAACTCTTTGTGTTTATTATTTATAGAAGATTCCCTTCAAATTAGGACCTCTGCTGATGCCTGTATTTTTCTGGCAGCCAGATAGGTCGGAGCAATGAAAGAGACCTACAGTATATGTATGTATACAGTATTTGCATGTATAGATTTATACTGTATATAACATCTTTAAATGAACTGAAATGTACCAGCAGGGTAAAATATAGTGATATTATAAGTCTCCAAAGAGTGCAATGACAATATAAAGATACAAGGCTGAAGGCCGAGTGCTTTTATACAGGTCATGAAACACCAAGGTGACTTTACGGGGTTATTTATCAAAATATGGATTTTTCTGATATTTTATTTAAAAAAAGTCAGACCAAACTAGAATCCACAGTTTGACCTTATTTATTATTAAAAAAGCTTGATTTTATTAGATTGGGGATAAACTCGATAAAATCAAGCAAAACCCTGAACCATATGATTTCTTCATTGTTTTTTCCTGAAAAGCCCGAAATAGTCGGATTTTTGGGCTAATTCCAGTGCAGACCACAGAAACTTTCAAATAAAATAGGGACCTTTACCATTGACTTATATACAACCCCGGCGTTCTGAGATGGCGGATTTTCGGATTCTGACTATTTGCATGCTCGGGGTATAATAAACTCTCGAAAAATTCAAGTTCTGTTTCCACTAAAATAAATGATTTTATAGAAAAAAAAAAACTAAAATGTTTAGAGTTTTTAGCATGTACATTGTTTATTTATTATAATACACAAGTTTCAGTGAGTCATGTGACAGATGACATCACTGAGCACCAATTACAACTTGTGACATCACTAAGCACTGTTTATAAGGATATCATTTACAGGATATTTGTAATTCTTTTGTATACCACACAAAAGCCATGACTGTAAAATTTATCATTATGAACTGTGCTTACTGATACCATTAGTTATAAATAGAATGTAGTGGTGTTACTGGTGATACACTCATGTTAACATGTACCCCCTGTCATAACATCTAAAGATATATGGTACAAGTATGGGACCTGTTATCCAGAACCCTCGGGACTTGGGGCTTTCCTGATAATGGATATTTCCGTAATTTGGATAGTCATACCTTAAGTCTACTAGAAAATCATTTAAGCATTACATAAATCAAATAGGCTGGTTTTGCTTCCAATAATGATTAATTAAATCTTAGTTAATTACAGAGAAAAAGGAAATACATGTTTAAATTTTGGATTATTTGGATAAAATGGAATCTATGGGAGACAACCTTTCCCTAATTCTGAGCTCTCTGAATAACGGACAAAGTGGCTAATAAAGTACAAAGTGGGTAATGCAAGCTCGCTAGCTAGCTCGCCAGCGCTACCTTCCTTAGGGACAGGCACTGGTGTCAATTAACTAGTCGCTAGCGTTCGTTCTCACTCTATCACCAGGTGACTTTTTGCTCTGGCGAAAGGTCTGTTACTCTGCAAATTCAGTACGGTGTGGATTTTACTGAACGTTACCTCTTTTGCCAGATTAGACTTCTCCACCTCAGACCAGGCAAAGTGCTCAATCTTCTGTCACTTACATCATATCCTGTGTGCCGAAAATGCATTAAAGTTCAAAAAATGCTGGCGACATTTCCTTTTTTTAAGTGCTATTCCCTGAAAAAGTCCTAACAATTTTTTTTTGGGTAACCAGCTTTCTCCAGACATTTCCTAACATATGGAACATTCATTTTACAGTGGGCTCATGTGTAGGGGATTATATTGACTCTCTTGTCATTATTTAGGTTCCCTGGACATGTGTAATAAAAAGTGGCAACGTCAAACATTTGCACCAACATTTATAATAAAGACCTCCATACAACTTTAAATTACCTATGCAAATTGAGCTAAGTGCACGATCACTAGCGATTTTTCTCTAGGCATAAACGAACACTAGCGCATCTTCGCTATGAAATGCTCGCACTGCCAAAGTAACGCTAGTGAAAAGTCGCCAGCGTCCAGCGCCCAGGACTACACTTCGTGAATTCGTGAATTGGCGTAGTTGGGCCTGGCAAAGTAGTGCAAGGTGTGCAAAGCTAATGCTGGCGAAAATTCACCTGTTAGTGGATCTACCCTTAAATCTGAGTTCCAAAACTTTATAAAAGCAGTTGACCTTTATACCTTGTGCCTCTGAATTATTACTGGTATATATATAATATATAATGGTCTGAGAAGGAGACCGATTTTTAAGTATCCTAATAAAGTATGTTTATGTTTTTAAAGAAATTTTGTCTTAAACGTTCCTGGTGTGCACCCATTCATCTGTATATTTATTTACTCTATTGCGGGTAGCACCTGGGTCATTTGTCTTTTTTGGAGTGCGGAGAAAACACAAGGACTATATATATATAGTATATTATTACACACCAGTAATAATTCAGAAGCGCAAGGTATAAAGGTCAACTTATAGACTGTATATGTAAATATTTACAGAGAGTGGTGAACCCACAGTTGACTATTACTTTTCCACTAAGGTGGGTCAGGGATGCTGAGGGATACACATTCAGTAAGAATCTAATCTGAGGGACATTGACTATGGCATTTGCCAGCAAAGTGTTAAATCCATTTGGGAAAGCGACTCTAACTTTTTTCGATCCATTTTTCTTGTTATTATTTCATTAAGCTATATCTCATTAAACTTCCTCCCTGAATCTCTCTGCAGCACCAGTTTCTTTCTTTTCTATGTAAACCATAAATCACTGGCCTAAATTACAATGTAATTAGAAATGCCTTGCTTCTAATGCTGCATAGGACCTTTTACCCTCCTACATAATTCTAAAAAATTGCCCGTCATAATTTCTCTCCTAGAATAAATATAGGAAGATATGATCCTGAATTCCACTGTCTTAAAATGTAATACAGGAGGCAATTATTACCCGCAATAGAATGATACCAATAATGGATATATTAGTATTCCCCCCACCCTATTCAACCTTGCCCCATCCATCTCTCTCAAATATATAAATATAATAAACAGTTTTTGTAGCCTTGGTCCCTCCTAATAGATCAGAGATTATAGGTTATTGATGGATAGTCCATGGCACACCAGCTGATGCCAACTACAGCTCACATTGCTCCAAAATGAGGGCTCTTAATTAAAACTATTAAAGCACAATCACTGTGTTGTACACATAAGAGTGGGACTTGGAGAATCTTTCTGTGATTTGGATCTTTATACAATAAGTCTACTTGAAATTATTTTAAAAGTAAATAAACCCAATAGGGTTGTTTTGCCTATATTAAGAATGAATTATATATTAGTAGGGACCAAGTACAAGGTATGGTTTTATCATTACAGAGAAGAAAATTATCTATTTTGAAAATCTGTATAATTTGATTAAAATGGAATCTATGGGAGATGGCTTTCCTGTCATTCTGAGCTTTCTGGATAACAGATCCTATACCTGTAAAACGTTGTTGTAGGCCTCCTGCACCCAAATGTTGTGGGTGAACACGAAAACTATAAAGAAGACCTAGTAAAACAAAGACAGGCATGCAGCAAAACAGTGTAAAATGAGGCTGTTTATTTATTTATAGTTAATGCTGTTTCACTGAGTGAGATACTGATCCATCTCCCATTATTAAGTATACCCTGCCCTCCATTAGCATAAAATAAAACTGCAGCAAAAAGCAAAGAAATTTTGTGTTATGAATAATAACAAAGTCACAATTCCTTATTGCTGCTAGCAAAACATACCTTTTTTCATAACAAACATTATTGCAAGTGCATATATCTCTATCCAGTCTTTTTCCATAGGCACCAATTTAATAAAAGAATATTAACTATTACATAACATATTTTATGATATATGGGCTGCAAGTTAATCCTCTGGTGCAGACAGACATGGATCTTTCCCTAAAAGTAAAGTTAAAACAAAAGGTTTTGAATTGATGTAGCGGATAAACAAATAACGCTAAAAAGTGCAAGAAAAAAGTGCAGGAAAAAGATGCAAGATGATTTAGAAAATAAAGGCTGAGAAATATTGGCTGTAGCAAAAGGCAACAAATAGGGCATTGTTAAATGGAAGCAACTTGTAGTTTAATCAAGCTTCATTAATTCAACTTCTATTTTTGATATAACAAACTGTGAATGTGTTAAACCATGTTAGAACAGGAAAAATGAGCAACACTCACAAAACTGAACAAATGTGTTTTTTTTCCATGTGTTCTGCTCCTATTTTATATTGTAAAATTGCAGGTTTTCTTTTTTTTTTTGCATCAGAGCTGTTAACTGAATTGTTTTTTTTATTGTTTTAATAGGGACCACCCTCAGCCTAACAATTGTTTTTATGCTTACTCCAGCATACATTAAGTCAGTGGTTGGAAAGTCTGTCTCCATCCGTCAGTGAATTGTTTTTCCTGTGGAAAAACAAATGTAGTTTAAGGAAGCTCACAAATAAAACATTACTGGTTGTGTGTAGTGAAAAACAATGAATCAAAGATTTTATAGCGAGGGTCAAAAAATAAAAATCTTCATTTGCTTGGTTTCTTTTGGCAAATACTGATAAAAAGAGGAACAATTGAGTAATCCATGTTGTGCCCATTTCCCCTTACTTCTTAAATGTCTCAATCATTTAGTTACTATGTTTAGTAAGCAGGCAATTCAACTTGGAATTTTTGACAACTCGCCTTTAAATTTATATAGCTATAGAAAGAAGGAGTAGCAGTATAATTGCTTTTATTGGGCCAAAAACTGATTCAAGAGCCGTACGCTTTTCATTTTAACTCGAAGATTAAGCCACTGTGGTTCAAAAGCCTCTTACTCTTGTTTGTTGGTCTAATAAAAAGGCAACATACTGCCTACATCTGCTGTTATTATACACCCATATAGTGCAGGGACAAGATGAAAGAGAGAGAATGATCTCAGGATATAAATTGAGAGCAAGCAAGGGCTGTTGCGATGTTGCATAAGTATAGGAGGTAATGGTGAGTGAGGGATGTGTGAATTAAAGGTTTGAAACATAAATGAAACCATCTTGAGTTTGTGAAGCTGGGAGAAGGACAGAGATAATATGTGTAGTACTAGCTGAATTGATTTCTAAGCAGAGACTCAAGTTGCATTTCAATATACTTTAGAAGAATATTTTTTTTTGGGGGGGGGGGGTTGCTTGACAAACCTATTTCTTTCCCAAGCAATACATATTGTCAAAATAAGGTGCATGTGACCAAGCTGGCAGCCATTCATTCTGCGTATGGGACCAACATTATTGCCTAATATCTGCGAGTGGCATTGGCAGTAGTCAACAACCAACTACAGTATTTATATAACACATTACGTACCCCCAATGTGTTCTGCTAATATGACAACAATAAATCTTGATGTGATAAAGACTCCCATGTGCAAAATAATTGTGTGGGTTCTCCTTAAAACTCCATACAGTGGTCCCTTGATCTTATTGCCTGATGAAAATAACAGGCCAACGCTTTCTAGTATCTTTCCTTTCAATGCATACTTAGCGGCTGATATTAAAAATACATATATTTTACTCCATAACACACAAACTATGTGTTTACATAGTTTGCACTTCACAAGCAAAAGCCAAGATCTTAATGTGTATATCCACACTGTCGCTAGTGAAACATGACGGCAACGAAAAACGGAATGTCTAATTTCATTGATTTCAATATTTAACAGTGAAAGAATAGGCATTGCAAATAAACTGGAAATACATTATTTAAATTCAATAGTATGGTGGTTTTACAGCAAAAAACAAAAAACAAAACAAGCACAAAGCGATAAAAAGAAAACACTTGACCAGGAAGGTGGCAATTTAGCTAATTTTGCTTATAATCTTGGAACTGGCTGAAAATACTGGCAACTGTGATTCATAACAACTAAGGGACCAGGGAGGCCCGAAATGTTGCCTTTTTGTATGCTATGGGCTAAATAAATTTTATACTCGAGCACTTTTTGCAAATCTAACAGTGTGCTGCTGGTGATTTTTCGAAACAACTAAGGGACCATGAATATGAAATTCCAATGTTAACCGGTAGTGTGCAAAGTCTCACATGCCCACCATATTAGCAATAAAAACCTCTTTACAAAGTGAAAACATGGCAGCTCTTTTATCTCTCCTTTCCTAGCATTGTGCTAATATGAATAGATAATGAATGCAAGTATTTAGTCTGTACTTACAATGTACCATTTAGACAAATCCTTCTTAAAACAGAAACTATAGGACTCACTTTAACACCTTCAAAAGTCAAGTCCCCCGGTATCTGATCAGAAGAAATGTGCAGTACATTTTCCCTGAAAAGAAAAGTCCATGGAGGCCCTAAACATGTGTACATCTGGAGCTGGCCAAACAACACAGTAGGAAAGTGTCAAATCCCATACACAGTAAATAAAACAATTTATGTTCAGTAATCCCAGTTATGACCAGATGGGCAAGCTATGTGTTTCAAAGCAGAGCTCTTCAGACCCCTCTCTCTGTGCAAACGTCAAACAATATATTTCAACTAAACTTTCATTATTTTCCCATTTTCTGATGTTTATCTTAAAACCTGCAAGTTGTAATACTGCAGATTCTTTTGAACTACAAAGCCAGAGCTGAAGGCTGTTGGGCTGCTGGGCATTGTAGTGAAAGCAGCCATCCAGGTTATGTACTCCTACCTTTTGCTAAACTGTGTACCCCTCATTATATAATATTTTCCTATACTGTTCTTTTTTTACATGAAATCACCCTCCGCCATGCTCTGACTCTATGTAATTATTTAATTTATATGTATTGCATGTCTGTTTGGCCAACAAGGTTTTGGTCACCATAAAAACTGATCAAAATCGCCCACCCCTGGCTCTCAGAGAATTACCTGAATGTGGAAGGACCACCCACCCTCATCAAGAGAATATGACTTGAATATGTACTGTTTTTTCCTGATTAGTAAATACCGGTATGGGACCTTTCAAACAGAATACTTGGGACCTGGGGATTGACAGATAAGGGACCTTTCAGTAATTTGACTAACCATAACTTTAATGAAATATTGAAATATTGAAAATGAAATATAAAAAAATAATGAAATATTAAATAAACCCAATAGGATTGTTTTGCATCAATAAGGATTAATTACATCTTAATTGGGATTGAATACATGGTACTGTTTTATTATTCCAGAGAAAAAGGAAATTATTTGTAAAACTTCAAATAAAATGGAGTCGGTGGGAGATGGCCTTCCTGTAATTTGGAGCTTTCTGGGTAACAGATTCCATACCTGTAAATGTGGTAGGCAAAACTTCAAAGATATCCAATGCACCATTACTTTAAGGATGCAAAAAATATATGTAGTTCAATAAATTATGAAAATTATATACATACTGTCTTGCACCACATACTGTAACCTATACATGAATACATTGCTTTTGTTAAGGTGATACATGGAAGTAAAATAATAAATATGGTATTTACCCATTAAAACCTCTGTGGCTATGTTGCAGTGGTAGGGCTGAGCTATAATATTCTTCTGAACCATTAAGTCAGCCTACATTTAAAAAAAAAAAAAAAAACAAGTATGGAAATCTTTTCACAAGTCAGTACAAAAAAAGAATAACCCTGTAATATGAATTTGCCCCCACTTTGCACCACCTATGTATACAAATGTTTCAGACCATAATGACAAGTACTCTTCACATTTAACATTGTTATTTGCATTTAGGCGCTATACGTGCTGTGCTGTTACAGTGTTATTGAGTACTTGCAATTTCAGGGACCATATTAGATTTTCTCAAATGTGGGTGGGGGTGTGGGTTCCAATTTAATTTTCCCACATATACATCATGGCCAGGCCTGTTTTTAGCTTCGGGGAACAAATGTACTTATTGCTATTAACATTACCCCAGCCATGTCACTGTTAAGGCATGAATAAATAATGCCATCAATAAGGTAAGCAGGTTACTCAGAAAATAAAATTACTTGTGCAGGTACACTCAATTATATCTAGTAACATAGCAGACAGTTGGCCCACTGCAGCATAGCATCCATTCAGATGTGTTTTCATTATTCTCACCGCATTAGACTCAGGAAAACAACTTGACTTGAGTCGGCCCCTAACTCTTTTATCCAGTAAATCACAACGACCACATTTTTTTTGGTGGAAAAGATTGTAGCTTGCTTTATTATATACCTTACCAAGCTTAGGGTAAAAATATCCACCAAACAGACCAACATTATTATTATTATTATTATTATTATAATAATAACATGTGACATGTGAAAAACACTAGCCCCTCAAACTATGTAGGTCTCTGTAAAAAGATATTGCATAAAACAGCTCATGTGTAAACCCTGCTTCATGTAATTAAAACAGTTTCATAATTACAGTATATACTTTTTAGTAGTATGTGCCATTGGGTAATCTTAAATAGAAAACTACCATTTCAAAAATGGCAGCCCCCTGGGATTGTATGATTCACGGTGCACACAAACATACTAAACAAACTTTACTTATTAGGTCACATGAGCCAATTAACAGACAGAGTTATGTAGTTTACTGTCCACACTTCTTCCTGTTACAGTTAGAGCTGCAGTATTTCTGGTCAGGTGATCTCTGAGGCAGCACACAGACCATCACACAATGGGGGCTCAAGGGAAAAGATGTAAAAGGGAAATATTTTCTTAATTATATATTCCAGTTTGCAAGATTCTTTAATATGCCACTTAAATGGATATAAACTATCTGTTGCTCAAGTGTTCAGTTTGGGGGTATAGTTTTTCAGCATATAACAGGAATAGTATCTTACAATAAATTAACAGTACTCTTATTAACCAACATGCCTCCTTCATTTAATTCCTCACCTACTGTGTCTCCTTTCCCCTAAGCCTAGCCCCAGGCCAATCTTACCTTAACACTTCAGCCCCCTTTTGGCTACCCAGTAGGGCAGCCCCACCAAAACCAAAAGCTGCGATATTATTTCCCAACCCTCTTTGTCCGGCGGGCGGGAGGAAGGCAAACACTGCCTACCCGTGTAGTCCCGCACTTTTCCCATCTATTTATAGGCTAAGCCTTTCCCCCTTTCCCTGCTCATTCCTACACTGCAATCCCCACAATGCCAAGCATGAAAACCCCCACTGACTTTCCTATTCGTCCCTCAGTCATGCCCCTTTCCACTCCACCTGTCCCAGGGTCACTCCATGGGCTTCTTTCTGATTGGTTACTTGAAGCTGTTATACTGGGATAAATTGTCTTACTGTATACATGACTGATAGTACTGTATTATAATGCCAGTACAGTACCTTTATATATTCTATGTTAAGAATACACCTTTTTGTTTTGATTGATTCTTTGAAAAGATTTTCATCTCAAGTAAATTCTCATAATTACAATTTAAGTATCTGCTGGAGATTTGCTCAAAGCATCCACTACCCTTTCAGGAAGGCTGCATTTTTATAGCATGTTCCACACCATGAATAGAAGTAAAGGCCATATGCTCTGTGCTGTTGGCAGGTCCCTTGTGCCTCTGAGGGCGACATTGTATTCATGAGTGTCATTTAATATCACATGCAAATGATGTATTATATTGTGGCTTAGTGAGGCAATAATAGTTTCACACCTCACAGGGCATATCTCACCTCCTTAATGTTGTATGGTGCATTACCTCATATTTGTTAATAAGATGTTAATTAATCCACCAGTGAATAACATATATGTTAAGCACCAACAGATGCATATGTTACAGCAAATCACCCTCATTGTGCTCTGAATTGCTATTTACAAGCACCGCTCTTCATGACCTGCTGAACACTTCTTTGAATGAGGAATAACATATTTCTTTTTTCTTCGAGATCTCCAGCCTTCTATTGGCACAGGTTCAGGTTAAGTAGACAGCTGATGTGTTCTTTGTTGTGACAAAGTGAAATGTCTGCTAAAATCAATTTAGGGCTTGTTAATTTCATTGAAAATGCAGCCCACTGTGGTAATTAATCCCAAGAAATTGATCCCAGTTAAACATCTGTAATGTCTGCTTAATAGATCTTACCCAGAGGAACGGTTTTCCCGCCAAACATCACCTGCTTCTCTGAGGTTTCTAAAGCAGATTTGTGTGTTTCTGGTTTGTGCATGCTGACGGACCCTGGCAAACATTTGAATACAAACAATTAATCGCCATCAACTGTGTGGAAAATCCCCTTAAATATATGTGTATGTTAATCTGAACATAACGAAGCAATTAAAACACAAGTACACATGTGCACTGTCCCTTACATCTATTTCTTCCAGCTAAAATTCCGTTCATAAATTTGCAAAGATTAAAAGCCTGTGTTTCTCGCAAACTTGTAAAAGCAATAATCTGTTCTTATTTTAAAACGACTCCACTGGCTGCCCGTTTCATCGACACTTTCTACTGTTTCATTTTGTCGGAATGTGAGTTTGCCCTAATGACAATACTGGTTTACCACTATGTCCCGACTAGGAGAATATTATGCCTGGGGCCTTATGTTGTGGTTCTGGAGGATGGAAAAAAAGGGGATTGAAAACAGTTCTCTGCCGCACCAAATGAAGGATGTGACCTGTAATCAGGAATATGGCTAAATTTCCAAGTTTCCTTTCCTAACTGCAGCTCTTGCTTCTCTCTATGCTCACACTATGCAGAGTCTCTGGACATCCCTGCTCCTAATCATTTCCCATCAGCATTACTGTAACATAGACTGAAAGGAAACCGTGCAGCCGTGACCGGGGCTTAGCATGTTAGCATCCTATATTTGCTTTCATTGCAGAATTTCTACAGTGTGTCTCTACAAATATTTTCTATGTTCTATTGTTTCAATTAATATTTGCATATCATTTTCCAAACTACATGCATATCAGACTAATGAAACATAATTGATACAGATCAGACTATGGGAAAATTATAATATACATGAATTCTCATTTCATCAATCTACCATGTCTCTGCAGTATACAAAGCAATGGCAAAGTGTAACTAACAACTTTTGTAAATATACTTAAAAGTGTGATAATTTCCCACTTGCATACATACTTGCAGGAATGAAGAAATATCTTTATAGTCATTTTGTATAATGTAAAGCTGTTCAAATGTTTGATAAGTAGGGGCTTTATTTGCGGTGAATTTTCGATTTGAACAATTTTTTCGTGAAAACATTCGAACTTCACAATTTTTTAGTGAATACGTTCGAATTGCATGATTTTTTTGTGAAAACATTCGAATTGCAAGATTTTTTAGTGATAACGTTCGATTTTGCTTTCGAATTTTTTGTGAACTATTCGAATTCACGATTTTTCGCCATTTCACAAATTTTTTTTGGGAAATTCGCAAATTTTTCAGCGAATCAAAACGGGAGAAATTCGCCCATCACTAGTTGCTGTCCCTGTTGGAATATGATATGCTCAATTATGTCTCAATTACCCACTATACACAAAATAAGAGAAGAAGAAGGGAAGTGGGGGAACAAGACATGAACTCTTCAGGCAGACAGGTTCCCATATCCTTTTTTACTTAACCTGAACAATGGGTTATTTACATTGTACTCGTTTATGTCTCTAAAGGCATTACAACTAGTGATGGGCGAATCTGTGCGAAATTAGCAAAATGGCAAAAAATTTGAGAAACGCATTGAAGTCAATCATTTTGACGAGAGCAACCATTTTTATACGTGCAAATATTTGGCCCAAATACATTAAAGTCAATTGGTGTCCCAATAATTTTGATGCAAGTTAATTTTTACCTAGTGTCTTTTTTGATTTTTTGACGCAAATACGTGTCTGGGCCATTTATTCACCCATCACTAATTACAACAGATGATGAATTTTTGTCAGTGGCAAAGCACTGATTAGCTTCATCTTTTCAAAATGCTAGGGTTAAAGCTTGAGGAGTAATTGCACTGATGGGGTGTTCATCTAGTTATGCAACTCACCAATAAACAGGGTGGAGCAAGTGGGTCCATGTACATCCTGAGCTAATGATTATATTGCTCCAAATCATGCTGTAAACAGAAGTCCTATTTATTTACACCCTACTGTGCAAGTCAAGGGAAGTAATAATTAAGGTCACAAATGGCAAATTGAAAAATGTCAAAGAAACGCAAATTAATAATCATTTAAAGATCCCAAATATGTATTTACTCTCTTGGCTTGTGTTTGTAAAAGTCTAATGAAACAAAAATTGTTATATGGGAGTCACAGTAGTTAGCATTGCCGGGGAACAAGTCTAATGCACCCCAGTTTGTTGCTCCAACTGGTGCATACTTCTTTCCCCCCGCCCAAGTGTGTCGGTCCTCCTACTCTCTGCTGATGACCTAGTTAGAGAAGGGTGGTGCTATGGATAGGTAGGTATGTGCTTGGTTACCTCACAACACTACCCACTGTGGAACTCTAGGCACTTTCTTCTGCCTATCAGTGGTTCTGGCCCTGATGGGAGTGCTCTCCTACTGTAATAACCTACCCTGGCTGTCTAGTGGGAGAGGGTCAGCAGGGACGCCTGCCGCCCCTCGGCAGGGGGGCCTGCCACGAGCCGCATCCTCGTCTTCCTGTGCGTGCTGGCGTGCGCGGTGCATCTCTCCTGTATTTATTGGCGCATGCACGCTGGCGTATTGACGTCAGCACGCAATGGTGCAAATGTTGAAAATATTTAGTAATAGGAGTTTGTTCCTGATGCTTATGAGCTTTAAGCTAAATCTGTCTGAACCCGTTTTGATTCCTGTTGTGACCCCTGCCTGGCTTTTGACTATTATGACCTCTGGATCCTGACCCTTGCCTGAATACCGACTACCCCTTCTGCTAATCCTTTCTGATTGATATCCCGATTTGACCCTTGCCTGCCTGACTACACTTATCTCTGCCTGCCTCGACCCAGCCTGATCTGACTACTCTATTGCTTAACGCCATGTACTACGACCTTCTGCCCAAAGATTCTCGCTAAACAGTCGTGCCCCTCTGCCTATCCAGAACCTCTAGCCTTGCACCTCTCGTTTAAGTCCTGGTGACATCCAAGTTGCTGAGGGCTCTTCCCGAGGCCAAAGGTGGTCACACTACAGGTGAAGCACGAGCCGAGACCAGGGTGCTTGGCATTTGTTCTGGTGTTGGGTGCCGACCGTGACACCTCCTTGATTGTTAATAAATCAGCCCCCCTCCAGATGTATGCAGAAATGTCTTTTCATAAAGACCTGTAACCTGTTCATTGCTTTTATTAAGTCAAACAGACAATAGTGGACAGACGTACATTTGTCTGGGTGAGTGTTTTATGCATTGTGTTTACTTGAGCCTCTTGAGTTCTACAATACTCTATGGCAAAAGGAAATGTCTTGAGATAAAATTAATTTTATGCATTTAACTGAAGGGTAGTATATAGCATGTGGCCTCCAATAAATATATTAGATCCTGACACTCAGTGAAAGCAACATACATTAGTGCTTCGGTGTATAATACAGTTTCAAAGTGCCTCACACTTCCTAACTTTTTTCATTAGCATTTGATATATGCCTCAGTTTGTAGTAGGTACAGTATACTGAATGATTCATTATACAGTGTGGGAAACAAACCAATTTTTTTTAAATAAATGTACAGTTTATACAGAAGGTTCAGCAAACAATGCTATATAATTATAGTCAAATATTATGCAACGCATATACACAATAGACATGCTTTGCTAAAAAAAATATGTAATTATATCCGGTAATGCATATATATTTATATACATGTATATAATAAGAGGGAATAATTTGTCTGCCTTGGAAGTGCTTGGTTTCCTAAATGCACTGCTCATAATGAGAATGAAATTCTTCAGGAATAATAAGGGATTTAGGTTGTCTTTTTCTAGTGATTGAGGTAGTTGTTTCTAACCCAGCAAGGTTATTGTGACAGTCTTACATCCGTTAGTATTAAAAGAAGTTTCCTCAGGAGTCATTTCATACAACCTCTAACAATTTATTATTGGTCAGTCTGGTTTTTCTGACCATTTTAAATGGCAGAGTTGAGCATCTAACTCTCAGCAGTCGGGTTAATCAATAAGAGCAGTCACTTGCATTTCTTTACTGTTCAGCAATAAGGTAGAGATAGAATGAACATAGCATTCCCTGGAGCAAAGACTGTGATCAACTCCTTCCTTGCAGGGAACCAGGATCAGTTATGCTTAATGCATGGTATAATTGTCACTACACCTGGGATTTTTCACTTCCAGGAATGCACCATTGCAAATGCTTAGTGAAAGCCTCATTTTTATTAACTGTTTCGTGGGTCTTTTTTAATGGAAGCAAAATTCCTACAAATGTGTGAAAAGAAGGTGGCGATTAAAAACAATTGTCAGTATAAAAAAATCTCTTTTTTACTGTAAATAGACCGAAGCTTTCTTAGATATCTTCATAAGAAATAATGTCATCATTTTGAAAGAGAATAATTATGTGAACACATACGTATTTAGGGTGGCACCTTTTTCCCCCACCATTGGTTGGTTGAGTGCATGCGCTGACAACCACCTGGTTTAAATGCTAATATATTAGCTCCAGGATACCAAGAGGAATTAGGCACCAGCCGCCTGATGCTCTCCTTTGTTTAGAAAAAGAAAAGAAGGAGGGCACAGGAAAAAAATTCTCAGTCATTTAGTACAAGTCATTTTACATGCTGGGATAATGAAGTATAAAAATGCCTTCAAAGAACTGATTTCCTAGTTTTAACTCGCTACCAGCCAAGCTCTTTGTGAGGCCCCATGGAATATGCATTCTCTGCTCCACTCAAACAAAAGGTCTGCAAATTCATCAAACTATTTAATTATGCCTCTTTATTTTTCTCCATTAGCAAGTCCTGCCAGCACAAATTAAATAAAGCCACCATGG
The DNA here is from genome assembly GCA_038501925.1 of Xenopus petersii. NCBI lineage: Eukaryota > Metazoa > Chordata > Amphibia > Anura > Pipidae > Xenopus > Xenopus petersii. Next base: position 43,822,413 of record CM076679.1, read on the forward strand.
TCTTTCCACCAGCAGACACAGGGACTGGTTTTATTCTTTATTCAGTTTACAATATAAAGGGTTTTCTCTGTTTCCACCCCACCCACCCCCACCCCTTTCCATCTTGGCTTGGTTTCCTAGTACAAGCATCACAAATTGAAGCACCCAACTGCACATGCATGGACTAAGGCAAAAGCAAGCAAGAAAGGGCACTCTGCATTGCAAGCACATACCCCAGACGCCTTTTACGGAAACAGCCAACAGCAGCCAAGACGCACTTTACAGTCTCATGGAAAAGAGGAGCTTTTTATCCTCTAGTAAATTTGCTTTTTACATCTATTTCTTTTCAGAGAGGCTTGTTATTGAGCTCACTGTCCGCAAATTCCATTGATCTGAGTCTGTGACTCAATCCATATGCTCGAGCTTTGACACCAGCACAGCAAGCAAGCCATACAAATCCTGTTCAGGCTACAAACTTATTGATTTTATAGATTTACCCCAAAGTTGTGATAATGATACATCATTGTTAAATTTGGTAGAACAAACTGCTTTCCCAATCTGTCAATGCAAGCATGAAAACCAATTCACAGCCCTGTTTAGAAAGCTTTCTTGTTGCTGAAGAGTAAATAGGGAGAGAAGAAGCAGATCTCCTTCAATACTCAGCTGGAGGCCACAGCTTGATGGATGATAGCCTTCTCTGCACTCATGACTGACCTGCCACTGCGTGTATAGCCAGCCCTCAAATCTACCATCAAAATTATCTCTGATTCATTGTATTTCTGGACTTTCTATTATTTTTAATTACAGATTGAAAATGCAGCACCTGCAATTCATATCAATTAGTTTTTAAATCAAGCTTGGGGAAAATTCTGGATGTGATTTGCAGGTGCAATTAAAATATATTTTTCAGACAAAAAGCGATTAGTGGCTCTAACAAATTGTTCTTTTTCTTCTAATCAGAATTCTTACAGTTAATTAAACCTTGAGTTCAACCTTTTTAGCTGATAATTGTGAGTTTTTGGTGGCCGCGAAGAACTGCCTCCCAGTCTTAATGCTGTGTTAATGGACAGAACTGCCAGTTGTCATAAACAATTACATAGAAATCACTTCTCCTTTCATTAAGCAATCATCTCCTTTCAGCCATTCACAAATACCCCAGAAACTTTTGTTCCTTCTCCCTTAGTTCTAAAAGTAAGGACTTATTTTTCTTATTTTAAACCTTTCACCCATTTAAAATTAAAAAGCACCACTACATTTTTTGTCCTCACACATAGACTAAAGCTGGTTCTTAATTGCAGTGGTTCAGGTTTTTAGAGACCTGCGTCTCTTTCTCCTTTGGGAGCAACAATTTACAGAGAGCATTATTGATTTTCGCCATAATAAGGGCCAAGATGTCCAATAGTCTCTGAGCAACTGGCACATAACATCTTGGCTTAAGTGTGTATGCTGTGCTCTATAAATTGAATATTTGATAGGTACCAGCCTTACTCCACTGATGGAATATTCTACAATTGCTATAATCTTCTGGTATTATTTTTTATGCTGTTTATAATTTTAAATAGATAGTATATCTAGTGTGCTTTTGACAAACGACCCGAATTATACTACTACTATATTTACTGTGGTGTGTATATTTTTTTTGTTTTAGCATAACTGATAAACGTCACTGGATAATGAGATGATTAAGGGAGAGTCTAAAGGATGTTAGGGGAGGTGTTTTATATGGGGATACATACGATCTGGTGGATATGGATAGAACTACACGAAAAGAAAATTCTAATAAGATACAGGTCACTATATGCAATTAAATGAATAAGATAGCTAGGGCTTAAAATGAAAACATTGGTTGGGATCCAGTCCAGCCTAAATTGAAACAACCTGAGAAGCATTTGTCAAGACAGGGCACTTTTCCAATGAGTTGCTATTTACTTGTAGTGGCTAAGTGGTTAAGCTTGACAAATAAAGGGACTTAACTCAGCAAATAGCTACAGTGCATTATGCCCCCTTTAACTCACTTGAAGCAGTAGTCCATGGTTGCACAGTGATTCTGTTCAATGTTGGCAGGTTTTTTTAACTTTTATTTATTTTCTTCAGTGGCTTTCCATTGACTACAATAGCTCAGACAAGGTCACTTGAGAAAGGGTCCTTGCTGACTCGAAACATGTTGTGTATTTTGGAATAAAAGTCGGATGCTTTGTGGCCTCCCTCATACAACGTGTATTGATGAATCTTTTGGTCTTTATGGTGTGACCCAATTAAGAAGGTGAGCCCAATTAATAAAAGTTAAGGGAAGTGCTGGGAAAATTGCATAAGACTTACAATAGCTCAGACATATTGGACTGTGAGATACTAATATTTTCGTGCTGAGAAAAAAGTTATTGAAACCCTATGCAATCATACCACCATACCACCACTTCTACCCTCAGATGACAATGATACTCAGCAGATGTGGCTGGATGAAAATAAATGATTTAATAAATAATGTACTGTATCAGAAAATGTATATTGTCTCCAATTAACCCCACTATAGACCCTTGTCTGTTGGATATTCACTGACTCCCCTCAATTAATCCATCAAGTTGCCAATAGGTATGGGCCACTCCAAAAAAGCTGTTACAAATATGACATGAGACCATACTTGAGATACAGAGACATATAGCTGTGCAACATAGAATATAGCAAATGGATTTATACTTTGACAAACAAAGCAGACGAACAAATTCTGCAGGAGGATCAGGATTAGCTGAAGGGTGGGGTGCCTAGATAGATGATAGATAAATAGATAGATACTGTAGATAGATACTGCAGATAGATAGATGATAGATAGATGATAGATAGATGATAGATAGATAGATAGATAGATAGATAGATAGATAGATAGATAGATAGATAGATGATAGATAGATAGATAGATAGATAGATAGATAGATAGATAGATAGATAGATAGATAGATAGATAGATAGATAAATGATAGATACTCAAGGTTAGAAAGGTCTGAAAATTTTTGTACAATGTGTTTGGCATGAAGTTGTTGGTGATTTTTTATAGGGTGTGCCATTCTGATAATGATATACAGTTAGGCCCATAAATCTTTGGACAGAGACAACTTTTTTTCTTTTCTTTTTTTTTTCTTCTAATTTTGGTTCTGTATATTACCACAATGAAATGTGGAAGATTTTGCTGTGAATAGACAATATGCAGTCAAAGGAGCTATTCATGCAGGTGAAACAAGCAATCCACATGCTGCAAAAACAGAAAAAACCCATCAGAGAAATTGCCACAATATTAGGAGTGGCAAAATCTTTTGGTACATTCTGAGAAAGAAAGAAAGTACTGGTGAACTCAGCAACTTAAAACGACTTGGATGTCCACAGAAGACAACAGTGGTGGATGATGGCAGAATCATTTCCATGGTGAAGAGAAACTCATTCAAAACAGCCAAACAAGTGAACAACACTTTCCAGGAGGTTGGTGTATCTTTATCCAAGTCTACCATAAAGAGAAGACTGCATAAAAGTAAATACAGAGGGTGCACTGCAAGGTGAAAGCCACTCATAAGCATCAAGAATAGAAAGTCTAGGTTGGACTTTGCTAAAAAAAAAAAGAAAAAACATCTAAAAAAAAGCCAGCACAGTTCTGGAAAAACATTCTTTGGACAGATAAAATCAAGATCAATCTCTACCAGAATGATGGCATTAAAAAAAGTATAGAGAAGGCATGGAACAGTTCATGATCCAAAGCATACCACATCATCTATAAAACATGGGGGAGGCAGTGTGATGGCTTGGGCGTGCATGGCTGCCAGTGGCACTGGGACACTAGTGTTTATCCATGATGTGACACAGGACTGAAGCAGTTGAATGAATTCTGAGGTGTTCAGAGACACTGTCTGCTCAAATCCAGCTAAATGCAGTCAAATTGATTGGGAGGCGTTTCATAATGACCCAAACATACAGCCAAATCAACTCAGAAGTTTATTAAAGAAAAGAAGTGGAATATTCTTGAATGGCCAAGTTGAGCATGCATTTCACTTGTTGAAGACTAAACTTCGGACAGAAAGGGCCACAAACAAACAGCAACTGAAAGCCACTGCAGTAAAGGCCTGGCAGAGCATTAAAAAGGAGGAAACTCAGAATCTGATGATGTCCATGAGTTCAAGACTTCAGGCTGTCATTGCCAGCAAAGGGGTTTTCAACCAAATATTAGAAATGAACATTTTATTTTCGTTTTTTTAATTTGTCCAATTACATTTGAGCCCCTGAAATGAAGTGATTGTGTTAAAAAAAGGCTTTAGTGACTCACATTTTCATGCAGTCTTTTTGTTAAAATATATATATATGCAATAAACTGCACCACACTTCAAAAGTAATTACCCCAGTGCACGGTAAAACCAAACACATAAAAAATAAAGAAGACCAACACTAGGATTTTCTCTGTGAAAAAATCTTCTTGTATTAGCGCTTGTACAGAAAACCATCATTTCGGTCCACATGGGACCATAAATCTTGAGAAAGGTTCCAATTGGCACAGAAACATCGATTTCCTGTACATGCACTAATACAAGAAGATTTTTTCACAGAGGCTGGTCATATATATATATATATATATATATATATATATATATATATATATATATACTCTGCCATGCTACTAGTGCTGCAAGTGAGAGAGGAAATTTAAGAGTTAAGCAAACCATTCTAACACCAAAAATCATTCTGTTTCATTCCGTGCACCTATTACAATATATGAGCGGATAAAACACTCTGGTAATAAAAAAATATATATATCAAAAGAGATTGAAGGTGATCCCTTCATTGTCTATCTTTATAATCAATGTACGATTCCATGACATGAGGGGCCCTTCCTCAGACAGATTGATGAAGGGGCCCCAGTGCTGTGAAAGCCCGCAATGATTATGCATTCAGTCAGCCAATAACAGGCTCACATTACCTCTTTTGTTATTCTGTTGTATCACAAGAGTATTTTATCCTCCCGTATATCATAAATATGGAACCTGATAAAGTATCATAAATATGGAACTCAATAAGAGGACAGAGCTGGTTTGCACACCACATTTCTGATGCTTTTCAGGATCTTTATTTTCATGCCAAATTTTTTCACATTTTATTGACTTTTTTTCTTTTTTTTCTCAAAACTTCTAACTTTTAACCCCCACTTGTGAACACAATACCTAATCTTATATTCAGTTTTCTCTTTTTCATTTTCATTTTCCCCTAATCTCATTTTCATTGGCCTCCTTTTTTGGAACCCCACTATAATTATAATGCCCCTTATAAAATGCCAATTTTTTTCTACTGAGCTCATTTACAACAAATATTCAGAGTTCCATGGCCCATTCAGATTTGCAGTTTGCACCCTAAGGAACAACTCTAGAATGGAGAATATAGAACTGTGCCTCACTCTGTATACTCTCTATACACCTGCATTTGCTGCCAGTGTCTGTTACATACCTTTTTCATACCTTATTTATCCCTGAATCTTTATTTTCATTTTGCCCCTTGTTCTGCTATTTCTCTGCAGCTCACACTTTAGTGAATTTGTTTTTTCTTTGGCAAAGTACTTTCCTTCCCATAGGGATAAGCGTATGACTGTACAGACCTTAAATCAGTCAACTATAGCACCTATAGGTGGGCACCAATCCAGCTTGGAGGTCTATGAGTACACCTATGCATACACTGATAGAAGGAAGAGATGGTAAAGTTACACAGATAGAAGGGCTTAGAAGGTTGGGAATTGCCTTCTGCTTTAGGGAACCATGTGAGTTTGTCCTGTACTGGCCTGATGATTAATAAACCACCTTTCTAATACCTATATTGGCCTATAAAGATAGAACACTTTAATGGTAAGATTTAAAATTAGCATCTTTTTTTTAAAAAGTAAAATGCTTGGCTCACATTTTGTTCCATAAAAGTCCCTCTTCTATCAGTTTGGAGTCATCTGTTTATAAGATTATGCTTCCTAAAAGGTACCCATTTATTCTCTTCACTAATACTTTACAGAAGCACAAATTAATAGCTCTATCAGCTCAGTGCTTAGAACGCGTTTCAATTGAGAACCTGAATTTTATGGTGGCAACTGGGATTCTGTAGGCTATTTCACTAGGTGAAATATGATTAAAACAGAAAAGCAGCTGTGTATAAATCCCCGACTTCTGCAAAATTTATGGGGCATGTTACAAAGGAAAGGATGTTTTAATTGAGGTTTATTTTATAGAATTCTGGTTAAGATTTCATGAGGTTCGTATGCTAAAACTTCCTTTTCTTAATTTATCGCTTTTTTTCGGGAACATCTTGGCAGGCTTTTATGGTTCTTTGATCCCTTACTGCACTTACATAATCCAATTGACTTGAAAAGTATGTGTATTATGTGTGTGTATACACGTGGTCATTTGTGTATGCATGTGTAGTAGAGGACTGCAGTGTTCTACTTTGACCCTGTGTGTAATAAAATCAAGATACATCATGAAATAGACTTTATAAGAAGCTCTGCAAAAATACTAAGCTAAGCTTTACTGTACATGCACTAAGATGCAGACATGTAGAATGTTCCCACCCTTACTTAATTCTGTCCATTCTTCCCTTTAGCAGCAGGGGTAGTAGAAACAGACACTTGTGTGGCAAAACACAAGTTTTGCAGTTTGGCAGAATAGTTTACCGTTCCTTTGGCACTAACAGTAGTTACTGCTGAAAAGCTAAACGCAGTAAAAATTGGCAAGGGATGGATTTTTTGTTCCACAGAGATAGCAGGAGGGCCAGGTGCCCCTTCCCAAACAGTGGGGAAAATGAAGGCTTCTGAGGGGTTAGGTAGTCTGCTAAACAGAACATTCTTGGCACAAGTTTTTTTTAAATTTATGAGGCAACGTTGTTGTCAACCAAGTTGCATGAAACCTCCAGAAACAGGCACAGAAGAAATGATATATTGATGTTGAAAATGTCCATAGAATTCACATCACGCAGCACAAAACTGACGTGTTGGATCAAAACAACTATGTTGCAAACTACTGTATTTCACTGGTTTCAGAAACAAATATTTAAGGAAACCAAAAATGTGTTCTGTTAACCGTGGGCACACACTAGTTTACAGCAGTTGTTCTATAAGAGAATATGTATCCTGGATTGACTATGAAATGGATACAATTACCCATATTAAAAACAATCAGATACTGGCCGGTGTTAACCTATTAGCATAAAAAAGATAAAGGCTTAGACTTTGGCTATCATAAAACAGTAAATATAAAGATAAATGAAAAAAAAGTGATAGTGGAGGAATTGTTTATTGTGCACACAAGGAATAATAATGTATGGATGAATGATGTATGAAAGACAAGCTAGTCATCTGCCTAACAATGTGGCTGCACTGTATGCATTGATTGGTACAACTGTTCCTTAATATGATATGACTTTGCACATGCTGATTTGGCCCCAGTTCCTACGTTCATAAGATCCAGTTAGGAAAATCACAGCAGTTGAGCTTCATGCATAGATTATATGTACTGTTTTAGTTCCAGCTCATACTGTGTCCCATTTAAATGATCTATCCATCCTGTGGCTTTCATGCTTGTCTGCACAATTCCAGTGTAGCCCCACAAACCCTTTCAGGCAGTGCTGGTGATTAATAGTATCATTTCAGTCATACAGTTCCACGATGCATCTAACTGGAAGACTACAATCTAGTCATACTTCTGAGAGCTTACCAGTCTAAACCAAAGATTTGTTGGGAAATACTGTTGCATTTAGCTTGATGACACACATTCAGAGACAATTCATGACATTTTTGTTAAGCTGGACAATACAGATTCATAAGAAGTGCAGCAGTTCTGCCAACAATCCCGTGCTACTGTGGTTCTTCAATGTTTCTCATGAAGGCCTGACATGCTTATCATGGTAAACACCAAAGCTTTACCCATTCAAGTTTCCAGATCTGTGCAAATAACATTACTGGTTTATACATTTCAAATTGTCTCTGCAAAAAAAAGTCTGCATATTGGAATCCAGCATCTCAGCTACTTACAATTTGTACCTAGTGACAATTAGCTTGTTCAGCCTGTTCTCATGCATGCAAGTGCAAAGTATAGGGCAAGTGGAGGAAAAATGGTCCATAATCAAAGCCTGTTCCCTTAAAGCGATCCTGACACTAAAAAAGATTACCTATACAGATGCAGCCACTTTGGTTTGTCTGTTTGACACAGAATAGCTAAACACAGATATCCCATTTATCTCATTTAACACAGAAAACTGCGTCACAACATCCCATCTAATTAAAGCATTCACCATTGTGAACAATGGAGCTTTGGTATGCTAATGAAAAGGTTAAATGCATTAAATGAGTTAAGATGACTTAAGATAACACAGTTTCTTCAATTACCCCTGAGTCATGACGCATTTAACTCACAAATCCAAGTGGCTTCATCTGTAGCTCATGTTGATCGTTTTTTACTGATAGGTCTGTTTTTGTAATTAATTAATACTTGAAGTTCGTCGGACTGTTTTGCCAATCTTCTGGTTTGAAATATTTTATTTGTTTTTCACAATAAACCATAAAAATCAATATGATAACAAATAGTATGCAGAATAAGAAGATTAATACAATGTTTTGCCAACCTGACTGTCCCTTCCCAACATGTCGGTTAGAATTTCTAATGCTAACAAACTACTAAAGCTCAAATATGGCAGCTCCCTCATAGAGGAACATGGGGTATCAGATGGGTAATTGAAAAGCATCTGCAAATACTTTTATGGCAAAATTGTAGATCGCATGCAAACACAATGTTATGATAGATGTAAAAAAAGGTTTCATTTCTGGTGTCAGTATCTCATAAACATGTTGCACCTAAATAGCACATTGGTAGTAAAACACTGTGCACCCAATTTATGACCTTTAAAATCACAACACCATATATAAGATACGCATTATTATTTGGAATCCTTCTTGGAATTCAATCATTGTAAACATTTGCCTCTTGTATAATTATTCATCCTGTATTTTTATCCTAGGACTGAGAAATGTATTAAAAGGGTTTGGCATAGGTGTGACATAAATATTCCTAAATGTAATTTCACCCTCGCTCTTTTGCTTTCTTTATATCTGAAAACACATAAATATTGAAATGTATGCAAAACTCACATAGACTGTATAAACATATACATAAATATGTGTGTATGTGTGTGTAAAAAAACACTTATGATGGGAAAAGTAGGCCATATATTTACTTATTAAAATAAACAATACCATTTACACAAATAACTATATTTTGCTTGCCACAACACTTCTCGCAGCTTATACAGGGTACACTATGTTTATCCTTAGCCCCCTCTAAAACATGAAAAAAGATCGAACATTTGCAGGATTCCCATTAATATTTTATCTGCAGACTTTATTTATTGTAGGCTATTGTACGATATTTTGCAACAGTTTTGTGGCAAATAAAACTCACATTAAAAATGCATAGCTTTGATATCAAGAAAAATATATACAGTACACTTAGGGGGTTATTTACTAAACTCTGAATGCAAAAATCACAAAAAAAGCATGATTTTTTTATATAAAATCATACTTGAAAAATCAGGAATTTTTCGGAAGGATGGAAAAGTCTTTATCTGAAAATCCGGCATCATAGACCTGTCAAATTGCGTTAAAAAAACACAACCTCAGATTGTAATAAAAATATTGTGTTGTTTTTCACATTCATTTGTGTCAATCCCTGTTCTTAATACTCTAAAGCTAACTATAGGGGTAGGAGCTGAGCAAATGTTCTGTAGAATAGACTACAATTGTGGGCAAACACTGCCTAGTTCTGCCTTAAAGGGATCCTGTCATCGGAAAACATGTTTTTTTCAAAACACATCAGTTAATATTGCTGCTCCAGCAGAATTCTGCACTGAAATCCATTTTTCAAAAGAGCAAACAGATTTTTTTTATATTCAATTTTGAAATCTGACATGGGGCTAGACATTTTGTCAATTTCCCAGCTGCCCCTGGTCATGTGACAGAATTCTGCTGGAGCAGCACTATTAACTGAATCATTTTGAAAAACATTTTTTTTCCCATGACAGTATCCCTTTAAAGAAGAAGCAAAGGTTAAAACTAAATAATCCTTTTCAGAAGGGTCCACATAAATATACCAGTAAACCCTAAAAGTGGTGCTGCTCTGAGACCTCTGTCAAAAGAAACACTGCATTTCTTTCCTTCTATTGTGTACACATGGGCTTCTGTATCAGACTTCCTGTTTTCAGCTTAAACCTCCTTGCCCCGGGCGTGAGCATGCTCAGTTTGCTCCTCTTCCCTCCCCCTTTCTCTGCTGTAAACTGAGCCTAGAGCTATAAGTGAGCAGGGAGAGATTCAGGCAGGAAGTGGTGGCCCACCAAGCTAATACGGTAGCTGCTATCATAAACAGAGAGTTTCCAGAGCTTTTTACTCAGGTATGGTAAAACATTCTAAAGATATAGCATTCTAGCTTGCACTATTGCAGCTAATCTATTAGAAAAAAAATTCCTTTGTAGCTTTCCTTCTCTTAAATAGCTTAATTGTATACAGAAAACTTATTTTTTATAAATCAGTTTTCCTGTGTCTACAGCTGGTAACCAGATTATGTAGAACAGAAACATTTACTATATGGAAAAAAAGAGTGAAATTGAAATGCTGCTGTTTTATTGCTAAATCAAACGGGAAAATATAAAACATCAAAGAAAATATTTAAAATATATCAAAGGCAATTTGTAAAATAATATAGCGGAATAGAAGAAACATTCTAGTTTGTGAGTGTTGTGCACATGTGGAGAATTCATTTATTAACAGTACTTACAGGGCCCCCAGATATCCTTTAGCATGTGCACTAGGGAACAGACTTGGGGAGTATAATAGCTTCTTAGGAGCAAAGGAAAAACTCGCATGGAAGGACAAGCACGGCTAGTAAAATGGCTGCAATAACCAGCTAATATGTTACAAGACTTGATTACATAAGGTGACCTGTATAGACCTCTTCAAGTGACAAGTGAGAGCAGCCATTTCGAGCACTACTGCTTTCATTTAATTTCCCTCTGCCGCTCGGTAGTCACGCAGCTGATTTCAGCGAGCAGCAGAATAGAATCCTTGTGTCGAACACAAAACTGTGTGTTTGCCATTTGTGTGACTCACAAAACAAAAACAACTGGCATGCTCATGTGCTGGGCTTTTTGTAGTGTCAGGTAGAGGCATGGTTTGAGAGTCAATAAAAAAGGAGTTATATAGCAGAATATGATAGTGGTTGCATCCCTATATACAGTAGTAAAGGTATGGGGTCTATTATCCCATAGGGACTGCAGGGTTTCGGATGAGAGATCTCTCTGTAGTTTGAAAAATCACTTACCCAATAAATTAACCAAATGAGACTGTTTTGCCTCCAATGAGGATTAGTTAAGATCAAGCACCGGGTACTGTTTTATTATTACAGAAAAAAAGGGAAATAATTTTTTAAAATTGCAATTATTTGCTTAAAACGACTCTATGGGAGATGGCCTTCCCATAATTCTGACCTTCTGAATAAATATATATATATATATAGTATATATAATAGTGTATAATAGTACAGTATATATATCTGTATATATAATATTATATATAGTATAGTACACATTTAAACATTATTAGTATCAGTATAAAGCAAGTGCTATAGGTACTAATTCTCTCCCTTCTGTTGGCAGTTACAAATTTAGTCCTTTTTGTCCCCAAAGCCTATTTCCCTGAAACTGTAAACTGGATGTAGTAACTTTGGAGTCCATGTCCAACTTGCTGAAATGAACCTAAGATTTACTGACCAATGAGATCTGGATGCATAATTTGTCACTATCTAATAGAATTGGTTGAATTAGGGATTTCTCTGAAACCTGCAAATACCAGCCCCACCCACAGTCAGTTAAATCAACATGTATTGTCTGAAATGTATATTTTACACTGAAACTATTTATTTAGTCAATTTAATTATTCTAAACTTGTCTGTGAGGGTGACTGGACCTAAAGGTAACTGCATGCACCAGAGTTCCTCTGCATGGGGTAATCAATTAAGGCTGAGCGAAAAAAATAGATTTTTTTTTCAAGTGATCTGGTTACCTCCCTACCTCCCTGGTTACACTTGCTGTAAATCACAACATAAATATACACTAAGCTGCATGTGGCTCCAATTTTGCTTTCATTGTTCTATCCGCTACTAAAAAAAAAACACTGTTTGGTTGCAAGTGGTTAGCACACAGTAATGATTGGATGAGGTTGATCACTGCTAAAATTTAACAAGGTCCAGGTTTATAATGTTTGGTATAGGAAAGAATTTAGATTTTAAAGCTTCTGCTCTGACATGATTAAAATAATATTACAATTAAAATAATGGATTTGTTCACTATTGCTATTTGTTCACAATAGTATTTTTTAAATTTTTTTTCACTATATATTGTCTCATTTTTAATAACAAATTAGATTAAATGAATTAAATAATTAGATTCCTAGGTTAGTGTGGACTTATAGGCAACACTGTATTTAGGTCTGGTGTCTAGGGTGGCTGTGCATGAAGTCACTCACTACTCACATAATTTCTGCACACAGTGCTCCCAATAACCCCTTACCCCTAGCTCTACCACCAAATTTATATAGAAAGGCTATGCCGGTGGCTGGGGAGATTTTACATTTTTTTAAGGAAAAAAATGATCTACTATACAGGCACTCGAGGGTTGCCCTTTTAAAGCTGCCACTGAAGATGCAGGCCCTTGGGTGTCTATATATATAAATATGGTCCTAATTATTTGTTTCAAATTTTAATATTAGTCTGCTGTTGTGACTAACACAGGTGTAAAGGTGTTTGAACAAACTTTTGGCTTTATCTAATTATAGGTATTTGGCATTGGTATACAAAAGAAGTGTGTAAAAAAAAAGTGGATTTAGAATACACCATGCCTTGTCACATTTATGCCACATGATCTGGTTAACTAGGGGTAGTCATAAAGATTTGTAATAAATTCTGGTATATTTGGGGGCAGATTTATCAAGGGTCAAAGTGAATTCGAAGTAAAAAAATTAGAAATTCAAAGTAATTTTTTGGATACTTCGACCATCGAATAGGATACTACGGCTTCAAATTTACTTCGATTCGAAGTAAAAATCGTTTGAATATTCGACCATTCGATAATCGAAGTACTGTCTCTTTCAAAAAACTTCGACTTCAATACTTCACTAAAATTAAACCTGCCCAAATGCTATGTTAGCCTATGGGGACCTTCTACAACAATTTTCTAAGTCTTTACACATTGAATAAAAATCCTTTCCGATTTTTATTCGACTGCAGGATTGCCAAACTTGCTGAAAAACATCGAATTCGATATTCGAATTCGAAGTTTTTCAATTCGATGGTCGAATTTCGAAGTTTTTTGTACTTCGAAATTCGACCCTTGATAAATCTGCCCCTTGCTGTCAGATGTAAAATTCTGGTGTGTTTATCATTATTATTTCTGCTATTATTAATGTATTTATAAATCGCCAACATATTCATTAGCGCTGTAAAATATATGGGCGTATGAAATGAACATACAGATTTGCATACTTAAATATCCAATAAACGAGAGAAGAGGCAAAAAAAAGAGCTCACAATCTTAAAGAGGTCTCAGCTTCGAGAAAATAATTATTTTACTGCCCAGATTGTTCTGTTGAATTCAGTGGGTTACTCCAGGTTTGAGGTCGTGTAAAATAAGAACATACTTTTCAGCTTGCATTAAAAATAAAAAACATAAAAATGCCAGTTTATAAACAGCAGGATCAGCTCTTTGTGTTGTTTTATTTCTGCAGTATGTATTTATACTATTAATTTGAATATTTATTTGACACTACATTTTACACCTTTTCTTAGCATAAAATATTTTCTACACCTTTACAAATTCCTGCCTTGCGTAATGAAAAGTTGATCAGATATCAGACACATATCACAGCTATTCTTATTTTTAACTACGGTGTTAAATAAATAAATGTCAAGAAACTGCTCATTGCATGTATTTCTGTGATAAAAAAAATACATTAACATTTTTTATACGCAAAGTCTGGGGTCTTACATTGTACCATATTAAGATATTACCATATTCCTTACGCTTGCAGGTGAAAATAAAATCCTATTAATAATATTAATTGCAACAAAATCATACGTGAAGGGTAATAATCATTCCTTTTTTCTAGTTGCGTTTTATAATTGTCTCTGAAAATAAGATCTATACACATTATTTTTTTTTTACATAGAAAATGAAAATAAACGACAGTATTTACAAAGAATGATATAAATACACATACATCAATTCTTTTGAGAGAAAACTAGGCGTTACAGCTGTAGGGCTACACAGGAGTAATAGAATTCTAGCATCTGGCAAGGTGTGAAGTAAAAGCTGATTAAATTGTTTTCTGTTCTGGTTTCTCTTTGGTCAAGATTAGCTCAGCTAAGGCGTAGGCGGCAGTGACTTTCGAAATGTACATTAAACCTGACAAAACATATGGTCCATCAAATATAAAAACACATATATATGTTCAAATATCACTCGGGATTTAATAATTTATGAAAAATTTGTGATATTTTAAAAGTCAAATTTAATAAAAAAAAATCACAAATGTTCCACTATTTTTGCATTCGGAGTTTAGTAAATAATCCCCTTAGTTAAAAAAATACTAAGACAAATAAGCAGTAAAACCAAAAAAAAATTAGAATGGTAAACACCTGGCAGTTCTTTGCATCAGTTAATACTTTTAATCAGAACAAATATATTTTTTGATCATTTTTTTTTTTTTTTAAATGGGCATGCTGAATAAATTCCATAATTCCATGGATAATTCATTACGTTCTGTTACATGTACCAGATTTAGGAGAAATCCTTTCAGTGTTTGAATATACAGTGTTTCCCAGCTCTGTAGCTAATCTTATATTTGTAATCCATATTCCCATTGTCTGCACGGAGCAGGCCAATGGGACAAGGGATGACTATTCCTGTCAAATGAAAGGTTGCAGGCTTCTGAAAAATATGTAAATGACTGCAAAAAATGCCCTTTTTTGTAAAATTTCACACAAACACACTGATATTTTCCAGTCCTTATTTGTTTTCAGAAGACAGACCACTTGGAAGAGATTCAAAAGGATTTCTACTGGCAGGTGATTGATGTTCTGCTAAAGGAAACTGATATGGAACAAATTGCTGCTGTTGAAACTTCTCACAAGCAAGTAAAAAAAAAACTTGCTAAGGGTACTCAGATAATCTTAATGTAGTGATAACTGCAAAGAAGAGGCTGTTCTGTGTGCTAAAGTGCAGTACAGACGAAGGCACCAAAGTGAAGTATCATTTGCAGCTTCAGACAGGCTCTACTCTGTATCCAAACAATAAATGGTTTGTTTAGAATGTCTACAGTATCTTAGGAAATATTGACTCTCTAGCTAACCAAGAAAAGAATAAATCTGGTTTCATAAGAAGGTCATAGCTGTTCTGAGAACGAGTGAAGACAATGAAGAAGAAAAAAAATAGGTGCTTTGAGATATTTTTGAAGAGAAGCACCCATTTGTGTAATTTGCATGGACGTGTATTTTGGTTAGAAAGAAATACAATCATTTTATAATAAAAATTGCAAAAATATAAATGTATTAATGTATACCCTTAATTATTATTAAATGCATGATACAATGTATACCCTTAATTATACATTGCTTTCTTTTCTTCATATGAATATAAAGATCGCCTATATTTTTATGTTCTATAAACAAATCTACAAAAAAAAGTTTGTTGGAAGACAAATTTGGACCTTGCCATCACACTGAACAGAACCAGAATCCCCACCTATACAAAAAGTGTCGCCATGTGCTTAAGGACCGCAAATTGTAGCAAAAGCCAATCACGCGAATACTTCTAAAATAATAGAAGAAAGAAGACTAAGAATAGGCGTAACAACTCAATTGGAACGGTGGCAACCTGTCTCGTTAGATCAAACTCATTTGAAAGGGCTTTAATTTTTTTAATGTATAAGACAGGTTTCTTTGGTAGATTAAACTTGTGAATGTCATTCATATATTGTTTATAAGGTATTCATCTCCTCTTCAAGTAGTTTTTGTTTTTTTATTTTGTATATGAGTCAGTACTGAAGAGTTGTCTGCCTGTATCAGAAAGAATAAAGAGAGAGATGTCCTTAACTGTCACTTTTAATAAGAGGAGTCAACATGCCTCTATTCAGGTTAAATATTGCCCTGTCACATTTCAATGAAGTCAACAGATTTCTTAAGGAAAAGTCACTGCATATGCAAAGAAAAGAAAAGGAGGAAAAAAGAGAGGGCCCTGTCAGACAGTGTCAAAGCTGCCTTTATTCCAGAGGAGTGGAGGTAGGACAGAAAGTTCTTTGTAAAATCAGAAAAAAATACTACTCATAATTGCTGCCAGCACGAAAAAGGGGATTGCTACTGTAATAATAACTTGCAAAGGTATAATTTTTTTTTATTTTTGTTCACACCACTGTAACAAAATTGTCTTTTTTAATTATTATAATTTTTATTTGTGTAGAGTAGTTGGAATTGTTTCTCTTACTACTTAAGAATGTGGAATGTGGAACTGAGTTTGGAGAGATTTTTTTTTTACGTAGACCCGGTACATAAGTGCAAGAGCCCTATGAGTTATGAAAGAATTTGCTCATTTGAATAAAATACTTCCATCTGGGGTCTGGCTGTACCGTGTACCTCATGGCAGATAAAAGATTTGTTGTGAGGTACAAAGCTCAGCGACAGTAGGTGAAAGGAAGTGCTGTTCTTATCATTTGCCCGTAATGAAGTTAGGTGACAGGTAGCAGGAGGGTGAATGCTTGCCTCTCTCTGCCCACAGGGGGCAGTGTATTTTTGTGGTTAAAGGAGAACTAAACCCCCTTTAGGCAAAAGTCCCCACTGGCCCCCCTCCCTGAAATCCCCCTTTACAGTACTACAGCAGATTATGTGTCCCCTCTAGGAATACTGACCCGCACCTGCAGAAGAGTGCAGCTGAGCTCACGGGTGCCATCTTCGTCTGTATTCTTTGTGAAGTGAGCAGCATATTGGTGCATGTACAGTTGGAGCAATCTTCTTGTGTGCATGCACCAAAAGAGACGGAAATTGCCGAAAGGTAAGAAAGAAGACCTGAAGATTACCGAAGCGCCGGAAGATGACGCCCATGAGCTCTGCTGCTCTCTTCTGCAGGTGCAGGTCAGTATTCCTAAAGGGGACACATAATCTGCTGTAGGAGGGGATGCAGGGAGGGGGCCAGTGGGGACTTGCCTTAAGGAGGGTTTAGCTCTCCTTTAAAACAGGTTTACACAGGCTGCATGTTGCAAAAATATGCTGGCGTTCACCTGTTTTATAACAGTAAACAATAATGATGTGGCAGTCATACATTGTGACTTTGGAATACATTTTTTTTATAAATATACCACAGCAATTTTATAAGAACATATTTGCCTATAAGCATAGGATAGGAGACAAGTGGAATCAAGGACACAACTTCCCTGACTATTAAGACAGTCCAGGGTACCTCCAATAATGTATATTTATTTATTTTAGCTACAGCCATCTCTTGTTGTATGGGTTTTGGTGGGTTGGTATCAGGCTGTAGGCAGATCTCTTTTGTGGAGATGGTTATACTAGGGTAGTAGGACAGATAAGTCTAATTATTACTTTTTAATTGTTAACATTAACACCTCACCTGATTTTTCCTCCAGTTAGCTTTCTTTATAAGCAGCTGACGTCTTCTGCAATGGAAGCTCCTGTTATTCATATGTTATTCATATTCATGTTACCTCCATGACATTTCTATTTATTGACTGTGTGTAAACACGCATTTCTAGACTCTTGTTTCCTACATCAAGGATGTCTAACAGGAGGGTTGCACCTCAATGAGGCCCTTCAAGAGATTTTTTATTGAACTCAGTCCCCTGGAAAAGTTTTGCCTTATAGAATGTGTGTTTAATTATTGCACATAATGCACAGGGAAACCGAGTGGCAATCAATGCCCCTGCTCAGCAAAGTAAGCTTTTCTTTTTTCTTTAACGGGACCCTCTGATGATATTTGTATTCTGTAATCCTTGTTTGTTAAACATAAATGTAACATGTTCTGTAACTTGCTGATGTAAGTGAAGACTAAAATTGATGTTATGGCATAATATCTTTTCCATTATTTCTGAAAATGAAAAGAAAACTACACATTTCTAATGAATACGCATATAGAATATGCATATAGAATATGAATAGAAATATGAGTATGTGTAGTTTATGTTATTTGCATTATTATGCAGATATTTAATTATTTTTGCCAAAAATGTCCAACTTCATATTCTGTAGGTGAAAAAATATCAACAATTTCTCTGCAAACTTAAATTTTTCCACTGTAATTCACTTTATCCCTCTCTGATTCTTTTAACAGTAAGACTTTTCATGGTTCATCTTAAGACACAAAAGAGCAGCCTATTTCTAGTTATTATATAATTTGAGAGGTGTGCATCATCTATATACTAGGCCACCAATTGCTTTTAATTAATAACATTAACGCTTAATTTTAAAAAGATTCCTTTGGTTTAAAAATGGGTTGATAATTTGTTATATAGCTGTTATGTCTCCGAATACCATAAGACTTCTTGTTAAAATCTTTAGAAAATGTGTAAGATATTATCATCTAGTGCACTTGATGTAGTGTATTCATGCTCATTAGTGGTTACTGCCTATCAACTTATAACCCCTTCAGAGTTAGAAAATGGATGAATAAGACTTGTTCATTATGATTAATGATATCTTGGAAATAGACTATGCAAACCTTTCCTGACCTGGCACCTAGAAAGGACACATCGTGGTACTTTTGTGCATATGTGAATGTGTGTGTGCCTGCTGAAAAATAAAACAAAACGGGGGCCTTTTAATAGCGATCTGCCAAGAATGCTCTTCTTCAGCCTGGCAATGTTCTTTTAAAAAAAGATGGAGCTTTTCCTTTCTTAGATTGCATGTAATATGTATAACAATAGATGCACATGCAATCAATTTCATATATGAATAAAAGGTTTAGAATTGGACTCCCCATTTTATTTTAGACACAGATTTACACAGATGTTAAACAACAGAACAACTCTGGATAGAAGCAAAGTCATACATGCAACTGTGTAACCAGGATTGTTATGAAATGAACAAGAGAATCAAAAGTATAGGAAAATAGTGCACAATATCGTAGCTGTGAGCAAGTTCACGTTTAATTAACATTTAGGGGGGAATGTAATCAAATTCGCAAAGAGAAAAACAATTTGCACCAATAAGAATAAAAATACACATCTCGCAATGTAATATTGTTCCTTAAACTGGATTTGCATTGCAAATTGCGCACTCTTAAGAAGTCCTTGAAGGTGTAATCTTTTGGAGCAAACATAATGACTTTTTCAGTAAGAAGTTTTATTACATTTACTGCGCATTGGCGCAAACTTTAACATTCGCAAATGGACTTCCACTGTCGGAAGTGGTCACTAAACAGTTTCCGGGTTCGCAAAAGTCTTGGGAAATTCTTTTTTTCAAAATTAATCAGTTAATAGTGCTGCTCCAGCAGAATTCTGCCCTGAAATCCATCTATCAAAAGAGCAAACATATTTTTTTATATTCAATTTTGAAATCTGACATGGGGCTAGACATATTGTCAATTTCCCAGCTGCCCCAAGTCATGTGACTTGTGCTCTGATAAACTTCAATCGCTCTTTACTGCTGTACTGCAAGTTGGAGTGATAACTCCAACTTCCAACCTCCCCCCCCCCTCCAGCAGCCAAACAAAAGAACAATGGGAAGGTAACTGGATAACAGCTCCCTAACACAAGATAACAGCTGCCTGGTAGATCTAAGAACAACACTCAATAGTAAAAACCCATGTCCCACTGAGACTTCTTCAGTTACATTGAGAAGGAAACACAGCAGCCTGCCAGAAAGCATTTCTCTCCTAAAGTGCAGGCACAAGTCCCATGACCAGGGGCAGCTGGGAAATTCACAAAATGTCTAACCCCATGTCAGATTTCAAAATTGAATATTAAAAAAAATCTGTTTGCTCTTTTGAGAAATGGATTTCAGTGCAGAATTCTGCTGGAGTAGCACTATTAACTGATGTGTTTTGAAAAAACATGTTTTCCGATGACAGGATCCCTTTAAGGATTGCATTACAATCATGTGTAAAAGCTCAGCCTTTTTTTTGCAACTTTTTAGTTGTTGCTCTTTTTTAATTTCTTGCTCTCATTTCCATGTATAATTTCCCAATATAGCTATTCACAGCTGGAGTAGCAAGGGGAGAAATCCAAAAATGTACAATTGAAGACATGTACCACCAGGCCAACAGACAATAGTACCAGTTTAATATGAATTTTATTTGTACATAAAAGTTAAGCTTCCATGATGAGTTTTGTGTCACACACTTATTCATAAGCATTTAAAAAAAGCAAAATACAGGTATGGGATCTGTTATCTGGAAACTCATTACTCAGAAAGCTCCAGTTTACCGGATGTCCATTTTGATCAGATAATTACAATAATCAAATTGTTTTCCTTTGTAATAGTTAAACAGTACCTTGTACTTCATCCTAACATATAATGAATCCTTTTTTGAGGCAAAACAATCCTAATGCTTAAATTGTTTTTTAGTAGACTTATGGTATGGAGATACAAATTAAGTAAGGACCCCTTATCCAGAAAACCCCAGGTCCCCTGTACTACAGATGATAAAATGGAACAGAAAGTACTTGCACCCATCTCCAACCCAGGCTCACATGATCTGATCACTGTCCTCACTCTCACAATAACACATAGCACCATCCAATTATAGTTCATAAATGTACACAAAATCGATGCAGTTTGAATGATTGCTTAAATAATTTCAAGTTTACTATTTTCATAAAATGCTTTGGAGATTCTGCCACAAGCTAAAAAGCAACCATATCTAGAAGGGAATGTGACATCTAACACCTTCTATTTTAACTATACCACGGCTCTGTGGCAATGTACTGATATTTGGGAAAGAGTGTGGAGAGTTGTTCTGCCAGTCTTCAAGTCCGGCTTATTTAGAGTAACCCACAACTAATAGGAAGTATATAGGAAATATATCCTTTAAGACATGGTTGCCTGGACTTTAATGATGTCTACTTTGAGCAAAGTTAACACATCATGATTTATCAACTTAAGTCTTACTGACATAAAAATGCAATACACAACATTACACTGAGACTGGATTGTATTTAACACCAAATTCCTAAATCATTCCTGTAAAAATCTGAAAGGTAAGGACAAAGAAGGGTTAAATCAGCTACATTAATGGACTGCTATCTACCATCTTAAGATCGGCTGCTAGGTCGGGATCTATCTTTTGGGCACCACTGGTCTAAGAGGCAGCAAACAGATGACCTACAGTTAGGACCAAATGGTAGACTAATGGCAAATGGAGCTGCTGATCCACTTTAATCCACTCCTTTCTATATCAGCACTAACAGGTGCGGAGCCAGCCTTTATGCAGCCATATGGGATAGATTTTGGCAATTCATACTTTTGCATTTCCGCACTGAAATCCATGTTGTCTTTGAGTTGGGAACTTGTTGATCTTGCAAAACGCTATTTGTAAATGAGCCCTAATGTGCCTTCAGTGAACAACCTGCCACAAATAGAAACTAAAGGAGTATTAGTTAATTAAAGAACAGGGAACATCTTATTATTTATAGGTTAGACATAGGGGCATGTTTACTAACATTGGAGATAAATATCTGGAGAGATTTTTGGAGATGTTGCCCATGGCAACCAATCAGCAATTAGATTTAAACAGCCACAGCCAAGTTAGAAAACAAAAGCAAAGATCTGATTGGTTGCTATGGGCAACATCTCCAGAAATCTCTCCAGATATTTATCTCCAATGTTAGTAAACATGCCCCATAATATTGTTAGAAGTATACAGTTATGGTTTGTAACTGTAACAATATCACAACTTTATCACAGGTTTGGATAACTGTGTTAACATTACTTATGTATTGTATATACACATTATTTACACCAAGCCATTGTCATGTATTCTCTTTAGACAATTCTGGGGGCTTTCTAACATGACAATGCTGAACAGCGTTTACTATGAAAAGGTTAACCAGATCAGGGCTAATAATATCTTTTACCCAGTAGTTTGTGATTTAGCAGATTAATTTATTCTTCCTTTGGTGAATAGGAAAAAAAAAAGAGACAAAAGACTCCCATGTTTTTCTCTGGAATTTCTGGCCCTATTGCAACTGCATCGAAGAAGATAATTCAGAGTAACTGAATGTAGCTTCAGATTTTCTAAGCTATAATAAAGCATAATTTGTACTAAAGGCATGTTTAACCACCCAGTCTGCAGGAAAAGACAAAAGAATCACATAAAGCAGCAGAAGACAATATTAAAAAAGCATTTACTCTGTGCTCTTTTCATATATATCTATAGCTATCTATATCTATCTATATCTATATATATATATATATATATATATCATCCAAGGCCCTGTATTACATTTACAGCAATAATTAGGTATTACATATTCAGAAGTCTGTGACCTTCTCTGTTCTGTTCGGTCTAATCAGGAACACTGATCTTTGCCTTTCAGACTCAGGAAGTAGCACACACGTAGCTTATTCATAGCTTTCATTTTCAGCAAAATCCTTCTCTTCACAAGCAAATTAAAAGAAAAAGCATGATTAATCCTTTTAGTTCTTCTAAACAAAACATTTGAACACATTTTGCTACCATCTCTTACATGGGGTGCTGTTTGTCCCAAATACATTCTGTATACAAAACTATACCTAATACACGATTATTGTCTCTCATGGTCTATATATTCTGTGTGCTAGGAATAATTTTGTATACAGAATGGATTTGGGACAAATGGCACCTAGAGTTGCCACCCGGCCGGTATTTTACCGGCCTAGCCAGTAAAACACCTGCCAGGGCCGGTATTACAAATTTACCAGCAATGTAGCTGCCGGTAAATTTGTAATACTCCTAACAAAAGACCTCGGCCGCTCCCAACCCGCTCAAAATTTACCTATTTTTGCTGTCTTCTGGCCAATCGCGCATTCAGGTCCCGCCCTTTACGTCACAACACGCCCCTTTTGCGTCACGACCCACCCACTTTTACGTCATGTCCGGCCCATTTGCTCCCGCCCCCACCACCAGCGGTAAGCATTGTATTAAAAGGTGGCAACCCTAATGGCACCCCATACTCTTGATGTTTACATTGAAATGCACAGGAATGTAGCTTAATTATTTTTATTTGTCACCTATTTTAAGATGAGAACACATAAGTGAGTCAGTTTTTCCTTAGTGACACAAGGGATTACTGAGCAAATCATAAAGGTCCATTATAGCTTGTGTACATAAAAAAAATATATGATCAAGTATTTGAAGGGAACAGATTGAAGAATGTAATGATACCCCCGTGCTTGGGCCAAATGCTTTGGAAAGGTCCCTACTGGCTTTTTGGACTACATTTGAAATTTTGGTGAAAGCAGGAAGGTACTGGTCTGACATATAGACCCATCTGACTTTACTGACCCATTTACTAAATTAGTGGTGATCACTGGACTTGCTTGAACAAGGACCTATTTTGATTCTGTAAGACTTGTCTGTTAAATAATTGTAAGTCCCCTGTTTGTTGTACATGAATGTAAAGCACTGTGTAACTTGCTGGCACTAAATAAATATATTATTAATTATATATTATATAAATGCATGTATTTAGTATTTAACTTATTCACTTATTCAGGTTTGTTTTAATGATTTTTAAACTTATTTTTTACCCCATAACCACTATACTTGATCATGAAATGAATGACAGCAATGTTTGCTGCTAAGTATTTTGTATTTAGAGCCTACTGATTGGTGAGTCCAGAAGGTCTTTAGACAAGAAGCAGCACAGGAGGTTTTAGAACTATGTAAAGAATTATGTTTTTATCATTATATAACAAAGGCTTTTGCATATGACGGACATTAGGCAGAGACTATTTGAATATGCTGCTGCAACAAATTAGGCATTTGACACCTACAGCTACACCCTTTCTACTTTTGAAATTAATTATGGTCTATCTTTATGTAAGTGACTTTTATTTGCCATAAACTAATACATGCCCTGGACAGCCTTAAATTATACATTTTATAAACACAATGCGTATCTTTCATTTCTCTGTCTTCTGTAATGAAAACTCCTGGGAGCAGGATCATTTAATCTTTTTTGTGGGCATTGTTACATTTTTAGTCTGCAAATCATAACTTTATATTGGCATTTAATAATTATTATAATCCTTAGCTGTGCTACGATCATTCTCAGTATGTTCATAAGAATACTGACCATTATCATGAGGTCTAATTTTAAAAGGTAATGGTCAGCCACTGCCTGTTTACCCGCAACAAGCATGGATGTCTGCTTCCGAAACCCAAATGACATTCTGTAGACACGATGGCTAGAACAACAATTTGCATAGCATCTGATCCAAATGTTTGCATGTATTATATAATAATTGAAGGAATATCAGAAGAAGCCAGGGCAGCAGAACATCTCGTACTGTGTGAAGAGCTGCAGTAAGATTGGAAGGATTGAGATAAGTGAAAGTTAATTGCATTTCCAGATGACAAACCTCTCCCTTCTGAACTGAATGACTCTTTATAAAAGCTATCAGTGATAAACTGTAAATCTCACCAATGATTGCAAATAAAGGTCAGGTTTAGATTCTCTGTGCTTCAAGAATTTTGCTTTTAACATGGTCCGGCAACCTAATTCACAAGCTTCTACAAAAAAAAACTAGTTTTAAACTCACACAACAACTCATTACTCACACAAAAGTAATGGAAATAAATATATGCTTAAGTAGCATTTTCACACAAAACATATTCACATTGTGACAGGGTGTTTTGCATTGAAAATAATGCATTTTAACTACATGATATGTGTTGCAGAGGGATACCAAGCACAGGTAGGGTTAATATTCCCTCTCAGCCAAGTAATTAGGTGGCAGCTGAGAGAGGAGCTACCTAAGAAAGGTAAAAGGGCTGCGTTATCACAGCTTATAGCTCTCTGGACACCTCCTATAGTGGAGGGAAGTGGGTGCTGCTGGGAGAGACTGTGCCTGGCAGAAGGAGTCTGCCAGCAAGAGTGTTGCAGAGGCTGGCGAGCCTGAATGCCTGGAGGGGAGAAGGGACTGGCAGAAGCTAGTGAGCCTGAGCCCCAGGAGGGGAAGCCAACAGAGTGATAAGCCCAAATACTCTGAAGTTCCAGAGGGTGAGAGTTTCCCTGAATGGTGAGAGCCCCAAGAGTCCCCTTGTCATTGCATATGTGTATAGCTTTAACAAGTGTTTCTGCTGAACTCACATGAAGATGTTGTTTTAAAATACTGTTAAAGTTGCAAAATCCGAACAAAATCCTATTATTTCACATAGGGTTTTAATGACAAAATGTTGATTTTGTTTGATTTTTTTCCTTTTGCAAAAAAAAGTTCACTATCTGGGAAATATGATTTTGTTTGAAGTCTGTACTGAGGAACAATTTTCATCAATATTTCTGCTGAAATTGACAAGTGTTTATGAATAAGGAAAAATGAGAAAAAAAGGTATGTATTGTTGAAAAGGATTTATAAATGGAAAAACAAACAGGTAAAATGGAAAGGTACTGGAGATAAAAAAATTCAAATGATAGGGCTCATACACAATGCTCCAACCAGTGTGCAAAATAAAGACATAATCAATCAAGCTTTTTTGCACTTTGCCCACTGCTTGGGCTGTTGTGCAAATATAGTCTCTGGCCGTTATGCTACATTTTGAAACTCTTTAGATTGAGTGCAGTCTGCATTACCACTGCATTGCCCCTCACTCAGGGCAAAGGGCAGAGGAGGGGAGACATATAGGCGTCCTCCCCTCCCTCCAACTACCCACCAAAAGCAGGTGGTAAGGACGAGGCTAGCTGCACGTTTTGACACGTCGCTCTTCATTGAGTGCCACATTTTTCACCCAGTGCTTAGTGCAGAGAGCATTGTATATGTATTATCTAATAATTGAAGGGAGGGTACCAGTTCTCTGTAGATGAGCACTAAGGGGCTCTGATTCCTTGAATTGAAAATTATATAATTGAAGAAATTTGAGAATCTGACCAGATTTCACCAATTCTATAGTTTTGCAGTCATATACAGCCTTTAATGTATGTCAAATATAAGAACTTCAAATAGCATATTTAGAGAAAAAAGTGCAAATATGGCACAGTTACATTGTTTGAGTTTCGAATAAAGTTTGCAATGTTTAGTAAATTGTGCACAATTGTGCCAGCATTACAGGTAGGCATATACCTTTACACACAATTGGCAGAAGGAGATCTGTACTTTACCTCTACTCGATTACAGAAATATAGCATAAAGTTCTTTGGGTCTCTGTGCCTTGCGCATAGTACTGGAAGTTGTTGATAAATTATGTGTATGCCATTTTTGTTCCTTGTGTTTTCACCTGCAAAAGTGAATCTTTCACTTATCATCAAGAAAATACACCAGACATTGGGGATTATTTACAAAAATAGTTTACATTGTAAAATCCAGTTTCAAATCTGCTAAAAAAGTACCATTTTATTCCTTTGGTTAGGTGCAAGTGGTATCTCTTTCAATTTACACATTGCATGTCATCTCTTTTAACTTGCATCAATCTCTCAACTTGTATTTTACCCTGGTTTTTCTATACTGACAATTTAATTTACTTAATAAGTTAGTCAATACAAATAACACCAATCTTTAACAATTCTACAATCTATGTAGCAACCCACAGAGAACATAAACTGTTAATTCTTAATGAAGGTTTATTATATTGTAAATCCAATGGATTTTTGAATTTTATGACTCAAATGATGGATTGATTGTCAGATTAGAAGGTCTCCTGGGATGACTTCATTGCATGGGTCTTCCACATTGCCCCTTGGGTCATCTGTAATAAATTATTATTATTATTTTAACATTTAACAATGGAATCTTCCAGGTGATATTGATGACCTTGGTATTGTACATTCATAACATGATTTTGGTTTCATGGTTGTAAAAGTGCATGCATTTTATTTCATAGACTTTATAAAAGAGAACCCAATCATTTTTTTTACATTGTTATAGTAGAGTTATAGGAGAGTCATGTAATCAAGGACACAAAGTTTGCCTGGTAACCTATCAACCATTTAGCAGGTGTCATTCCCTGGTCTCCTTTTTTAAAGTAAACATCTAACTGGTGTGTTGCAGCACCTGGGTAATTGGGTGCCTTTGATTACATATAAAATGTAGAAAAGAACCAGCAGCACACTGTGTTCAAGTTGCGAAAAGTGTACCAAAATTTATTAAGCCCACATCATACAAATAGGCAACATTTCGGGCCTACCAGATTACATATAAGGTATAGAATTATTAGAGTTATTATTATTAGAGTTTTAGTTTTGTTCACTTCCCATGAAAAGCAGCTCTTCTCGTTAAACTGCAGTTGTTTTATAAATCCCAATTTTTTTCAGTCATGTTCACTTGGTAATATGGTGATAACCATTCTAAAACTCCTTGACTAAATAAAAAGACGGTTCAGTGTGTAGCCTAGGGTAGTACCGTTTGTGCAGAAAAATTAGTAGACAGAACTAAAAGCAGGCAGGTCATGGGAGGGCAGGTGGTTAAGTATCTCTGGCAAGCAACACACCAGACTTCAAGGCAGAAAGAATATTTAATGTTAGAGGTCAGATTACAAGACTCTGCATTTCAGGAGAAGAAAAGGCCAGAGTTCAGAACAAATGAGCCTCCATCTTAGTTATTTAAGGGCAAATGTCAGACAGGGTGTGTCATTGTGTACTTGAAAAAAGGTTGATATGATGGGCACCAAAAGCTCTTTACCCAATATATAAAAAAAGGATTTTGTTATGGCCAACTACCAAAACAAGTTGGCAATGAAAAGAGTCATGCAAGGAAAAATAATCCTAGAAATCAGTCCACTGTAGCATTGCCTTCCAAGCCTGATTGTTGTACCTGTAACTTTCTCCTTATCGCACACTTGGAATAAGATGGCTTAGTAAAAAGCATAGAATACACAAATTGAAAAATGGAGATCAAATACCTTATGAACCAAAGCGCCAGCACCTATGCCAAATATACTGCTGTTTAAACTCCCTGGTGCCCCTCTCTGCTCATCAGCTGTTTTAGCTGGTCCTTACTTTGTTTCCCAGTGTTGCTATAGACTACTGTCTCTTCCTCATATGAAGTGCACAGATTATAGATGGAGCCATTTTAATTGATACACACTGATTCCCATTCATTTAAAGGAGAACTAAACCCCCAACTAATGAACTCCTTCCCTCTATAGTCCCCCTCCCTGTTCCCCCCCACCCCGCACAGGTGTTAATACCTGTAAATGGCCCTTAGTCTTCGGGAATCTTCGGCAATTTCCGTGCTACAACAGCGCATGCCCCAATATGCCGCTTGCTTACTGAAGATTCCCGAAGCAGTGCAGATGGCCCCCATGAGCTCCGCTGCGCTGACTATGCATCGAGGGGTAATTAAATACTTAGAGGCTTTTACATGTATTAACACCTGTGTGTGGGGGAACAGGGAGGGGGACTATGGAGGGTAGGGGTTTAGTTCTCTTTTAACTGGTAATGGGTTGTGTCTGTGTGTGCCAGATACTTTACTTGAGACTGCTCAATCTCTATCTAAATGGTTCACTCTCTAGGCATAATGCATCTTAGGAAAAGGCACATGTTTCTCTGAAGGCATCAAATAATTGAAGAAAATGCCACCATTTCTGAAATTATTGATTATTTAAAGTAAGATTGTACTATTTTCTGTAAATATGTTTTGTCTCCATATACACTCCATATATAAAAGGTACATAAAATGCAAAATCTATTTCATATGTTTGAGCATGACATCTATCTTTGTAAGAAAATGAATGAAAAAGCCTAGGGCAAAATAAGCATTGCACTTTCTTATTTAAACTATATCCTAAAAGTAATGGCTTTACATCCTTCAAGTTAGTCATGATATAGAGAAAAAGAGAGGGGAAATGAAAAAGGAGATGATCAAATCTTTTAAATATTCATATACTAAAAGCAGACAAGAACCGGTTCTGGTGCAATTTAAGCAGACACAGATTGTACAACTAGCAACAAGCTTCCAAAAATGCAACAATTAAAACTAAAAATCAAGATAGATGTGCTCTTTTCCACTGAGCATCCATTTATCTTTATATGTAGAACTTAGTGACACCGCAAGATGGATTGGTATTTTAATTTATTACTCTTGAGACGAAGGAAGCAGGACTTAGGACATCGGCTATGCTAAACAGTAATGAAATTGACAAAATAGGTTGGGAGATAAAAAAAAAAAATAAGAGAGAAAAGATATTTGTTTAAAAATTATTCTTCAATTTGTAAAATTTTTACTGTTATTCTTTAAAATAATATTAACAAATTAATAATCTCTGGTGTTAATCACCAATAGCATATGAAGTTTATGTAACATTTTTGTGAAAAATATAAATAAATCCTCACTAATGCTAGCCTGAAGACACCTATACTATTAGATGTGTATGGATTTAATCCTTCCTTGTTTTGTGGCGTTTTCTCCTATCTCCTCCCTAGTTAAATGCAAGGAGGAATTGCTCATCCTTGGGCATGATATGGTAGAGGCTGGGAGATAAACCAGGGGTGTCATGTGAGTTCCCTTGTCTATAAAGGGGAGACGATCCCTAGTGTATATTTTCTACCTCCCAAACCTAAACCTACCTACCTGTTGGGTA
Organism: Xenopus petersii; assembly: GCA_038501925.1. Taxonomy (NCBI): domain Eukaryota; kingdom Metazoa; phylum Chordata; class Amphibia; order Anura; family Pipidae; genus Xenopus; species Xenopus petersii. Next base: position 43,852,209 of record CM076679.1, read on the forward strand.
GAGCTACCTCCTGTAAAAGCTTGTGCTGGGAGTTTGTGATTGTATTAGAAGCCAGTACCCTAGGCATAACCCACCAGCATGATAGGTTCAGGTATGTCTTCATGGGAATTAATTATGTTGATTTAGGTGAAAAATTAATTCCTCATTTTATCCTTTTATGTGGAAAAAAAAACCCTGCAATCTGGCTATAGCGTGGTTTCATAACCTTTCCCTCTCGGGACCCAAATTAAGTCTGAGTCAGTTTGTTGACCCAAGAATGGGTTTAGAATGAATAATTAATCTCATCTTGGTTTCTATTGTCAATTTTAGGATGACATTTCATATTTAAATAGCTTGGGTCCCATGTATGGCTACTGATTTATAGGTTAAGAATCCCTGGTTTATGGTGTTTTTTTTTTTTTTTTTTTTTTTTTTCTTGATTGTATCAAATTTTAGATTCGATGTTGGTTAGAAAGAGTAAAGAAGACTGCTAGCAGGCAATGAGTCACATTTCTTTGTGATAATGATTCCAGACTATTAATGTATCATCTATTGCTCATTCTGACGCAAAATGATAAGCCAATCTATCCGTTTTGCAGTAAAATGTGCAAAATAATAAAAATTTGCGAAACACATACGTCTATGGGCAACATTTTTGTAGCAAAATACATAAGAGTCTATGGGCAACTTTTTTTGTCCACTGTGATTTTTTTTTTTTTTGTCTACTGTGCTACATTTTTGTCACATGCAAAACTTACCGGGTGGCAAATTTTTGATGCTGTGCCATAAAACGTTTCACCTGCGTTGAAACTCAGAATTACCCTGCAAAACCATGTACAGTATGGGGAAAAGATTTTCTTATCACTACTGGCACATTCTGCACGGCTGGATGCTTGTGCTCTGCAATTCTCTGGTTGCTGTCATAGAATTTTCTTTATACAATCATTGTGACCTTATGCATCATTTAAATATTATCAAAAAAGCCTCAGGAATAATTAGCCAACAGAATTATTGCAAAAAACTAGACAAAAAGATTTGAATGTTTTAAAAATATTTTTTGCACAAATATTCAATACACCTCATTTTTATATGCTAAAAATGTTTCAATGCTATTAATTAGCAACAGTCAGATATTAAATTATATCAAAGGAGTATATTGTTGCTCTTTAGTAAAAAAAAAAGGGTAGTATTCTGACTGCTTCCAGATGTTTTACTATCTTATACAGCCAACAAGAGTGGTTGCATGTGAGATGTCTGTTTTTCAAATAATTATTGCTTGCTTAAATGTGCCTGTGAAATTTTGTTCTTAAATTTTCATAGAATAAAAGTGTACACATTGGGTTGGATAGCAGATCATATGGAAGCCTATCTATGCAGTCTTCCAGAATAGATGGGATAGCATTCTCTCTTGCTTGCATCCAAGCATTTTCCCCCATTGGTCACTTTGGTGGGGAACTGTGGGCGCTGTAAATATTCTCCAGAAACACTTATTTCATCCTGAATTACACTAACAATTCTTGTTGTGCTGCTCCATTTAGACACAATATATAATCATTTCACTCATGTACCCAAAGAAGAGCAGAAGGAATACAAAGGAAATGTCTCAAAAGGTAGGATTGGGGTAAAGTCAATATTATATTATATATTATCAAGATACATATACTGTATATACTAACAAAAAAGTTAACTGTGTTACTCCATATATACATATCAGTCAGCCATTGTAAATGCTTCTTGCAACATTCATCATATCCTTCCTGAAATCTGCCTGCATGTCTTTTAAAATGATCGTGCTTGCTTTTCTAACAGATCTGCAGTTTTCTGATAGCGCCCTGTTTTGCACCAATCCTATTTATTTCATTCAATACTTAAAAGGGCAAATTGCCTACTTCAAATACAGTGACAATAAAAAATCACTCCCTATTGGCTAGTGGTTGGATCCAGAATCAACCAAACAAAATTGAAACCAAATGAAGGGGACAGGGACCTCCATCCTCTTGTCTCCTTGACACTAAGGGGCCAAGTTACTAAATACTAAAGTTTTCCTTTTCACAAATCGTATTTTTTCACAATTATTTTAAAATTTGTCGTTTTTTTTATTCCTCTAAAACGCAGAGATTTATTAAGTGGAAAAACCATGACAAATGAGTCCAAAAGTAGTTGAGGTCCTATAGAAGTCAATTGAAGCTGCGCTGATCCTATTTGACCATTTTGTAACCATTAGAGGTTTTATAATTTTTCAATTATTGGAAAAACATTTTAGAGGTATTCTTATTTTTTTAAGCGCATTGTTCGAGTTTTTATCTGTTCAGAATTTTTGGAATCTGATCTTTTGATAACCTTCATGGCATTTGTGATTTTAGAGAAATAGTGTTTAATTGTGGTTTCAAAAAGCTCTAAAACCACTAAAATTCAACCTTTATAATAAATGAGCCTCCATGCTTACAATCTTTATTTTACTTTGTAGTTGTTTTTATAATTGTAATAAACCCTGTTGTCCTATTAATTTATTGTTCTGCTGTACAATGTGGCATGCTCAAGTATATAATAATATACATACAAACTATAATCTATATAGGTACCATTCATATATTTATCTGAAACCATTAGTCTTCTCTTGAAAATAAGATATGACCAAGGTCCATTTCCATTAAAAATAACTCAGCAAACAAAATGAGTAATGGTGAAGCCCCTCTTGCTTGCATTTATTGCCCTTGGCTCATGGAAGACTGGCCCTACACATTTTTAACATAACTCTATTGAATCAATTAAATTGGATATATTTACAGATGCAGCCACTTTGGTTTGTCTGTTTGACACAGAATAACTAAACACAGATATCCCATTTATCTCATTTAACACAGAAAACTGCGTCACAACATCCCATCTAATTAAAGCATTCACCATTGTGAACAATGGAGCTTTGGTATGCTAATGAAAAGGTTAAATGCATTAAATGAGTTAAGATGACTTAAGATAACACAGTTTCTTCAATTACCCCTGAGTCATGACGCATTTAACTCACAAATCCAAGTGGCTTCATCTGTAAACCCAGTGGGCTGCCAAGTCATCTTTGAAAGAACAATGAGTGGCACAGAGTATACTGTTTACACTTATATCAGTATAAGATCCAATGACCAAACAAACAGATCACTGGCTAGACTGACTATACACCATGGTAACCAAACTTTGCAAAACTGTATCTGCCAAAATAATCTCACCCTGCTGGACATTCAATAGAGATTCAAACTATGTAATCCCACTCTGAGAATTTTAACCACAACTTGCATTTGATTTGCAAACATTGCACAAATCAGAAGGCAGCCACAATGATACTGGAAATGTAAAGTGTAATAATCGTATCAAGTAAACCGCATTGCAATTACCCATAAAGTCAACTAAATCTTTGGACATTTTTAAAGAAATAAGAACTGCATCCATGTTCTTTTTGTATTTAAAATGTAGGCTCTATGTGGAGGCTGAAAACTGTAAAATGCCTCAAATTCTAGTACAGATCATTATCAGTAATGATGCAATGGTGGATTTGAAAAGCAGTGTGTAAAAAGTGAAAACAGGAAACTTTTGTTCTGAAGACCACAGCTCTCTGAAGTGGCTATTGGAGATAATAGAATATGACACAAAGCTTGCCCCTTAACCACTCAGCCCAGTTACCCTGCGTACTAAGCCGAAACAGATGTTCTTACTTCCCTGTACTTTGCTGGCGATGACGGTAACATTGAACAGGTCAAAAAGCAGAGACTCAGGATGTAAGCTTTTCACACTCTCTACATTATCTAACAGGGATGTCTCCTAAAGACAAGCACTCTATTCAGGATTTTATCTGAGCATTTCCAGAGCCACATTTTTAATTTTAGTTTTCAATTAATAAGACATTGATTTTATTTTAAGACTTGTATTTGCCCTTCTTACAACAATGCAGCAAAACATGTAAATACATGACGTTCGTTGTATTCCGTTTCACAATGCAAATGCTGATTTTTGTTTTATTCGGGTTTCAAAAATAAACAGAAACAATATTAGATATATTCTAAGGGGCACAACCAGGTTCTAAGGGGCACAAACCAGGTTTACTGATGACAGATTTAGCCAATGTGTTTTTCTTCTATTAAGCCTCGCTAGTCCTTCAAAAAACATATATTATAAAGAAGAGCTCTGAAAATTGATAGCCAGTTTCGAATGTTATTTATCATTTGCAGAAGAGAAACTGGCATGCGCCTTTTGAAAGAGGATACGGCTTACTGTACCTTTAACCTTGACTCTGAACACATTCTTAATTTGGCATGCAAGCAGAGGTTAAAAAATGGATGACCTCTTGCTGAAGGTTGGGGGTGGGCTGTGACTGGATTTATTTATGAGGAGGCTGAGAAATTCTGACATAAAATGCTGGCCCCATTATTCATGTGCTACATGACAGAAGATTGGTCTTTGTAATGCATCAGCACACCAGACACACATTTTTTTTTTTTAAATTGTACTGACATCTTTGTGGCCTTTGGGTCATCCTTTCTTTCCCCAAAAAAAAGATGCCCAAATAAATGATTTCAGTGTACATGATGATACATTATATTTATTTTTCATTTGCTAAGCATAAAACAGATACATATTAATATCTCTCTCTCTCTTACAATAAAGACTGCTGCCCAGTTAAATAATTTCATTTAAATGTTCAGTTGAAATCGGGACAAAATGTAAGGTCAGTTTTTTTATTTGTTTAAAAGCTCTGGCTTAATTGTATCCCAAGTGATGGTCTGTTTCCTCCAGACATAACTCTGGGTGGAATTGCAGTTGGTTGCATTAACAGTAATGGTGTAACAGGACCAAGTGATTGCAAACCTCTTTGGTCCTTGAAATCAAAATTTTTAAAAGTTATGTATGTTTCATGCCACCATCAGCTAATTTTTAAGTGGCTGTCACTGGTTTAACATGGTAAGCAGAGTTTAGATTAAATATTCATTTTTTTGTGTGGCTTTTTACTAGAGGTAATGAGCTGTTTCTCTAGCCTTTTACAAATATATTTACCCTGCTCTTCTAACGGAAGCTTTGAGCTTCTACAACTAAGGTGCTTTGGGCATGAGGCACTTCACCAGGAGCCGAAAAAAGTTGACCATGGTAAATGAAAGAGGGGAAACTGGATTTTTTTCACTAATGAATCCTCTAAGAGCAGATGGGAAAGCGCAGAATGAGTTACACTGCAGGGTGGCAAAAAGCCTAGAAACATCCCAGATTAGAACTGCTCTAAACAAATATGATTTAGTTACTTTGTGGCCCATCTGCCTTGGATTTTGGAACAGGTATATATATATATATATATATATATATATATATATATATATATATACACATAGAGAGAGCAAACAAAAGAGAGTGTAAGGAGGGTGCTAGCACAGTATAACTACATAGGAAGATTCATGATATATATTTTCACTGGAAATACAGTTAGCATTAACATATGCATAGTGCATCCCCAATACCAGTGTACACAAACATACTGAAAAATATTTTCTACTTGGTTTAATGAAGGGAAAAAAAACATGCATCAAAATGGAGTTAGAGAATTGTCAATATATTTCCACCTCATCTACCTGATATGTACCTGTGTTCTCATTAAAGTTTGCCAGCAAATATTTATTACATTTATATTACTATTTATGCAAAGTTGGGGAATTCAGAAATGAATATGATTCCTTCTCTTGTTTGGACTTTTGAGTGATTCACTTTTGCTTCTGGCAGTGGTGTGTCCCATAATATAGTGGTTGCATTGTGGAGCACAGAACAAAGCTTTGTAAACATGCCTTAAGACCCCCGAACACGGGCCGATAAAAGCTGATTTGGCTTATTGGCCCGTGTGTGGGACCCTTCGACAGGCTTCCCAGATTGATATCTGGCCGAAAGTCGATCAGGCAGGGTAAAAAATCCCGTTGGATCCACCAGTATACTCTCCACTCTGATCCGATCATGAGCCCTAGGGCCCACGATTGGATCATCCCCACTCAACTCCTTGTGGGCATATTGGGGAGAGATCCGCCCATTTGGCGACATCACCAAACAAGTGGATCTCCCTGTATATGGCCACCTTTATTTTCCTAAAAGATAAAATAATGGGTTGGGATAAATATTTTTAACTAAATATTGAGGGTCATTTTTCAATCAGCTCAACACTGAATGGCCCCTACGGAGTTTAAACACATTGCTGCGATTCATTAAAACAATTTCCATTTACTGATGTCAAGGAGCCTGGCAGTCATTATGACCAAATTAAATGTTTACATAAATGTACAATAGTCTGATAGCATCTTATTTGAAATTGCTCATGGTAATATCTGGGCAACCGAGTCATTTTGAGCAAGTTGTGAATGCAGGTTTGCAAGCAACAATCTGCATGAAGATAAATAATACCTTTTTCTTCAAGTTCTCGCTTACAAACCTATATTTGCAATTTGCTCTAAATTAGTAGATTGTGTGCGGCCAATTTAATTTGTTTAAAGGCTTGTAGATCCATAATCCACACATCGCGTAAAAGTCACTGTATGAGCTGAACATCACAGGTAATTTCAGCAAAGCCTCAAAAGACCCAATTAAAGTGCATATTGTTAACACCAGTGCTATTTTAGATTTTCTCTGTGGATGCAGATAAGGCAGGTGTGCTAGGAAAAAATAGTAGAATGCAATCAACCAGTTACGCAATGATAAAGATTTATTAACTGTTTAACAGCCTGGTAGCCACCTATGCATCTATTTATTTATAGTTTATAATTTTGAAATTGCCTACATATTAAATTGGCTTCTACAAGATATGAGCTTGTAAATCAGGTGAGTAGGACTGCAAAAATGAGAAATGGTTTTGACCAAAGACCTTTGCACACTGGACTTTTCAGGGCACCATCTTGTTTAGAAAAAGGTACCTTAATGTTGTTGAAAATCACTTGAAAAAATTTTAGATTCTTCATATGCTTTTCATAATTATTAACATATGGTATGGTATGGTATGGTGGTATGTGAGACACAAAGTTTTGGTAGATAGAAATCACTCCAAATCAATATACATAATTACAGGTTAGACCAGATGAAGGTGGAATTTTCAGTATATATTTTGTTTTTCCATAATTAAAAATTAGCAAAACTGATGGAAAATTGTGAAAATTCCTGAGTTATGGGATCCATTATCCAGAAACTTCTTATCCATAAAGCTCAAATGGATGGTCATCTCTTACACACTCCATTTTAATAAAGTAAAAAATAGTAAAACTTAAAAACTATATATTTTTTTAACTTCAATAATTTTTGCTTTTTTTTTGTTATAATAAAACAGAACCTTGTACTTGACCCCAACTATGATATAATTAATCCATATTATTGGAAAAAACATCCTATTGGGCTAATGTTTCATTGATTTTTAGTGGACTTAAGGTATGGAGATCCACATTACGGAAAAATCCCTTATCCAGAAAACCCCAAGTCCTAAAGGTTCTATATAAAAGGTCCCATAACTGTATCTATATTGAATAACTACATGAGAATATTGGCAAGTCCCTGATGTTGCAAGGAATAACATTAAATACAATTGGAGCACATTTACTTAGCTCAAGTGAAGGAATAGAATAAAAAATACTTTGAATTTCAAAGTATTTTTTTGGCTACTTCGACCATCGAATTGGCTACTTTGACCTTCCACTACGACTTCGATAGTCGAAGTACTGTGTCTTTAAAAAAAACTTTGACCACTTACTTCGCCATAAAAAACCTACCGAGCATCAATGTTAGCCTATGGGGAAGGTCCCCATAAGGTCCCCAAAATTGTTCGATCGATCGATCGATTTTTCCTTCGATCGTACGACGAAGGAAATGCAGTAAATCCTTCAACTTCGATATTCGAAGGATTTTACTTAGACGGTCGAATATCAAGGGTTAACTGACCCTCGATATTCGACCCTAAGTAAATGTGCCCCAATTGTGTTACTCTATACAGGAACAGGACCTGGGGTTTTCCAGATAATGGGTTTTTCAGTAATTTGGATCTTCATACCTTAAGTCTACTAGATAATCATTTAAACATTCAATAAACCCAGTAGGCTAATTTTGCTTCCAATAAGTATTAATTATATCTTAGTTGGGATCAAGTACAAGGTACTGTTTTATTATTACAGATAAAATGGAAATTATTTTTTAAAAAAAATCAATTATTTGGCTAAAATCGAGTCTATGTGAGGTTGCCTTCCCGTTATTCAGAGCTCTCGGTATAAAGAGTTTTCGTTTCCTACAATAATACAAAAATATTTAATCAAATCAATTATTACCAAGTGAAATGATAATTTCAGCACTGCCTCTGCATAGATTATTTAGTATCTGATTCAGGTGCTCAAACACTGCAGCACATTTATTGTTTACTTGCACGTAGGCAGTAAATTATAACTTATCCGAAATCATGGCATAATTAGGACTTAGTGGGATGTTATAATGGCATATAAGAGATTAGAAGAGTTTGGATATGGTAAAATGGCTTAGATCATGTTCCTATTCACAGTCACAGTAGTCCTAACAAGGAACTAATATGCTTTGTATTTCCAGTCATTCAATAGTTTAAATAAACAATATGCCACTTAGAGGCTGTCATTAAAACTAAAATGCATCATAAATATTCAAAAACAGTTGAAGAAATGAGATACATGTGTCAAACAGATGAAAGGTATACGTTACATTATGCTGCCTAATGCATGCCAATAAAGTTCATCTGACACCCACAATTGGGAATTGCATTGTCAGGCAGGTATGGAAAAATAAGAATAAACATATAAAAATAGTGGAAGCGGTTTTACCTTTCTTGTGCTTGCTATTCTATGGTAGCAGGACACAGACAGCTTCAGAAATGATCCTCCTGTGTTTGAAATTACAGCTCTTGGACAGATATGCTTTCAAATATTAAGTTTTCCACCAAAGCCTTTTGAGAATTAAATATTTTTGCACAGGTATGGGACCTGTTATCCAGAATGCTCGGGACCTGGTGTTTTCTGGATGAGGGATCTTTCCATAATTTGGATTGCCATGCCTTTATTCTACTAAAAGATTATTTAAACATAAATCAAACCCAATGGAACTGTTTTGCCTCCTATAAGGATTACTTTTATCTTAGTTGGAATCAGGTACAACGTACTGTTTTATTATCACAGAGGAAAAAAATATTTTTAAAAAAATCTGAATTATTTGATTAAAATGGAGTCTATGGGAGACGGCCTTCCCGTAATTTGGAGCTTTCTGGATAACAGGTTTCCAGATAATGGATCCCATGCCTGTACTATCTAAAAAATTTTTAGTATGTTCTAATATTTTGCTACATTTAAGAGCTTATTAGGAATCAGGAAACCACGATTCTCAACAATTATGATCAGGTTGCATCAAGCATGGAAAAGCCTTTGGGGTTTGAGTTGATCCTCCACTAAGGTAGAAATTCACATCACTAAAACATTTATTTTGGCGATCAGTATATTTTTTTATGTGTATGCTGTCTACATAGCTGTTTTCCAGACCCAGAAGGTCTACTTCACTACTACTACTTGACATGATGTCATTTCCACTGTAGCCCCTTTCGGCAACTTTTTCAAATATGGATTTCAGATTATTGAAGCTAAAAAGAAATAATATTTTTACCTATAGTGTCTAGGTTATCACAAATATAATGGACCAAATGCACCTAGAATTGACATTTTAATGCATAATTCGGCTGTCGATTCCAGAACATCATTACAAGGAAGAGATGAATTAAATATAGTATTTGTGTTTGGGGTTATTTCCTGTGATTAAAGTGAAATAATGAGGTTGAAGATTTATCTATAAATGGAATTTCTGAATTGTAGAACAATTATAAAATACACACTAATGGGGTTTTGCAATAAAATACACCGAGGGGCACATTTACTATGGGTTGAAAGTAAAATCCATCAACTTCGAATATCGAAGTTGAAGGATTTACAGCATTTCGTTTGATCGAACGATTAAATCCTTCGATCGAATGATTCAAAGGATTTTAATCCATCGATCGAACAATTTTCCTTCGATCAGAAATTACAGCTAACATTGCTGCTCGGTAGGTTTTAGGTGGCAAAGTAGCTAGTTGAAGGTTTTTTTTTTAAAGAGACAGTACTTCGACTATCAAATGGTCGAATAGTCGAACGATTTTTAGTTGGAATCGTCTGATTCAAAGGTCGAAGTAGCCAATTCGATGGTTGAAGTAGCCAAAAAAATACTTAGAAATTCAAAGTATTTTTCATTCTAATCCTTCACTCGAGCTAAGTAAATGTGCCCCCAAATGTGTCATTAATTATGAGAGTTCTGTGTATATACTGTATAATAATGCAGTGGACCTCAAAACATACCAACATTCTGTTTTACATGAGTGATGCCAATAAGTCACTAAACAATGAGACATTAATGGTGGAATGCAATAAAAGAAAAAAAAATATTCTCAATGTAAAAAGGTATGCCTTTTGAAGAATCCATTTTCCTGCACAAATTTAAAATAGCTTTTGCGAACCTGGAAAATATTTAGCAACCTCTTCCGACAGTGGAAGAGTGTGTGTGAATTTTATCTGCCAGTCTGCAGAGAATGTAATAAAACTTCTTACTGAAAAAGTTATGTTTGCTCCAAAAGATTATGACACCTTCAAGCATTTCTTAAAAGTGAGCAAAGTGCAATTAAAATTTGCAATGCAGTAACAGTTTATTAATTTCTAGATTCTTATTTATACTTATTCTCATTAATTTGCTATTAATGTCATCAAGGGTGTTATGTTAGCTACTTGTCCAGTAACCCCATAGCAACCAGTCAGCAGGTAGCATTTATTGGTCAGCTGCTTAAATACAAAACATTTGGTTGGTTGCTATGGGTTACTAGATGAGGACAAAATTAAGGGCCGAACTCCACAGTGTGATCAATACCAATTCATTACCAGGTGAGGACATGCATGTGACATGTCGGAAGTGCAGAATATAAAGGGACTGATTGAGAAAGCGCAGGTACAAACTACTTGTATCTGACTGTTGGATGTGAACATCACACACAGCATCTTCATCCGACCGTTTTGTACCTGCAGGTCTGTACCTGCGATTTCTCGATCAGTTCCATTATATTCTACACTTCGAAAGGTTGTATGCGTGTGATCGATTGGCGACAAATCGGTCCTGATTGCACCATGGAGTTCAGCCCTACAAATTTTTAGTACACTATCTCATAGCAACCATTCAGCAAGTAGCATTTACTGGTTACCTGTTTAGAAATATCGTATCTATTGCTATGGGTTACTGCACTCAGGCAAACTCAGAGGCCTGTTTACTAACATTCAATGTTCTATTATTTTCTCTACATTTTAGAATTTTTTTCGAGAAAATTTAATGATAAATGGGTGGGGGATCTGTACAGATTTGGTTGGAATGGCTTTCCAAGAGATAAATTTGGATTTTGATATAAACCACCTAAGTGTAAGAACCACGAAAAACTCTTAATACAAAACTGCACCAACTAAAAGCTAATGAGGTCATATAGAATAAATTCTGGCTTTTAGAGATTTTCTGATTTTTTTTTTTTTCACTAGTAATTGTTAGAAAATCTTGAAGCTTTAGAGGTATTCGTATAGTTTTTCACATCGTTTGGTGTTTTTTTGATTCATGCTATTTAAATTTGGATTTTTTAATGAATACCATGGCATTTTGGGCTTAAAAGAAGTGGGGACCTATTAATCAACAGTCTCATTTTAGTGGTTTTAGAGCTTGTTGAAACCACAACTTAACTCTAAACTTTCTCTAAAATCAAGAATGCCATATAATTTATTAAAAGATCCGAATTTAAAAAGCATGAACGAAAAAAGTGCTGAACGATCCAAAAAAAACAGAACACCTCTAAAAAACTGAGATTTTCTGACAATTCCCAGTGGAAAAACATTAGAAAATACCTAAAAATTGTCCAATAGGATCAGCAAAACTCCCTTCGAATTCTATAGGACCTCAACAACTTTTACCAGGTGAATTTTTGTATTAGAGTTTTTTTCGTGGGGTTTACACTCAATAAATGTTGAGTTTTTAAGAAATACAGGTATTGGATAGGTTATCTGCAAACCAGATCTGCAGATTTTTCTGAATTACGGGAAGGTTGTCTCACATGGGGGTATATTTATCAAAGAGTGAAGTTAATAGTAAAGTTCCGCCACTAGAGTGAAATTCCGCCCCTATCCATTCATTTCTATGGGATTTTTATAGGCGTATTTATCAATGGGTGAACTTTCACTTCACCCATTGATAAATACGCCTTTCAAAATCCCATAGAAATGAATTGAGAGCTGCGGAATTTCACTCTAGTGGCGGAACTTCACTCTTTGATAAATTTACCCCATGGACTCCATTATAATGGATAATCCAAATTTTTAAAAACAGTTTTCTTTTTCTTTGTAATAATGAAACAGCACCTTTCACTGATCCAAGTCATCTTTATTGAAGGCAAAACCAGCCTATTTACAATTTATTTATTGTTTAAATGATTTTCTAATAGACTTAAGGTATGAAGATCCAAATTCAGAAAAGGTCTGTTCTCTGGAAAACCAGAAAGGTCCAGAGCATTTTGAATAACAGGTCCTATACCTGTACAGGAAAACCACAAATTTTCAGAGATTCATGAAAAAAACAAAATTGAATGTCATTAAAAAGACCCCAATGACTGTTGTATTAGGGTACAACTACACGGACAATTTCTCCACGATTGAGGCGGATCCGGCGCTCTGCGACAAAATGCATCAAGTTGGATGCGACAGAAACAAGGTAAGAAATACAGATGTCGGATGGTGTCGCAGAGTTCATCCGACGCAATTGTTGGAATACAGACGTAGCATACATTGTCTGCATCCTAAAGTCGTTTTGCGTCGGACGAATGCTGCGACACCATCCAACGTTGTTGTTGCTTACTTTGTTTTCCGTTGCATCTGACTTGATGCCTACATTTTGTAGCAGATCGTCGGATCTGGCACAATCGCGGATAAATTGTCCGTGTAGTTGTACCCTTACATATTGGGGCTGATGGCATTAAAGCTGAAAAATCAAATAATGTATTGGAACGAAATGATATTTTTAAGGCACAAAAACCTCAGTTTATTCAGCTTTATCTATTTATACATTTTGTAAATTGCAGTATATTATGCTTGTTTATTTTCCTTGTTTTGCCATGAAATATGATCTTGTTAAAGACCACCCCCCCTCCCATCCACATTCTATTCTGCAGGTGCCATATTTTAATATGGGAAAAGTCGAAGGGAGCCCAGCTTAGCTAGTCAATTGTATTTTTGATTTACAGTACAAGACAATAACAATTTGTATATTAGAGGCACTGAAATATAGTTAAACAGCAGCACCATTGCCAATTTTGCTCAGGTTGCCTGACTTTTATGTAATCCATATGAGATCCTCCTGGAAAACATTAGGCATTCCGTTGGAAGCCCAGTACCCAGCTGCTCATTAGACCTACATTAGCCCATACTTTCCAAAAGCAAAATGGCTAGTTCAGGTTGCGATTGTTTGATGTACTTGAAAGCTTAGTGAATTTATTGCAGGATAATGCAGAGTGCAGCTCTTTTTTACGAGTTGATCATTTGTCCCAAACCCCCTCAAAGGGTCTTAAGTTACACAGTGATCAAGCATTCCCCTTTCGCCGTGGAGAGGCAGCAATGCTGAGCATAAGAAAGTTGAAAGCATTAATGAAAGTATGACTTATAAATTACTTCATCTTAGTCACCTTTTTTTCTAAAAAGGGGTGAGAGAGGCCAGAGTAAATTTATTTTTTAAGTGGTTTCTGAGATTTGATAGGGTCAGGTTTGAAACATTGCACTCTATAAATCACTTGCCGTGCCCCTGATTGATGTTACTGCATTGTAACCGTAGCGCATTGTTTCTTTCGCAACTGTGTTTATTTGTTTGATTAAAAAAAAAAAAAAGTTTGCCATGTAAGCACCACAAACCTGCCCTTTGGTGCTTGGCTCCATAATTTATTATTATATAAAATAGCTTTCTACCCACCAATGTCTCTTAAAGCCAAAGTAACATAGCTATTGACTGATCTAAAACAATAGTGTTGATATTACACAACCTGTTGTAGGTAGGCGCAAGTAAACATAGCAAACTAACCCAAAGCAATCTATAATACAGGCATGGGATCCAATATACAGAAATCCATTATCCATAAAGTTCCTAATTAAAGGCCATCCCCCATAGACCATTTAATCCCAATGATCCACATTTTTATAAACTCTTTCTCTCTGTAATAATAAAGCAGTATCTTGTACTTGATCCACACTAGGATAAAATTAATCCTTATTGGAGGAAAATCAGCCTATTGGGTATAATTAATGTTAAAGGATTTTCTGGTAAACTTAAAGGGATACTGTCATCGGGAAATATGTTTTTTTCAAAATGCATCAGTTAATAGTGCTACTCCAGCACAATTCTGCACTGAAATCCATTTCTCAAAAGAGCAAACAGATTTTTTTATATTCAATTTTGAAATCTGACATGGGGCTAGACATATTGTCAATTTCCCAGCTGCCCCAAGTCATGTGACTTGTGCTCTTATAAACTTCAATCACTCTTTACTGCTGTACTGCAAGTTGGAGTGATATCACCCCCTCCCTCCCCCCCCCTGCAGCCAAACAAAAGAACAATGGGAAGGTAACCAGATAACAGCTCCCTAACACAAGATAACCGCTGCCTGGTAGATCTAAGAACAGCACTCAATAGTAAAAACCCATGTCCCACTGAGACACATTCAGTTACATTGAGAAGGAAAAACAGCAGCCTGCCAGAAAGCATTTCTCTCCTAAAGTGCAGGCACAAGTCACATGACTTGGGGCAGCTGGGAAATTGACAAAATGTCTAGCCCCATGTCAGATTTCAAAATTGAATATAAAAAAATCTGTTTGCTCTTTTGAAAAATGGATTTCAGTGCAGAATTCTGCTGGAGTAGCACTCCTTGTATCATATTATTCACTATTTAGAACAATGGATGGTTTTCATTTGATGTACTTGTACATAATGATAGTTGTTAGGGAAAATTGAAGATATAGTTGTCCAAACTGGTCCACCACATGGGTGGTCTCACTGGCCACAGAGCCTAAAAAACGATATTCAACTGTATAGCCAGCTTTAGTTTTCTTTAAGAACAAGATTATGTTGCAATAGTAGGAAGTAACAATACTCTCTAGTACTAGTACCCACTTTCCTAAGAAACTGGGTTTTTTGTTCAAATGCATTAAAGTCAATAGGCGTTTTTTCTTATTTCGACTTTTTTTGTCATAGCGAAAATTTTGTCTTGGCAACTTTTTTGTCTCTGCGACTTTTTTTTTGTTCAAATGCATTAAAGTCAATAGGTCCTGACATAGTCCAGGCAATCAGAAAAACCTTTCTTCTAAATACCATTTATCTCCCAGTATAAACCAAACATTAACACTGCAGATATTGCAGAACTGGAACTTCTGAAATCTCATCCATTAAATAAACTGAAAGGCATTTTTCAGTCCACAACATTTGGAGTAAGGACATTTGGTTGCTTTTCTTGATATCTATCTTGATATCAATGTGTTTTTGATAAGATTCTACTTATTTGATAGCAGACACCTATGTCATTAAACACACATATGTAAAAAGACAAAAAAAATTTTTTCGAATGCATAAATTACCATGAATATATGAAATAGTTCAGAAGTATCATTCTTGTTATTAGCATCTGACAGAATTTAAATGTCACCTATTTTTATATGACTAAATTAACACAATTAACAAAATAGCCTTCCATGGGTAGAATGCTGAATGGCACAGTTCCAGAAAATATGGAGGGCCTCTTTTTGCCCATGCATACTCTTTGTTTAACACATTTACATTTTTTAAACTACAGTTCATTTTTACAGAATTATCCTTGTATTATATCCTAAATGCAGGAATGTAAATGCCAGTAAATGCACAGGGTACTTTGCAACACTAGATAGATAGATTAAACGGAAATAGCGTAAAAGACGTGGATTTGCAAGCGGCCGTAGGAAAATAGGCCCACTTGAGTTTTTAATTTTATCAATGTAAATTATGTAGAAGAAAATCATGTTTTATGTATGCCAAAGTGCCCCGATAACATATTATAAAGAAAAAGTATGCTGGGAAATTCAGAAAGGGAGTTCTACCAACAGATCGGCTTGTATTCCATGTTAATATTTTATTCAGACACATTTCCTAATGCCTTCCAAAGGGCTATTCTAAAAGATACGGCTTCACCCCACCTGATAAAAAATGCAACAGACAGTTTATAAATAAGATAGTTATCTCCGACTAGAAACGTTGACATAATAACAGAAGCAATTAAAATCTCCATTCACACAGGAAAGCTAAATTATTTAGAAATACCTCAAATTAGGAAAATATGATTGTGTATGTTGCGCATAATGGCAGGTGACTTTAAGCAAGTTCCAAAAAGTTGAACTGTTGTGATGATGATGATGATGATGATGATGATGATGATGGGAACTGTAATTTAGCAGCCGATGGAGTGCTGGACATTGCCTCCTCCAGTGGGAAGTACATCTTCCAGCACCCAACACAACCTGTGTTTTTCCCCAAGCTTTTAGTAATGATTTCTGTATCTTTTTATGTACTTCCTTTAGCAGGAGGGAGCTACAGTATTGCCATACATTTAGGGGCCGATTCACGAAGGGTCGAATATCGAGGGTTAATTAACCCTTGATATTCGACTAGGAACTAAAATCGTTCGACTTCGAATATCGAAGTTGAACGATTTAGTGCAAATCCTGCGATCGATTGATCGAAGGATTTTTCATTCGATCGAACTATTAAATCCTTCGAATCGAACGATTCGAAGGATTTTAATCCAACGATCGAAGGAAAATCCTTTGATCAAAAAATCCCAGGCAAGCCTATGGGGAAGCTTCGGTATTGACTTCGGTAGCTTTTAGCTGCCGAAGTAGGGGGTCGAAGTTTTTCTTAAAGGGACAGTACTTCGACTATCGAATGGTCGAATAGTCGAACGATTTTTAGTTAGAATCGTTCGATTTTCGTAGTCGAAGGTCGAAGTAGCCCATTCGATGGTCGAAGTAGCCCAAAAAAACTTCGAAATTCGATTTTTTTTTTAATTCGAACCCTTCACTCGAATTTAGTGAATCGGCCCCTTAATTAACACTTTTTTGCAGTATGTATAAGATGCATATAGACTTGTCAGAGGTTGATACCAATCTTACGGTGCAGATAGTACAGTTATTTTCACACAGTTATAATGGTACATTGAAAGACAGATTCATTGTAATATATGCTATATAGGCTCAGATGTGCCCAAACACCTAAAATAAAATGTTTTGGGTTGTGACAAGTGATAGGCCTGATCTCTTATGTTGGCAAGTTGCCCCTTCCTTGTCAGCCAAGGTTTCCACCTGTAGATGTTGGTATGACTGTATGGTTGTAGACACAGGGAAGAGCTACCTTACTTCTGCTCTGCCTGAATGTATATCCCCAGCTACTACTTTATTCCATCCCTGCTTTACCTTTTTAGTCATTAACCATTTTGAATAAAAGCACTCCAGCTTTAGTATCCTGCTTGTCATTTATGATTACAAATAGTATTGGGTCTTAGGTGCTCTAAATCTGCTAAATCCTTTTCAGAATCCATTTCAAGCTAAGAGTATGTATGTTCCTTTCAATATATTTTATTTCTAAAGATATAATACAGTAAATATTATCTGCCATATAGTTTTGCATTCTATATAACTTTATAAACTTTCTTCATTATTTGATTAGGCACTTTCTATATATTTATGTATGCTGTTCTAAGAGCCCTATGAAAGATTAGGAAAAAAAATATTTAGTTACCCGATTAGACAAACCCCTCCCTGCAGCACAAAGAATTAACAATATACATCAAGGTAAAATTTAAGATTTATCATTTAACCTCTATTTGAACTGGCATCACAAAGAAAATATTTGTGATCCCAGTGTAACCAAACGCCACTCTTAAGGGGCATATTTATCAACGGTCGAAGTTCGAAGTTCAAAAAAAAAACGTTGAATTAAAAAAGACCAACCGAATGGTGGTCAAAGTTATTTGGGGTCGAAGTAGCGCTACTTCAAATTGTACGATTCGAAGTAGCGCTACTTCAATCTACTTTGATTCAAAGTTTTTTTTACTTCGACCTTCGATCTCTCAAACTCCCCCAATTGCCTCCATACAGGTTCTAGGAGTTCCCCCATAGGCTAAAACAGCACTTCGGCAGCTTTTAGGTGGTGAATGGTCAAAGTCAAAGTTTTAAAGAGACAGTACTTCAAAAAAATTCGACCTTCGAATTTCGCAGTTTTTTCAAATTCGAATTGAAGTTGGACTATTCCCTAGTCGAAGTACACAAAAATAGCTCAAATTCTGTGTTTTTCATTTCAAAACTTCGACCTTTGAAATATCTGCCCCTAACTGTTTATATGTGAATATTATTTTATTGAACATTATTGGCATTAGAAGTCTATGTAATATTGGTCATACTTATTGTTTACTAAGCCAGATTACTTTTCGTTAGGAACAGTAATGACAGCTAATGCTTGTAAGAAAAAAGAATAATGAGCAGCAGAGATCTACTAATCATTTCCCTCTTAGTATCATGGAAAATTATTTAAAGAAATTAGTTAAACCCTCATTATAAATACATATATCACTTGTTTCTAATGTAAAATATGAACTGGGATTCCCTCCTCTATTTAGTAAATCTGTCCTTAAGTATAACAGTTGAATTGAAGTATCCGTTTTCATGGATACTGTTTACTGCATATCATATCAAGGATAGCAGTCTGAGTCAAGGTGTTGTTCTGCCAAAATCCAATCAGGGACTGCTCACCCACCCTTCCCAGTGCCTATCAACATCAGAATAAATTAGCACAACATCTGGAAAGCATTTACAGTGTGGTGATATACACCAATCATTAAGGTTAAGGAGATACAAAATATCATGACAACATTGGTTTCATATGAATATGGATGCAAACTAGGGTCCCATTTAAAAGTATTCCTATACGTAATGTAAAAGAGATGGAACAAGCCATTTGATGGAACTCAATGTTTTTAATAGAAGGGGCCCCAAATCACTAACCTGCCTTGAGATACATTTGGTCTTAATCTATCTCTGAAGGCTTAGGAGAATTAAATATGGAGTATGGAGGACCAAAACATGTTAATTAGAATGAGAAAAGAGAAAGGAAGCACACTTGGTGGTAGAACTACACCCCTCTAAAGTAGTAATGGCAGACATTAAATGATTTGATATTATTCAATCTAGCCCAGCTGATGGGATACAAATAAACAATATTTTTAAATACATAATTAAAATGGTAAATAAAGAGACGAGAGGCTCTATTCAGTAATAATCTTATTTAGTTATATCAATAAATGGTACCATAAAGATGTGCGATACAGAACACAGAGCTAATTTCAAGGAAAGAACAAAGGCCTATGTTGAGGAGAATGGATTAAATAATATTTTGTCAGGAGAAACATCTTCTGTTTTTCATAAATCAAGTTAGACTGATCTCCAGGAAAAGCTTTAGCCTTCAGTCAGGTGTTACTCCCTGGAACTGGTCACGTTCTCCTTCACTGGTGGCTCCTACATGGATATAAGATACAGTTAGCTAATGAAGAGGTCACAGAACAAAACAAATATATATTTACGAGAGAGAGAGAGAGAGAGAGAGAGAGAGAGAGAGAGAGAGAGAGAGATAAAAATCTACTTCTGTAGACTATCCGGACTATCAGAAAAGGATGGATGCTGTCATATATGCTTAGCTAAGCAGGTGCAGGCCCCCTGGGGGTTTCACAATAGTGGATAAAGAGTCAAATATGAAAATTTAATTTTGGATGCATGCTGTTCTTGACAGCGCGAAAACTTTATTATGGCAACTATTGTTAAATTTATCATAAACATCATGAGATAAGAGGTCCCTGGCCAAACGATGGATCACAAAGGCTGGACTGAACCCCAAAAGTCTAAATACAGTTTGTTCATAATAGATTCATGCAATGTTCTTTCCCTTTCTATTTATCTACCTTGGATGGTGCTTTATGGGATGCCAGTTCCTTGCATGGTAGCATTGGTCATATGGGCTGAAGCTTCACCATCTATGAATTTTCACATAGGGGAGCTACAGTACATATTTTTAGAGAATTACAAGACTTTCTTTTAAAGTGCAGTTCGGTGTACTATGACCCCATGAACTTTTACCTTCCCACCATTTAAATACGGTATTCCTTGCTGCTGTATAATAGTGAACAACCACAACTTTTAACAAATGATACATTTCTAAAGACTAAAGTTAAGCTTAGTACTCTACTGGTTCTAGAATTTGTTGATAAATACAGTAAATGCATTATAGCAATAATTAGAACATAGATATTTCATTGAGGATGGCTACACACAATATGTGGTTGATTTTTAAATTAATTGATTGGTTGATTAATTTTTTTGTCACCAAAACCTGGAAAATCTGGAAAATTTCATGCCCAAAATCAATTACTTTTTTGGATTTGACGCCCAAAAACCAGAAAATCTTCAGATTATTGAATGAAACTAGCGCAGATCAGGATATCAACTGGACATCTGCCATTGACGTCTTAATGAACTCGGCAGGTCTGCGTTGGAGTACTTTTTTATTTGGACTTTTAATACCATCGGAGTTTATTAAATCTCAAAAAAAGTTTTTTCTCTACAAAAAAATTGTGTCTTTCCTTTCCTTTAAAAGTCTGACCAGAAAAAAAAACAGACTTTAATAAATAATCCCTCAGTGTTTCAGTGCCAACATGCACCCTGCAGGCACATGTGCAATTGGAGATAGTCAGGAATCCGTTTCAACTGCAAATGCGACTGCAGGGTCCATGTCACAGTAGAGACCCAAAGTGTATCCGCATGGACAGAAGATAGTGCCTCGGAACTCCACTGTGCTACTCTGTGTTGTTAGCTCAGGTTGTCAAAACAGGAGCATTTTTTACATAATAGACTGTGTGCAAAGGGAGAGATGAGGCGGCCGATGGAGGGAAGTGGAAGGGGCTTCTGTACCTAGGGGAGTTTTGTTCTCCTTTAATAGGTGTCCTGTTAGTGATATTTAATTATTACCCTTTATTATTACAAAACTAGCATGTTACACAGCACTTTACAAAGAATATTAATCAATAACATCATTTTCAACCCCTATCAAATTCACACCACTTTTTGCTAGCTTATGGAACAGTTGTTTTAGGAGATACAGCTAAACAAGGAAATACCTGTCTGAATTGCCTCCTATCCTTTCTAGGCAAAACTGCTTTAGATTTCCAAAAAAAGCATTCTGGGTGTGTCAAACTAGAAGGTTTTTTTTATGTGTTTTGTACAACTTGTGGACAGTTTTGTTAAGTCAGTAATTGGATGACAAATTTCAAAAAGTCTCCATGTGCCATTACTCTAAAACTGGAAGTCCATGAAAACAAGAAACAAGAAAGCATTCAGAAAAGACTGTCATGTATGTATCTGCTAAGCAGAAATGTAGCTACATGAAGGTATTTAGGCTATTCTAGTTCTTTACCCGAGGTAGGCAAAATCAACATATGGCAGTAACTCAACAAATATAGGAAATATGTAAAATATTTCAGGAGAAATTCCACCTGATGAAGGATATTCAGTTCAGAGGCTGTGCAAGTAGGATTGCCACTTACCGGCCTGGCCGGTAAAAATGATGGTTGATCCCAATGTTATTAATAGGGGAAAAAAGATAAATATATAGGAAGGCCGGTATTTTTTTCCAGAAAAGGTGGCAACCCTATGTGCAAGACAAAGGATTCATATTTAAAATTAGCAGACTCAGGCCTTATATATTGTTAATTGAAAGTAAGAAAGGTGTCCTGCCACATACTGACCAGAGATTGAAAGTTAATATGAAACATTGATGTGAACTATGTTTGAAAAAATTTTGTAACTTTATTCTCTAAGTAAATTGCCTTTCAAGTGATCAGAACAAACATGCAAGGTAAAGTAATAATAATAGCAAGGTTGATTCAGCTCTAGTAATTCATAGCAACCAATCAGGTGTTTGATTTCAAATGTTATATATTGTAATATGAGTCAGTTCTCCACCAGGTCTTTAAATTAGCTAACTTGCAGCACTATTTCAGGAGTTAGGGGTGCAGAAAATGTAGGGGAGAAGGAGGATTATTTTAATATAGCGGACTTCTCCCATAGGAATCAAAGGGCTTTTTATAGCAAGCAAGGGAGCCATTATAGGCACACTAAGATGCCGGGAAGCTAGGTGATTATGTGACTTGTCCAAGGTCACAAGAAGTTGCCACAGGAAATCAAATCAGGGTTTCTAGCATAAAATCCCAAATCAAAGGCTGATCGCTTAACCTCTAGGCTAGCTCCTCCTTCTAGTAATTACATTTACACATAACTTGAAAACCTTATTTTTGGATCTCTTCTTTGTTAAAGGACATGCAAAAATGTAATCGGTGAACAGCCTTTTTGAAATCTCTAAATAACTGCCACTCTGGTTGTTCAAAGGTCGACCGTAAGGCTGCAGCATACCCTTAATCATTTAGGATTCTTTCTCCTCCTGTAACCCACTCTGCCCCCTCCCTCAGGAATTTGCTTTGGCTGTTGGCTCATGAGCATGTTCAGTTCTCAACTCAGATTAATAAACACACCCTCCAGTCTAATAGCCAATGAAGAGATGGCATTGCTGGTTCCCATAGAAACTCTGCTCAGGGCCGCTTCTGCCATGAGGCAAAGTGAAACCCTTGCCTCAGGCGGCAGCTAGCGGCCAGTTACAAGGGGCGGCAAAAAGCCGCCTCTTGTAACTTTAAGAGCCGAACTTCCGGGTTTTAACCCGGAAATTCGGCTCCGCTAATGCAAAGAGCGCTACTGCGCTCAATGCACTAGTGATACTGCCCCCTGAAACCCGCTCCGACGCTAATTTTTAAGCGCAGAGCGGGAGAGGAGGGGGGTGTCATCTGGGCTGCTGCGTCAGGCGGCAGCAGCCCCAGAATTGGCGCTGACTCTGCTCTAGCTGTCTGCTCCTATTTTTAAATCCTAACCCATCTCCTGAGCTCAGAGTAACCATTACAATGCTCAATCCAAGCAGGACTTGTCATCAAAGTAAAGTCTGCCTGTGTAAGCCTGCATTTTTCAATTGCATGAACTTTACATTGAATATGTGCTGTTTGCAGATATAAATGCACTGACGATTTGTCTGAAGGAAAATGGCCCCCGGGTGAAAGTTGCTATTTGTTTTAGGGAACTGTAATGATGATGGCAAATGGAGGGGGTATAAGCAGTACAAATAATGCCATTTGCGTGGGGGAGATGTGCCCAAATTATATATATGGTAGGAAAATATAGGCTTTACTTGTCCTTTAATAACATTGGCTTCAATTACAGTTTCTACTAGCTGGACTAGTAAATGCACAGCCACTTGTTTACCCTGAATTTACTACAGAACTGGTTAGTTTTGGTACACCTCTGTGACCCAGTCTTAAAAAATTATACATCTTGAGTTTCACAAAACAATTTATTATGTGAGCTCTGCCATGCAAAGCTACTTTTAACCAACGCCACTATAAAAAAGTGCATTGGTTGGTGTAGTGTGCCAGACATCTTATAGATTAACAGAATATTGACAGGGTATTGCTTCATGCTTGGTATTTGCCCAACACTGTACCAATTAAGATGCAAGGATATGAGATGCTCTCAGTAGCATGAATATTATTTATTCAAAATGTTCCCATATTATGTGTCAATAACTAACCTGCACAGTGGCAAAAAGACTCGAGTGGCTTCACAGAAAGCAGCAGAAAGTCAAATATCTCTTTAAGCATGAAGGTTTGTACTTGGAGTTTCCTCCATTGAATTTTTTATGCAAAGAAATCAAATATAGGCTGCACGGGTCTGGCCAAAATTAGCTTCACGAGGATAACCTAGGGGAAAAAACCAATACAGTGACCAGATAAGAGATCATGGTTTACTAACCTCTTCCAATAAACCGTACCTGCCAATTACAACCAATGTCTAATCAATGGAAACTTCAACCGAACCTTCAAGTAGCAATCTAAAGAAATACAGTATATTTCCCTATCAGCGTATTTCAGACAAACAGTTACATAGCATGCCTCTATATATCTATCTATTTTTTATTTAAAAGGCTGTTATTATGAAAAGGCAAGGCCATGCTGCATTATTTATTTTGTATACAATGATTTCCATTACATGGAAGTTAATGTATAGAACTAGCAGAAATACTATAGTTTCCATTAAAGATGTATATGAACAGCAAGTAGCAGTGGAAGGGTTCCAAACAAAGGGCAGATTTTAAATAAAGGCAATAACCACAATGCTTCTTTGTTGCATTGGTGTAAAATTCATCTGCTGCTAGCCACAATGATGTATAGCATAATCAACCCACTGCACATTGAACTATCCAACATTCCAAATTTCCTTGGCCAGATATACAATGTAAAAAAGACCTTTACAGATACTAGAGAATGCCCAGCATTATACATTTACTGCTTAAAATTTCTGTAGGCCTCAATAAGAATACATTTTACTGTTCTTTTAAAATGTAAACCAATTTCAAAAAATTGGGTACTTGTGCCTACCCAAAGACGTGCAGCACAAGTTACACATTACACCTTCCACTAGATGGAAAATAAAGAACAAGATACAGAATGAAGCTCTCAATAGCCCAAGAGAACCTTGTACTTAAGCAAGAGATAGTTTACATCATATTAAGTGGCATATTAAAGAATCTTATCAAACTGGTTTATATATTTAAGTAAATCTTGCCCTTTTACATCTCTTGCCTTGAGCCACCATTTTGTGATGGTCTCTGTGCTGCCTCAGAGATCACTTGATCAGAAATACTAGAAAGGGGGTTATTTATCAAGGTCCGAACTTATCTCAATATTTTCTGCTACAAACTCCGATCTAAGCTGTTCGGGTTTTTGACCCTTATTTATTATTACATTTTCCCAAAAATTTGCTTTGCGGTAAAAACTCAGATTTTCCCGTTTTTTTCGGAGTTTTCACCCGAAACCGCATATTTTTGCCCGAAAACTTCTGGGTTTGGCACGAGACCCAGCGCACATCAAAAAATCATTGCGACTTCTCCCAATGACTAATATGCAACCTCAACAGGTCTGATATGCCGGGTTTTCAGATTCTGAGTTTTCTAGCCTCTGGGTTTAATAAATTCCGAAAAATTTGTGATTTTTAAAAGCCAGATTTTATTAAAAAAAATCACAAATTTTTGTGATTTTTGCTTTCAGGGTTTAGTAAATAACCTCCTAACTGTAACAGGAAGAAGTGTGGAAGCACAGAACTCTGCCTGTTAATTGGATGATGTGACCTAACTAGTATGGTTTGTTGGTATTTTGTATTTATGATTACCCAATGGCACATACTACTAGAAAAGTATATTATTATGAAAATGGAGACCTACATTGTTTGGGGGTATAATTTTCCTTTAATGCCTGCTATAAGAATTAGTTAAATATAGAACCCAGTAGTGCTTTAAACTTGCTGGCTCTCTTACATTCATATCGGAATATTTATTGGCTGCCCACATGAATATCTTATACATTGAAGATGCAAGTTGCCCCTGACAGCCTGCAATTCAGTGTCAGGTTCTATGGAGGGAGAGGTTTGTAGGCTAAAAAAATGGAAATTTGTGTAGATGTTTGAATTCTGAATCCTAACCTTCCCTTTGTATAAAAAAAGGCCCATAATCAAATCCTGGCTGCCCTTAATCATAGCACCATGTTGCATCTTATCCATAGCCTATGTCCAAAACATGGCTCATTTAGTAGCTGCAAAAGTCAATGCAATTACAATGTGAGGTCACCTACTGTGGAGTCTCACCTGTATCTACTACTGTGAACACTGAGTGGCTTTTCTTCATTTTCTTTATGATGATCCCATATTGGGCCTCGTAGTAGAGTGTTCTTGTTGCTTCCCATTCCGTTTGTGCAATGGAACAAGTCATTTTTTCTTCCTGGATTCAAAGAGCTGCAAGTACTTTAGAATACCTGAGACCAGATAATCCCAGATAACTAAAAACTCAGGTCTGGAGCTGTTCATTCTCAAATCCTACTCCTGCACCAAGTAAGATACACATTAAAGGAGCCAAAGAATATAGACAAAGAATACTAGCCTAAATACAAAGCATCAAACTATAGATAGTTGTAGTCATTTCCTGGAACACCGAGCAGGTGTTTATTGCTAACACTGATTAATTATGAGTATTTCATACTCTTTATATCTGTTATGTGTGAAATATGAAATGTTTTCCCAAGCTATTGACATATGGCATAATAACTCCCAACTGTAAATGATAAGGATATTAGAAGTCATGTTCCATGAAAGTATAAAAACACAAAGCCGCAGGCCAAGTGCATATATTCAGGATGCAGAACTCCAAGGTCACTTCTTTATACAGTCATTTCATGTAGGAGTATATTATCTATTATAATCCATGTGACAGTTCCGGACATAGGAAACACAAGCTTTATTTGTTACATGTTCCATGGTCTGTAGAATCAAGCCTTGATGCTTGTGTCAGGACTATAGCTTTGCCTTTACATTATAGTTCAATTGCATTATTGTATCCAATACAAGAGAGTTTTACCACCCACAATTCCAAGATATATTTAAAGCCTTGCACCAGAAAAAATGAGTGCAATAGCTGTGTAACATATCCCATATTAATGAATGAGGTTAATGGTTTTGATGAAGCTGACCTATAACAGCTACAACAGATAAGCTGCATTGATTCTCCAAAACTATGAAATAGTAACTGAGTAATGGCTACAATTTTGTGAATATCCACTGTAAAATAATTGTCTTGCTTAGATAAAAACCTCACAATGCCAACTCCATTTCCAATTGCTCTTTAAAGTGTCTTTAGTTCAAGGTTCTTGAGACATTCTAATGTTTCTATTATTGCTCCTGTTGCTTTTACAGTCAGCAAGTCACCTCCGGCTACTCCAAGTATAATTTATTATCAGAAGGTAAAATTTACTTATATCAGAGAGAAAATATATAATCAGCTCAACATAGTGTGGACACATTAAAACCTCCACAGGGAAATAAAATGAAAACCATGCATAATGGCACATAATGTCTGTGGTATGGGCCATATCATTGTTCCAGAAGAAGATACTTTCTAAGGTTCAAATAAAAGAGACATAGAGAAATACCACATTACAGCAACAGTTTATTACAGAATGTTAAGAATAAAAGAGCATTACAGAGTCACAGAAATACACATAAGCATTTATAGCTAAATCTCACAAAGGCAATGCTTCTACAGCAATTTACTTTGTACATGACTAATCTTTTTACACAGCTCTTCAATGCAGGCCATTACATAGGAGCATTTGCTATCTTTCCTGCAGTTTAGTGCAACTTTAATTTAATGGCCAGAGCTCTTGTATACCCAAATATTACTATTACTGTGCAGGTATGGGACCTGTTATACAGAATGCTCGGGACCTGGGATTTTTACCTTAAAGGGATACTGTCATGGGGAAAAAAAATTTTCAAAATGAATCAGTTAATAGTGCTGCTCCAGCAGAATTCTTCACTGAAATCCATTTCTCAAAAGAGCAAACAGATTTTTTTATATTCAATTTTGAAATCTGACATGGGGCTAGACATATTGTCAATTTCCCAGCTGCCCCTGGTCATGTGACTTGTGCCTGCACTTTAGGAGAGAAATGCTTTCTGGCAGGCTGCTGTTTTTCCTTCTCAATGTAACTGAATGTGTCTCAGTGGGACATAGGTTTTTACTATTGAGTGCTGTTCTTAAATCTACCAGGCAGCTGTTATTTTGTGTTAGGGAGCTGCTATCTGGTTACCTTCCCATTGTTCTTTTTTTTGGCTGCTGGGGAGGAAAAGGGAGGGGGTGATCTCACTCCAACTTGCAGTACAGCAATAAAGAGTGATTGAAGTTTATCAGAGCACATGACTTGGGGCAGCTGGGAAATTGACAATATGTCTAGCCCCATGTCAGATTTCAAAATTGAATATAGTTAAAATATCACTATTAACTGATTCATTTTGAAAAAAAATTTTTCCCCATGACAAAATCCCAGGTCCCGAGCATTCTGTATAACAGGTCACATACCTGCACAGTAATAGTAATATTTGGGTATACAAGAGATCTGGCCATTAAATTAAATTAAAGTTGCACTAAACTGCAGGAAAGATAGCAAATGCTCCTATGTAATGGTCTGCATTGAAGAGCTGTGTAAAAAGATTACTTAGTCCTGTAAAAAATAAATTGCTGTAGAAGCAGCACTATTAACTGATTCATTTTGAAAAAAAATTTTTTCCCATGACAGTATCCCTTTAAGTACTATTAGTAAATAATGTAAATATTAAATGGGAGATGGCCTTCCCATAACTTGGAGCTTTCTGGATAACGTATTACGGTGTCACCCTTAGAAAAGGAGAATAATTTACCTGGGTGTATTTTCTACAATTTACTAATTTTCAACATTTTCACTGGATTTTGTGCAGGATCTTTTTTAAGTTTTTTGGAGTTCAATTTTGTAATTTTCAAGGGTCATTTATAATCTTGAGCTGTTGAGAAAGATAGAATTGTAGGGGCACTAATAATAATGCATAATAATATATAATAATGTCAAGATGTGCTCAGTGGGATCTCCTTTAACTATGATTTAAGCAGTATACAGAACTAAAGCACTCCAGTCAAAAATGAGAAAAAAGTTTGTTGTGTACTTACCCCAGAAATCCTGTACTGCTACACCAGCAACTTTCTTTCCTTTTTGGCAGCAGTGCCTTGGTTCTGTATACAGTACTGTGATCTAGGGAAAAGCAGAAGGGGTGATAAGGTGCTCACTGTGGGGATCACCTTTAAATAGAGGCATACAGAACCAGGGTAGTCTTGTCAAAAGGGAAAACATTTTTTTTTACTCACTGCTTGTTTCATTTATAGCTAAATATAAAACAATGTTCTTCTCCTTTGGCAGAAATGCTTTGGCTCTGTATAGTGAGATCTAGAGAAAGGCAGCAAAGGCCACAAGGAATGGCAGATGGGCCAAACTGAGTATAAATACAAATTAAATGCCCTGTGCTAAAATACATTTGGCATATTAAATATTTAGCATCCCTCTTTTTGTCTAAGGCCTTGAAACCCTAGCAGAATGCCATATCTACCCTGCCCTAAGATCAATTTTGATAATGACTATTTGACGATAAAATGTACTTTCAGATGTTCCCTGGAAACTGTCATTTTCCCTTATTCAATTGAAATGATTTGAAAATATGTATTAGTTCTCTCGTATTAACTAAAGGAATTTATACTATTAGCATGCAGTTAGAATAATTTGTGCCAAACTCTTCACTTTACCACTTAAGGTAAATATCTGCAAATTGTTTGAGAGAAGCAAGTTCAGATCTGATTTCATTACATTTATTTTAAATTATAGCTATTCGGGTTTTTTTTCTGCCAACATATTTTTTTTAACGGTTTAACTTTATCATGAACCCCTAGTTAAATGTAAAGTTTGTGAGTTTGTTTTAGAGAATAAAAAATGCTTGAAAGTAATTACATTTCTGTTTGCACATGGGAAAGTCAGCAGGAAGATGGAGCATGTTTTGGAAGAAAATGTCACTAAGGTGGGGAGCATTTTTAACATCAATCAGCTGGTTAAATACATTATAACCAGAGTACCTGAAAGCAATATACATGCAGCATAAGGTGCTGTAGAGCCTGACAGTAGGGAAGTCAGGGCTGACAGTAGGGCAGTCCTGTCCTTAACGCCTACCATACAGCAGCTGCTATGTACAGAACTCCATTACGGCCTGCTCCACTTGCACAGCTTCCCCCACCCCTAATTAATAAAGCACTGCAGAACAATGTTCTACTATGGAAATATGAGCAACCCTCGGGTAAGACAAGCAAGAAAGCATGTACAAAAAGACAATGTTAAGTAGCAATGGGCTCAGTACTGCAGTGGTCACTCTAGCCACGAATTCTAGGAATAATATCTTCTTTTTTTCACCACTGCAACTTTAAGGACCCCAAAAGAACCTGAAAAGAGCACCCATTTGTTTTTAATATGACCTATTTTAATGTCATGTGTGTCAAACCTTTTCTTCTTTTAAGAAGATGAAATGTCTTTTATTTGAAGCTTACAATAAAGTTGGTCAAATGAAGGCATAAAATGGACAGGAAACAGAGAGAGTTAGACCTTAAACTGGAGACAAGTGGGCTCAGCAAGTGGCGACTAGAATACGCAATACGTGTTCATTATCGTTGAATAAAGGAGAAGTTTGGTTTACAACCAAGTTTTGTCTTCCAAGCACCCCCATCAATTTTACATACTTTCTAAAATAAAACTAGGTGGTGGGACCATTGCCATAACAATTATAGTATAAGTCACAGAAATTAAAAACTTTCTAAATATGACCAATTATAAATTCCAGGATAAAGTAATCATATCCTCCTCTTGGCAATCTCTCACTCTCCCGAGAGCCATTGCTGCTATGACTTCTTTTCATACTTTCATAAGCTAAAGCCAATATTAAAATATATATATTTGATATAGCGCGCAAAAAAGGACAAAATAAGAAGAATATAAGCAAAATCTGCCTTTTGATGACTCTTCAGAAATCAGTTTCATACATATTTTATAAAGCAAACAATAGATTTGCAATGGCTGATTGGCAGTGCTATCTGAGCCGTAGTCTTTTATAAATGTCCTTCTTGTGCATCTGGTACCTGCTCCATATGCAGCAATCAGATTCCATTATATCTTTTAATACATTGTTAAAAACATGGTAGAAAACATAATCTCTGTATCTTTTAATGCTATACACCTGCTCAGAGTACTAACTCAAAGTTGCAGTTATCACTTTAGCTGTCTCCCTATCTTAATTTGAATCCATTTTTACAGAGAGCGGAACATTTGTTTTTGAAAGTTTAAGGATAAAAATCAATTTGTGTCTCTTTTGGATAACAACGTCGATTCTAGCCGAACATGCTGGATAAGCCTAATTTTTCCACTAGAAATAGTGTGTGTGATTGTTTTGAATAATAATTGTAATAATGAGGGTTTATATGTAGGTAGATTGCATTAGATAATAGATTTTATGCTACTTTTACTCTTCTGCTGTATTATGAAAGTCAGAAGCCTTTACTGATCACATTTTTATGTGTTGTTAAGTAATGCTATCAAGATGGGCACGAGAGTGTACTGTTTTGTGGAGTATTGTCAAACTTTGTCATAAAGCAGCAGTCACATCATGCTTTAAAGCCTTTGGTTTCTACTGTTTACACATACAGTATGTTGAATTGTTGAGAGATGTTGAGAGGCCCTAACAGAACCATTTATGAAATGAAACTGGGACTCTTTTAATAATCTGTCCGTTCTAATAGCAGCATGGTCAACATTGCTACTTTCTGACTAGTGGCTTCATTAATAGTAGAGGTTGGTGTTTGCACTAAGGTTTGTGTGTGAGGTTGTCATGCCTAAATTGAAGAATTGTTTAAGACAGGGCTGTCCAACTGGTGGCCCACAGGCCGCATCTCACTGACAGTCCTGGAATTCTTGGCAGTACCTCCAGATGAAGCATATTACCGCTTTCTTTAGATGTCTCTTAGCTAAACAGCTTATACTAACAGTTCGATTTATCAAACAGTGAAGTTAGAGATCTCCGCAGTCCGCAGAGTCAAATAACGCCTCTCTCCATTCATTTCTATGGGATTTTCTAAAGGCTTTTGATAAATACGCCTTTAAAAATCCCATAGAAATGAATGTAGGGAGGTGCAGGTAGCCGCACAGGGAACAAAAAAATAACTGGAGATTTAAACAGCTGTCAGATTGAACCAATGCTGTGTGTCTCCCTTGCTTTCCGTAATGTAAAGCATGATGTCATAAGGCTAAAAACATTTAAACATTACCCTGAGTTGTTTTATTCATCAGTATAATATGAAAAATGGTTTTTGCACAGGTTACAAGTATATTGTTAAGGATGGGACAGCTATTTTGAGGGATAGCATTGCTAGAAAATTGGAGGAAAAACAATATCGAGTTGTTGAGAAATTCAGAATATCAGAATATGGTCCCATAATAAGGGAAAAGGGTAATGGAGAGGTATGTCGGCATATCATATATGGCAAGGAGAAAAAAAAATGTAAATGTCCAAAGTATAAAAACTGGTGCTGGTATTAAATATATGTTTAGCTGCTGAAAATGGAGAGCTGACGTTAATGGCACTGAATGAGAGATGTCATGTCATTGCCATTGACTACTGTTAAAAATGAGGGACAGGTTCTTCTTTTAAGACATAAAAATACTACAAGGGTTATTAATCAGCCATCAAAAAAGGAGAATAGTATCTCAGGAACTGACTGCTTCATGCATAAAGTTTGTTGCCCAAAACATTTTTAAGTTTGTCAGCTTTAATAAAATTTGTGTTAACACAGTCCACCATTAAGGGATGGACATCATTTTATTACAGTGGCTATGAAAAGCTAATCACCTTAAATCTAAGTTACAGGACACACCCTCGCATCAGCTCAAACCAGATGTCAGTGGCTGACACAGCATATGGCACAAAAATGTTAAATTTGATGTGAACAAGGGCCCAGGGCCTTATGGAATACCCCTTGAGTACTACAACAGCTTAATTCAGATTAGCCAGGCCACTTGTGATTTTTTCAATCTCCCTTTCATCTGCTATGATACCTATGGGGAAAGCTCGTGTAATTTAAAAATGGATTATGTTCTCATTGTGGCAATTATGAAGCCACCTGTGGTGGGTAAATTATCTGAAGGTTTGTTAAGGGATCATATTTAAGATTATGTTCTGGAGAATGGCATTCAGTAGTATTCAGCATTAATAGTAATCAGCATGGCTTTTTTAGAGAAAGACCATGTCAAACAAATGCAATTGCTTTTTCATGTTGAAGTAAGTAGGAAGCTGGATAGTGGGATGTTGGATTTGCCACTGCTTTTTATACAGTGTGGCATAAACCTTGGATTTCTAAACTAAAATCTGTTGGCCTTGGTAATGTTGTTTGTCCTCGCACAATGATTTTGTACTGAGGGGGTGGCTGTCTACTTTAAAGGGGTTGTTCACCTTTGAGTTAACTTTTAGTATGATGTAAAGAGTGATATTCTTAGACAATTTGCAATTGGTCCTCATTTTTTATTATTTGTGGTTTTTGAGTTATTTAGCGTTTTATTCAGCTGCTCTCCAGTTTGCAGTTCCAGACATCTTGTTGCTAGGGTCCAAATTATCCTAGAGACCATGCATTGATTTGAATAAGAGACTGGGATATAAATAGGAGAGGCCTGAATAAAAAGATGAGTAATAACAAGTAACAATAACAATACATTTTTTTAGCTTTACAGGGCATTTGTTTGTAGAAGGGGTCAGTGACCCCAATTTGGGAGCTGGAAAGATTCAGCAGAGAAAGGCAAATCATTAAAAAAAAAACTATAAAAATGAATAATGAACAGTAATTGAAAAGTTGTTTAGAGTTGGCCACAACTCTAAAAGTTACCTTAAAGGTGAACCACCCCTTTAAAGGGATACTGTCATGGGAAAACATGTTTTTTTCAAAATGCACCAGTTAATAGTGCTGCTCCAGCCTAATTCTGCACTGAAATCCATTTTTCAAAAGAACAAACAGGTTTTGTTCAATTTTGAAATCATACATGGGGCTAGACATATTGTCAATTTCCCAGCTGCCCCCAGTCATCTGACTTGTGCTCTGATAAACTTTAGTCACTCTTTACTGTTGTACTGCAAGTTGGCGTGATATCACCCCTCCCCAGCAGCCTAACAACAGAACAATGGGAAGGTAACTAGATAGCAGCTCCCTAACACAAGATAACGGCTCCCTGGAAGATCTAAGAACAGCACTCAATAGTAAAAGTGTCCAATAAAGGAAACTTAGCAGCAAGCTCTGCTTTGATTGCTTTCTCTCAGTACTTTGACAAATTGGATATAAGTTTAGCACCTGGAGCGGGGGTGTTCACTGAGATTGAGAGCATTAAACTACCATTCCCCAGTCGCATATTCTTTTCTCTAGTAAAAGCCAAGTCCCACTGAGACACATTCAGTTACATTGAGTATGAGAAATAACAGCCTGCCAGAAAGTAGTTCCATCCTAAAGTGCAGGCACAAGTCACATGACTGGGGCAGCTGGGAAACTGACAATATGTCTAGCCACATGTCAGATTTCAAATTTGAATATAAGGAAAATCTGTTTGCTCTTTTGAGAAATGGATTTCAGTGCAGAATTCTGCTGGAGCAGCACTATTAACTGATGCGTTTTGAAAAAAACATGTTTTCCCATGACAGTATCCCTTTAAGTAGGGGTTTCAGTGGTGTGCCACAGGTTTCTGTATGTGGGTCCACTTTTATTCAATTTGTTCAATAATGACTTGAAATGGGGCATTAAAAGTAGTGGTTATTTGTTTGCTGATGACACAAAACTATGAAGCCCAATTAATTCCATCCAGGATGTGTCTCCTTGCAAGGGGATCTGGACAGACTGACAATCTGGGCGACTAACTGGCAGGTTAAATTGGGTGTTAATAAATGTAAGATAATCTTTCCCTTTAGTCCTGAAAGGTTTTATGAATAATAATTATCCAGTTTTGTCAGTGTTTAAAAAGGATATAAATTAAAGGTGTCAGTTATGAGGAAAGATTGACCAAGTTTGACATTTTTATGCTGGAAAAGAGACAATTAAGGGGAGATTTGATAAATAAGCATTAATATACAAGGGTACCATACAAAAAAAAATCTCTGATGCTTTATTCAAGTCAATCCTTCCAGTGGACACAAGGACATTCATTGTGGTTAATGGAAAGTAGATTCCAGATAAAAAAAGGTTTTTTTTTTTTACATTGTTTTATATTTCATCTAGTTGCAATTTTGGAAAAACTAAAAAAAAAAAATTAAAAGAAATGGAAAGCAATTGAAAAAAGTCTTTATTTCTGGTGATAGATCTAAAAACAACTAACCCAACTAAAAAGTTTGAAAAGTAAACAAAGTCCATATATTTAAAGGGCATTTGAAGTTGTGTTATATTTCCTTTTCTCTTTCTTTTCTAAACACTTGCTTTGTGACCTACATTGCCTCCACATTCACCTCAATTCAGCAACCAATAAACCATTTGTTTTAATAGAAAGCCGTTTCATTAAAAAAATGCAATTCAAAATTTGCTCACTATTAGTTTTGTAAATCTTGTAAATTACTAATAAATCCAGTATTTCTTAGGGGCTATTCTTGATATTTAATTTTACATGAATAACTGCTTGCTGAACAAAGGAAGCAGATTTAGTATAAGAAATTAAATAAATTTGTGTGTAGAGTTTTGACATATATGAAACATAATTTTAATTCCTTTTGGGCTTTAAGAAACAGTGATAAAGTCTTTGCTTGATGGATTATTACTGAAACTAAACCAGTATGCTATAGTAATGTTTGTGACATATAAACCTCCCTTTGTCTTATAATCAAAATCATGAATTCTTATTATTCTTTATACAGTATATCAGTGGTAAATTTGGACTGGCCATTATCATATATCGAAGATTGATTTAATATTAAAACCCCACATTTATTCTTCTTACTATTAGAATAATCGAAGAAGGATTCATTGAAGTGAAGCTCTTATTACTAAAACAATAAAGCAGTCCTTTTGTCACGATTCGAGCTAAGCGTAGACCACCACAGTTCATGGCTGTCTAGTCAATTTGTGGAAAAATGTGTGATTTCTTGGCCTTTTCAATTACAATTTCATCAAAAGCACTGCTCTTCCACCATTAGAAATAAACCTCACCACAACATATGACGCAGGGAGTGTCATTATGCTCCTTTTGGAAAAAAATGGCTAATCTCATGGGCGGTAAAGGGAAAAGTATTTCTCTAAAGTTCAAAACCCTTCTGATCAGCTTATTTAAACCATAGTTGTGGTTGTGGAAGCTTCAGTTTATTAACTTGCTGAAAATATTCATTGAAGCTCAGGTCACAACAAACTATTGCCCCACTATTGTATAATTTCACCCACCACCTTCATAGCAAGTAACACTGGTCTAGATCTGGGCAACTTGTAATGCTCTTGACCACCATTTAAAGGAGAATTAAACCCTAAGGATGAATATGGCTAGAAAAGCTAGATTTTATATACTGAGCTTACTGAACCAGCCTCTTTACATTGGTAAAAATCCAGGGCTTTAACGTTTTAGAGTTTCTCTTCTTAAACTGTGTCTGTGACACGCACATGCTCAGTGGACTCTGAGCAGCCGTTGAGAAGCTAAGCTTAGTGGTTGTCCCAAATTTACAAGCAGGAAATGAGGTTGGTCTTTATTATAAGCTGAGGCTACAAAACTGATTTTGAGCTGCCATGAACCAATGATCAGAATTTTTATGTGAAATTTATATTCTATAGGGGTTATTTACAAAAGCTCAATTTTTTCTAGTCGATAATCAAAGAGGCAAAAAACTAAAATTTTTCAAGCTTTATTATTAGGGATGGGCAAATGTTTTCACCTTGTTTTGCTGCAAAAAAAATGTGACAAAAAATGTCACCCATAGACTTGCATGGTGTTGAGTGTCCAAAAAAAAAGACAAAAAATTTTTGACGCCCATAGACTTTAATGGGCGTCGGCGACATTTCACCGGCGGCAAATTTTTGATGAGACGAATCAAATTCGCCCATCCCTATTTATTATACCCCAAAGTTGCTAACCATTGAATCTGAAAATACTCCAGCTGAAACCAGTTGAACTCATGTAAAAATCAAAGGCAGATGATCCTTGAAAAAGTCTTTTCTTTTAAAATTCTTTTTGTTGAATTTTCATTAAAATACATTGACTTGACTATATGATAATCGTACAATGTTTCAAAGAAAAAGAAAAATTCATATGAATAATGTTCAGAAATTTTATTTTCATGTGAACAATAAACATGACATATTAGAACAAATAGACCTGTTGTTACAAAATAAAGCATGGCAAACCAAGTATAAATAAATCCAATAGAATTGAAGTACAGTAGAACCTCAATTTTACATCCCCTGATTTTGTTTTCCCTCATTTTACGTTGTTGTTTTGTGGTCCTGCCTATATTTTATGCATAATACATATCCCTGATTTTACATTTTCCTGGATTTTACACCATTTATTTCTGGTCCCCTGAAAAATGTAAAATGGGGGTTCTAATGTATATATATTAACAAAAAAAATGAACACTTGTTGGAATGACTTAGACTCTATAAGAGGGTATGATTGCCTATTTGGTAGCCATATGTGGATTGGCAGCCTACACAAGGCTTTGTTTGGCCAAAAAACTGTTTTTTCAAGCAACCAACACTTGTGTCAAGCAATTCAAGAATAAGCACCTGCTTGGATGCCACTGGGAGCAATATCCAAGGGGTTGTGAGCAACATTTTGCTCACAATCCACTGAATAGGGACAACTGCGTTAAAGGATAAGGAAACCCATAGTCAATGTTTATATGATATTCACCCCCCCCCCTTTAAATTCAGATGCTAGGGGGCAAATTTACTAAAGGGCGAAGTGACTAACACGGTTAAAATTCTCCAGCGTCACATCATTTTGGTACTTTTCCTGAATTACTAACGGAAGATAGACTCTAGCGGTACTTCGCTCCCTAACGCCTGGCGAATTTGCGCTCTGGTGAATGGACGTAACTACGCAAATTCACTAAGATGCAGATTTTACTGAACGTTACCTCTTGCGCCAAACTTGCCTTCACCACCTCAGACCAGGTGAAGTGTAACAGAGTACTGTAGATAGGAGTTCCTCAAAAAATAGTTGAAAAAAGTCCCAAAAAAATGCTAGCGCCTTTTCCTTTTTCAGAGTGATAGGCTGAAAAAAAGCGTAATTTTTTTTGGGGGGTAACCGGCTTCCCCCCTACATTTCCTAACATATGGCACATAAACTATACACTGGGCTCATGTGTAGGGCAATATAGCAACTTTATTTTATTTTATTAAGGTTCCCTGGGCTTTTGTAATGTATTTGCTGTAACATACTGTATATACGTCCATTCAACTTTAACTTCCCGCTGTGTGCAAATTAGCCAACGCTAGCGCAAATTCGCTTTGCTTGGCACAGTGATGCTAGTGCAACTTCACCAGCGTTTGGCGCCCTGGACGCAACTTTGGATTTAAGTGAATTAGCGTTGTCCTGACTAATTTATGCCTGGAGAAGTGTTGCACTGTGAGCGAAGCCGTCACTGGCAAATTTTCGGAGGTTAGTGAATTTCCCCCTAAGTCTGTTCCCCAGCTGGTGCTTCTTTTTAGAAAAACTTCACACTGGCCTGAAGAAGTTTCCTGCTTTATAGCATTCCACCACCTTGCCTTGCTATCCTACTCTGTTAGGTCTTTTGCTATTCATTTCTAATTACACAAGATATTGAAAAGCATACTGCAAATAAAAATGTGGCTATTTTTTGTATCTTCCCAACTTAAAGAGGCAATAGCCTTTTTATTTTTCATGTTGATGTCTTGGATGTCCAGTAGCTTTATAATTCACACAATATGGACTGCTGTATCCTTCAACTGCAAGACTATTTACCTATACATGTATCCTAGCATCTGACTCTAAAAAGTAGCTTCAAATATGAAATGCACTGGAAGAAGTCTCACAGATCTTTAATGGTTTCCTCCACCCTTCAAAAAAAAACTAAAAATGTGAAATGTGAAAATGTAAAGATTCATGGGAACTCTTCATACCAAACCTGCCTCAGTATACCTGAATGGGAAAATTATGTAGTTTTTTTTAAAGTCACTCTTTAGTCTTCTCTTAAGTTTCAAAAAAAAAATTATTTATATCCATAGGTGCTTATAAAGCGAGAGAAGTCAACCTCGTCTTGTCTGCTTAATTAAAAGTAAAAATCAAGGATTTTTAGATACAATTTCAACATCCAACCTCTAACAGTATTATAAAAATTGCTCGTCCAACATTTCGCACAGAAGACATAAATGACTGTAAGTGACGGAATATTTACCTGTCATTTTAAAAAGAGGTGCATCTCTTTGATTTACATATGCTGTTCCATATTACATTGCGGCTGAAGCATTGTATAAGCCCTGTTTGTACACAAAATCTGACATTTGTACTTCAGTGTTTCCATTTACTCTAAAACTATCCCTTTAGTGCTCAGACTTGTTTGTGAAAATATTATGATAGATCAGTAACCACATCATCTTGTGCCAATGAAGTACTGTAATGCCTTAAAAAGACATTTAAAAGTTCACTATTGCCCCTTATATAATTATATATTGAGGAAGATACACAGAAATGCTCAGCTCGCTGCCAACAAGGTGAGCATCCAGTTCAAACATTCATTTTAGGAATACAGATTAAATAGATTTTATTAATACTTAGCATGTTTAAAAGACATGTTTAAAAAAAATGTTATGTTTGCACACTAAAGTCGCATGATTTTAAGGGTTTTGATTTATTTTTGCAAAACCCTAAGGATCTGGCTGAATACTGAAATTAGTACATTTTCTTAATATATATTGAATTGTAATTCCCTCTGGGTTTCTAATATCTTTCAAACTGAAAATCCTGACCTTCCACAGCCTGGTAGGTCAACCAATGCAGTGAGATTAAAAAAAATACACAAATAAACTGTGCTTATTACATCTTATTAATGGATCACTTGCATAAAATATAAGATGACTGCCCTATCTACCCACAGTTTGATAATCATATTTTTTTCTTAGGAATGTCTTTGTTAGAAGATGTAATCATTAATGTGGACTAAACACTATCAGACCAACACTCAAACCTTACAAAAAGTTAGGGGACTTGGCATGCTTCCAGCATGATACCTTCTTAACATAAAGGTAAAGGTGAAGCCTTAAAACCTCAGCGTAGGTATTTGTAAGCTTCTTAATACTAACTGTATTATGTTGTTTACCTATTACGCAGTTGTACCCAATAGGTACAAGGGAAATGTTGATTCCTTGGCCAGACTCAGATCCAATGTCAAGTCTAAACTAGTTACTGTCTGTGGACCTTTCTTGATCAGGTAATTTATAGGAAGCATTTGCCCTGTTCAGTCTAGCCTTCTTCTACCATCTTTACTTAGGTGTTCAAATCAGATGCATCACGATTGTCACCATTTAATGCACATTGAAATGAATGTCATACAATGGAGGTAGCTGCAAATCACATCATTTGCATTTGTACCCTCCTTACATACCACACAATTAAGTGCACACAGTAGCCAGGCCCATGGGACAGCATAGCAAGCTTTGGAGGATTAAACAACCAGGCACTGGAGCTTTACACCAGCTGCACCACCAGTAATTACTCTTTTAATAATGAATGATTATACTTTAGGTTGTATTAAGTCTGTATTTTGCAAGACTTGATAAGTAGAGAGAAAGCCATAATACAATTGTTGCCCAAGCTCACACTAGAAAGCTTCCATTTCAGCACTGCTGGATGCTCAGCCTATTTTACTGTTGGATTCATTTAATCATGAATCTTTAAAAAAGTGGCAAATGATATTCAATACTTTGCAGCCAAAGGTTCCTGCCTACTGTTGACTTTTGCTGATTTATTATTAAACATAAATCCATTTTTTCATAGCAGTGTACCTGTGTGCACTAGCGAGTAAGTATACCCAGCACCTACCAACCACTACTAGCACTTGGAAAGATGGAAGAAAAAACTCCGTAGTGTGCAAAATCTTGCACTAAATGGGGCTTATTTGATTGTCTGATTTACCCACACCCATACACAGTCCAGTTAACAATGTAACTATATATGTTTCCTGTGATTGTCACGGTATTATAAAATGCATTCAGTGGCAATTATAAATCACATTTTTTTTCAACAAAAAACAAGCACATTTTCAAAGTCAAAGTTAAAAAAAATAATGCATCAATGATCTATTTGTTGCTATAAAGAACGGCAAAAACAAACAAACAAAACCACTTTAAAAAAAACAGTCCAAATCAAAGATTCGATCAAGATTTATGAAATTCCAAACTGCGGAGTCCAGAGTGATTTGCAACAGTTTGATATTTTCCCTATTTATTGACTGTCAAGAAAACACTCCTGTCAGTTAGTAAAGTGTTCTAATGAACTGACACATTTATCATATAGATACATGTGTCAGATCAGCAGAATGTATGTGACCACCTTGAGTGCGGATTAAGAATTCAGACAATTTTTTTCACTCTGAAATAAATTTTTTCAGCATGAAAAATGAATGGATAAATATGAATAGATGGTTTTTATTTTATTTTTTTGGTAAAAATACTGAACATTTATAAATAGGCAATTATAAAAAAGCAAGTTGCTGTGAACCTAGGCAGGTTTTGAAAATTTTCTAAATGGTGCTCAGAGTTCCATGGTATACCACCTTGTGATGGGTGGGGATTTTATGCTACTTACCCATTTAAGAACTCATCAAGTAGTATGCTCAGATATTTGCAAATCTGAAGAGGTTATGTTGAAGGTTTAATCACAACAGCAACCAATCAGTAGGTAACATTTACTGGTCACCTGCTTAAATTCAAAAATCTTTATTGGCTACCACAGACACATGTTGTGTCTATTATTGAAGCTGGGATAACCGGAATCAGATAGAATAAAGACAGATCAAATCAAAATAATAACAGAGGCTTTGGGGGTTATTTATTAAAGTCTGAATGCTAAAAACTCAAATTTTTCAAAATTTCTTATACCCCGAGGAAGTCAGAATCCAAAAATCCGGCATCTCAGACCTACCAAGGTTGTATATAAGTCAATGGGAGAGGTTCCTGTCCTATTTGGAATTCTGTGTGGTCTGTGCTATAATTAACCCAAAAATCTGACTATTTCCGGCCTTTGGGACACAAATGCTAATAATTCTGACTTTTCGGGGGAAAAAAACTCTGATAAAAACGTAAGATTCTGAAAAAATGTGAGTAAAGGTTTTTTTATTATGTCATTAATTCTCTATAGGTTATCTTTAGTTAGAAATTAAAGGCTAATATATTTGTATCCTGCATGCTTTTAAAAGATGAAAATACTGCAGAAAATAGCATATCTATCATACATCAGAAGAATATATATTCCCATATTATCTGTCAACACTAGAAACGTGCTATGGAGGGTAAGGCTTAAATAATTTGTGCTGAACAGTGACAGGTATTTTACACAAGTATGGCACTTCCTGATATCATGTTTTAGCCATCATGTCACTGTCTAACTCAACTATAAAAATAAAAGTCTGCAAATTTCTAGCTCAGAAATGAACAGCCTATTAAGAACTGAAAAGCTGTCATTCCTAATGAAAAATCTTGCGTCAACCTTTGAGCGTATATTTTAAATGCTCTGTCCACAAGAAAAGTTTAATAATGCGGCTTCACTCTAATGTCTTGTAAAAGGAGAGGCAATTTTACTTCTTCTATTAACCCAACATGATTACAATGGCTTATTTAATGGAAAATGGCATTGAAATTCTACTCCCTGGGAGGAGGATAAAGGGAAAAAAATGCTATGACTTTACCAAAATGGCCATAAGCATCACAAGTCCTTGCTGCTTGCAATGCAGTCAGAAGTAATCAACCTTAATTTGTTTATTCTTGTTATGTACATTAATTGAGTTCAAACCTATGAAGTGGGGGAAAAACATTTATAGGCCTTATAACGGTTTCTCCTGATGTGATGGTGATTATTTCTGAAATAACAAGAAAGAATGCCTGGAATATTTAAATAGCCATTTTAAATGAAAGTGAGTTTTAAAATCTCCCATACAGACTATACTTAAGGCAAGGTTGGAATATTCTATGCATGGACAATAGCTGGGACGGTTATTTTAAACAGTGAACCATTACTTAAAACAATCTTCAGTATGTAAGGGAACACTTCCTTCGAACCTAAATTTCATAGGATGATAACAATAACAAGCTTCTGATATAAGCTTCTGATATAAACACCACTTACAGAATAGAAAGAGTCAAAAGTGTATATATATATATAGGGGAAAGTTGTGCTCACCACTATTTTTTAAAACCAATGAGGCTGTGACCGCAAAATACATATACAAGAGTCCTCTGTACTCAACCCATTATCAATATATTTAAGACAGAGACATGTTGTGCATGCTGCTACTGAAAAATGCCTTACCCTTTAAACAAAACAGGGATTGTTTGTCCATATATTGCAATATATTTAAGCTGGCCAACTACGTCAAAGTCATCCCATATCTGGCCAGTCCTACGCTTAATTTTCATCTGATTCATTAAGAATTCTATTGCTTCATTATACATTTTACAAATTTTACTAACTTTTACCTGCAACTTACTTGCTGCTTTCAAAGTAAAACTCCCAAACTTGGCTGCCCTTTTATTAGACACCAGTGGGATCACCTGACTATAGCTGGGAAGGGTGGGAGCTACAACATGGAGCTATAGTCACTGTTTTACTCCTGACGAAGGTCCCTGTGAGGGACTGAAACATTGAGCAAAATAAACCTTTGTAAGATTGCTTCAGCTTCAGACTATTCTGCATTACTGCTCGAGCACCCAGGTAAAATGCCTGTCTATGGTGTGCACCATATATCTCCTTTCTTTCTTTCTCTCTCTCTCTCTCTCTTTCTTTCTCTCTCTCTCTCTCTTTCTTTCTTTCTTTCTTTCTTTCTTTCTTTCTTTCTTTCTTTATTTATTTATTTCTTTCTTTCTTTCTTTCTTTCTTTCTTTCCTATATATCCTATACATACTCAATTATTTGCCTTGGAGCTTATTATAAGAGTTAGTTGAGTGTATAGAAACATACACACCAAACACCCAAATGCAGAGGTAGATTTTAGTGAAGGCTTGGGGAGGCTAAGCCTTCCCAAACCTAATTCCTCTGTAAATTTAATTTAGCATGCAGCATTATACTACACAGGTGTATAACTCATAAACATGAGGGAGGCAACAGGTTAAAAACATACACCGGCATTGGACTTTCAGCATCTATGGGAAAGGGATGCAATTGGAAGACCATAATAATTGAGCCACCTTGCTGGTAAAGGAGAATCTTCTAGGGCTCAGACTTTACTGCTCTTGCCTGTCTTCCTTCCCAGAGTAGGTTTAGAAATAGTTTTTAAAACTCGAATTCAATTCGATTTGAGTTTTCGGGTCGATTCCATTCCTCCGAGTTTAAAATTTATTTATCTTTTTTAATAAATTTCGATCAGTCGAATTTCGAATTTTTGGGAGTTTAGAGGAGTTTTTAAAAACTCACATACATTCGCAATTCGACCTTTGATAAATGTGCCTCCCCGTGTACACCAGCATCAACTCCCCTTCTTTGAATACCAAACAAGATTTTCATTAAATACTGAGAAATCAGACGTGTTTTATTAAACAATATGAACAATAATAATATTAAACAATATTAACAATATTAAACAATAACAGACATACTATTAAAAATTTGCGATGGCACTATAAGTAAGATGCAAAATAACAGGCCAAATACTAAATGTATGTGTATGTGTGTGTGTGTGTATATATATATATATATATATATATATATATATATATATATATATATATATATATATATAT
Organism: Xenopus petersii; assembly: GCA_038501925.1. Taxonomy (NCBI): domain Eukaryota; kingdom Metazoa; phylum Chordata; class Amphibia; order Anura; family Pipidae; genus Xenopus; species Xenopus petersii. The sequence goes on from CM076679.1 coordinate 43,896,858, forward strand.
TCATTTTGAACTTAAGAGAGAGAATCTATATACACACACACACACACACTAGAATAGAATCTTAAAGGTCTTCCTGCTCTTGGAGTGTAAGTTCAAGGTCGTTGGCTTTACACAGTGACATATATGTCATTTTTGACAAATGTACGCATGCTAAAGTTAATAGCCAAAGAAAATGAAGTAATGAGGTATCTTATATATACATATATATTGGCTAAAAGGTCAACATTACTTTTTATAAACATTAGGATTATAAAATTACAGTAAAAACGAAATAGAAAAAAATATAAAAGCCAAATTGCTTTGCGTTTGTAAACAACACACCTTATTGCATAGGCTCCTAAACTAGGAGCTTGAAGTATTGTCTTTGGAAGTGTAGTCTGAAGGCTAGTTAAGGTCCACTCTGGAGTAGAGAAATTACTCCATTGTGCTGTTCTAGATGCCTGTGTGCACAATGTCAAAACTGCAAAATGCTGGAATACAGTATGTCGTTATTTGAAAACAACTGCCCCACTCTATTACTTTTCTCATTAAATGTACATGCCTACCCATGGTGTATTAATAACAAACTATAAAAACTATTTGCAGTATAAATGCTGGATGTCCAAGTAGCAACTGGCTATAAAAGAGTGAAGTATATACAGGTAAATCTTTAAATATTATCTTTGTCATTTGTGGCATTAGATATACATGTTATATTTGGCTTTATTACATTTATCAGGTGATAGCTAGGCCCTTGGAGTAATTGTTACTAAAAAGCTAAATGAAACTCTTTAATATTGAGCTGGACATTGTTTATACCATGCAACAGAGCTCAAGAAAGTGATGGTAGTTAAAATTCAGAATGTGATTTCAGGCCAGATTCAAACTCCAGACATGTAATATCTCCCTCTTTATTTCCAACACTATTAGATACTGCACAGACCAAAGGCTTTCTTTTTCTCAAAGCTCACACGTGACAGAGCAGTATATCCTCCTAAATAAAATATTATCTTCTTTATTATGTGTCTCTAATGTGAAATTGAAATGTTTGACGTTATATAGTCCATAAAGGTCCGATACTCATTAAAGAGGTTTCTTGTTATATGTTCAACCAATAAATATTGTATATTATATGCTTCTTTTTTTTTTTTTTTTTTTTTGGTCCTGCTTAGGGTAATGATAGTTAAAGAAAATCTTTAAAAAAAAAAAAGACCATATTATAATGCAGAGTGGTTAGTGTTCTGGGGAGCCCTCTGGAGCAAACTCAAACTGAGTCTGAAAGCTTTGTAGTGGTGTCTGCCCTGCACTCTTTAAATGACCCCCAGGAGTGTAATGTTTTATTGATCAGTGGTTACCAAGAGTCATGAATATAATATTAAAGTTTTAATCGGTTCATGGAACATGTAATGGAAACTGCGCTTACCTCATAGCCTTAGTTGGAGAATAGGTACTAGCAGAAGACGTTCAAGCACAGATAAAGGCCTGCATTTGTGCCTTTGCCTGCATGCATTCCTATTAAACAAATAGCTGTGTTGTTTTAACAAATGAAATGGAACAGTTAAACAATTTATCACAAGTATTATTTAAATTCAGATAACCATGCACATACATGTTAAACATATACAGTACGTGAAGCCATGCCTTTGTTACACATGAACGTGCATCACAAAAAACCATTAGAAAAGGGAAGAGGGAACAAAAGACTGATCATGCCCCAGTGTCCTTATTTTAAACAACTTATTAGGCCCCTGCTGCATAGTGATCTGATAAAAACAGAGGGAGGACAATGGGCAGCAAATCTCTGGCTTGCATTTAAGTGTGCGTGCCCAACATATGCACGCCAAAGATGTTACACGCACAAGATGAAAATAAGACATGCATGCAAGAACACATGTAAATAATACAATCATATTCCGTGAAATTAAAAAATATATATAGAATGAAAATCATAGCAGTCAAATCTTAGCTTGGCAAAAGAATTCTTTGATGTCTGGATTCCAATTTACCCACCAACTGAGTTCTAAGAATGGAATGAATAAGGTCTATCTTATAGCCTAGATATGCCTGTCATCACCAGGCATCAATTTTTATTTTATTCTTCAGAGTGATATGCATACAGCTCACCCATTCCTGAAAATTCCTATCATATATGTAACAGTATTGCAAGAAGAAGAAGAATATATATATACGTACATGTGCATTTATTTTACACGCAAATGCAATAAAAATAAATACAATTAACCATTACTAATCCTTATAAAAGAAGGCCATAGATAAAAGACCTATAGTCAGTCGGTTATGGCGACAAAAATATACTTCAGTAAATAATATTTGAAGATCAATTCTATAATAGAATTATTTTCTAATGTAATAACATATATAAAAAAATCATTTTTCTCTTGATGTAATTTGAGTTGCACAGTTAAGTGAGTAAGCTCAGCTCAGAAGTATATTGGTATTGTTCTCCCCATACTCCCTTTTTTCAATATTAATGTCCCAGCTATAGCTGAATATAAATGATGTATCATCATTTTCCATATTGCGGAACAGTTATACAATATAGTGCATGACTTAGGGGCATAGGGTAAGCAGTTAGTGGAACAAGGTTCTGACGATTAGGGAAATAAATCTTCTGTTCACCATGATATTAATGTTTATGCTATTTAATGCAGCCCATTTACTGAATGCTACCAATGTAGGCACTGATTTTCAAACAGTACTTTATTTATTTTCTTATATTGCAAGCACATAAGTTTCACTGGGGAAAATATATGTATATAAAGGATAATCCACTGGCGCCTCTCTAACCTGCCACATATGACTTAAACAATAACCCGTCCTGATAATGCTCATAGGTATTCATTTCAGAATTATATAGACAATATCGCAAGTGCATACCAAAATAACCTTAAATATATAAATCAGTAAACATTCACAGTGTTATCAAATGCACAGTAAAAAAAAATCATGCAGGAAATGGTCCCAGCATTTCCATTTTCACCCTTTATATTATGCTGTAAACATCACGGCTATGGACATTTATATAGTAGAAGTGCAGAGAAAAGGTGACCTGAAAACACAGCATTTGACTTCAAATAAAATGAAGGAGAAAATAAAAACAGTCATTGCTTCTATCGACTTGCCATTACCACAGAGTAGGAGTACAGTTTATGTTCAACACATACTCATAGAAGGATGGGCGACTGACTGCTTTAAGAAACGTTATTATTTGTTTTGTTTTTTTTCTTTCCTTTTTTTTTTTTTTTAAAGGGATGAAGCCACATCATCTGAAATGTAAAAAAGGCAGAGAACTGAGCTCTGCAGGGGATTGAGTCTGCCACCCATTAGTAAAAAAGAGCTGTAGGCTGCAGCTGCTTATCAAATCATTTTCTGTTTGTGATATAAGACTCTGCCAGTGTTGAGCCTCAATCTCTAAAGACAATATGTAGTAGAGAGAAAAAATAAATAAATTGCTCCGCTAGCCAGACCCAACACACAATGCAGTAAATCACTGTTATCTATGAAAAATTTTGCATTATAGGGTTTTCAGGGAAAGTGCAATGTTTCATCGAAAATGCATTGCTAAATTGCTTAAATACGTCTCGTTGATTTTTGAGCTATGAAAATGCTTTTTAGAACAGATTGTAAATCAACACGCTCAAGAAACAATATTATGTTGTATTTTTGAGGCGCCAATCAATTCACACATTTTATAATTTTTCCGCAGCATTTACAAAGTTCTTGATCGTAATGTATTACCTTGGAGATACTATTCCTTGACTTAATAAGGCTGAATCTGATTTTTTTTCTTATATCTTTTTGTGATTTTTATCTCCATAATGAGCAAAACTCAAATTGTTGTATATCTTTTAAGCGCTCTATCGTTTTCTATACTAGGGCATTTTTTTAACTAAAAATATAGGTTTTATATTAACCGAAAAATAAGTAGGGTTTTAAGGACCCATCGAGATACAGATATAGTGTCTGTGTGAAAGTGGGATTATTGGTGAATATATATATATAAGAGCAGTGGACCCTGCTACAGAGCTGAGAGGTTACTCTTCATATGTATAAACATTCCATATAAGACTGAGCAGAGAGAAATCTAAGAAATACAGAGGGTTTGGGTTCATTGTAAAACTGTTAATCTTAAATTTCCACAAAGCCCAAGTGTCATAGCAAGCGCGTTTGGTGCACCAAGCAGAAAAAGATCAGAACGAGGAGGTGTTTGTGAGGACGGAGGGGGTCCCAGTCACTTGGTTTTCTTGAGTCCTTCTGAATATATTTCACAATTCATCAGTTTTGTCTTTCCTGCCACGAGTGAGGACAATCAGACCAGACACCCATTAGATTTCTCATGCAGGTTTTCTTTTTTTTTCTTTTTTTTTTTTGTTCATGACATGTTGGCAGGGAGGATGGCAATTCTGAAATCTTACCAAATGAGAAAAATGTCAAAAACTGAACTGACAGCTCGCGGTTGCTATGGAGATTGGTGATATTGAGAAAAATAAAATATGATCCGGTTAATTCAAAAGGAATTGGGCTGGGTATTTCAATGCTAAGTAATACAGATGAAAAATGAATTTTGCTATCCAGATTTTTATTTCCCCGAGTTCACAGGCACGTCTGTCTCACAAGCAATAATGAGAATGGCCACTAATAAAATAACATGGATAGTAAAAGAGAAACATATAGCAAAAAGAAGACAGATAATAAATAATCATAATAAATACATTACTTTTAACTCTTTGCTGCCGCCGGCCTGCATATCCCTTCAGGGCACTGGGTTGTGTGTCCCTCTGGCAGTTAATGGATTAATGCATACATCAGATGCAGAGTTAAATTATGGTACTAGAGAGCTCAGACCATAATAACCTTGCCCTCTTGATCTTTAAATTACATTTGACTCGTGCTTATTCTTTGTGACTGAATGGCAGCGTCACCCAAAATATACAATATTCAGCTCACTACAAAAATAAAGGAAACAGAAACCCAACGGGTATAAATGCACTAAAACCTTCCCTGCCAATGTTGCTCTCAGTGGGTTCTATCTGATGAAACGGCCTGTTTACACCGTGCAATAGCTTTATATGTACAGTCAACTGATTCAGTGTTGCTGATCTTTTTCCTTTTCATATCAGCACTGTTAGAAAGTATACACTTTGCCCCTAACTAAAGGTACCATTCCACTAAATCTCCATGCCAACATCATAACGCCAGCAGTATATTTTTCTTTTATAGTAGTTCCTGCGAAAAAATGGCTGATATTCAATCTCAACCAAGCTATATGCTGAACCATTTCCACCAGTACATTAGAAACAGGCTACAGACCATTCTCTATATAAACATTTTAGCAAATGTTAATCACAACCCCAAATGGAGTTTTAAAAAAAAAAAAAAAAGTAGCGGTTATTTTGACATATTTGGTATGATGTTTTCTGGCTTTTTAGTAGGTCTCCTGAAGGGTTAAATACGGAAGGGGATGTGCATTCTTTTTTTGTAATCCTATTGGATGCTTTTTAATTTGATTTATTGTGTATGCCATTTAGGGTTGTTTTATGGCTTAAGATCAGATTGGTCCAAAATGCATCAGGAGATAATTTGCCTTAAGGCTGTACCTGTATACTGTATGTTTATATGTATATGAATATAGGCTTCACTTTATTCATCTACAATCAAAGGTGCGACTGCCATTTACAGATATCAGAATAAGCTATGCCACTCACTCGAGGGAACCAGAATTCTGAGCATTTGGGCCTGACCAGAATTTTTCACTCGCCAAGCAAGATGCTATGTTTGTTGATAGAATTACTCAGGAATTGTACAAGGGTTTATGTACCTGTCTGGTGCTTTGTATCCATTAAGTATACGGTTTATGGACATGTTTGCACACAGTTATATGTACTGTGCTTCATTTATTTAGTAGCTTATACAATTAGCCAGTAATATTTAGTTAATAATAAGGTTAAATTATAATGGTACACGGATGTAGTTTTCTTAGCCAAAATATTTGAGACAAGAATTCATATTAATATATTAAAAAAAATGTTAACATCTTTTTTTCTATAATTAGATTACAGAAAACACATTCTATATAAGAATGTGTGGGGCATGTGCAAAAAAAGACTAGCCCATATGTACCTTGCTGATGAGGGACTATTGACATCAGTTAGTTTTGAGATTTTTATTATTACACAATACATTATACAGAATTATATGAACAGTACAAGTTTAAAAAGACTTACATCAATGTTAATCATTCTAATTTCAGAATAACTAATACATTTAAGACTAAAATAGCCATGGTTTTTAGGTGGTCACAAAGAACAAATTAGAGGAAGTCTTTGGATAGTAATGGGTAGTTAAGGAACATTGCAAGATTTATATTTAATACCCCCAAGACAGTAGTTAATGTAGTACAGAGCAAATTATCAAGGGAAAGAATCTTTAAGGTAAAATTAATGTAAAAATGATATAGGTTCTTCCAGTCAGCACCAGGATAGACTACAATGCCACCTACTGGGAACCATGTGTTAGTGACTAGACTAGATAAAGGCAATCTTATTTCCCCAACTATTTAAAGAGACAATACATTTCTTAATAAAATGTGCATTCATTTTAGAGAAATTTTTCATTTGCCATATTAATTCTTAATACAATTAAGTTGATGGGATTTGGTGCTATCTTTCACTGGACCAACTAGTACTTCATATTAGATACTATTTTGTGTTGATCTTTACTCCCATAATCCCTTCAATTAATCCCCAGTTTTAGGGGGTGTATGACCAAAAGTCTGTAATGTCAGGGGAATGTTATTCAATTACCAAATTGCCTAGACCTTATGCCATGTTGTAAAAATGAACAATATGCAAAATACTAGAGAGGGCATTAATGTATGCATTAGGGACTTAAATGCACAAATCATGTTATGTAAATAATAGAACTGGGCGATGTTTAGTATATCAGTTATAATTTGAAAAAAACACATGATTAGAAGCAATGGAATTCTACCTGATATATGTTATTAGTTAGGCTAACTATATCTATTCACAGAATAAATGCTTTCAAAATATTCGGTGCAAACAGATACTTTTAACATATAATATCAACATTCGGAAAAAATGTATTGACCGTATTTCGTGTGACACTTTTTTAACATATAATATCAACATTCGGAAAAAATTTATTTACCGTATTTCGTGTGACACAATCATTCATTTACTATGGGATTTTTTTTTTTTTTTGAAGTCGCAAAAGACCCTTTTGTGAAAATATAAAATGTTAAGCAGGAGTTGCCATTTAGAAACAGTCCAACAGATAAGTCCACTGCTCAGTAAAAGCAGATTGGAAATCTGTGTTACTTAGAAATAATTAGTTATAAATAAGCTATTATTTAACAGCCCAAATGCAAATCTTTATTGGAGCAAAACAATGTGTGCATGGTTTTGGTTGCAATTCAGCTAAAGTGTGTTGAGATATTTCTGTCTACTTATCTGAAGAATTAAACTGTATGTGGATGTTTGCAAAATAAGCGAATAGGAATAGCATAGCCTCTACTGCTCAATTTATATAGGCCTTATGCTTTCATATCGCCCCTATGAACAGATACATACCTTGTCTAATAAACTAATTTACTGCTACTGTATGTAGCTATGAAGGCATTTTCAAACTTTTAAGGGTCGCCATTTTTTTAACCATTCACAGCAACAAATTCATAAAAACAATGTTCTATAAAAACACCAGCATTTTCACTTATTGTGTAATAAATAATATATAAATACATATATTTGCATATTTATGTATGCACGTTGAAAATAAATTTCCTACTTGTGGTCAACTTAATGCCGCTGAGAAATATAAATCTACTTTCCACGCAGCAAACCACCACAAAAGGTACAGAAAAGGTTACAAAACTACAACTCTCAGAATCCATAAACTACAAGCCTTACACCACTCTATAAATATTTGACCTTGAGTTATGTCCCAAAGCACATTGTGACCAGTGACCTTGCTGAGTAACTTATGTTTTTTTTAGGCTGTAGACAAAGTGAAAATTCAATATATGTCTAATACAGCTCTAGTTTGTTCATTGCAATAGGATTTAAAAAGCAACAAAAATCTTAAATCCCACAATAGCTCTTTCTATGATGTTGTGCTGTGTAGATAACAGATGTGAGGATAATATTCTGGAATATTCAAAATTGTAATCTATATCTTGTGCCCAGCGCAATATATAGGTTACTCTTTTGTGCCACAGCAGAACCAGAACAATTAAAATTGTATCTAAAAAGAGATTTAAAATGGTTGCATATTCAACCTGCAGTAACTGCACTGAAGGCAAACAGCTTTTGTGTGCCTTTCTTTAAAGATAGGAGATAGAAGCTGGACCACACATGCTTGCTCATTCAAAGGCCTCTGCACACACGTTTCTCTATATTGTCGGCATGGCCGGCTTGGGTGGTCTGCTGATACTTTAGAGAAAACGGGTAATATTTCTTCCACTCGTTCATGCTACCAATACAAAATAGACTCACTCGATATAGTAAAACAAACCACTGAGAACACAGGGGTTTCAATATTTTTTAAAAAGGATTTCAGATTTCCAGAAGATTGGTACAGTTCATGTGTTGATAGTTACAAATAATTTAAGATATTCAATATTAAAGGGGACAAGCAGAGTTTTGCTGGTAGCCAACGAGGAGCATTAGCCAATCAGCCATACTCATTTAGATGACCATTATCACCATTTCATTATTAGAGGGCTAAAGCAAAAATGTAACTAATTCTAATGTACTCATTCAATAAATTCTTGTTTTTTAAATAAATAAAAATTGAGTAAATATCTAAAACATTTGAATAAATCTAATTCAGTGGAATGACTGGATATTTCTCACTCCAACCCATCAAAATAAGCACACTACTGATTACATATTAAAATACAATAGAGCACAGAGGTCAAAACTATCTATACCTGCATATAAACAGGGAATGTGCAATAGAGAGGCTACGTCAACTTTTTTCAACAGAGAAAATAGAATATTTGTTGCATTTCTGACTCAGGAGTGCATGGCACGTTTAATAGAGAAAGAAGGGTACGCGTTGTATGCAAAATACACTACCTCACTACCTTTCCGTTTTATTCGTCTTCGCACAATGATAAAGAGTAAAGAGGATGCAATGACAGGTTTAATGGATGGATCCATAGAGATTTATAATGTAATCAAATGTTGTTTCCTTAAAAAAATCAAACACTGGACATGAATCGGAACTTTGTAGCAGGCAGAAATCCAGAAGGTAAGGATCATCCATAAAAACGTTCGATAGTGACCAGTGGAATCATTGACTGAACATCATGCATTGTCAATAGCCTGGCTTCACAACATGAGTGAGAGCACAAGCAGCAAAGCACAGATGTTGGCCTGCAGTCCTGAACGGGATCATACTGTAGATGCAGGCAGAGGGGCGGACTACATTGTGAAAACAAGAACTAGGCAGAAGATGTTCTGCAAACACATGTGCATCCTTGGCAAGGATATTTATATCATGCTATGCATGGAGGAAAGCTATCAAATAGCCCCATTTATTCACAGTCTGTATATACAAAGCATGTAAAACAGACAAAACTCTGATTTATTTGAAAGTCTCCCAGGAATTCAGTAGCTCTAACACAGAGAGCTCAAGGCACAGACAGATTTAGCACAGTAGAAATAAGAAACCATCAGGCGCTGCACATATCAGCCTAATCTAAAGACATCTGAAAAGCTGGTACAGTAAATGTTGCAATCATTAGTGCTAATATTCCAACATGGCACACCCGTAAAAGTGAAATGCAGCATATGGTCCAGGATATTTATATTTTTTTGGAGGGAGACTGCTATATGCTTAAAGTCAATATATGTAACTATACAATTTAATGAATATATACTTGTGATAAAATGTTGCTTTGATCTCTCTACTGGTGGTTTGGGGTGCAGCACACTGGAAATGGCTCCCAGCATCCATGTTGCCTCTTGCAGGTGGGGGGTAAGGTAGATAAAAGTATAAAAGATATTCTAATGATGAATATTTTTTAGATATTTAGATAATCCACTCTCAGCTTGGTAGTCAGCCTTCCTGCATTGCCATGGCCCCTCACTGTTCTTACATACACATGTTTTCCGTAAATGTTTGCAGACATCAATGAAAATCCATACCTCACAACAAATTCCTAAAAACTTAGAATAAATACCCCCTTCCCAGAAAACTCTGTTTTCTTTTTGTCTGATTTATTTTCTCTTACAAAATAATTACATGTCAGAATTGCTCTGTATGAAAGCTGTGTGGTTAAAGGAGAACAAAAAATGTATTCTCTTTGGTACATATCTCATACTTTTTTTATCTTACAATTTTTCTGCACTAAAACGATATATGTAATGGTGATATCTGTGTGGGCAAGATATACATACTTGATGGTAAAAATTTAGAACCATTCAATTGTATTAGAGCAGAAATGATTTTTATAATGAAAAGAAAAGTAGATTCTGAGGTCAGTAGACACAAACAACAAAGTCAGATCTGTTTCCCTAACACAAAAGCCAGACTGCTGCTGCTTCACTCACACTCTAAGTTGAAAAACATTTGACAGCTTTTTCTAATCACCCAGACTTTGTCGAATTAAAGATTGCATTGTAGCTTTTTGTTTTAATGTGTTTCATTCTAATTGAACAAGTGTTAAACTGGATTAAGCTATTCCAGCTGTTCCCATATTCGCAGTAACAGCTTTCGTTCCACATTTTTGTGGAGCAGTTTCCATAGCGCTTATGATCAGCGTTTGCATATTTTTATGACACGTACATATTGAGGATAAACGATGTCATTTAGATTTCCTCTTTTAAACATACATCTGGTACAGCCAGCTTTAACAGAGATCAGCATAGAAGGAGCCACTGTTCAGAGCAGAAGCCCTTATTGTAATTCTGAATCTTGATTTCCTTTTATATAAACCGAATAAAACGACACTTTGTTACTGTCATCTTTACTTTAAAGTGTCAGTTTGTTCCATGGTAAAGTACTGAATAATACAAAAAAATCATTATTTATGTAAGGATATTCGAAATGATCTAGGTGTTTCATGTCCCTATTATAACACAAGACCACAGGTAATATATAATATCCCTATATAGTAAACATTGCACCATTATTTCTTATAATACACAAGTGTCTGTAATTTATGAGGCCTTATAATGTTCATTAAGAAATGTTTTTAACAATTTTTTATACCATAACAATGTTTTATATTATAAAGATAATTAAGATAATGTCATTGCAAGTTTTAGGGTACGGACAAAAAAAGATTTACCCTGGGCTCCCAACATCATACAGAACCCTAGAGTTAAAAAAAAAGGCAAAACAATCTCTAGGTATTTTCAGTATATTCATTGGGTATGGGTCAACCTGTAGCTGCAATACAACCCTCGGGATTCCAGTAACAGCCAAATGTTGAGAGTTGTAGTTCAGCCCCAACTGTAGGGCTGCAAATGATACATCTACGGTTTATATAATCTCCCCAACCCCAGATAGGGCTCCAGCCTTTCTGCATTACCCCCCGGTCACTAACTCCAACCCTGTGACCATCAGTGTGACAGCTTGTGATCTAACAATATTTAATGAGTCTCTGTTCATTCTCCAAGCTTTTCCCCAAAGATTATGCTGATCTTTTTAGACCATAGAGGTCAATTCTTGACTATTATTATTAGAATGGCTTGGCATAGATTCTGTAATTATATTATCAGGAACCGCATTACTTTATATATATAAATAAATATGATGCCATTTTTTTTGCTCAATAAAACCGAATTTAGCTCTGTGTCATTGTATTAATTATAAAAAACCAATAAGTGACATGTGTGTATATATATATATATATATATATATATATATATATATATATATATATATGTAATGTTTAATAAATATAACTGTAATTGCATGCAACTGGGGATTGTTATATGTGTTTTTGTTTTTTTTAAGGGAATAAAAATTCCCCTTAAGAAAGGTTTCTCCTTGTAATGCATTTTTTTTTTAAACTGTACAACAGTCTTTGGAGGAAGTTTTTTTTCTTTAACCGGAAGTAATGGATTTTCCAGCAAGACATTTTATTACATACTGTACACTGCGCATTGGCACAAACTTAAAATATTAGTGGGGTTTTTTCAACAGCTATTATACAAAAAATGTTTAGTTGTTTCCATTAGTGATTTTTTTAATTCCCCCAATGAATTTTTCATCAACCAGAGGGTTATTGACTTCAGGTAAAATGGTTATGGAGCAGCAAGTGCAACAACAAGGAAGGCCTCATATCCTTTTATAAGAAGCTATTTAGCAGCATGGGATATAACAGAGGAAATAGCCATATTAGCATGCCTGTAGAGAAAATAAAATCTAGTTGCACAGAATGCAATGTAAAGATTGGAGCGCTTAAAAGTATTAAAAAGTAAAAATGTGAAGAGAAGCTTGTTTTTGACTACAATGCTTTGAACTAAGGCAAGGTTATAGTTTTACTAATGCAAATAGCAAGATGTTTCTCTTAAATGTAGCTTTTCCCTGTTCTTTCATTGCAGCGTAATTCCAAACTGCTGACTACGAAGGCTTTGGATTCATTATTCTTCCTTATATATCTATAGCACATTGTATCCCCTATGAATTTCTACTAGGGCACTGTCATTTAAAAAAAAAAAAAAAAAAATTATATATATATAGATATAGATATATATATATATATATATATATATATATATATATATACACATATATATATAGGGAGAATCACAAACCTAGAGCTTAATTAGCATTTCATGGTCAAATACATCAATGGCTGTTAACACTGATTAACTGTTATCATAGTTTTGTAAATTTCCCATGAGAATAGAGAATATTAATTAAGTACTTGGCATCAATGAAGAACATATACTCGGAGGCCAGAAATAATTGCAGCAAGGTTCACAATGCTGAGTTAAATAAATAATGTATATGAGGAAAGGGTCAAGTGAGACAATGCAACATATCAGTGCTGTAATCTATATCACAGCCGTAATGTGTTATTTAATATTTAAGTGACACCAAAAATATCTACTTGACAAACATGGCCAAAGCTTCCCCATTAATAGAGAATTAAAATATAACTGTATGCTACCACTCATACTATCACTTCATTCAAGAAGATAATTATGGATAACCTGTATCTAATCAGAAGGTGCTTAATGACACCTAGGTCTTTAGAGTTTCAGCACACGCCTTCCTAATAAAACTGATAAGGCTGGTTTTATACAGGTAGCACCCACTGTAAATACAAATACATCAACGTCTGTTAACACTGATTAACTCTGATAGCTCTGCAAATTTCCCATGAGAGGAGAGAATATTAATCAAGTATTAATTAAGGCTAGTATCATTGCGACTCCAAATATGATTTAGAAAGAGCGTCAAATGGGCAGTTTGACTACCAAGGGAGTAATTGATGATGCCCTGAAGAAGCCTGCAAGATATCTCTGGAGGCTTCTCTTTGTAGATCATGCAGCAATTTCCATGATTATGGTATCATTTAGGAGGTGGCTCTAGTTCTCTGTGTTTGCATGTTTCATACATTGTAATTACATGGTAATTGTGTTGTTCCAACAGCAGCACAACTAGATGTCATCAAAAAATAAGACACTAAGTAAAACACCTTGGTAATGATAAACACACATCAAGGAAAAGAGCTGCAGGTTCAGCGTGATTTGTTAAAATAGTCCCCTTGCTATCCACATATGTCTAAATTAAGAATTGGTACATGAAAAGCAGCAGTTGGCTCCAGACTATAATTATTAGTTTGGAATGGGCTCGTTATAATTAGCAGCTCCAGATCCTTAGAGGAGAAGTAATACCCTTATTAAAAAAACCCTAGCCCCCTACTCTACATAGACTCCCCTCCCTCCTCCCCCCGCGTAGCTGCTACCCCGGGCAAATGCCCCTAACTTTTTATTTACCCCTTGGTGCAGATTCAGGGCTTCGGAGTTCACGGCAGCCATCTTCTTCTCTTCGGTCTTCATCGGGAAGTAAATTCCGTATTGGCGCATGCGCAGTTGGAGCAGTGTATAGGTTTTTGTCAACTGCACATGTGCCGAAAGTCACGAAAAGCGAAGCGCCAGAAGAAGACCCGATGAAGACCAAAGTAGAAGAAGATGATGGCACCCATGAACTCCGATGCCGTGAATCTGCACCAAGGGGTAAGTAAAAAGTAAAAAAGGGGTAGCAGCTAGGCTAGGGGGGAGGTCTATGTAGGGTAGGGGGTAGTGTTTTTTTTAATAAGGGGTTTACTTCTCCTTTAATCCAGCTATGAACATTATCAGCTCACCTGTGCACACACATATTGGAAAGGTATAATTTACAGTAGCTATGGATCTACTTAGAATGCTGATGTGGCAGATTAAGGATATTTAAACGATATAATGCAGAGTAAAGATGCCAAAAAAATTAATGTCTTATGGAAAGGCACCTGGATAACACCTGAAATTGGAACTAGCACTAACAGTGTAACAAACTGTAATCTACAGCACCTTAATACGCCTCCGAATTGTGTCTGTATGTTGCCCTCCCATTTAGACTGTAAGCCCTATGGGGCAGGGTCCTCTAGTCTTTTGTTTCCTTGATACTGAGCACTTATTGTATTGTAATTATATTTTATATTCATGTGAATTGTATTTCTAATAATGCACCTATTGTAACTTTTTCCTTCAATGACCCCTTGCCACTACTAATTTATTGTTGTGCTGTACAGTGGTTTGCCCTCAAGGAGCGCCATAAAAATAAAAATATACATACATACATACATACATACATACATACATACATACAAACAAACGCACAACAAATATTTTGCTGCTTAGATATGATAGAAATCATCTGTAAATTAACTTAGCAAATGTAGTTTGCAGCCCAATAAATCATAGGAACCAATCAGCTGGTAGAATTTGCTGGTTACCTGTTTAAAAGTAATACCTCATTGGTTGCTGTGGGTTGCAAGACCTGGTGCAAATGTCAAACCTTTTATTACATTGCCACAATAAAATCACAAGTTCTGGTGGCTGACACAGCGGAAACTGCGGGAATGAAAATATTTTCAAATATTTTCAACGTTCAGAAAAAAAAATCTTCTTATGAGATGCTACTGAGATGAGAAATAGTAAAAAAAAAAAAACATTGTTTCTTTAAGTTGAGGCTTGTAAATGTTTAGATTTGTTTACTAAAATGAAAAATAAAATTCTCACAAAATAAGGGAATTTAAATGGCTTACAAAAAAAAGCAATTCTTTTGATTTTCCTTTGTGAGCTTGCATTTCATTTACAAGACATCACAGCAAAGGGATACTGGCATCCTTGGAGAAAAATAAAGTTTGTGCAAATCAGAGATAGCATTTTGCATGGTATTGCTTCTTGGTGATAATATTAGGGACTAACAGGCTGCTCTGCAGCTGCAAAGTGTCTGTCACGGCAACTGAAAGATTTACAGTTTAGCACATCAGTCTCACTCACTACCTCACTGCGTCCATATACTTTGTGGTTTTTGCCTCTCTCATTGAATGCATAGGATGTGCAATAAGTCAGGTGTCTATAGGGGATTTCATATCAGCTCAAGTGACACACTTAAAAATACCAAAAGGCTTTGATAAATGTTCCAATTTGTTAAAACACTTCCCTGACTGTCAGGAACATTTTTCTGACAGTCAGGAAAGTGTTAAGAACTGTGATAAAATGGTACCTGCTAGGAATCCATCAATTTGAAATTTTATACATCTGCCCCATAGCTTTTAATCTCTATCTCCATAAAGACTTTATTTACTTATTTATCTTGCTTACAGGCTCTGCATGTTATGGCTGTAGCAATCCGTAGCAAGGCACGCAAAACTATAAGAAAAAGTACGAATTTCCTTTTTCCTAATCCTCTGCAGTTCTGTATTTATGTTCAGCCATGTAAATAAAGGACTGCCTTGCCAAGGAATGTGAACATATTTTGATGTTAAGTAAGCATTACATTTTTACATCTGCCTTCCCTTTAAAATGGGCAGAAAGCTTGGATTTTGTTGAATTCGTAATCATTTACAACAACCTTATATTTCCATCAGATAACAGAAATGGGTTGATGGGTTATTTTCATTACCTCAAGTTACTGAAATCAGCATATGTTTAAAAAAACATGAAAGTGTATGCAACATAAAAATGTGCATCACTATCAAACACTAAAGGCCACTGGCTTGTCCCTGGTTCTCCAGCATTAGACCTGAATACATGACATTTATTTTATAATATATATATTAAAGATAGAGGTAACCTGGGTAATCCTTTTTAGATTGTAAGCTCTTATGAGCTGGTCCCTCTCTAACTCCTGTGTTGGTATTTGCCATTCTACTGTACAGCATATGTAGGTGCCTTATATAGGTATGGGACCTGTTATCCAGAATGCTTGGGACCTGAGGTGTTCTGGATAATAGATCTTTTTCCGTACTTTGGATCTTCATACATTAAGGGGCAGATTTATCAAGGGTCGAAGTGAATTCGAGGGAATTTTCGAAGTAAAAAAATTCAAAGTAATTTTTTGGATACTTCAACCATCGAATAGGATACTTCGACTTTGAATTTACTTTGAATTCGATTCGAAGTAAAAATAGGATTTCGACCGCAGAATGCCCAACTTCAATGAAAAAAGTTTGAATTCGATATTCAAAGTATTTTAATTCGATCCTTGATAAACCAGCCCCTAAGTATTACTGGAAAATCATGTAAACATGAAATAAACCCAGTAAGCTGCTTTAGCTTCCAATAATTATTAATTATATCGTAGTTTGAATCAAGTACATGGTATTGTTTAAATATTATGGAGAAAAAGGAAATCATTTTTAAAAAATTGGATTATTTCATTATAATGGAGTCGATGGAAGACAGCCTTTCTGTAATTCAGAGCTTTCTGGTTAATGGGTATCTTGATAATGGATCCCAAACATGTAAAAATGTAATGATGATAACAATAATAATAATATTCTAATAATAATCTTTTTGAGATCCGGTATTGGGTAGGTATTGAGAAATTCCCTTCTACTCTTCTGCACCATTTGCCCTTACATCTTAACGTGTGTGGCAGGGAAGGGTGCTGCCTGCTTGGAAATGGTTTAGTGGAAAGAGATGAAACACAGTGTAAAAGTAAGTGTGGGAACAAGGGACAGATCGGGAGATGTTTTACCATCAAATTTCTTTCAATGTTGAACTGGATGTTTCTGTGAAATATGCTGCAAGTGGTCCCTTGATCATAACTACCTACAGTGTGTCTAGCCTACCCCTCTGGTTTCCATACCTTGGATTTTGCCACATTATAGTGATGGGCGAATTTGGGGCGCTTCGCTGAAAAATTTGCGAATTTCCCATGAAATTCTGGAAAGGCGAAAAATTCACAAAACAGCGCTGGCGTCTAGTTTTTGATGCCGGAGTCCATTTTTGCGCCGGCGTCCTTTTTTTTGGATGCCGGTGCAATTTTGCAAATTCACGCGATTCGTCGCCGGCGAATAAATTCACGAAACCGCTGTGAAAATTCACTGGAGTCAAAAAAAAATGGACGCCGGCGTCCATTTTTTTTTTTAGTCCAGTGAATTTTCACAGCGGTTTTGTGAATTTATTCGCTGGCGACGAATCGCGGGAATTCGCCGCGAGTTAACACCGGGCAGATAAATTCGCCCATCACTATCAGACAGCCTGCTACTGCCCCTGAAATCACCTGACTGTGTCATGCCAATTTTGAAGTCTTTGCAATGTTCCCTATAGGAAAGCCACCAAGCTTTATGTGCTTTAAATGCCCTTTGTAAGGATGGTAATATCCGTGGTAATCAAAATATCCAAAAACATGTTACTATATATTATAAATATATATTTTTAATCTAAAATGCAACACAAGCAGCACAAAGTGGCTGTACTGTCAGTGTATCTTAGCAAATTCTCTCTAAATGACCTTTTCAAGGGGATCCAAACAGTATACAGTACATTGTATGATTAACTATGAATGGGCCTTCCTCTTGTTTGCTATTTTTGTGTGGCCTTTTGATCAAATTTAAAAAAAAAAAAAAAAGCAAAATCTGTAGTAGTTCAAAAGGGGGTTGCATGATCTAATATAAGCATATACATATATTTATCAAACCTATATTTGTTCAGACACTCAGTGAGCACACATTGTCTGGTAGCCATCTGTTATATACAGACAGATTGCATAGAAGAGTACTTATGTCACTTATATGCATACTTAGTCTTGTGTCCAACAAAAAGCATGAGGGAGCAGAACAACAGGAGTGGGCATAGAATATTATAACATTTGACAACTCTGCCCTTGCCATGACACAAATATCTGTTACTCTTAAGGAAAGGGTTTTTAACACCAACCGTTCAACAAACCAGTTTAAAATCACCCTTCATTTAAACAAGTATCCTTTACTGACAACAGCAGAATAAACTCCCTAGGAATAAACAGACAATGTTTTAAAACCGCCCTTCATTATATAAAACCCTCTTAAACCTAAACCAGACAAAAACCAGCAAAACTAGTTTTGGCATTGACAGAAATTGCATATAGGGCAAATCAATGGAAAATAATAATAAAGTTGCTCATAATTCTGCCAGTGCATTTAATATTAGAAGTATAAATAACAGAACCTTTGGCAGTCATTGCTTATCTCTCATCTATAATTTACATAGAAGAAAGCTTCAGGGGAAAAAAAAATATTCGCCAGGTATTCAGAACTGCCCCAAAGGATATTAGCAATGGTATTATTACTAATTATTATGTATTTATTTCTATAAGGAATATTTATTCTAGAACTTAATATGCTGCACATATAAAAATGTATAGAATTAAAATACATTAAATTATAGATGTGCCCTTAATAGATAATTTAACTGATCAAGGATGCAACAGTTATATATATATATATGAAAAAGGCCCAAATGTGGGCCAAACGTCGGATTAATGTACTAAATAAAATGACTATTTTGAAGAAAATAACATTGGTGTGCAGGTCTTTGCAACAAATCTCTATATGAATTTTTTGACCCTGCACCCACAAAGATTAAGCAAAGTCCGGTCTTCAGAGTGCAGTCGCTTGTCACAGATTATATATATATATATATATATATATATATATATATATATATATATATATATATATATATATATATATATATATATATATATATATATATATATATATATATATATATAATTCATGATGTACATGAATATTTTTATATATAGTTTAGCTTACCAATACCTTTAAAAACATTTAAAATAGATTTAGACACATACAAATATATAGCTTGTAACATTTGCATTTAAGCAGAGTGCTCTTAAATAACATGTTTGCCCTACGAATATTCTCTGTGATTTATGGTCTTTTTTTTCATGTTAGCCTTTGCATGCAGTCAGAGTAAAGGGAGCAGTCCTCCCTGCCTTAGCAATTAGAATTGTGTGAAGCACCAGTTCTCAATAAAAAAGCCAGAAGAATAAAAGTTGCTTAAGTTTCAAACCACAAGGTGCCCCATTCAGGTTTCTCGTTACAAAGTGAAAAAACACGAAGGAGGGCCCCGATTGTGCTCTAACAATGCACATGCTCTAATAATGAGAGCAAGCAGACATTTTTTTCCTCTTTTTGAACCAAGTGTTTCATACATTGGAATCACTAAAAAGCACAGCTTCTTTCCAGCAGTATCTGATAAGCAGAGCTTCCACAATTTGTTTCATCAATGCTTTTGTGAACAAGAAAAATAACAGGTTTAAAAGCTCTAACAACACTTTATTCAGAATTGAAGCTGGAGGGGTGGGGGGGGGGGAGACAATGGTTCTACTTTGATAACAATTTACAGCTGTTTGTAGATACATTTATGAATAGAATTAATCTTTTTTAAATATGTTTATAGAAGACATAGGCTTTCTTCAATGATTTAAGTCATGACATACAAACAAGTAAAGTTTATGAATATGCTGGAAAATGTAGGGCCTCTTAGTGTGTGATGCAGGTTACACGTGAAAACATAAACAGATCTTCAGATTGTAAGCACTTTAGCCAAGGCTTTGATCTATCGTTGTTTTATGTAGCATTTGTCATTGTTGTCACTTTGCCTCACTGCAGCTATGTGTGATTGTATCAGAAACGGAATGCTTTTATTTTTTGCAATAAAGAGGATACATATGGCCGTACACGTGCCCTTTGTATTCATTCAAAAAGAACCGAGCATTTTGACATTCAAATCTCTATATGAACTGAATGTCTGCAACCCAGTGCTTGCCTGCATTGTATAAAAGGCAAAGCTCACATTTTTATGTGTCCTGTAACATTGGACTAATATTTTTGAAACTGCTGAGGCATCAGAAAATGAATTTTATTTTTAGTAGAATAAAATAAACTACAGTACAGGTATTTGGAAGTGTTTTTTTTTTTTCTGAGTGTATCTGTGCTGTGAATAGAAACCAAAATGTGGTATGTGCGTTTGTTGAATATAACAAAGGATGGAATTCTTTCAGGAAGTGACATTTTCAAGGCTCCTTTTTTTTTTGTTAAGGAAAACAGGGGACAACTTCACCTTCGGAAACTGGGTGTGCTTCCATATAAGCCTGACTTATTTTTTTTTGTATGATTGTATGATGTGTCTTTTTTTAATACAAAAGATTTTAATAAAAGATCTTTGTGATCACACATACAAACAAACACACACACACATGGGAAAACTGCCTTAAACATTTTAGCAATATAGCTTGGATTCTCAGTTTTGCTGAGCTTAAGACCAGATCTGCTCATCAAACACCTCCGGGCTCAGCTATGTAATAGGAACAAATTGGCAATGACTGCCCAAGCAAGTAACACAGGCCTACTGATTTGTAGATTGATAGTGATGCCTAATGATTCCCTTGGGCAGATCAATAGCACCAATCCTCATTGCTGCCTTTCTTCTTTATTGGCACAGTACTTTGCAAAGAGAACTGTATAACATCCCTTCAGGTAACTGAAGCAAAAATCAGGTGAAGGCTTCTGAGAATCAAGGCCGACACTTTTATTTCCAACCTTTGGCCTGTTAGATGTACAACCGAGAGTCAATTAAGCAAAGCAGTTACACATCAAAAGTCCAAATGCTTTCAGATATATCCTTGATTCTTGAATTCTATCTAACAATAACTGGTCTTATAAAGCTTAATTTGCTTTGTCTCAAATACGTTTTTCCAAACGGGAGTATGTTAAATAAATCTAATTCTGATGTGGCAAAAGAGAAATTAAAACAAAGTATTTGGCCAACAGCATGGCTAGATTGACTTACTAAAATATATAAACAGGCTCATTACAGGATCATCTATCCTATAATAAAATTACCCACAGTGTCCATAATAAACTTCTATGCTGGGATACTGATACTATGAAACCTCTATAATAATTCCTGATATTGTCATATTGAGGATATCCTGTTTGCCACAGAATTCAGTGCAGTTGCTAATAGTAAACCAACACCTTCCACATTCCACAGATTCATATAAGAACACATAATGTAGATCAGTGGAGTATAATTTATATGGACGTAAATACCAGAGTGTTAGATGTGCTTAAAGCAAAAACCAGTGTAATGAGCATAAATATTTTCCAGGATCTATTATAATATTAAATAACTGACAGACCACAGACTGAGTACCTGGTCAAGCTTTTTTTAAATTTTATTTTAGACTTATAATATAGCAAAAGCAGCTCCTATATCACATAATGGAGGGCAAAGTAAATTAAAATAGTCAACAGATTTTGTTGTAGGTCAATACCTAGTCATATCGCATTTTTTTTTTAAGTATTTTCAGTGTCCATGTAAAGATCACAATGAAGGTAGGGCGCAATTCTCTCAGTCCCTGAAATATAAATACGGAAATGCATTGTGATGTTTCTGACATCAATCAAAGAAAACCCCCTGCTCCTCTCTGAGCTTTCTCTCCCTGCCTCCCCATCCACACCAGCATCTCAGCTTGCTCACATAAGTCATCACATTTTAATCATTACATCATTGTCATTTCAATACTAATCTCTGGTCTCACACCTTCACTACTTTGACATGCAAATGAGCTAGAAAAAAGACGCACATTTATATTAGAAAGTCACAGCAATCATGTTAAGAAACTATGCCCTGCAGCCCCATAATATTCCCTTACCCCCCCCTCCGCTCCACATTTTGCTTTTCAGCACGAAGTGCTGGTTATCACAAGAAACAACAGCAATCTGTTGAAGATCAGACACTAAGACAGGGAGGAGGGGAGAGGCATACAACACATACACGTGTCAACAACGCAACCCAGCCGCCCCTATTTGCATATTTACATGAGTACCACCCTCGTATGACTTAAGCACAGAAGAAGTTAGGTGCTTTCCCCACCCATCAATCTTTGGTCCTCTGAGGGAGCCACAATTAGACAACAAAGTAGGTGGAAGAAATAAAATGCAATGAAGATTGAAGCCAAGAACAACCTTACCGCAGATGCCTTGCTTTCTGCTGATCTTAAAAGGAATTCCCTGTGGTTTCTTTAGATATTTAGAGACCCGTCCTTCAGGGTTTTTAGTTTTCGTCTCTCTTTCTCCTCCTCCTCTTCTTTCTCTGTTGTGACTGGGTTTATAAAAAAAAATAAATAAAAGACAACTCCATGTTAAGCGAGCAGTCAAGGCATCATGAAGTCTAGAGCTCCAGGGGGAGGAAAGGAGGTGGGGTGGGTCACAGCTTAATGCTCTACAAATAATGGCTGAAATATTGTTGGAAGAATTTCACTAACAATCTTTTTTTTTTTTTTTTTTTTTTAAAATCGCAAATAGAAACAAAATGGAACATGTGTGGAAGTTGCACATTGGTGGTATCAGTTGCAAATGCTACCTCTATGAGTTGATTAATGAACATGTGCGTTGGTATTGTTCTAGAACACGCTCATCATTCAAGATTTCATAGAAGAATAGAAATTGCAGAAAAGTGAATGCATCAGAAAAGGCATGACATGAGTTAAACAGATGCTGAGTTTCATGCTAATGAAAGAGAGAGGAGGGGCACATAGGGGGTAGATGTTAACCAAGGGTTACACAAATGCCAAAATAAAAATTCTTTCTTTTATTTGAAACAGAACTCTTGGCTCACATCTTTGGATACATTATTTTCTCTCTCTTTCCTTCCCTCACTCTCTCTTTCTGCTGTGTTCGGTAGAACGTGGAAAGAAATATTTTGTATTCATCTCTTGTCTCTTTGGAAAAACAGGTGATCTGACCACAGGAGAGAGAGGGGGCTGCATTTTAGCCAAACCAACAGAAAAATGAAATCCTCATTTTATATATATTTATTCATGCTGCATACTTCCCCAGAAGTTGCATATATATAAAAATGAAAGGAATGAAAGTGAATATGCTCAACAATAAAAGTTAGGACCATCTCCTTTAATGCACATGACAATATAAAATATGATCTTTTAAGAAAAAAGGTCTGGAAGGCCGCAGGAAAGGTTGTTTGCTCCCTTTTTATTTAATAGAGGTCACCCACACTGGAAAGCATAACTTAAATGAAAAGCTTCTTCAGCATGGTTCTTACATGAGCTGTGCAGGGTCAGCCAGTGTCTTGTATGGGCTCATCAAAAATACATAACCAGACAGCCTAATAGTATTTCGCTGCATTCATTTTTGGACAGGAACATGGGGGAGGGAGAGCAGAGACAGAGAAGCAATGAATTATATGCATTTCAATAAAATCAGGATTTTGCTCGTTTATGCCTTCCCGCTGCTGAAGAAGACCACGGAATTTTATTACTAGGACAATCCACTGTTAGCTGGCCTGCTGTCTCACTGGTTCTTTCGTTAGAACTAATGAGCTATAGAAATGTAGACCATGGTAGTCGTCCTAGTCATTTGAAAAACTGTAAAGTAAATGATGGTGCTCTGGCTAAAAGACAAGCATAATATGCACTGAATTAAACACTGCAGTCTCTATATAAAGAATTATTTTAGCTATCCATTTTATAAAATATACCAATGCTTCAAGCAGAGCAGCAATACCTTGATCCAGCTAAGAACCCCTACATAGAGTCTTATATTTTTATAACAATCCTAGCATTTTCTTGATTTATTATTTGCTTTACATACAGTAGGTGCTAATTGAGGTTGTTGCACTCTGAAATGAGGTTTAACACATGCATATATCTCTGGATATGTGTAGTTTGTGAATGGTATATGTGTTTCTGTGTGTGGGTATATGTGTATATTTGAATATGTATTTGTCTCTCACACACAGAAGTTCTCTAGATTGGGAATATAGCCATCTTTATCTTTTTAATATTTGCAAGCATTTAGAAGGGGGAACTTGAATTAGCATCTATTTATATAGCCGGGTTCATGTTTATGACTAGACCATTGAATTGAATAATGTGTAATGAAAAAATCTATAGAGCTGCATATGATCAGTTAAGTCTGGGATTGCAGAACACTTACTATAGTACTTACTATAAGTAAATATATATATATATACAGTATCTATCTATAATCGATCATATATATACATCTATCAATCGTAATCATATTTAGGGTTGCCACCTGGCCGGTATTTTCCCAGCCTGGCCGGTAAAAATGATGGCTGATCCCAATGTTATTAATAGGGAAAAAAAATTTATTTATTTTTTCTAGAAAAGCTGGTAACCATAATCATATTTCTATCTATTATCTATCTATCTATAATCCACCTATCATATATCTATCTATCGATCATACTGTATATCTATTATCTATCTCATTAGCTTTATATTGTCACATTGGAAGGCCGGCGTTGTACTCAATATAATCATTTGCCCGAGTGAAGAAATAAGGTGGGGGTATATTACACAAAGCAGTGAAACTGCCGAGTGGGATAGTTTTTTGCTGATGAATATAAAGCACACCAAGATAATAAATGAAGCAACTGATAGAAGCACAAGTGCAAAACACTGTTAGGCAACAAAGAGAATAAATGGGTATGCCAGGAGAGCTAGCTGTAGCATTAGAGTATAATACAGGCAAATACTGGGAGCTAGAGGGTTAATGTTTCAATCTTGTGTCAGGCACGCACAGGAATATATGAGAGGGGACAAACAAAATAATAAGCGCAAGAGAAGCAAATGAGATGAGAGACTGTGCAAGCCCTCCTCCTAAATGTAGCCTGGAGATGAGTGACCCTGCTGAGGGAAGACAGA
The DNA here is from genome assembly GCA_038501925.1 of Xenopus petersii. Classification (NCBI taxonomy): domain Eukaryota; kingdom Metazoa; phylum Chordata; class Amphibia; order Anura; family Pipidae; genus Xenopus; species Xenopus petersii. Next base: position 43,922,097 of record CM076679.1, read on the forward strand.
GGTGCAGAGGGGACCCAGTGCTAACCAGCGTGTTAGAACTAATCAGGTGAGCACACAGGCAACTGTCACAAGCAGCATGGGGACATCTTCCTCTGCTTGTTTAAATTGTCTCATTGTTCAAAGAAATACAAATTACCATCAGTAAGAGGTTATTATTGGAGGGGAAATTGTGAAATTAGAAGAGAAATTAATTGTCACTTCAGTAACAGGGAGACACATTGAATCTGGTTCCGGATTCCACAGACCCAGCACCTTTTAGCAAGGTTTTAATCTGGTAACGTTTGTACAGCCCAAGTGTAAATCCTTAACGCCACGTCACTTCAAAGCAATAAATACATTAGGATGGTAACCATTTCAACAGCAGTTTTGTTTCTTTAGTTCATATTTTAAAATTCCAGTTATGGATTCAGTATTCTGAAAAAATAATTTTGATTAGGAATTGGCATTTAAATGATGCTTATATTATATATTTGGTGCATCCCTAATATTTTCCAAATTTTCCGATTTCCAAATAATGGGTCTTTCCGTGCTTTGGAGCTTATCTACAATAAGCCCTTTAAACAATACACTGTAACAGAACCAGACGGAAATGAAGAACTGCTGGGTTTCAGAGCTTTCTGGATAACAGATTTTTGGAAAACAGATCCCGTATAATCAGTTATTTGTCTTTGCTCTTTAGCCTATATTGCATATGTAGTGTGCCAGCAGGTCTCACACTTTAATAGTATGATTTTCGAAGTATTAAGACAGATAATAGTACTCTTTGTCATTGTTTGATAAGCTGTTTAGCACGGTATTATATAGTGGCTTACATCTCTTCATGTGATCAGTGTTTTAACCAATTGAAGAAGAAATATTAGGTCACAGGCTTCATGAAAAAAGCACAACATATTTAAATCCTATGCAAATAAAGATGCCAGTGAATGATATTGGTGGAAAAGCATTGCCCTCTAAGGGTCTGACAGAGAGTTGTTTTACTGCTCAGTGCATTCCCTGTGCATTACATTAAGGGACTCCCTGGCCCATAGAAACTGGGAGATTTTTTGCAGTAACATGAATCATACAGAAGCCCTGTCTTTCATATCAAGTGGTACATTTTAATTCCTGTTCCCCAACTGAAATCATGTATTTCTGTTAATGTGTGTGCTTTAACATTTAAATATAATGGAAGTGACCTGTAGTTCCACTAATACAAATGATACGTCAAGTAAAAAAAAAACAAGCCCAGCAGCTGCTTCATTTCCCTTCCTGCAGTTTTAAGCTATTAAAAAAGAAGCCCAAAAGTGTAGTTTGGGGACACGTAAAAATCAAATAAAGCTTTTTCAGAATTCCGAAGATTGTGGTAATTTCAGGAAACAGTTTGCTAGTAATTACCTCTCGTGTCTTCTCACATCTAATCAAGAATTTCGTATAAATACAGCAGATTTTGCTATACATAAAGCAATATTTTCTCATGCGCAGCCTGTATAAACAGGAGCTGTACCGTATATCCTATTATAGAGTTAATATAGAAAATGACAAGATTACACAACGCTTTGATTTCAAGCTTCAGAATTGTATTTAATGTGTCTGTTTTGGGAGTATGTATTTAGAGGCATCTTTAATACTAAAACATTACTAGCCTAACAGGCTCATTAAACAATGTTCTGTGACTTTTGTATGTTTAACATTACATGATTAGTAACTACTGGCAGTTGCAGTGAAATAGATACTGCAGGGTTGCAGGTTAGATTACGCTAACCAAAATTTAAAAAAACAATATTAAACCATATCCTATCCCAAATTGTAGCAAAACTGAATTTGTAATTTTAACAAGGCTATTATCATATCAGGGGCAGGCTCTGAGGATTGGTGCCCCAGGCAAATGCTCTCTCTAGCCTAAAATGAGCTCCTATTCTTCCCTTTGTGATGGTTATGCATTAGAATTGGAATATTCTGTATGGGGGTTGTTGTGTTGCATATTCACACAATGTAACAGTCAATATATAAATAAATATATATATATATATATATATATATATATATATATATATATATATATATATATATATATATATATATATATATATATATGCAAGTGAGTATTTTTCAGTCCACCATTTTTGAGATACATGTTTTTAAACATCAAAGCTAAAAAAATTCCTCCAAATTTAAGGGTCCAGAGAATGCTACTTCAACCCATTGCCTACTGGGGCAAATTCATATTGTGTTGTCAACACACAGCTGGGCATAGATCAAATAGTTCTCTTTATTAGTACAGAGTTGACTGCATTAGTCATACTGTATTAGTGAGTGGTATAAGGGGGCATATAGGCTCTAGCTTGTGTATCATTTAGAGGCAAAAGTCAGGGAGCAACAGGAAGTGAAGCCCTCATTGGGGCCCTATCATTACCACCTGTCCAAAAGACAGGACTGAGTGGCACCTCCTGATGCTTCTCTCTGCAGAGAGAGAGATGGATTTTTCATCTGGTGTTAAGTGAAGAGACTTGATTTTTGAGGCTAAAGGTAGGTAGCACTGTGGCTCTATGTGGGTGTGGGTAATACTCTTGTTGCATTGGCATCCCAAGTTTTCAGCAAGGGCACTATCTGCAAACGAGTTTCTATGTAGGCAAGTTAATTGGCTCCTGATTTTGACCCTAATATGCAAAGATCCGATCGTTTAAATCCTCGATCGGACTTCCCCATCTTCCGACCTGCCAATAACTATTCAGATCAAATAAAGTAGTAAAAGAACAGATCAGCCGATGTTCTGCCCCTGACCGCAATCCCACAAAAGTTATGTCCGACAAAAGCCAGTGACAGTCGCCCACAGGCCCGGACTGGCAATCTGTGGGTTCTGGCAAATGCCAGAGGGGCTGCTGTATGGATCAATAGATAGGTACCATGTAGGGGGCTGTTTGGGCTGGTGGGGGGCTGTTTGGGCCTCTGTGTACTTGGAATGGCAGGGCCTATTTTGACTCCCAGTCCAGGCCTGGTCGCCAACTGAAAATCGTCCAATCGGCAATACATGCAGAGATATTATCGGCAGCCGACAGAAATCTTTTAACCTGGCCGATCGACTGAATGACCGATCTCCGTGGGATGAAAAATGACAGGACTCTTCACACACAATGCAAAAATCGTACAAATCCTCGATTCGTACAATCGGATCTTTGCGTCTATGGCTAGCTTAAAGGTCCCCATAGACACAAAGATTTCTCTTGCCGAACAACCGATTTTAGTCCGACCAATCCTTTGAAATTATCGTACGGTTAGTGGGATTTGAACGATCGAACATCTTACGATTTTTCAGCCGACATCTGTCGGCCAGGTTAAAAAATCTTTGTCGGTCCCAGTGCAATCTATCTATGTTTGCAGGGCCAAGCAGGCAGCTCCCCTTTGTTTTCCTGGCAAATTGGTCTTTTTAGTTGATGGACAATTCGTATGATCGTATGATCGTTCTGAGATAATTGTGGTGGCACGATGACGATCGGATTTTTTTAAAAATCTTAACATCTATGGCCATCTTAACACAGTAGTGTAACTAATCTAGCAGTCTAGCAGCCCCCCCCCCCCCATCAGACTCATGTTAAGCACCTTTCCCTTATCTGGGAAACCCGCAATTCAGAAAGCGCAGAATTACTGGAGGACTATCTCCATTGGACTTCATTTTAATCAAATAATTCATATTTTTTTAAAAATGATTTCATTTTCCCCTGTAACAATAAAACAGTGTGTACTTGATCCTACCTGAGCTGCATGAGCCTGTATTGGTGGCAAAACAATCCTATTGAGTTTTATTTTATGTTTAAATCATTTTTAAGGTATGATTTACAGTACATAAAAAAATCCCTTACCTGGAAAACCCCAGGACCCAAGCATCCAGGATAATAGATCCTATAGTTGTAGTATCTTAAAACCATATTGTCAAATATCTGCTGCAAAATCAGTTTATAAGTCAGAAATAATGTTTGCCATGTGCACACATTTAATTTTTAATGTATACCCTTCAATGATAGAGTAAACCCTTTAATGGCCACAGCGCAAGACAATGGTATGGACCCTTCCCAATCAGTCCTGAAAAAAAATCTCCAGAACTCTGGGCTCCAGGACCACTGTACTGCTCCACCATAGATAGTTCAACCCAGAAGTGACATTTCTTCCTGTTTTCATAACTAGTGCAGCAGAGATATTACTGTGATAAAAATGTAGATCCTGAATGAGTTTCTCCTGGCAGGATTGCCTGTGTGGGTCCCCCATTAGCACCGCCAACCTAATGGCCTGCACTAACCCACAGCAGAGAAGAGATGCATCTGTGGGGAGTAATAGCACTTGTTAAATTTCTCTCTGAAGCTGTTCCAGGTCCCCTAAAAGACTGGGGCCAAACCAGTTACTACTGCTCACACCTGCCTGCCTTGCTCTTTGATCTGGAATGACAACTATTTGCTCCAAGCATTTTATGGATTAATATCAATAAAATGCCACATAAAGCCACATGTTTCTTTATACCCTGGCGAAATTCTAGTGATATAAAAAAAAATTAAAATTCCTTCTTTCAGACACAATGCCATGGTTCTACACGTTTCCTTGAGAAGGCAAATCTCAAAGATGAGACACTGATAAATTGTAATCCAGAAGGCTGCATGTGCTGTTCATTTCTTGGCTGCTTATTGAGTGAGTCCCAGAGGATTTGCAGGTGTCTCAGAGAGCCTGTGTATGTGGTTTTAATATACTGAAATTGTAACCTTCTGTCAAAGCCGAGGAGCCAAGCGACTTTTCTGCAAATTTTTTTTTTTAGGGGTTGGGGGTGGAGGAGAGATTGTCTGGGAAGTGACTTTTCTTTTGAGATTAGGGGCAGATTTCCCAGCAGCAACCCCTGTTACTATCAACAAGAAATAAATAACCGTTTCGTAGAAATTACTGAAAGACACTTCACAAATTTGTGTTAGGAACGACCTTAGCTATAAAACACATATGCAGGTATATTGTATATCATATTTAGTTTCCCAACTTTCGTTTGGTGGTTGTTTTGGAACATTTTTGTGCAACAGGCATGTCAAAACATTAAATATGTGTGGGTAAATTCACAAAAGAAAATACAAAATTGGCAAATAAGTTATGTATTTTGAGAAATGTGTGGCACGCTGTTTCATTGCACTTGCTGCTGATGGCACAATTGTATTCCTTAGGAACCATGCTATATTTAAAGATACAAAAGGTCCTCTGCACTCCATTATCAATATATTTAGAACATTGAGACATTTTGTGCCTTAAGCTACCAAAAAATGCCTTACCCTTTAAACAAAATAGGGATTGTTTGTCCATACAGTATATTGCAATATATTTAAGTCATCCCTTCCTGATATGACCAGTCCTACACTCAACTGCTTCAATATACATTTTACATAGGGACTAAGTTTTACCTGCAACTTAGCTGGCCTTAGACGAACAGATCCTATCGTACGAATCGAGGATTCGTACGATTTTCGGATCGTGTGGGGAGAGTGCCGACATCTTTCGTCCAACGGAGATCGGTCCTTTTGTCGATTGGACAGGTTTGATATTGACCCGACTGATCCCGACGGACCCATTGCGCATCGCAATCGGATCAGTCAGCCATACGGCCGAACGTTCAGATTACCCCCGATATAGCCATGCTTGTTAATGATATATGGAGGAAAGATCCGATCATTTGGTGATGTCGGATCTTTGCGTCTATGGCCACCTTAACTTGCTGCTTTCAAGGTTAAAACTCCCAAATATGGTTACCCTTTTATTGGCCACCATTGGGATTACTGGATTATAGCTGGAAAGGGTGGGAGCTACAACATGGAGATGGCCACTGCTCCTGTACAAACTATGATGTACCATTAATATATGTACCAATAAATAAAATATAGCCCGCATCCCTGGATGTTAAATGAAGAGTCTCCATGTAGAGAGTTAAAGAACACGCGCTGATTCTACCTGAAATTACCATTCCTGGCATTTTAGTTTGTTTAAATTGGCACATCCCAGAAATGATTATATATTATATGCATGGATCAATTTGAAACAATGCAGGTTAATTACTGCATGTATACCTTCAGGAATGCAAACCTACAATTACTGCCAATTAGAACAGAGATAAACACACTTGTTAGCATAATTACCATAGTGCTGTAGCAAGGGGTCTCTCACAGCTGATCTTAAGCGCACATCTAGTGTAGGGATCAAACAGCAGTCTCTCTGCTGATACAGGGAAATCAAATACAAAGAGCAAAAAAATCCAAATAAGTTTTTAATCAATTAACTTCAGAAATGTCTGTCTTTTTCTGGCACTGATCATTTTGATGTCGGCTGCTGAATGTGTCTATGGCTGTCTTCAGTTAATTGCCCTTGCACAAGAGTAGTTTCTTCAGTTCAATTAAAAAGCAAAGCATTTTATGAGCAACAATTTCTTAAAGGGATCCTCATCAGAAAACATGTTTTTTTTCAAAACACATCAGTTAATATTGCTACTCCAGCAGACTTATGCACTGAAATCCATTCCTCAAAAGAGCAAACAGATTTTTTTATATTCAATTTTGAAATCTGACATGGGGCTAGACATTTTGTCAATTTCCCAGCTGCCCTTGGTCATGTGACTTGTGCCTACAGAGAGAAATGCTTTCTGGCAGACTGCTGTTTTTCCTTCTCAATGTAACTGAATGTGTCTCAGGGGGACATGGGTTTTTACTATAGAGTGCAGGGCCGGAACTAGGGGTAGGCAGAGTAGGCACGTGCCTAGGGCGCAAAAGCTAGGGGGGGCCAGACACATGCCTTCTCTGACACCTACCCCATGTCCGGTCGCCTCTCTCCAACAGCCTCTTCTATTTGGCCCAAGAGTCAATTGGCGTGTGTGCGTGCGAACGTCAATTAGTGCATGCGCGTGTGAGAGCGTCGGTTTGTGCATGAAAGAATGTGTGCCGCAAGGAAGCAGCAGTTTGAGCATATGCACGGCTAGCAGGCGCCGAACTGGCCAGGTTGCCTAGGGTGCCTGGCCGGCATGGCCCGGCCCTGATTGAGTGTTGTTCTTAGATCTACCAGGCAGCTGTTATCTTGTGTTAGGGAGCTGCTATCTGGTTACCTTCCCATTGTTCTTTTGTTTGGCTGCTGGGGGGGAAAGGGAGGGAGTTGATATCACTCCAACAGGGCCGCCATCAGGGGGGGACAGGGGGGACAAGCGTACCGGGCCCGGGCATGAAGGGGGGCCCGGCAGCGCTGCATTTTTTGAAGATCCGGGCCCCCCTTACGAGCGCCCGAGCCGTACGTCTTGCCTCTTGCATGCCGAATGCGGAAGTGCCGAAAAGCCGAGGCCGATGCGCCGAAAAGACCCGAAGTCACCGAAAAAGCCGAAGTCCCGAAGTCACGAAGCGCCGAAAAGACCCGAAGTCACGAAAACAGCCGAAGCCGATGTCCTGAAGCAGCGTAAAGACCCGAAGTCACGAAAACAGCCGAAATTGAAGTCCTGAAGTGGTGAAAAGACCCGAAGTCACGAAAGGAGGCGAAGTTGAAGTACTGAAGCCATGAGTTCAATCCTACTGAACACCAGTTTGTGTTTTTTTTTTTTTTTTAATCCCCTGGCCACCAATGTATTATTTTAATATTCTATAGGCCCCTGCCACCAATCTTTTTTTTAAAACTTTTTTTTTGGGGCCCCAATTTTTTTTTTAGCTCGTAAGGGGCCCCTTGCCACCATTGTATTTTTTTGTTTGTTTTTTTTTTTAAAAAAAAAATAATTTTCTTTTTGGTGGCCCCAAATTTTTTTAACTTGTAAGGGGCCCCTGCCACCAGTTTTTTTTTTTTTTTCAAATTTTTTTTTGGGGCCCCAATTTGTTTTTAACTTATAAGGGGGCCCCTGCCACCAATGTTTTTTTTTAAAAAAAAAAATTTAATTTTTTTTTTTTGGGGCCTCAATTTTTTATAAGGGGGCCCTGACCATCAATAGCTTTTTACAACTTGTGTGTGGGGGGGTACTTTTCTGTGGTCTTTTAACTGCGATGTGGAGTAGGCGGGATATGGGGTGGAGCTTGGTCGTCAGCGTGGGCGGGGCCCAGGGGGGCCCCAAAAATTTTGTTGTACGGGGCCCCGTGGTTTCTAATGGCGGCCCTGCACTCCAACTTGCAGTACAGCAGTAAAGAGTGATTGAAGTTTATCAGAGCACAAGTCACATGACTTGGGGCAGCTGGGAAATTGACAATATGTCTAGCCCCATGTCAGATTTCAAAATTGAATATAAAAAAATATGTTTGCTCTTTTGAGAAATGGATTTCAGTGCAGAATTCTGCTGGAGCAGCACTATTAACTGATTCATTTTGAATAAAAAAAATTTTTCCCATGACAGTATCCCTTTAAGAAACAAAATTTCTTATTGAGTTGAATGGGAAACATGGGGCATATACAGTAGGACAGGTGTCATTTGGAACTTGAAAATCTTCAAAGAGAGACTCTAGTAATCAAAGATCCCATTTTCCCGCATCCTAAAAGGCACAGAAATAGCAACAGTTACCATACTTTCAATCTGCTTACATCAATTGTTTATCCTAACATTTCGGTTATCACAAGAGTAACATCTCAAGAATAATATTGAACATCAGAATTTCACACATGGTCTTTGACATGACGCCATCAGTTTGCTTCCCAACTAAACATTCCATCAATAGTTTAGGGACCTAATTTCTTTAACTGATTTGTTTTGTTTTGTTTGGTTGCATGACTGGCTACAGAACTCTTCTTTGTTAACCACCCATGGATTCTGATATTGATGGCAATTCAAGATCATGCCATCATGATGGCAGGATGCTACATTGGCCCAGTACACATAGAGATATAGGCCCTCTGATTTGTGGAACACTAGTTACACTAGTATATAATAAATTGCCATATCCCACTCACTGCTATTTTTATGATACTTTTATGGGTGCTGCCAGGCTACTCCACCTGGAGTAATCAAGGATGTTTCTCCAATACATATTCTACTATTAGATTTCCACTATATTTTTTGAGGGGTGTAAAGTATTGAATTAAAATGGGCTTGACCAACAGTGTTGATACAGTAATTAAGATACTTGTCTGGTTGTTGGTATCCTCTATAGCAGTGATCCCGAACAAGTGGCTCATGAGCAACATGTTGCTCACCAACCCGTTTGATGTTGCTCCCAGTGGCCTCAAAGCAGGTGCTTATTTTTGTATTCCTGGCGTGGAGGCAGGTTTTAGTTGTATAAAAACCAGGTGTACTGCCAAACAGAGCCTCCTATAGACTGCCAGTCCACATAGAGGCTACCAAATAACCAATAACAGTACATATTTGGTATCTGTAGGGACTTTTTTCATGCTTCATGCTCTAAGTTGCTCCCTGAATGTGGTTCATGGGTAAAAAAGTTTGGAGACCCCCCCCCTTGTTCAGTATATGTGTGTGTGTATATACTGTATATATATATATATATATATATATATATATATATATATATATATATATATATATATATATAAATATACAAACCAAACAGATCCACACTCCTCCAATTAACTCCTTAATTGTCCGCCCGGGTGCTGCTCCTGAGATTGAAGATACAGAGACGAAAAAAGGATTAGTAGCTCACTCCAAGGACTTGTATATGATTCTTTATTCTTTATGGCATAATGATCGGCGTTTCCGCTCCCTTCTAGAGCCTTTTTCATCTTGAAAAAGGCTCTAGAAGGGACCGAAACGCCGATCATTTTTCACTATATATATATATATATATATATATATATATATATATATATATATATATATATATATATATATATATATATATATATATATTTATCTGGCCTATCCTATCACTAATTGGTCAATTAATTTACAGTTTCAAGGCATAGAGTAAATCTCTTGAGGGGAATACAGCTAGGATCACTATTTCCCAAAGTGTTTCTTTAATTCAGGGTTTGTCTACCTAATGATGGCCTTAAGCTCAACATAGACGTTAAGATTTTTTTCTGAACGATCGTGCATCTAACGAGTTTTCGCCCGACATTGGTCAGGAAATATATTGGGCAGGTTAGATTATTTTCATCAGTCACAGTGCAATCTATCCATTGTCCAACTATTTGCTGGGCCAAGCAGGCAGCTACCCACAGTTTTTCTGGCTTCAACTAGACAATATCTCTTTAAATAGTATTTTTAGTTCATGAACAAATTGTACATTTAAACAATCATTTCAAGATAAGCTTGATCTTGATCTTCTAGTGTGGATCTGTGCTCTGGAGCTTTTGGCAAGCTAGCAATAGATGGCAAGATTTTGGAGCATGTTTTTTTTAACGGAATCTAGGTGTGTGGGGAATGGGGAATCCTTTGATAATCCCTTTAATAATGTACTGTTTGAACTTAGTAAATGAATAGAGCAAACTGAAATAATTTCAGGTTGTGGAAACATCCATATAGGCAGTTTTAAGCATGCCTCTGTTTAGTAGCAGTAATTCATTCCAATTACAGAATCCAGTATATAAGATATAATATGTACAGTATATAGAACAAGGGAAACAGCTGTGTGGCAAGAATCAGAATGTCAGTGACTTTTAAGACCATAGGCTTTCCATTTATAAACACAAGTTTATAACAAAAGTTATTCAAAACCATGCCCTGTATTGCTTATTTTAGAAGCATCTTTGCTTTACTCTGCACCTAGTGGTCAATTTAAATCCAGCATTGGCAGCAGTAAAGCAGCACAGCCCTGACAAGTGCAACGTCGAGTCTGTACCCCTCCCCTCTGAGCGAAACCCCATACCTCCTGCCCAATGATACACACATACAACACTGGTTTGGAAAGAGATGGCCGCAGTTGTTTATTTAACAAAATAATACCATACTTAACATGTATAACATATTTAACTTAACAAACCATTTGTATAACAAACCATTTTACCCCACCTTTAAATCATCCCCCCACCCCTGGGAAAAAGGGGGGGTGCTAAGCCTCAACTGGTAAGCTTGGTTCCTCCTCCATTTTTCCGGCCCCTAAACCAGGCTACATCCCATGAGGACCCAGGCCTACCAGGCTACATATAATCGTTGTAAAAAAACCCATTCTAACTCCCCCTGGGGGTCCTTGTAAAGGTACCCTCCGCCACTGGCGTGGCCGATTGACACCTTAAGCGCGGCACGACCCACCACTCAATAACCCTCCATGAGGGCCAAGGTGAAAAAGGAATTCCCCAACTCGGACAGGTGAACTCCGTCCGGACTGAAATAAGCTGGAATTTTATCGTCCAGGTTGGAATGGCGTATGACAATTCCACCAAACTTTCTCACAAATGAGGCCATCAGCTTGTTCACCTTGACCCTGCTCTTATCCATTTTGTCCCCATCCCTGGCATATCTCCAAACTAAGCGCGGTACCATCTCAGACCAAACCAGAATCAAATCCGGGAACAATCCCCGAATTTTATCTAAGTCCTGTTTCATAGCTAACACCAACTCTCGCTGAGACCAAAGTCCCATATCATTACCGCCAGAGTGTATAAGTAACACATCTGGACGGCGACCAGCCTGTACATGCCGCAACAATGTAGGCCACACTCCCGGCCACCTCAAACCTGGAACGACAAACCAGTGTATGTTCACCCGGCCTTCAGGAAAGCCCAGCTGCGGACCAGATTTCTTAACTGCAGCTCGCCGTCTGGCCCAGGAGATGTAGGAATGGCCCAGTAACCACACAGAAAGTGTCAAAACAAAACACAATAAGTACACCTGCAATTACCCAATGAAACACACGAAGCACGAGCGTATAGCAATTAACATTTAATAACCTCATCAGAAGAAAACAGACATGTCAAAACCGGAACATAGTCAGAAAGGTATAGAAGAACAACCCATAATAGACGTTAAACTAGCAGACTTGGCCGGATATAACCCTGAAACTGTTTGGATTCCCATCTGCCGATCCGTTTTACGATGGCATCACCTAAACCTAACCGCGCCACCTCGGTCGCTGCTCCTATACGGAAGGAATGCGTACCAAAGTCGATCGGCTGTACTCCAATTTCCTGCAAACCTTTCCGTAAGACACTTAAGAATTGAAATCGCGTGAGCGGGGATCCATCCTCATGAATGAGCAAACATGCACCAATGCTGGGCCTCACCTCCAGGTACCTTGCCATGCCCCCCACTGGACCGGCTAAACCACCATCCAGTCTATACAGGATCATGTCCACTCCTTTCCCCCACACATCCGTTTTGGATTTGCAAAGCCGAACCTGGGCCGAAGAGTCGGTGACGCTCAGATCCGTTATCCCTAGTCCTCCCGGTACTTTTTTGCTGCTGCTCACTAATTCGCCTACTCGAAATGGCCCAAAAAAGGCAAGCACAAATGCCGCTTGAAAGAGCAACGTTTCAAAAACTGAAGTGCAGCATCGTGATAGCACCTCCTGAAGTCCTGAAGTAGCAAGTCAAAGGAAAGTGGTCGTCTAGTGTCCCTGGAGGCCTGCTTCTTTTTAAGGCCTCTAATAGCCTGCCTAATCAGAAAGTCTTTCGTGGGATCCCCATTGCCTGCCAATTTGAAAAGAAATGCCAAAGCCGCCATGCGTTTTTCTATTACTGACACTGATTTGCCCATCTCGGCCAACCAAGTCACGTACCAAATTAAAGCAGCCCTCCTATCATCAATAGCTTTGAAGCCACCTGACCAGTCCTCCAACTGTTGCCATTCAGCCCACACTTTACTATATGCCGCCCATGTCGACGTGGCCACCGACTTCTCAACCAGCTCTATCAATTTACGTTCCCGAGATTCCAAAGATGATCCGGGAAATGGGACCCTTCCCTTTCCGCATCTGGCGCCACCTGCCAAAATCGCTCCCACTGAAAGTGAGAAAGTGCGTCAGCAATGACGTTCTTTTCCCCTGCTACATGACGCTCTCTGCAACGAATATTCAAGCTGAGACAACGCAGCACCAGAACCTGAAGCAGTTTAAGGACCGGTGGTGATGACGCAGACCAACTGTTAATCCCGTGAACTACACTCATGTTGTCTGAAAAGAAAACTATACTCCGGTCCCGCAAATCGGCTTCCCAGATAAACAAAGCCACCACTATCGGGAATAACTCGAGGAACGCTAAGTTCCGTATCAACTTTGAATCACACCAATCACTGGGCCATTTTTTCGCGCACCACCGGCCAGCTAGATAAGCCCCAAAACCCACACTGCCGGCTGTGTCGGTAAAAAGCTGCATTTCCTGCACCGTGGTTTCAGGCGCCTGGAACAAGACTGTACCATTGAAATCACTCAAAAACGTGTCCCAAACCTCCAAATCCGCTCGTATATCTTTGTTTAGCCGCACGTGATGATGAGGTGCAGTAGCGCCCGACGTCGCTTGTGCCAACCTCCTACTGAAAACCCTGCCCACCGGTATAACTCGACAGGCAAAGTTTAACTTCCCTAGTAAAGACTGTATTTGGCGCAAAGTGGGTTTAGCAATCAGTCTGATCTTACTGACCTCAACTCTGAGGTCCTGCACATTGCTGAATGGTAGGCGGCATTCCCCAGCCACCAAATCCACCTCCAGGCCCAGGAACTGCATAGTTGTCGCTGGACCTTCCGTTTTTTCGGGGGCCAACGGTACCCCAAAATGTTCCGCAACCTCCTGCAACGTTTTTAGGATGTGGAGGCAATTATCAGACTTGGCTGGGCCCACGCACAGGAAATCATCCAAATAATGGACGACTGTGTTTAAACCTGCTTGTTTACGAACAACTCATTCCAAAAACGTGCTAAACGCCTCAAAATAGGTGCAAGAAATAGAGCACCCCATTGGCAAACACAAATCCACAAAAAAGGCTCCCTCGAACCAGCAACCCAATAAATGATGGCAATCTGGATGTATGGGTAATAGGCGGAAGGCCGCTTCAATGTCAGCCCTGGCCATAAGGGCCCCACGTCCTACCCCCCGAAATACGAAACTGAACACAAATCCCGATCTATATCATCATTCACCGAGCCTCCTTTGGGGTATGACAAGTGGTGGATGAGCCTGAATTTGCCGGGGTCTTTTTTGGGGACTACACCAAGTGGAGAAACTCTCAAATTATCAAACGGTGGGGTGGTAAACGGACCAGCCACACGACCCATCTGAACTTCCTTGTACAACTTATTCCGCACAACCGACAGGAATTCCTGGGCCGACTTCAAATTTCGTAAAATATGCTCACCCCTTTTCTCCCGAAATGGGATCCTAAACCCGTCCCTAAACCCCTGTTCCAACAAAATGGCCTCCTTGCGTTTACCGTAGCGGGCGAGCCACGGCCGCATCGTGTCTAGCCTCACTGGTGTTCTCCCCTTTTGAAGCATCACTTGTTTTGGGGTTTCCTTTCCCCTTCTTGAAGCAGCGGACATAAGAGTGCGCTCCCCCGCAACCTGAACATTCGTGCTTGTACTTGCAGGAGTTGCCGAACTTACAGGGGCTGTCATTAAACAGCCAGCGGTAGCCCGGCTTAATAGGGGCCGAGAAGCCGGAATGTTGTGCCCCCCCGGCCCCCCGCTGAAAGGGGGATGCTTTCTGAGCCATCATGAGTTTGAGCCAGAGGGTAATGTCCATCTGGTCCCACCTCATAGAAGGGTTAGCTGCCAATCGCTGCCGGAACTGTTGGACTTAACGCCACCATGCGAGCCCTCCATACACATTAAAAGCTTCCCAAATACCGTCAAAATAACAAAAAAGGTAGGAGCATCGTTCAGGGTGTTTCTCCCCTATAATACTGGCCAAAATGCAAAATGCCCTTAACCGATTGCCAAAGGTTTTTGGCAATTTTGAGTACTTTTTCTTTTTCTCCTCCTCCTCTTTTTTTGCTATCTTTTTTGTCATCCTCCTTTAACTCAATTGTCAGATCCAAGGGGAGGAGGGAAAACAATTCCACAAACTCGCCCTTCCAAATCCGTTCCTTCACTTCCTGCTTTACATGAACTCCCAAAGGGCCAGCGAATGACACATAGGCATTCTGTCTGGCCGTCTCTGTAATGCCGCTTAAAGCTGCCCTCTCAGATTCCCTTTTATCATGTTCACTGTTTTCTCCCAGGACCTGATCCATACCTGTACTCAACACTGCCGTGTCACTTACCACTGCCGCCACCTTTGGTGCTTCAGTAATTGCTGATGTGGGTGCTGACCCCAGACCCAAACCTGGGATGGCCCCCCCCACCGTGCCGGGCCTTTGACCCTCCCAGCCCGCTAAAAACTGCTTTAGCCCATTAAGAAGTGTAGTGTATTCCTCCCCTTGCCCCACTCCTGTTGTGTTTCCCAGGATCTCACCTCCTGGTCCTGTGGCAGTAGAAACCTCTGGGACCGTAACCAGGCTTGCTAGATGTGGCGAAACTCCTTGTGCTGCTCCAGGCCCCTGCAGAGCCGTCTGGCGAGCCCTGGAACTTGGCCGGCTGGGTGACTTGTGGGCGTTGACTTGGCTGATGTCACCTGATGGACAACTGCTGACGAGCCGTCTGGTCCTGCTTGGTGAACGGCTCCTATACACCCTTGCCCTCCTGGAAGACGAGCGGCTCCTGCTGACCCTACCGTGGCTGATGGACGAATGGCATCTGTGAGACCTCGTCCCCCGTTCAGTGGAATTGCTTCTATTGGTCCGTCTGCCTCTTGTCAAACCGGTCCTGTCCCGGTCCCCATCGGATTCACTGGAACCATTCCTGAAAGACAAGCAAGAGCGAGAGTGTTCCCTCCTCCGCCCCCCATCCCTCTCCCTGTGGGGGGTTCTATCTACTCTGTGTAACCCGGCCCCTTTGTGAGGCGTGTGACTTCCCCGTGATAAGTTATGGGTGCGGGACCTGCTCCTAGACCTGGATGACTGGTACCGGCTTCATGCGAGACCTAACGCTGCTGGATCTGCTTCGCCTTTGGGATCCCCCGTTGTCATGTAGCCCAGACATTCCCGCCCTTGTCCTGTGTTCCCCCCTCATCTCCCAAGCGGAGGTGGCCACCCTTTGTATAGGAAGTGCGGTATGAGTGTTAAAGGAGGCCGAAGTACCAGGCCCCTCACTTGGGGTCGTAAACTCTCTGTGAGTCGCCTGGCCGTCCACCTGCGCCTTGGCCGTTACAATCCTGTCACCCGTACGGTTAACCCGCGCTGCTGGTTGTTTTCCCTTGCCGGTAGCAAGGGAAACTTGTACAGTATGTTGGCTGGAGGGTGGGGCGGCCCCAGCAGTATCCTTACCCACTCGTGGGCTGGCGGTAGTGGATGCCCTTTTTTGCCCTCTGGTATTGGTTGGTTGTGGGCCAGGGGGTGGTGAGGGTCCTGCACTACCCCCCCCCGTGGACTGTCAATCCTGGGCCTATGTGGTCTGGTGGCCCTGGGTGAATGGGGCCCGCGTGAAAAGCTCCTAGCCTCGTTGGTATTGGGCCTGGGGGGAGGGGTGGGACTTACATTTACCTCCTCCCCCCGTGGACCGTTGGTTCCGGCCTGGCCCTGCGACCCTCCGTGTCTAGTTGCGTTAGGGCCGTGCATGCGGGCCCGTAGCACAGGCGGCTGATTTATGTGGATGTTCGTTGGGGGAGTGGAGGGGCTTTATTTCCTCCTGTCTCCCCTTATATGTGTGGCTCGGCTGCCCCCCAAGGAATTTGTGGCCCCAGGCGATCCTGGCCCCCCCATCGTTGTCCCCCCTCGTGCTGCCTTGGCCCCTGGGGGAGGGGGCGGGTTCCGTTTGGCCCCCTTCCGCCCGTGGACTGGTATTGGGGCCTTCTGCTGCTGTTGCTGCTGAGCGTGGGCCCTGAACTTACCACCAATACTTGCCTGCTCTGGTCTGACTGCTCCTCTTCTTCCCGTGGAACCGAAAACCATCTGCGTCCTCTTCCGATCCGACGAGGCGCTCCTCTCCTGCGACTACTCACCGCGATGTCCTGCTCCCGATGGCGAGTCGCGCTGGATACCCGGACTGAGCCTCTGCGGTGGACGAATCCTCCTCGCTGGACGTCTTCTCACCGTCTGCTCCTCAACGCCACAAAGAAGATCCTTGAGCTGGTCCTGGAGCCATGAAGATCCGTGCTGCAACGCCGCCTCCCGGAACTCTCTCACCACGCGGTCCTCGCTCGTCTCCATGCTGCGTCCTGCTGCTTCCATGTCCCGGCGCCGAATGGTGAGTATCCTGTATGCTCTGCCTCTTCTGCCGAACCCGGGAACCAATTGGCCAATCCCAGCGCACCATCCAGAAAGGGGGCGGGGAGTGGCCCTCTCCTTAACCCTGTCAGGCCCTGCTTCCCTAACCAGCTCATTGGGTCCCATTAACAACTGCCATAAGTAAGGATAGGATTCCTTTGCCCCCTGCACTTGCCAGTGTAGTGTATCTGAATGACATGTAAGTTAGGAGGTGGGTAGGGCCTGGGATAAAGGAGGACAAAGTTCCTTTACTTGCCTGCACAACATCAATACAGTAGTGTTGAACTATATTAATTTGGAAATTGAAGTTCCATCCTGGAGTACAAGTATCTGCATCCACAGGCAGGCCGAGGAGCAAAGAACAGAAAACCTAGTGGCTTCTGTTAATGCACTTTGCACCCTGCCCTGTGGGACATAAACCAGCCCCTATGACTTTGCAAGACTGATCGTAGCTCCCTATACAAAACAGGTGTACTAAAGCAGAACTGAAGTTACACCAACCCCATGTTCCAAAGTCCATTCTGCAGAGCAACATGATTGTTTGTCTTGAAAACTACTGTTCCAATTGCAAATTAAATGGTTCTTAAATGATGCTAAATGGCTAAAGGATTTTTTTAGATTAAACAGACATGTTTTTCTAGTTAAAACAAGGATTATTGCAAATGTTAAAACTGCCTGTTGAATGTTGAATTCAGAGTAGGCTGAACTCAAAATTCTTACCTTATTTCCCACAGGAAGCATGCATTCATGCATGAGGGGATGCTGGTGCCCCCACCTTCCACAATGTTTTGCAGCTCATCTGAAGCAATAAAGATGTACTGTAGATGCTGAACTGAAGGCATAGAGCCTTCCCAAAAGCATGTGAAAGCATGTAGCTTCAAATGGAAAAGGATCTGTAGGATACCCTAACAACATGAACATAGATGCATTGCCTATTCAATCATGTAACTTACTGTAGCTGAATATTACAAGCATTTGTTTGTTTTTCTGTGGAAACATTTCTCTGGGAAGTACAGGATGAAATGATTCTACTAATCATAGTAACAACTAACTAACATTACACTGTGCTGTTTGGAGATGCTGAATATAATGCTAACACCTACTGTACTTTTGAAAGAAACACTCATAATAAAGACTAAGAAACCATTACACCTATTTTGAAGAATGTAAACCTGCAATAATATTGCTTTAAAGCTTTTTATATTCTAATGGTACATTGTTACTAAAGAAATAGATAAAAGTTTCTTAAAACCTAAATACATGCAGTAGGATTTTAAAGGTCAGCTCGCCTTCTACAAAGCTTTACAATAGTTTTAAGATCAGCTGCATTCATCTCTCAAAAACTTCCTTTTCAATGCAGAATTAAAATTTGTAACCCACTGATAAATAATGTAATATCCCCTGTAAAGTCATGACACAGAGCAGTTTCGATGAATAGGCACTGGAAAGGGGAAAAACCACATGCTTTATCATCAGTTTGATACACCTATTTTACAGGAACACTTTCATTTAAAAAAAAGTGCATAATAATGCCTGCAAGCAATGTGTAACATTAAGTAGAACAGTACTAATAAAATTTGATTCCCTTCTCTTAAGCTTTTTGGCTAACATTCTAGCTATCTACTATAACAGTGGTCAGAGACCTTATCTGAAATCTACTGTTTAAGGGCTGGGACACACTGGGCGATTTGGGGAGATTTAGTCGCCTGGCGACTAATCGCAGCGACTTGCCTCCCCTCGCTCTGCGCCTGGCTAAAATGAAAAATCGCCTGCGCTAATCACACGCGGCGATTCGTTTTCCAAAGTCGCCCGAAGTTGCCTCACGAGGAACCTTCGGGCGACATCGGAAAACGAATCGCCGCGTGTGATGAGCACAGGCGATTTTTCATTTTAGCCAGGCGCAGAGCGAGGGGAGGCATTCAGGGAAGATTGGTCGTGGAAAGTCGCGGCGATTAGTCGCCAGGGAGATTTTGCGAGGCAACTTTGGGCGACTATTGAAAACGCATCGCCGCGTGTGCATTAGCGCAGGCGATTTTGCACTGTAGCCTATGGGGGAAAAACGATGATGCAGTTCGGGGAGATAGTCGCACAAAAGACATGGCGATAAGTCGCCAGGCGACAAAATCTCCCTGAATCTCCTCGTCTGGCCTTACCCTAAAGCAAGGCAGGAGTCCTGAACAAGACTAATAAACAAACTTGAATATATACAGCTATACAGCAGTTTTAATATAAGTAATTTAATGAAGATGCATCATTTGCCCTTGCCTTAAGCCACAAAAAATCTATTTAACTCTCTCCCATATTCCCATGTATGTGCTCTTAAAACAAAAAGATATGTAAGATATCAGTTTTTTTAATTTACCTTCATCAGTAGTTTGTAGATCAAATTCTACCCCGAAGAAAGATTGTGTGGTTTTACATGTACTGTACCTTTAAAATGGCTTTGTAGAATTTGTGTTAAGCTGGCCATAGACGTACAGATTTCGCCCTTTTATCAGATGAACGATAGGATGTCCCATTCTTCCAACCTGCCACTAACCATTTATATTAAATAAAGTAGTAAAAGAACAATTCATTAACGTAATAAACGAATAATGTATGTTATTTGAGGGGTCTGGTATGTTCCACCTATCAACCTACTTAAAAGTTTTTCCTCATCTCTTGCTTAAGGCTCAGGACTTATGTTACTGGGCCTTCCACTAACTTGGCAAGTTCCGCCCAGTTTTATACTGGAACATTTATTTAGGGACATTTAGCTCCTGTATCAATACCATGTCATCCACTCCATCCATTTCAATTAAACCTAAAAAAACATCGACATCAGTCAGTATGGTAACTAGTAGAGTAAAGACAAGTACATGTTTAAAGTAAAAATATTTTATTAAAATGTAGTTTGTTTCTGTTCATCTACACCCACAAATAAACTATTTAATGGCAACAAAATCTCTAATCCTGTAGAGAGCCATGAATAGCATTTTACCCCATCTGTCTTCTTGTGAAAGAACAAAACCCATTATATTCTACAGAGATTAAGGGGCCCATTTACTTAGCTCGAGTGAAGGAATAGAAAAAAAAAAACTTTGAATTTCGAATGTTTTTTTTGGCTACTTCGACTACGACTTCGAATCAAACTAAAAATCGTTCAAATATTTGACCATTTGATAGTGGAAGTACTGTCTCTTTAAAAAAAAACTTCGACCCCCCAGTTCGCCACCTAAAACCTACCGAAGTCAATGTTAGCCTATGGGGAAGGTCCCCATAGGCTTTGAAAAATTGTTAGATCGATGGATTAAAATCCTTCTAATCGAACGTTTCGAAGGATTTTTCGTTCGATCGAACGAATTGCAGCAAATCCTTCGACTTCGATATTCAAAATCGAAGGATTTAAATTCGGCAGTCGAATATCGAGGGTTAATTAACCCTCTGTATTCGACCATAAGTAAATTTGCCCCTAACTGTAGTGTAAACCTGTGCCTTTTGTGCTCTATGCAACTTGAAAGGCTACAGCCATGGATAAACAGCATCATATTTATGTAAACTTTAGTAGTGTTTCTCAAGCAAAAACACACAGCTTTAGGGTAATAATAGCACATTATATTTAAATGTATATAAAATTTTAAAATTTATTTTGTATTAGTGTTCCTTTTAAGGGCATCTGATCTCTGTATTTTCATAATTGTTTATAGATTGCATAAACATCATTGCTTTGTGGTTTACGTCCATGGTTACTCTATTGTTGTTGGTATCCATATAGAAAATGTGCCAGTGACACTCGGCGTACCTCTGTAATCTTCTAAGAGTGTGAGATATTGATCAGGTGTTCATAAAGTTGATGACTTCTGACCCTAACCCCCACCAAGCCACCTTTGTTGCCACGCCTGTTCTCAATGAATAAGTGTTACGCTCCAAAAGATTTAGGCAAGTTATCTTTAACCCTTTTTAACAACTGGAAATGGAAATGAGTCCCTGGAAGGCAACAGAAAAAAACATGGCATTTAATTAATCTTTTAACAATATAGGTCAATTAACTTTTAGTATGATGCAGGCAGTGAAAGCTTGTAACTGGTCTTCATTTTTTTATTAGTGGCTAATTATTTTGATTTTTGTTCATCAACTCTCCAGTTCGGAGTTGGAATGGGACCCTAGTCACCAGGCAGTGGTTTGAATGAGACACTGGAAGAGGAATAGGAGGAGGCCCAAATATAAATGTAATAATAACAATAGAACTGTAGCTTCACAGAGCTATAGTTTTGACTGGTGGCATTGACCCATCACAACCTGATAGCATTTAAATCACAAGCTGTAAAGAGGAAAATATAAACATAGAAATGAAGACCAGCTGAAATGTTATTAAGAACAGGACATTATACAACATATTCTTTTCAATACTCACACAGTCGCTCGTAAGCGCTGAACGCCGGTGGAACGCAACATGTTGCCTGCTTGAAGGCGGGCTCATTGAAAAGAATAGAATATGTATCTTGTTGCACTCCCCTGCGGTCGAACACATTAAAACTGACCTCAGGGGAACAGAGCAAGAAACGCTTGTGTGTAAAAGCTTACTTACCAACTAGTATCAGGTGGCAGGCTAAGGGAATTTTCTTTTCTTAGTGATTTTTCATTTACCATATATGTACCCATGGGAACCCACCTAAAACTGTTGCCCTAGGCTCAAGCCTTGGGTGAGGGGGAAACATGGTAGATATGGCTCTGCCAGAGGAAAACTTTAACAGGCCCCCGAAAGACTATGTACAGGTATAACTTCCCTCTGGCAAACTGCAAAGAACTTGATTTTCACTCTTTGAATAATATATCCCCATTTATAACATGTAAAGCCATTTAGGAGCAGTTTTTCCTCTAATGGGGCATCTCCTAGTCATAGCAACCTGCAGTGGTGTAACTACAGGAACTTCTACCTGGCCAACCACCTTCCACACCTGTGGTCTGGGCCCCCGTGTGGCGTCTGCTTACTCTATAATTTTGCCAGTGGCAACCTGCCTTCCATAGAAGTACGGAACACTTTGTTTAGCTATAAAATAATCCCATTCTGTCTTTCAACAATGAACTGTATCTTCTAACATGTCTTTGTCCGACAGAGCCTTGCACTCTTGTAGAGAATCCTTTTTAAAAGTTGAAGATGAGCCTTCTTTCTTCCAGTTGAACTGAATATACCCATGTTCTCTGTAAGCTCTTACTAGCAAGCAGATTTCTTTTCTTTTTCATTAACCATTTCCAGGATGTTAAACTATTCTTAGATGTATCCAGCCCTCCTTGTAGAGTCAGTCGTGATAAGTCTTTTTCTTTCAGTTTGTTAATCTTCTACCCTGTCTCTTTGGTTCCATAATGTCTTCTTTGTAAATTATATAGCATTCTTATGCCTTTCATAAAGAGGCAGAAATATAATTTCCGCCTTTGAGTCTATTCAGGGAAATATCTCGCTGGCTTAAATGGCAAGACTGACATACTATAGATTGCTGTAGTTATACTGTATCTGTTATTAACAAGAGCACCTTCATCCACCTCCACCAGAAATTCATTTAACTTAATCCCCTAGTTTCTAAATATGTAAATCTCAACTATGTATGCTTATATTTTTTCAGCACTGAATCTTATCTGCCCAAACACATATAATCTGTCCCATATACACTTAACGGTCATGCTTCTTGCATGGACTCCATTGTTCTTCACAGTTTGCCTACTATACATGAGAAGCTGTATGCTGCAGGCTCTTTTCTGTCCCTACTCACTGTGAATGAGAGAGATAGAGAATACAGATTTTTCCTGCAAATGGCACATGTTAAAGCAGGGTTTTTAAAATTCAGGACTGATAGGGTTTGCAATGACGTGAGTTCTAGATATCTGGAAACTATTTTTATTAACAGACTGAATACAAAGGCAAAACATGTTTTAAATAAGTACAAAGTAAAATACTAAAATACTTAAAATACTAAAATTGCAAAAATTTAGCCTCTGTGTGTAAAGTGTTTTCTTTTTTAATGTCTACCTTAAGTTTTCTTCTTGAAGTAGACCTTTCACGTTTGCCAATGTCAGAACAGACTTTCATGCCATGTGAAAATCTCTGGAAGTGACCTGCAGTATTTACACCTGGGGAAATGGCTAGCTGCCATAATAAAATTGGAATTGGCTGGCTTTAAGCATGGACAACACTGGTATTTTTCTTGCCAGTCTCCAGTGCCAAAAGCCAGTAAATATATAGCTAGGTTACAACCTTCATCAAGTAGTACCATGCTAGGATACCTTAAACAAAGTATGTTTTTAAAAAAAAAGTATTTCTATATTTCATCTGCCAGTGGGCTGTAGTTTTAGCCAATGCAAAAGCATTTTTCAATACACGTTTTCGCAGATAGGCACAAGTGCTGGGGAGGTTTTTACTATGCACCTTGCAGCAGTTTAGTATCTTTATTATTTATTAATGTAGGTGGTCCAAAACACGGTGCATTGTGGTAATAAAATATTGCACTTTGCAGATTACTCCTAACGCTTTGAGTATCGTAGCTTTGTGTTGTCCTCTACTGCTCTAATTTTTTAGATCTAACTATTCTCAAGACCCTTCTCAATTCATTTCTGAGAACACTTCTTGACCAGGCTATACTAACTTATAATGGAGACTCAGGGGCGATTCTTGCTATAATGCCGCCTGAGGCGGCCTTCTTTCGCCGCCCCCTTCCCTCCCCACGGCACTAACCTTTATAGCGCCGGAGAGGGCAGGGGCGGTCCGCGACACTTGGTGCAGAGAGCGCAATAGCGCTCTCTGCACTAGAAGAGCCGAATTTCTGGTTTGAAAACCGGAAATTCGGCTCTTAGTTACCAGGAGCGGCATTTTTGCCGCCCCTGGCAACCAGGGGGCGCTGCCGCCTGAGGCGAGTGTCTCAACTCGCCTCATTGGTGGAGCGCCCCTGTGGAGACTGCAGTGGAAATAACATCGATATAAAGAATAATATAAAGAATAATGATATTTACTTGGATTGTAATTTTTTTCCGCCATTGGCAGATGTGATTTAGTTGTACATTTCTAATTTATAAAAGCTAAAATGCAAAAACAAAAAAGATATGCAATTGCACATTTGTAAAATATTTTATTATTGGTTACTCTGTTTCTTTATTCTATGGGTTCCTGCCTTTGTCCTTCACTTAAAGACTCCCCGGTTGCCCAGTTGCTGAATTTTTTTAATGCTTGGGGTGTTGAATTTAGAAATGGTGCTGTGTGGAGGGGTAAAAGATAATAAAAGCCATTCTGATTAGCATGGTAGAAAAGAAAGAGAAAGATAGGCAAAGGCAGAAAGAATGTCAAAGCTCAAGTCTGGCATTTGCTCATTTAAATTCAATCATGCAGCCCCAGCCAAGCCGAGAAATAGATGGCATGCATTATGATTTTCTGATCAGACGACTGATAGGTTAAAAGAGGGGACGTAATCACATAGAGAAAGTCTTTTTCCAAGCAAGGGCAAGTGATAGCTGCCCTTCACACATGGCTTTTTCCTTGCCCTTTCTTTAATTCATTCCCTGTCTTTATAAAAGGGGCAGACAAATCAGAATAAGCATTTCCATGATGATAAATGCACAATAATGATTCCACCTCTGAAATGCGGACGAGCCCTGTACAACCCAGACATTGCTCTCTTAAACCATACACCCTGTCTTTTAAATCTAATTACATTTTCATTCCAAGCTTCTTTACAACAATCATAAAAATTAGGAAAAGTAAAGCATATATATATATATATATATATATATATATATATATATATATATATATATATATATATATATATATATATATAGCCTTTACTTGCTCCACATATCTGTCTTTCTGTTGTATCCTGATTGCAATGCAGCAATATAAAATGGATGGTAATGTCTTAATCTGCCTGTGTTCTGCTCATATGTCCAAACTAATTACTTAATGGGTGTAATTAATTCATTTTGGAAAACATAAGAAACTGTTGGCTTTTAATAACATGTTATTAGCGCTTTATTAAATGTTTTTAAGGCTAAAGGGAAATGAAATTTAGAAAAGTTGCATAACTTAATAAAACACTACAGTGAAATAGAAATTTCTTCAAGGTTTATAGGCCAGTTGTTATTAACATTGCCCAGGCAGATCCTCATAAAGCCGTTAGGATATATTATATGTGGAATGCATATGTTAGAACATATGTTTTTGTGGACGAGGGCTAACGCCTTTAAAGTGAGCTGATGTACAGTTACCCTCCCAACCTAATTCTTTTTTGTTCCACAAGAAAAAAATAAGCAGTGTTATCCAGTGTTATGCACAGCACTGACCGACTCCGGGGCTCATTAACTAGCACAGTGTAATATGCAAAGTACAATTTTGGATGCAAATTTCCATAATTCTATCCACAATGGACCATTTTATTCCCTGGACTGGCACCTACTAAAGATGCAAGTTAGTATGAGTTTTGAAAAACCATGTGCAAATGTTCCACACTTCCACTATTTTCCGGGTTCCCTTCCACTTATGCATCTATTTTATTGGCTGGTGCATTAGCACAAATAAGAATATATGGATGCAATCACCTTTGTGTATATTGTCAATGTGTCCTTACTTTTGCATATATTTTATTGGTTTGCAGTTTTAAATGAGCCCTTTCCAGTGTCGGACTGGGCCGGGGGGGAGAAAACCTGGCAGGGCCAGGCCATCATGGGACCTACCTCCCCAGATCTGTTGCTTGGTCTGCTAGGAGATCTGGCAGGGGCAAGAGAGTAAGTAGTACAACTCACAGGTACGTGTTGGGGGGGAGAGTGGTGCCGCTAGGAGGAGAGTGTTGTGGGAGATTCACTTTCGTGTAGGGGGACTCCTTGGTTAGGATGGAGGGCCCTTAAAGTGGCTGCCCCAATGGGCCCTGGACACACCAGTCCAATACTGGCCCTTCCAACTTTTTTTCAGTTTTCTTAAAAGAGAAGTAAAGCTATCAATGCAGTTTATTGCCAATAGATCAGCCACACTAGTGCAAGCTAGAACACCATTTGTATTCTTTAGAATTATTTTCCATACTTGAGTAAACAGCTCTAGACACTGTCTCTGCTTGTTTAGGATACAGCTGCCATATTAGCTTGGTGTGACATCACTTCCTGCCTGAGTCTCTCCCTGCTCACTCATAGCTCTGGGCTCAGATTACAGCAGGTAGGGGAGAGGAGCAAACTGAGAATGCTCAAGCCCAAACCCTTAAGGTTTAAGATGAAAACAGGAAGTATGATACAGAAGCCCATGTATACACAATAGAAGAAAAGAAATGCAGTGGGTTTTTTTTTTGACAGAGGACTCTGCGCAGCATTACTTTGAGGGTTTACTAGTGTATTCATATAGACCTTTCTGATAAAGCTTACTTAGTTTTAACCTTTCCTTTTCCTTTAAGGTGACATTTCATAGCAGTGTTGCTTAACCGGCACTCTCCAGCATATTATCAATGTTTAAATAATCATGGGAATTGTAATAACCACAAAGAAGGATTCTTAAAGGCAATGGAGATTTTTTTTCACCTGCTGGAAATCTTTGCTAACGCAGGCAACAAATCTCCCAAAAATGCCTTAGCCTTTACTTACATTCGGATGCCTTCTTCAGCATTTTCCAGTTGTAAAGCTGGATCATTTCATGTAAAGTGTTTTGAATGAGGCTGTTCAAATGTAAAGGAAAAGGCATTTTTGGGAGATTTGTTCCCCAGTAGTGCATATTTCCCACAGGTGGCAAATCTCCCCATATGCCATTGCCTTACAAAAACAAAAACAAATGCTGCACAATAACATAACTTTCAAGTCCTCCTAGGCCAGCAGAACAATTAATGCAGAATAGTCCTCCTATAAAATTGCTGCCTTCTCTATTTACAAACATCTGATGTAGAGCTAGCAGGGATGTGTCTCATTTGAGATTTCTCCTGCAACTAAGGGGCACATTTACTAAGCGTCGAATATCGAGGGTTAATTAATATTCGACCATCGAAGTAAAATCCTTCGACTTCGAATATCGAAGTCGAAGGATTTACCGCAAATACTTTGATCGAAGGAAAAATCGTTCGATCGAACGATTAAATCCTTCGAATCGAAGGATTTTAATCCATCGATCAAGGATTTTCCTTCATTCAAAAAAAGCATAGAAAGCTTATGGGGAAGGTCCCCATAGGCTAACAATGATGCTCGGTAGGTTTAAAGTGCCGAAGTAGATAGTCAAAGTTTTTTTTAAAGAGACAGTACTTCGACTATCGAATGGTTGAATAGTCGAACGATTTTTAGTTCGAAATATTCGATTCAAAGTCTTAGTCGAAGGTCGAAGTAGCCCATTCAAAGGTTGAAGTAGCCAAAAAAAAACATTCGAAATTCAAAGGTTTTTTTCTTCTATTCCTTCAGTCGAGGAATAGTCGAGGCCCCTTAATCTTAATCTGGGTTTTGTTCTTTCACAAGAAGACAGATGGGGTAAAATGCTATTCATGGCTCTCTACAGGATTAGAGATTTTGTTGCCATTAAATAGTTTATTTGTGGGTGTAGATGAACAGAAACAAACTTTACATTTTAATAAAATATTTTTACTTTAAACATGTACTTGTCTTTGCTCTACTAGTTACCATACTGACTCATGTCAATGTTTTTTTAGGTTTATTGAAATGGATGGAGTGGATGACATGGTAATGAGTGTATTTATACAGGAGCTGCTAAAATGTCCCTAAATAAATACCGTAAATACTTCGATCCATCGATCAAGCATTTTCCTTTGATCAAAAAAAGCTTATGGGAAAGGTCCTCATAGGCTAACATTGATGCTCGGTAGGTTTAAAGTGCCGAAGTAGGTAGTCAAAGTTTTTTTTTTAAAAAATAAGTTTTTTTACTTCGAATCCTTCACTCAAGCTTAGTAAATGTGCCCCTAAGTGTTGGCTTCCTACTTCGGAGAGCATGGGGGTGCAAAAGAGTTATTTTAGGGAATGTTTACTGCTCTATAGCTGTCTGTCTGAAAACTATTATACTGCTCTGGGATTTGCAGAGCAGCATTAGCTTGAGACCAACACTACAGGAATAACACTAAACTCATACCATTCAAAAGATATGCAGATATGGTATATTAAAAATAGACCGACAGCTCATTTACATTGAAGCCATTAACTACACTGTACCAAAGAAGTGATTAAATCTCTGGCATAATAGGGTTGAACTGACAAAATGACTTCATTTCACATCAGACCACAATTACATCCTCCACAGAAAACATTTTTGTCATGATTAAACTGAACAAGCATAAAACCTCATCTGCACTACTAAACTGACAAACAATGTTGCTCAGCCTATACTGTGCATTTATTCATTTAGTCATAATAAATTAGTTCATATATTTCATTTCTTCTGATGTACATTAATACAGGTTTAGTGTGTGTGTGTATATATATATATATATATATATATATATATATCTATATATATATATATATATATATATATATATATATATATATATATATATCTATATATATATATATATATCTATCTATATATATATATATATATATATATATATATATATATATATATATATATATATATATATAACACAGAGATGCTCTGCTATTTTTGAACTAAAACCCTCATCATCCTCTGACATCTACAAGTTTTAAATATAGGACTGCAATTCAATGTGGAAGCTTCAAATACAGACATCCAATAAAGTAGTATATTCTGTTTACTTTGTCTAAAACTGCTGTTCATATACTAAAAAAGATAATGTACCTCCTACTGAAAATTCTATTGCTAGTGTCACACAGGAAGATTCGTCGCCCACTATTTTTTTTGACACGGCTGCGGGCGTCAAATCTCCTGAAAATGCCTCTCCATTGCCAGTAATTGAAATCACTGCCAGTGTGTCCAACATATTGCTAAATCACCCAAAGTTTCGTGCGGAGGCAACTTCAGGAGAAGTTACCCTAATAATTCTAAAGGAAGTTGAAAATCTGCTCAGAGTTCCCATGACCCATAGCCACGCACTTGACCTTCTGCCTCCTGTCTATATGGGAAAATGGAGCTCCCAAACACTTATTATCTAATGTATTAGCTCCCAAGGCTGGGGGAAGGCCTGAAGGTCAGTTACAATAACATTTGGGGAAATACTTTTTTGCTCTCCAAGATACTTCTGCTTTCTAGGTTATTTAAGGTGACATTTAGTCTAACATACCTCCCAACATTTTGGAAGTAAAAAGAGGGACAAAAATTTTTTTCCCGCACGTAGCGCAGCAATTTTTTGACCACACCCCTTTCTGTAGCCGCACCCCCTAATTACCATGTTTGTTTTACAAAATTTGGCAGGTTATGAAAGTTTGAAAATATTTCTCCTTATCTAAACTGTGTTTTTGTGTCTCAAAATTGTTACTAAGTATCTTATTTGCACCCGTTAGCTGTTC
The DNA here is from genome assembly GCA_038501925.1 of Xenopus petersii. Classification (NCBI taxonomy): domain Eukaryota; kingdom Metazoa; phylum Chordata; class Amphibia; order Anura; family Pipidae; genus Xenopus; species Xenopus petersii. The sequence goes on from CM076679.1 coordinate 43,951,649, forward strand.
TGGGCTTTCTGCTAAAAGCCAATTAAGTGAGAAACTTTGTTTCTTTTTCTGTCTGTTCAGTGCAGTGAAAAGAGGGACTTTCCAGTACAAATGAGAGACTGCGGGTTGAGCTGTCAAAAGAGGAACTGTCCCTCCGAAAAAGGGACAGTTGGGAGGTATGGTCTAATGCCACAGAGCAGCTCTTGGCACAGAAAAGCTAAATTGTGCATTTTTGCACTGAAATCTGCTTTGTGTGTTCACTGATTTTAGGAATATAATTTTAAAGACTGTTTTCAGATTATTGCAAAGAGTTTCTTCACTTGACGGAGGCTCAGGATGAAGCAATGGGAGGACTATAGGTTAATTCAACTGGTAGGTTGACCTTAGGTGAGACTGAGGAGGTTCCGATGATAACTCTCTTAATTCAATAATTCTTCTAACTGAATAACAGCCACTAACAAAACTGTTTTTAATGCAAGATGCCATAAGGATATATTTTCTACTAGTTAAATGGGTTTTAGAGATAATACCTTCAGGACTAGAGGAAGGTCCCATGATGGATAATGAGACTTAATAGAAGGATGGATTCTCTTGGCTGCCATAAGAAAATGAATTACTAAAGGATCTTCTGCCCATTTGGTACTTAATGCTGCAGATAATGATGAAATCTGAACTTTGAGTGAGCCCAATGATAAACCTTTGTCCAATCCTTTCTGTAAAAATTATATCATCATATTAGTAGTAGAAATGAGATCATCATGATTACTCTGGAAACAATCCCACATTTTGTAATATTGTGAGGGGGTAGAGAGTTTTCTAGCTCTGATAAATTTGTAATTACCTCCTTCAAGACTCCTAGGTCTGCTAGCCATCTCCAAGCCATAAGGTGCCGTGAAAATTAATGGAATACTGGACCTTGTATGAAAAAATCCTGCCTGTTCATGAGTTGAAGAGCTTACGCTACTGATGGCCTTCTGAAGAGACGATACCAAGGCCAGCAAAGCTTCATCACTGTGCCAACTTTTGAGAGAGAACAGAGAGGGTACTTCCCAACTGGTAAGACTACTTCTGTGCTGACAGAAGGAAAAGAGACACAGAACAGGACGATTATGTTTTTTTTTTAATTCAAAGCAGACTTTCATTGTTTTGCTGATGATGAAATTGCCTCCAGACGCTACAAGGGGATGGTCAGGAAATACTTTTAGAGATGAAGTTTATCTCCTACATTTTTACCTTCTCTATAGAGTCATTCTGTTTGTGAACAGGCATGTAAGGAGGCATTTCTCCTTACTACGACCCTTTCATAGCAGTATCTGTATTAATTTGTCCAATCCCTACTCGTTTCCTATGCACCAAGGGCATGTCCATACAAAAGTTGTAGAAAGAAAATAATATTCTGATCAACTTTCCAATACACATTCACTTTTTTAGTTTTAAAGTTAGTTGTTAATACAATTGCTATTGAGAGCAGTATTTGTTTACCCCACTTTATTCTGTTATTCTAACTGTTGAAACATTTCCAAAGTCAGTTCACTTGAAGGTAGCTGGCTGCTGCTACAATAGTCAGCTGCAAGAAACTCAGAGAGAGGGCAGAGGATATAAGACAGAATATTGCTTTCAAGGATATTACATTTCCATATAACTTGAAAAAACTTTTAATTTCTTAGATTAATGTACAGAATATTGGAAAATTGCTTTCCAATATACTGCTAAATTGCAGTAAAATGACTGACCAACAATTCTATTGAGTGAGTCATCATGTTTATGTTAAACAAATACTGTATGTGCGATCAGTATGATTAGAGAGTGATTAGAATGAAGTAGAGATATTCTAAAACAATTTGCAATTGGTCTCTCTGCATTTACCAGCAACTCATGAAAGGGCAACACAACTATTAATAATGAGTAACTAAATTATACTGTTTTTGGAGTTTCAGAAGCTATCGTGTTACTAGGGTCCGAATTTCCATAGCAACTGAACAGCGGTGTAAATGAGAAACTGAAACATGAACAGTAGGGACAGAACAGAAAGATAAGCAATTCAATGCAATAACAGTAACAATAAAATTACAACCTCACAGAGCAATCATTTGTCTGGCTTCCGGGGTCAGTGACCCCCATTTGAAAGCTGGAAAGAGACAGAAGAAAAAGGCAAATAATTAAAAAAATATATAAAAAATATAAAATGAAGACTAATTGGTGATGATAAGAATTTCACATACTTTAACATACTCAAAGTTATCTTAAAGGTGAAAGGTAAAGTCATTTTAAACAAACCCTGTCCCTACGGTTCTAGGTAACATTGGAATTGTTTATGCATAAAAAACAGGTAAATGAGCAATTGCCCTGTCAATCGGGAATCTGTGGTAGTATTTGAATACTGAGGTGCACAAGCATTGTCTGATTAAGCTAAATCATATGGAGAAAATCTGCCAGAGGCAAAATCAATATATGTAATTTCCTCAAAAGACCTGCAGCTGTAATTGCAACTAGAGGTGGTTCTACCAAGTACTGACTCAATGTTACTACATTATATCAAAATATATGCAAACAAGCTATCAGACAGTGGCTTCTTATTGCCCCAAATAGAACTACAATGTGCTGATGACAGAGGGGTCATTCAGGTACAGAGCATTATGTATCCTGCCTAAGGGATGTAAGTATGTTAGCATATTAATTGCTCAGTATATAAATGTATTACTTCTGGAAATTTACTATTAGAGGGTGCAAAGCATAGGTTGTTTCAAAAATACATATGCTAAATGTCATGTAAGTTAATTAGGAAAGCCTTGCAGCTGCTAATTGCCTACAACCTTAATAAGTGAATCTTTAATACAGGGCAAATAGACGAGACCTCATTAACAAATGTGCTGCAGCATTAGAACTATATCAGCAATTTTGGATTGAGAATTAGATAAAAATGAGAAAAAAACATAGTAGCATAAAAGAAAAAAACAAAAGATTATTACATAGTACCACACGTATATTTGTCTTAGCAAAGACACTGCTATTAGAAGAATTGGAACATATTTACTTTGATTTTGCAATACAAGTATAGTTTTTAGCAAAGGGGAGTCATTAGTCAGTCATTTTATGGTTTTGAACAAGCCACAGAAGGAGGTGACTGGAGGTGACTAAAGTTGCAAATAAAAAGGCAGAATCTGTGGGAGAGGCATTTGCTTTGCCAAGATCCCTATAGGCAATGTAATGGATTGCCAGAGGCACAATGGCCACTGTGTGCTAGATTTGAATGTTTAAGAACATTATAGAGCTACTTGTATCCAAACATCCTCCTAAAGCTATACATAGACGCAAAGATCTGATCGTACGAATTGTGGATTCGGACCGTGTGTGGAGAGTCCCGACGTTTTTCGTCCGGCGGAGATCGGTCGTTTGGTCGATCGGACAGGTTAGAAAATTTCTGTCGGCTGCGGGTAATATCTCTGCGTGTATTGCCGATCGTACAATTTTCAGTGTGAGACTGTCACTAGCTTTGTCGGACATAACTATCATACGATTGCTGTCAGGGGCAGAACATCGGCTGATCTGTTCTTACTACTTCTGAATGGCAAGACTTTGATCTTTATGGTTAGTGGCGGGTCGCGAGATGAGAAAGTCCGATCGTGCGTTGATTCGTACGATCGGATCTTTGCGTCTGTGGCCGGCTTTACAGTTCTTAATTTTTGCTTTATTTGCAAGTGAGCCTATTAATGCAAGGGAAACCTCAAGCTACCACTACCTTAAATGTGGTTGTCATTCTGGGATTTCCTTAATATATGCAATATGACTATGAAGATTTTCATTCAACAACTTGCTCCCAAAGGATAGTCACCATATGTAGAATAATATATCCACCCATTGCTGTCGAGTGCTCATCAGTTTGCCAGAAAAACCCCAACATATTGCTATGTGATCAAAAGTACCTGTTTTATGTCTGCACCACTTCCTTTTCTTGTGCATTGACAATGGCCCAGAGCCATTTCATGCATACCATGTACCTAGCAGCTTTGTTTTTTTAATTTGCAAAATAATTTGTGATATGTTGGTCCTGTCCTTACATCTCGCACAGCCCCACTCTGTATAGATACTGAGCTTGGGGTCAGGATTGTTTTTAAAAAGTTAGAGGTTCAGATTGCATAAACAATACTAACAAATTGATGCATATTTATATAGCCTTTCTATCACATTATAGAGAGTCCCTTAAATGGAAAACTCCATGTTCTTGGGATTCTAGATAACAGGTCTGCTACTTCTTGTGAAGAGGAATCCACTGAGTGGAGATTTCAGCCATTTTGAACTTTTATGATATACAGTAGTTTGTATTTAAGAATACTGTTGGGTTCTATAAAACTCTTAGTTGTGGCTAAGCAAACAGTAATCTCATGTTGCAATGTTGGAACATATAAGAAATTAATAAGAAAAATAGTTTGTTTCCAATACAAGCTGAGGCAAAGGAAATATTCCTTTCTCTCCCAGTCATAAATAGAGGCATAACCATTGGGTGGCCATATACGATACTGATATGGGAATATAACAATAACACAAAACCGTGCATAAAGCTTATTTGTAGTAGCAGTATTTTTATTCACCTACTTTCATTACATAAAACAGCAATATATTGATCCTTCAAGACAGATTAGAACACAGTGATGCCTAATTTACAGAGAAATTTCAAAAAAAGGGAAGAATCAAACAAGACAGGACGCATTAGCGCATTTCTATATCTATACAACATATGACATGATCCACAGTTAGATTAATTGCTTTAAGTGAACACAGTATAATTTAGTTACTCATTATTGATAGTTGTGTTGCCCTTTCATGAGTTGTGATCTCTTGCCGGTAAATGCAGAGAGCTTGTAAGAGAACACAATTATACAGAAACTTATTCCAAGAAACAATGCGTCACCAAGAGAACACAAGAACTGTTGGAAGGGAAGTGAAATGAAATAATTGGTTTAAAGGAGAAGGAAAGGTTAAAACTAGTAAGCCTTATTAGAAAGGTCCACCTAAATATACCAGTAACCCCTCAAAGTAATGCTCCCCTGCCCCCTGTCAAAAGAAACACAGCATTTCTTTCCTTCTATTGTGTACACATGGGCTTCTGTATTAGACTTCCTGTTTTCAGCTTAAACCTTCAGGGCTAGGGCTTGAGCATGCTCAGTTTGCTCCTCTTCCTCCCCCTTACCTTCTCTGCTCTAATCTGAGCCCAGAGCTATAAATTAGCAGGGAGAAACTCAGGCAGGAAGTGATGTCACACCAACCTAATGCTGCAGCTGCTATCCTAAACAAACAGAGAGCTTCTAGAGCTTTTTACTAAGGTATGGTAAAACATTCTACAGAATAAATATAGCATTCTATCTTGCACTATTACAGCTAATCTATTGCCAATAAAATGCCTTCTCCTTTAAGACAAAAAGTTTTTAAAAGTTCTGTAAACGAGCATATTATGCAAAGAATGAAAATAATCGAAGACTCACACAATGTCACTCATCTTATAGAATCCATGGGCTGCAATTTTTCCTAGCTTTTAGAATGGAAAACATTAATGGTATCAATTGTAATACCGCATAATGGCTTTTAAGAAAAATGGTTTTTGATAAAAAGGGTATTTTTTTTCTCTGGAATAATTGGTCAGGGATTTCTCTTTACAAGTCTGGGGTTTAATGTTTCATATATTCACTATTGCTTCCGTGACTTTTTTTTTTATGTTATGACAATGTCCAAATGCAAAGTAACATATAATAGGTCAGTAAACTATTAATGAACAATGCACTTGATTTGCTGAGTGATTAAAGAACTGATCCAGGCCAATGATTTCCTTCCATTTCCTTGTATTTGCAAATAGCAGAACACAGAATGAATGCCTGATGTAAAATGGCAGCACCCAAATTTGGAAGCTCATTAAATAGTAGCAATCAAGGAAAGTCACATGTAAAAATGTGATGTCCTTGAAACTTCCCCTTTTTTGTTAATCAGACACCATAATAAATGTTTTGTTGGCATCCCAAGCTATTTAATCAGGCCCATGTCATGAACCAAAATTGCTTTAACTGGGGTTCAAAAATTGTATGCCATTTAGGGACCCGCAAGGGTGAAGGGTATACCTAAGCTCTGATTATTTGGTATAAAGAATAATGTAGTACATGGAGTATGGCCAAAGCAGACTCATGTGGCAATTCCAGACCCTGTCCTGAAGAAATGGTGCATAAGCCAGCTTGCATTGGTTAGGGCAGAGCTAGTCATGCACCGATTAAATGGTTTTTCCATCTCCATCAATCTGTCAGGCCTATAGTGAAGGCCCAGTTAGCAAGGGCAGAAGAGTGATTCTATTAGAGAGTTGCTTCTAGTTAATGCATTCCCACTTTTGCCCAGAGAAATTCCATACATGTAGAGGGGTCTATAGAGCAGCTACTCCGGGGCTGCATCAGGATTTTAAACAGGTGCACTTGAATATGCAGTTTAGAAGGGAACAGCATACTATATTCAATGTCATTCTATCTAAGCTGTCTCTTGACCTGCAAAGTTGTTTCTCTTTCCCTATATTTTTATTGAAGCAAATATTGAGTTGGAAACTTTTAGATGGCTAATTTGAATATATTTTATATTTGCATTACATAGCTCTATTTTCAATCCATCCATACTCATTTTCTTAATATAGGCATGGGGCCTGTTATCTAGAATGCTTGGGACCTGGGTTTTTTTCCAGATAGAGGGGCTTTCCATAATTTGGAACTCCACATCTAAAGTCTACTTAAATGTAAATGTACTTAAATGTAAACATTAATTAGACCCAATTTATTGCCTCCAGTAAAGATCTCATTTAGTTTTGTTATTACAGAGAAAGAGGAAATTTGTTTCAAAATGTTTATTTAAAATTGATACAAATAGGGGATGACCTTCCCATAATTTAGAGCTGTATAATGGGTTTCTAGATAACGAATACCATACTGTGCATTTGAATTTCATTAATCAAGTTTATGTTGTGTTGATTTGTATTTATAGCTGGGCCATTTATTGACCTGAAGTTGGCACTATTAATGCTAATTTCTAGCTGATATTTACAGTTACAGTTTACAGTATTTGTATTTTTGATAATGCACAGCTTAGCAGTGAAGGATGATAATGGCTTGGAGTTTGAATAGTTCAATAGGGTTAAATAAATTAGTTTGGCATTGACTATAATTTCTATGGAAGTCAAAGAATGGCCAGCAGAATGCGGCAGGCGTGAACCACATACAATGCAGCCTGTGGTTGCTATTCTCTTCCTTTACCGTTAACCCAAAAATGGCTCATTTTGCCACACCCTACAATTGAAAATGCTAAGAACACTGAACTTAAAGCAATAAAACTGAAAACAGCTGCAGAAATATTTGGAAAGCATGTTAATGCTTCAATGCCTTTAAAAAACATTTCTTATTTCTTACAGTGTAAGCCTTTTCCCTGGTGCTAATTTGTTATTCCATTAAATGCAGATGGTAATCAGTTACATAGGCTAAGCTCTACTATACTCTTTACTATAGCCACTACAACGAGGTTTCTCAGAAATACTGGTGGTCAGATTCTGCCCTTTTTTACAGGCCAATGGGGAGCGTATTTAGGGGCAAATTTATTATGTGGTGTAAAAAACGACAGAATAATTTGCCACACATCACTAAGCATCACCATGTTAAAAAATGGCATAATACTTTTCATTGAGCAACTTCTGCTGGAACATAATTACCTAGGTCTGAAGCAGTGTAAAATAAGGGCAGAAAATCTGGCGTCCGCATGGCGTATAATAAAATACACTTTGATAAATTCGCCATTTATTTTACACAGCTTATCACACTGTTTTTTCGGCAAATATTGTTTTACACAGCATAATAACTAGGCCCCTTAATGTGCACACTAACAACATGCACAGCATTTTTGGCTAAACAGCTGCTGTTTATCACAGACCATATTACACAATACTTCAGACTGTTATAGTTCTCAGTATCTTAAATCATGGACCATCAGACAGCTCACCCCCCCCCCCAACACCAGAACACTTTGGGGCTCATTTATAAACTTTGTGCAGGGCAGATTGGTTCACACTGTGAATATATTTGCCTTGCAGATGATTACATTTGTAAAGCTGCATAAGATTGTGCAAACGGAATTGCAAATTTCTTTTCATGCTGCTAATGTCCGAAAGAGCTTTTTAAATATTAAAAAATTGCAAATTGTGAATATTTAGGTGCACACTCTGCATTTGAATTACGCCACCACTTTGGTGGGGGAGAAAATATTTAAACAGTTTCACAAATTGCGAATGTAAGTTACTGTCAACACTATTTTCATGCACAACAACCTCACACAGTGGCTGCAAACACCCGTCTCATTTGCGAAAACTTGTGTGCAATGCGAATCTGCAAAAACCGTAAAGACGGGCACAGCAGTGCAATATTTAAGCATTCAGAAAAAAACATGAGCAATGCAACCATTTGCGAAAAATATGTGCTGCGCACACTTTATAAGTGACCCCCTTATGTTTTAGCAGAGGTTGTGATATTATAGTGGATGGTGTGTCAATCTATTAAAATATGTTTGAAATATAAATAAGGCATTTACTGTAAATCTTTCATACAAGCCTTCATACATTAATTTTAGTCTGCTAGGATAAATGACAATAGGAATTAGACAGAGCACTCATAACAGATATGGTAGTTTTTGGGTGGAACCAAAACTTGATACAGTCACTGAAGTCTCCCCCATCAATGAATAAGTGGAGCTTTCTGGTCGAATAAGTACAGACAGCTAGAAACATGTCCTTTCTGTGCTGCATGCAAATGAATTATTCAGGTATAAGTGTTGGAACACAATCAAACAACACCTTCCCTGTTCCCTTTGCCTTTCTCAGCACATTTGAACACTTGCTCAGTCTGTTAATAATATTAATATATACATTTAAGTAATATGTTCCTTGGGTCAGTACAAGAACACTGAGAGGAAGGGGAAAACCAGAATGCATAAATACAGTATATAAATAGCAAAGGTATCCTCCATCTTCCAGGTACAACACAGCCAGCAAGACAAGATGATTTTAGCAGAAAATGTATTATCCTGGGATTCGTTACAAAATAACAAAATACCATACAACATCATGTAAATGCAGTTGAAACTTGTCGTTTTCCTTTGTTCTTATACATATAATAAAGCTTATTTTTTTCTATATTGCTCCCAAAATATTTTTATCTGGAGTTGCAGCAGTGCATTAGCTTTCATCTCAACAGAAGATTATCATTTTCTCCCACTGGATGCTATATTGTTTATTATCCCTGCTCTTTTACCATTTTATTCATTTTAATCTCCAAGAATTGGATTGCAAAACCCCCAGCATGCACAGCATTCTTTTTTTCTATTTTTTTACGTCCACTGCTCTTACTCATGGCTTGATGTGGTGTGTTCAGGTTTCCAGCGCCTTTATTTAATAATTATTATTATAAATGTGGTGGTGGGGGGTTCTTGCTTTGTTTTGTATTGAAAGATGCTTTAATGGGAAGATACTGCCCTCTAAAGGCAAAAATTAAAACACCCAGACAAAGAGCCAAACCTTTAATTCACAAACAAAACAGATTTCTATTCTTTATGTGGGCACCTAAAAATAACAGCGAATACATTAGACTACATTTACAAATGCATGAATGTCACATACACATTTTTGTCCTATGTGAGGGGTAAAGCATCCCCATTTTTTCTTGAAAATCAAATAATTCTCCCAGGTCATGTTACTTCTAAGGGGAAATTAACCCACTGGAGACCTCCAGACCTTACACACTAAAGCAAGAGATGAGTGTGCACTTGGTTCCTTTTATGGTATATCTACCTTTTCCAGCTGACCAAAGGGATGTCGGATGATAGAGGAAAAGGAAAATGTCTGTGGGATCTGTTCATAGCCTTTAGTAACCTTGTGTTAGTCATTTTGTTTGATTTATTCCTTACAAACAATAAGGGGCCAACTCGAGTCTAATTTTTGCCATGGAAACTGTGTATTTGTCTGTTAAGCTGTATCCTGTTTTCTTATAATATTCTTTGCAAATAATTGCTGTCTAAAGAAGATATGTAATAAATTCTTAGGAAATGTAGGATGACTTTGTTTGTTTGCTGCTTTCTTATTCACAGTTTAAATATGTATTTATTTTAAACAGTACTCATAACAGTTATAATAGGATATCTAGTAATTCATTAACAACAGGGTCATTAATGTTGATAGATAATTGCATTGTTAAGTGGCATCACCCCCGAAACTAGAGAAGAAAATGCCCACTAGTCATTTCTCAGACAAGAGCTGCATAGCAATAGACTCGCAAACATTCAATTATCTGAATGTGTAAGATATTAAAGGGGTCCAGTCACCCTAAGAAATAATTACTAATCCTTTTTTATCATGTTAATTGAGCAAAATAAACTTTGCTTTCACTATTTAAATTATTTAAATCATGTTTCATTTAGCCTGGGAACTCGCAATTACAGCAAGCATACAGGCACCATTTTGTGGACACTGATATTAAAACAAGTTTGTATAGGGTTGCCACCTGTCTTGTTTTCACCCGGACAGCCAGGTTTTGAGAAGGGCTATCTGGGTGAAAAATGCCTGTCCAGATTTCCAGATTAGGACAGGATACTGAAGTTAATGACGTGATGATCAGCAATTGCCCGCCCCTTATGTCACCAGCCCCTCCCCACTTAAAAAAGTCCCTAACGGTTTCTTTAATATAGGAAACTCATGCTTGAATGGCACTTTTCAGTCACCTAAAAATCACCCCTTATTGAAATCTGTAGAGCAGGAAATGCCTCACATAGTTACATAGTTACATAGTTAAATTGGGTTGAAAAAAGACAAATTCCATCAAGTTCAACCCCTCCAAATGAAAACCCAGCATCAGGGCCGCCATCAGGGGGGGACAGGGGGGACAAGCGTACCGGGCCCGGGCATGAAGGGGGGCCCGGCAGCGCTGCATTTTTTGAAGATCCGGGCCCCCCTTACGAGCGCCCGAGCCGTACGTCTTGCCTCTGTGCTGCCGAATGCGGAAGTGCCGAAAAGCCGAAGCCGATGCGCCGAAAAGACCCGAAGTCACGGAAAAAGCCGAAGTCACGAAAACAGCCGAAGCCGAAGTCCTGAAGCAGCGCAAAGACCCGAAGTCACGAAAGGAGGTGAAGTTGAAGTACTGAAGTCGTGAGTTCAATTCCACTGAACACCAGTTTGTGTATTTTTTTTTTTTTTAATCTCCTGGCCACCAATGTATTATTTTAATATTCTATAGGCCCCTGCAACCAATCTTTTTTTTTTAAAACATGTTTTTTTGGGGCCCCAATTTTTTTTTTTAACTCGTAAGGGGCCCCTGACGCCAATGTTTTTTTTTTTTTTCAAAAAATTTTTTTTTTTTTTTTTTAATTTTTTTTTGGGGCCCCAATTTGTTTTTAACTTATAAGGGGGCCCCTGCCACCAATGTTTTTTTTTTTTTTCAAAAAATTTTTTTTTTCTTAAATTTTTTTTTGGGGCCCCAATTTGTTTTTAACTTATAAGGGGGCCCCTGACGCCAATGTTTTTTTTTTTTTTTTCAAAAAATTTTTTTTTTTTTTTTCAAATTTTTTTTTGGGGCCCCAATTTGTTTTTAACTTATAAGGGGGCCCCTGCCACCAATGTTTGTTTATTTTTTTTTACATTTTTTTTGTTGGGGCCCCAAGTTTTTTTTAACTTATAAGGGGGCCCCTGCCACCAATGTTTTTTTTTTTTTAAAAAAAAAAATTAATTTTTTTTTTTGGGGCCCCAATTTTTTATAAGGGGGCCCTGACCATCAATAGCTTTTTACAACTTGTGTGGGGGGGGTTACTTTTTTAGCGCTGATGTCTGTGTGGTCTTTTAACTGCGATGTGGAGTGGGCGGGAAATGGGGTGGAGCTTGGTCGTCAGTGTGGGCGGGGCCCAGGGGGCCCCAAAAATTTTGTTGTACGGGGCCCCGTGATTTCTAATGGCGGCCCTGCCCAGCATCCATACACACACCCCTCCCTACTTTTAATTAAATTCTATATACCCAAACCTATACTAACTATAGAGCTTAGTATCACAATAGCCTTTGATATTATGTCTGTCCAAAAAATCATCCAAGCCATTCTTAAAGGCATTAACTGAATCAGCCATCACAACATCACACGGCAGTGCATTCCACAACCTCACTGTCCTGACTGTGAAGATCCACCTACGTTGCTTCAAATGAAAGTTCTTTTCTTCTAGTCTAAATGGGTGGCCTCTGGTAGGGTGATCCTCTTTATGGGTAAAAAGGTCCCCTGCTATTTGTCTATAATGTTCTCTAATGTACTTGTAAAGTGTAATCATGTCCCCTCACAAGTGCCTTTTTTCCAGAGAAAACAACCCCAACCTTGACAGTCTACCCTCATAATTTAAGTCTTCCATCCCTCTAACCAATTTAATTGCACGTCTCTGCACTCTCTCCAGCTCATTTATATCCCTCTTAAGGACTGGAGTCCAAAACTGCACTGCATACTCCAGATGAGGCCTTACCAGGGACCTATAAAGAGGCATAATTATGTTTTCATCCCTTGAGTTAATGCCCATTTTTATGCAAGACAGAACTTTATTTGCTTTAGTGGCCACAGAATGAGACTGCCCAGAATTAGACAACTTGTTATCTATTTTTAGAATTGTTTGCGCACTTGCATAAAACTGGTGTGCACACATCAACATTTTTCCCACATTTTTCAAAAAAAAGAATTACGGGATGGCCATCTGCCATAGAGTCCATTTTAATCAAATAATTAAAAATGTTAAATATGATTTCCTTTTTCTCTGTAATAATAAAACAATACCTTGTACTTGGTCCAAATTAAGATATAGTTAACACAGGAAAAACAAAACACCCCTATCTGTAGAATTAAGAACAGTGAGTGAGTATGTTTGCTAATTACATTTTATTTGTATATGATGTATAAAGTTTTGAATATATATGAAAACTTTTTTGTCCAGCACTTTGTTTGGTATAATACAATTGGATGTTGCCAAACTCTTTGTGATTGCCATTGGTTTCTTAAAGGAACAGTAACACCAAAAAGTTGCCAAAAAAGTGCTTTAAAGTAATGAAAATATCATGTAATGTTGCCCTGCACTGGTAAAACTGATCTGTTTGCTTCAGAAGCACTACTATAGTTCATATAAACAAGCTGCTGTGGAGCAATGGCGGAAATTGAAAAACGGCTATATGGCACAGGTTAACTAATGGATAACAGATAACACCATTAGACACACAGAGCTTATTTGCTATCTGCTGTGTAACCTGAGCCTTTTCTCCTTTGAATGGCTGCCCCCATGGCTACACAGTAGCTTATTTATATAAACAATAGTAGTGTTTCTTAAGCAAACACAGCAGTTTTACCAGTGCAGGGCAACACTGCATTATATTTTCATTATGTTAAAACACTTTTATTTTTTGACGTTACTGTTCCTTTAAATAGTGTGGTTATGGATTGTTTTACTAGACTATGATTAAGTGCCCAGATGGGGCACGAAACTCATCAGGCTTTTTGTAACACAATAAGATTTGCATTTTTTGCAAATGTATTTTTTGCTAATAAAACTTTAAGAGGCATTTCTGACTGAGGTCTGGTTTGTGCCAGCCTTTGTTCTGCATGGCTATAAGATATAATTAATCCTTACTTGAGGCAAAACCTGCCTATAGGGGTTTTTAACGTTTACATGATTTTCTAGTAGACTTAAGGTATGAAGATCCTCTGTCAGGAATATTCCATTCAAGTTAATGGAAGGTGGCAGGCAGCGCTGGATTTACTTAGTCGCTCATCGTTCCTGTCCCCTCCCTTTTATTCGCTCAAATTTTCATTGGGACCGGAGCAATGGAGATTGGTCGATGGGAAAATTAAAAAACGATTTTATTTCTTGTGCATCCCCTGTGTTTCTAAACCAATGTGAGTGTGGTTGGGCAGCATGCCGCCCCCTAGAATCCTGCTGCCCTAGGCCCGGGCCTTGGTGGCATCTCCACAAATCCGGGCCTGGTGGCAGGGGATAGTTCTGTGAGTCTATTAGCCAGTGCTTCTGTTATAGCAACAGGTGGGTTCTGTGTTCAGAGGATGTCATTGTAGCCATGCTGCCTACAGAATCTCTCAGTGTCAATGGAGTAGATTTACTAAAGGGCGAAGTGGCTAACGCTAGCGACTTCTTGCCTAAAATCACATCTGAAGGGACATCGCCTATTTACTAACAGATGCAGACCGTCGGTAGTGTTCATCGCACTCTAACACCAGGTGACAAATTCACTTAAATGTGGATTTTACTGAACGTTACCTCTTTGCCACCTCAGACCAGGTAAACTGGTAAAATGAACATTCATTTTACAGTGGGCTCATGTCTAAGGCATTACATGATCTCTTTTGTCTTTATTAAGGTTTCTTGGACATTTATATTAAAAAGTGACCACTTCAAGCATTTGCACCAACATCTCTGCCTAAAGACGTCCATACAACTTTAATGTACCTGCTCTATTCAAATCGACTCAAGCGTAAGATCACTAGCGACTTTTCGCTAGGCATAAATGAATGCTAGCGAATCTTTGCTATGAAATGCTCGCACTGAAGAAGTATCACTAGCAAATGTCGCCAGCGTTCGGCACCCAGGACGCAACTTCACATTATAGTGAGTCACTGGCGACAATTCGCCCTTTAGTAAATCTGCCCCAATGTCTTTACAAAAGCTGCCCACTGCCATGTCTACAGACAGTAGAGGGAGCTTCTCTCTGTACACTGTGGACTGTAAATGATTTTTTCTAAAACCAAATTAAAATAGAAATAAACAAATATTATATCCACATAAGGTATGCACGTAAGGCTCCTTAAATTGAATGACCCATAAAAGAATTAGCTACCCAATGTTATCAGTGGCTTATCAGGCAGTTAAATTGAAGACAGAGCACTGCACAACAGCAGGAAAATGGCACCTTTAATTACCCAGTATGTAGAGTTTTTCAGGAGAAGTCCAGAGCTATTGTACACAATGCAATTGCCTGCTGCTAGGTATTCTCAAATGGGGTGATTTATCAGGGTTGGAATTTAAGTCGAATTTTAGGTCAAAACTTTCTTGAGCTAAGTAAAACAAATTCCTATTATTGTTTTCAAAAATATAAATGTTTGGTATTCATTAAGCACAACAAAACTTGAATGTAAAACTTTGGCATCTGAAAGCTTGTTAGTTCATGTGGAGGTCAATGGCAGTTTCCAATTCAAGTTTTTTCAATTTTTTTTTGAGAGTTTGTAAACCCGTTAAAAAATGATGAGTAGAATATAAATTTAATGCATTCAAATTCAGAATTTTTTATTTGGAGTTTGATCAAATTTCGATCAAAAAAAATAAAATAATTCACAAATTGAAAAGGCCTTCCCACATCAATAGTTCACATTCTTTTGTAAAATGCGTATGTTTCAATGATGACATCAGGCGGCTACAGCAAGGGCATTCTGATACATGCTCCACATTAACACTACTCAGCTAGTACAAAGGATTTTGCAAGCAGGAGCAGAGCACAAAGGGAACCCTGGACTTAGGTACAGTATGTAAAAGCAGGCATTACTGGTAGCACTACGATTTGTGGCGTGCATCTGAACCAAAGTAGCTGCTCTGAGTTAGGCATAGCACTGCAACATAAATACTTGAGTAGCACAGCAGAAATACTTTTTATATGCTATTATTACAGATCTAAACTCGATTCAATTTATTTTATTTCACTACATGGTCAAAAATGTGCAATACTTTACTGTATGGGAGTATTATCCTAGCTCAGTGGTCAGCAACCTTTACCATCAAAAGAGCCATTTTGCCCCGTCTTCCACTAAAGTATAATAGTCTGGAGCCGCAAAACATAACACAGCTTATAAACTTTTAAAAGTTTAAACCTTTTTTTAATTTTAACTGTCACAACAACAAAATACAACAAACAAAAGTGCAGTGTGCGTGTGTAGGCCTACTTTGAAATAAATTAAACACTGAGTAGCCCTATTAAATGCTAGTGTTCTCATCTGTTTAAAGGTGAGTGCTAAAGACGTCATTAAAATATGCGTCACATCCACATCTATAGCCCTCGCACCTGCTGCAGCTGGACTCTGGAGGCTTCTCTCTTGTCTTGAGTGTGCGACCGTGGTAAGGACCATGATGAATCATCTTGCTGTGGCTCGGTCTTGTCTGTCACTCCTGAGATATCTATACAGTCCTCGCACCTGCTGGCGGCTTCCTAAGTGTGCGACCGTGGTAAGCTAACCGTTGGCTTACCGCGGTCGCACACTCAATGCGCCACCAGCAGGTGCAAGGGCTGTATAGACGAGCAAGCCGGATGAAGAGCCGCATGTGGCTCTGGAGCCGCGGGTTGCCTACCCCTGTCCTAGCTCCTTTGTACACCAATCAAGACAATGGTAGGCACAGGCCAATGATCCTGTAGGTGAGCCCCATCATTTATAATGCCATATGTTACTTAATACACATAACACTATCGCTTATTCTAGGGGGATTTCTATATGCTAGGCCTAAAAATGGCAAATGTGTTAAAATGGTTACATATCTCCCAATTTTTAAAAAGAGAGACAAAAAGATCTGACACATTTATCTCAAGGAAATTTGTTTAACCATGCTCTTTTTGTGGCTACGCCCCTAAGTAGCATGTCTATTTTACAAAATGTGGCAGGTTATGGATAGTTTGAACACTTTTGTGGGGTCATCAGGGTCATGTTTTATGTATTATTAGTTTTGCTAATAAAGGTGCAATTGACATTTAAGCTGTGAGCCTCAGTTCCCCCAAGAGACCTACTTATCTCTTTAGTTACAATCAAAATGAGGCGCTGAGTATTCTGGGCTCTCTGCCAAAAACCTCATTTTCTAATTAAATTTCAAAAACTTTGTATCTTTTTCTGGCATCATTGCAGGAGATCAAAGAGAAATGCGGGACATTTAAATAAGAATCGGGATGCGGGCTGAGCTGTCAAAATCAGGACTGCCTTGCGAAAAATGGTAGGAAAGTATGTGGTTAGCATTGTGGATGGCATTGCTGGATTTAGTCAAGTCCAAGGCACTTTCCTTGACTTCTGCTGGGTAGTTTTCTTCCTGTAGTACCACAAGTTATTGATAGGTTAATTGGGAATTGCTCCTATAGTGTGGGATGCTGATTTTAGTTATAAATTACACAGAGATTAAAATGTGACTCATTGGAAGGTTCTAGTATGTGCTGGCACTGTGAGAAATGCTAATACGGGTATGAGATCCCTTAACCCTATATCCAAAAAAATCCAGATTACATAGGGTTGCCACCTGTCTGGTTTTGACCTGCACAGCAGAAGGGCTCTCCTGGACAAACCAGCCACCATTGGGTAGGATTCTCCTAGATCAACACAGCAATTAGGCAATCACAGATCACCTTGTCACACTCACCTCGTAATGTCATCCAGTCCAACCCCTGATGACACAGACCTGCCCCCCTGTTCGGAATGTGCAGCATCGCTGGGATTACAGGAAGGCCATCTCCCAATAGAGTTTATTACAACCAAACAATTCTCATTTTTAATGATTGAACGATTTTTTTTCTTCTCTTTAATAATAAAACAGTACCATGTACTGGATGGTAACTAAGCTGCATGAATCCTTATTGGTTGAAAAAAAACAACAATCCTATTGGGTTTATTTAATATGTAATTGATTTTTAAGCAGACTGAAGGTATGAAGATCACAATTAGGGAAGGTTCTCCTATCAAGAAAACCCCAGGTACCAAGTATTCTGGATAACACATCCCACACCTGTTATAGGACTAGCAATGCATTAACTATTAATTCTCTATCTGGTCTACCACTGATATATACACAATGGAAAAACAAAGTGAACAAGGCAAGCGTCTTGCATTTAATCAAACATGACTGTGACCCTGTAGTTATATAAAGCCACAACTGCATACAGAAATACTAACTAACCTCATCCTTCTCTAAACCTTTCTTGAAAACATTACATTTTATTAACAGTATTTATGTTTATTGGGGTGACATTACGCTACTCTACAGAAATTGGGTGTTTTCTGTAACTTGGAGGAGCCCAGGATCAAATTTTGTATATAGACATATTCTGAGCCTAATTCTATTTGCATTATCATAGTTTTTCTGGGTCCATCACCCTAAGGCGCTAATATCTTTATTACCAACCAGTGGCTCTGCCCCACACATCTGAAAACCACAAGTATCATTCCATTTATTATACCTCCTATGGACACTTTGACATAAATATTTAGAAAATTTGCCTTAAACCTTTTTAACCATATGCAACACACATATAACGTTAAATACCATGAATATGGGTTTGTTTCCTGCTCTGGCATTACAATTTGCCATTAAACATCACAAATGCCAACTGTGACTGGCTGAATATTGGAATGAGGACAAGGTTATAGAAACTTTTTATAGTCTTGAAATCTTATATTCACAAAAGTTTTGAATAAGGATGAAATAATTACACCCTTCAAAAAATGCTATCAATGTATAATTCATTTCAATTTGACAATAAAATCGGATTAAGTGGGTAGATATTTTTAATCCTTGAAGGTCAGTGCTGTATTATAAAAGTGACTTGCTATACCATACAAAGTAGTAATTATTTCATTAACCATGTTCAATAATTTATGTATTTGACTTGAAATGACCATATTATTTGGCTTCAAGCTGCTGAAAATACATTTTGCCCCTGACAAATGCAATTTTATATAAATGTACAATTCTCTAAAATAAAACTTGTTAAACATCTGGAGTGCAATATGCTAAAGATGGAACTTGACTCTTACCTTTAATTTGAAATTAATAATTGATTTGTAAATCCTAGGCATGTAATGGATGACTATCAATATTTTAATACTTTTGCTGCTAATTTCATTTCTATTTCATATTTTGTTTTTTGAAAAAAAAAAGCTTGCTGAAAGGATCCATGCATTTTAAATGAAGTAACCTGTCTAAGTAAATCCAATGTGTATTTTCTGAATACTATATAAAGCACCTGTCTTTTTACAAAATGGAGGAGTCAATCGACTGACCACATTCTTTAATGACAAAGAGGGGATTTTATTAAAGAAATACTAAAAGTAAATGTGTAGATGTATAGATAGTCTGACCATTATTTGGGTTTCAGTTACTACTAAATATAATATATAAAAATATAAAAATAATATAAAATTAATATAAATATGGGCAGAAAATCCTTGAATTTCAAAATGAAGCTTTGGGGCAGCTACTTCCCCCATGAATACAGCTCTGGCTGACTTTAGCAGTTCTGTGTTTATGTGTTTATAAGAGCACAGCAAAACACAGGAATAAAAAATGGCAACACTAAAAAAGGAAAGTGTTTTAAAGTAATTTAACTAGTCTGCACAGGTAAACCTGATCTGTTTGCTTCAGAAACACTGTCACTGAGTCTATAACTAAGTTGCTGTGTAGCAGACGAGGCAATAGAAGTAGGGTAAATGGCACAGGTTAAATAGTGGATAACAGATAACACCATTATGTTCTACAGAATTTATCAGCTGTGCAACAACAAAACCCTTTCATTTTGGGTAATTGTGTGTAAGATGCCATGAAGGAACTGGAGTGACATCTGTTTCATAGGTTTACTATATTCATTCTAAACTGAATGCCCCTACGTCCTATACAACCTTAGATGGTGGTTATGCAAGAAGTTTTGAAAAACCTGAAGCATGAAGGAAAACTGCTGAACCAAATGAACAATCCATAGTCAAGTCTGAGAATAAAAACACTACACTATATTATGTATTCTTTCACTTAAATAATGTACAACACCAGTGTGAACTAGGCGGTGTAATATATAAATAATAGATGCTACAATGTCTTGTTATATTTAAAAACAAATATATTTTAACGAGTATTTTAACAGGCAGTTTAACTCCAGCCTAACTTTCATAATTTTCTGTGGTCTAATAAAGCAAGGTTTACAAGTTCTTGCATTAATATAAACGAGGACCACTTGGCCTCTGTTAAACTTTAAGAGGTTACCTTGACACACATTCTGAACATTTGGGAGCAAAATAATATTTTAATTGAAAATTTGGCACCGTTAAATATACAAAGAAAACAGGTCCATGAGCAGAGTTTTGTTTTTAAACAACCATGGTGTTTCAGAATGTAAAATAACAAACAATAAGTGGGGTTACTCGTTCTTGTATTATTTAACTATAAAGGTGAAATCAATGCATGTTCCTTCTATCGTTCAGTCTTGCCCTGTTAGAACCACTTATAAGATGATGTTGCCACAACATATAATTTAACATATTAAGATGATATGACAGTTGCTTTGCTGTTACAATGAAGGCAGCTATGCATAATAGGCAGTTTAGTTATTGTTCACACAAGGATAATAATGGAAACAGAGGGGTCTGCTGATTTCCTTTGTGAGATCTATCAACCTAGGCAGTATGGTCACAAGGTATTGCGAAAACTAAAAATGAAAAAGCTGGGCAAAGCTAAATCAATTAACTTGTTTTACAAACCTGAAACTTAGAGATTGCCATCAGCAAGTGAATTAGATTTCCATTTTGCAAAATACTGTATACACAGGTACTGCAACCCATATTGGGGTTTCTTAAATCAAAGTAAAATAAGTCTCAAGGAAATAAAAAACATTCTAAATATTATCAAATAAAAATGTTGTAGTGTTTCGGAAATAATCAAATTGATCTTCACTGTCCCCCTCTATGCAGTCTGTCTCTCTACATGCAGCTTTGTGTCAAAAGCAAGTTTGGAAGAAGGTTAGCTCTAATATATCATATAGGCAAATGGAATGCATGACAATGATGTATTGGGGTTAACTGTTAGTGATGGGCGAATTTATTAACCAGGCACAAATTCGTGGCGAATTCCCGCCGCCGGCGAATAAATTGGCAAAACTGCCCCTAAAATTCACCAGCATCAAAAAAACATTTTTTTGGAGGCAGGAGCAATTTCGCCAAAAACGCTGTTTCACGAATTTTGCTGGAAATTCGCCAATTTTTCTGTGAAGCAAAACGTCCCAAATTCACCCATCACTATTAAATATCCATTAAAAATGTCTATATCTCCTGCATGTAGAGAGTGAGATTGCTAAGAGGTGGATAATAAAGGGTGACATGATTATTTCAAAATTAACAAATAAAAAACAAACAAATACAAAAAAAAGTATTGTAGAAGTGATACCTATATTGGCTAACAATAAAAATAAATTGCAAGCTTTCAGAGCACCAAGGCCCCTTCGTCAGGCGAAATATAAACAATCATTTGTATTTTGCCTGACGAAGGGGCCTTGGTGCTCTGAAAGCTTGCAATTTATTTTTATTGTTAGCCAATATAGGTATCACTTCTACAATACTTTTTGTATTCATTTGTTTTTTTATGTGTTATTCTTGCTACTGGCTAACACGGTACCACCATTTTTGTTTGGTGCTTATGATTATTTCAGAAAAAACATGGAATTTTTAATTGCTAGTATTTCCCCTTTAACTTTTTTCTCAGGGGGCCCAAACAAATTCATGGAATCTGTTTAGGTAAAACCAGATATTTATTATGCCTTTGTACTTACTATTTACTTGTAAAATAGGATAAAAATGTATTGACTTCAGTAAGATCTTAGTAATCCACCCTATATAGGACAGGCACCCATTTTTGGGTCTTGCGGCTAACATTCTAATATCTGTGTATGGGTTACATTTTCCACGTATTATAAGTGTAAGTTTGCGTCAGCTTTTGTTCAGGTTTCTGGCAATTATGTCTATGGTTTTGCTATAGCAGCTGTCACACTTCTTGCAGCCTTTTAGTATTAGATATGTATATCACATACTTGTAATATGTTCCTGTATCCTGTTACATCTCCTGGCAACATATCCTGTTGCAGAGTTGTTGTGACAGTAATGATCATTGTGACAGGCCATGCTTTTATTTTAAGTGTTCCTGCCTGGCACATGCCACAGGGAAACTACATTTCATAAAAATCAGTTTGTACTTTCATTTTGTAATGGCAGTAGGCGGAGTCAGGTAGAGTTTGCTTTTTTGCATTACTTTGGGGGAAAATACTTTGTGATTTGAAGCATTATTGTTAAAGTCATGGTGAGATGTGTTTAGAAAGTTTCTTGGTGGTTTGCTTTTTTTCAGCTTGCATTTGGTTATTTTAAGCTGTGAGGATGTGTCTATCCCTTTAAAGGAAAACTAAACCCACCTTTAGGCAAAAATACTGGGCCCCCTCAGCTGCCTGCCTCCCTGCCTCCTCCCTGCACAGTCTTACCCTTGAATTGTGTCCCCTCTAGAAATACTGACCGCACATACAGAGTCAGCGCAGCAGAGTTCACGGTCGACATCTTCCGGTGCTTCGATATTCTTCACGTCTCTTCAGCAATTTCCATTACTTTCGGCAAATGTGCAGTTGTCGCGAACCGGGAAGATTGCTCCAACTGCAACTGCACCAATACGGAGCTTACATTACGAAGCTCTGTTGCGCTGACTCTGCATGTGCAGTCAGTATTTCTATAAGGGACACAATTCTGGGGCAAGCAGTATCAGACTGGGCCAGTGGGGCCCAGCCATGTTCCCCCGATCCGGCACTCCATTCACAAAACTTTTGTTGCTGCGCTTTTGCGAGTGCACGCAGTGCAACGGCATTCATGCAGGCACGCGTCGCATCTGCGCTTGCACAGGCATGTGCAGAGGGAAGCCGGGAGGCGCACAGAGGGAAGCAGGGAGGGGGCCCCTGGTGACTGCCTGGAGGGGCCATAATGTGGCAGTCCCAGTGGGCCCCCATTACTCCAGTCTGACCCTGGGGGTAAGACTGTGCAGGGGGAAACAGGGAGGGGGCCAGTGGGGACTTTTGCCTAAAGTAGGGTTAAGTTCTCCTTTAAATCATAGACAGCAAGTTCTTCTGATGACAGAATGCACCATTTTATATGAATATTTAATAACACATATTATTTGCGTGTTGTGTCAGGTTGTGTCAAGAGTGATCCAACCAAGCACCAGAGACACCTAGAGGGTTCAGGGTGAAAGGAGAACTTAACCCTAAAAATGAATATGGCTAAAAATGCCTTATTTTACATTCTGAACTTATTGCACCAGCCTAAAGTTTCAATGATCCGGGACTTCAAACTTGTCACAGGGGGTCATCAACTTGGAAAGTGTCTGCGACACTCCCATGCTCACTGAGCTCTCAGCAGCTGTTGAGAAGCTGAGCTTAGGGGTTGTCACAAATTATCAAGCAGAAAATGAGGTTGGCCTGTAATATAATATGATGCAGGGCCCAGTGGTGCTTCAGGGGCTGCTGCCGTCTGAAGCAGCAGCCCCAGTGGCGCCCCCCCACTCCCTGCCTTCAACTTTAGCATCGGAGCAGGTCCTGGGGGGCACATTGCTAATGCTATGAGCCTCATACCCCTATTCCGGTCCCCTCTCACCAATCTGGCCGGTGAGTGAGTACTTTTTGTATATGCCTGCATATCGTGCACGGGCACGCATGCACGCACGTATTGGGTGCTGCCACTGACCAGGTTGCCTAGGGAGCCTGGCCAGCTTGGTCCTGTGCTGAGCTGATGCTACTAGAATAATTATTAAATTCTTATGCTAGTTGCACTGGTTAGTAATTATCTGTATTAATTACTAATCAGCCTTATATTGTAACATTTACTGTATATTCTATGTGTACTGTATATTTTAAGTAGATCCCTAAGCTCCATAAGTGACAGCAGCACAGAGCATGTGCAGTGAATAAGCTGGAAAGGAGGTGGGGAGCTACTGGACATCTTTGGAGACACAGATCTTCACTGCTAAAGGTCTGTGGTTGCCTTGGGCTGGTACAGAAACACAAAACATAATGAACAACATTTATAGCCTACTTCTTTGTTTAAGCTTTAGTTGTCCTTTAATCCCAGCACAGGTCAGGTCATTGAAAGCAAATGGAGCATCTACTATTGACAATGTATGGACAAAAAATGTTGTGGACAAAAAATGTTAGAAAAAGGAAATGTGATTTTCAAAACATTTGCTGGATAAAAAAAAACTGCAGGTTTTTTTATTTTAACTGCAAATGTGTAACAGGTATAACAGTATAATATTTAGAACCCTTGGAGCATACAGACATTTTAATATAGTAATATAGCAACCCTGCAATACTTTATTTTAGTCTAACAAAATGTGCATAAGTTTCTCTGGCCAGGACTGACTTTCATTTGAGATTCTACAAAACTAAGAACCTGGGGCATGGTCTGACCACTGATGTGAACGCACGCACATTCTTGAGCTCCGCTGCAGACCCAGCTAATAACCCTGCTAAACCCACTTAACTTGCAACATTGGTGAGCTGGAGGAACCCACAGGAGAGGCCCAGCCACAGAGAGTACTAATGGGCCAGAATCGGGCACAAAAGCGGGCATCTGAAGCGGCAAATGGACTAGAAAAATTTGCCTGCGAGACTCCGCAAGATGGCGGCGGTAAGGCCCAACAGGCCAAAGGCCCTGCCTCACGCCTGAGCGAGCCAGCTGGGCAGCCGGGCGACAGTAATGGTCCAGCTTCGGACTCTCAGGAATCCTCGGCAGAACCGACGTTGAGAGACATTATGACGGAGATACGATCGTCGAATGAGGCATGTACCACGCTTATTAATACAAAAACCGATGAGATAAAAATTGACCTGTCGATAATCTAACACGACATGCAAAAACTGAGGGAAAGGACGACGGCGATCGAGTCCCGAGTGAGTACATTAGAGGATTCCTGTAGAGAATTGCCGGAGCAGTACCAGGCGGTGAGAAGGATTATCGAGGACTGCCATAAAAAGTCTGATGACCTGGAGAATCGGCTACGCCGGAGTAAATTACGGTTCATAGGCTTTCCAGAACAGGCTGAGGGATCAGCAGTGGAAACCTTTATTGAGATGTGGCTAAGGGAGACCTTTGGAGCGGAACACCTTTCCACCTCCTTCGTTGTGGAGAGGGCGCACTGGATACCAACTAGGCAGACACCCCCGGGCACATAACCAAGGCCCATGATTGCAAAGCTGCTAAATGCCCGGGACCGTGACAAGATACTTTCAATGGCTCGTGTACAGTCCCCCCTGAGATTCCAGGCTGCCACAATTTCCATCTACGCGGATTAGTCGATGGAGGTGCAGCGTCAAAGGGCAGGATTTCAAAGTGGGAAGGCTCGTCTGAAAACAGCCGGCTTCACTTACGCAATGCTATACCCAACTAGACTACAAGTGCAAGCGGACGGCCGCACCTACTTCTTCACATCGCCTCAAGAGCTGAACCACTTCTCGACGCGCAGGGAGCTCGCGCATAGATCAACACTGTCAAGATGCGGGGCCGCTCGCATGGGCATCCACAGAGGGGGGCAAGAGGGGGCAGTGCCCCCCCTGGGACTGTGCACATAAGTTTCCACCTGTTCGTGCATTGGCCCCAGCTTACTGTGGTTTCTGTTGCGATTTTTCTTCTGTGCAGCAGAGTTTTCTTTTAGCTCCTTCCCTAGGTGCTCGCTCCCCCCTCCCGGTGCTGCCGGATCATATTACTTCAGCTGTAACAGAGAGAGAGAGAGAGAGAGAGAGCAGCCAGGGAGCATCTGATTGGCCAGTAGCACAGATTGCAGAGCGGGAGAAAACGAAGGAAGGAAAGCCCTATCTATTGCAGTCTGCAGCCTTGTACTTGTGAGTTCTGGGGGTATTTATACAATTACTTGCCCCTGTGCCATCTGTTTGTGAGTTCTGGGGGTATTTATACATGTACTTGCCCCTGTGCCATCTGTTTGTGAGTTCTGGGGTATTTATACATGAACTTGCCACTTTGCCATCTTTGTGTGAACTAGGGTTGCCACTTGTCAGACAACCGGTATTTTGAAGGGTTGCCCGGGTCAAAACTTCCTGGATGGTTTTTCAAATTAGGGAAACTGTGCAGGATTCCCTTGATTGACCCGGCGATCGGCTGATCGCCGTGGCATAGCTCCACCCTCTGATGGCAGTGACACACCCACCTATCTCACAGGCCCGCCCACAGATGCCTCCTTGCCCCACCCTGGAAAATTTTCTGCGGACACCCATGGCCGCTCGGGTGGTTCTCCAGGCCCATGTGAGTAGTGTGGATTACAATTTTTTCTTGCCCAGTGGGTCCCTTCCTGTAGCGCTACCTGTGTTATGATGCGGGGGTGGGGCGGTGGAAGGCCCAGAGCCCTATCCGTGTGCCCATGGTTGCCCACTGGGTAACCAAGAAGCCACTTTTGTGATGCTAAGGAATGGGGGCCTGTTCTGGGCACGGCCAGATATGCGAGACAACATCATTCATGCTACTCATGGAGGGGGGCCCCCAGGGGAAAGTGGGCTATTTTGTTCAGACCAATGGGTCTGCGGCGGATCAAGATGGGAGCATATTGAAAACTACAGTTCTTTTTTTTTCTATTTTCTATTTGCGACTTTATTGCTGATGACAACGGAAGTTTCCAGCTGTTGCTCACGGCGTGGCTTGACTGTCCCCTAATCTAAAGTTAACATTGGGATGTTATGGGTTTAGTTCTCATTAAAGTCCAGATAGGGGAATTGGGTAGAGGATCTGGCCCAGCCACTCGCCAGTGAAATAGTCAAAAATAAATGGAAAGCCAATACCTTGTCTGCTACAAACGGGTGAATCCCGTTTGTAGCAGACAAGGTATTGGTTTTCCATTTATTTTTGACTATGGGTTTATTTCTACCTGCCGCTATGGTGGTGCTAGAAGGGGTGGGGGGTATCAAGTCTGGTTGGGGTGTTCAGTAGTGCACAGTTACCGCATAAAGATGTTATTACTGTTTTTGCATTTAAGTGTTTTACTCAAAGGAATGCTATGTTTCTAAACAATGCGCAGAATGTATACTCAGGGTTACTACAATTTATGCAGGAAGATGGCTATGAATATCACTAGCTGGAACGTGAGAGGTTTAAATTGTCCCATAAAGCGCAGGCTAGTCATGGACTGCTTGAAAAGACACAACACGTCCATTGCCTTCCTACAAGAAACACACCTGACAGGGCCTAAGGTATTAGCACTGAGGAGGCCATGGGTTGTATGGGCATACCACACCTGCTCCTCTACACACTCTGCGGGTGTGACTACGCTAGGTAGTCTGTCCCGTTTAGATTTGAAAGCCTTAAGTCGGATCCGAAGGGTAGATTCCTTTTTGTACATGGGTATATATATAACAGTGAGATTCTCCTGGCCAACATTTACATCCCTCCACCCTTTGATCTGACTGTCTTACGTTCCCTGGCTGCTCACTTCACTAAATATCCTCATGCCCTAGTAATAGCAGCTGGAGATTTCAATGAAGTCATGTCCCCTATCTTAGACAGGTTGTGGAAACACACTGACAAATCTCCACCAAATTCTACTCGCCTTACTAAAATCATAGACTCTATGGCTTTGATTGACATCTGAAGAGTGGCCAACCCAGGTAAAACGCTATTTTCTTGCTATACTGCATCACATCAAGCCCTCTCAAGAATAGACATGGCCTTCATTAATACTAAGGCACTTCTGTTTATAAAGTCCAGTGGTTACCTCACCAGGGGTATCTCTGACCACTCCCCTATGCAGCTCAAGTTAGAACTACCACAAAAAATGGAGCGACCCGACCCTCCGTTCACCCGGTGTGGTTAAATATTTTGGACAACTACAAGCAGGTAGAGGGGACCATGAATTATTTCTTGTCAATGAACAGTAACTGTGAGGTAATGCTTCCCCTTTGGGACCCCTTTGGGACTCCTTTAAGACGTTTGTAAGAAATTCCATAACCTCAGAAATAGTGGAATACAAAAAACAGGCCAAGAAAGCAACTCAGGCGCTAGAGGTACAAGTGCTAGAATGTGACAACAAGGCTGTCACACTCCCCTCCCCTGACAATCTTAAAAAGTTACAGGAAGCGCATGGTCTACAGTCCAAGGCGTTAAATAGACACTATTTTAGCAAAGTAAATGTATATGGGGGAAAAGCAGGGCGCCTCTTGGCCCACATTGCTAAGTCTCATAATTCCCCTCCCCCATACCGGCTCTTAAAGACAAACAGGGAATCCTCCATACAGAACCCGACAAGGTTAAAAATATGTTGGTGGAGTTCTATAAGGACTTGTATGCCAGCAAGCTCACAGCAAATGAGAATGAGACTGCAGTTTTTCTAAATTCCCTTAACCTTCCAACTCTTTCCCAAGATTTTAAGGAGTTTCTTGACACCGATATAACACTTTTACAAATCCAGGAAGCCATAGACTCCTTTCCACTGGGGAAAGCTGCAGGCTCGGATGGCCTTCCCATTGAGCTTTACAAACGACATCTCAAGACCATGGCCCCATAACTACTGAAAATGTATAATGAAACTTTAGTCCTAGGGCAACTCCCGCAGTCCCTATACAATGCTGCAATAGTGCTACTCCCCAAACCAGGAAAGGACCCACAACTATGCGAATCCTTCCGACCAATTCTACGCCAAAATATTGGCTAAAAGAATGGGGAAAATTATAACTCAAATTATCCACCCTGATCAAATAGGGTTCATCCCCGGAAAAACTACCAGCTTGAATACGAGAAGGTTGTATCTAAATCTATCACTCCCGCATGATAACGTAGGCACCAGAGCAGTGGCTGCCTTGGACATAGCCAAGGCATTTGATACTGTGGAATGGCCCTACTTATGGCAAGTCATGACAACGTTTGGCTTTGGACCTACTTTCATAAAAATGACAAAACTCCTTTACAAGCACCCAACTGCCTCCCTCCGACTCAACTCACTGAGCACATCAAGTTTTGTGCTCAGCAGAGGGACGAGACAGGGCTGCCCCCTCTCCCCCCTTTTATTTGCCCTGGCAATAGAACCGTTTGCCCAGGCAGTTCGGACTCATCCTCAAGGTTTGCATTTGGAAAAAATTCAACTCTATGCTGATGACACGGTGGTCTATCTGGGGGACAGGGGGCAGTCATTGCAAAAACTAGTTGAACTGACAGAAACATTTGGTGCTTTGTCAGGCCTTAAGACCAATACTGCCAAGTCAGTACTACTCCTGGTTGATGAACTAACTGAGGGTGAGCACCTTACTAACTGCCCCTTGGAAATTGCAAGCTTGATTACGTATCTGGGCATTCAGGTAGCACTACCTATATCGAAGTTTGTAGAGCTTAACATAGACCCGTTGGTCCAATGGACCCAAATTAAACTTAGGCAATGGGAGTACCTCTCGATAGGACCTGCGGGGAGAATTCAACTTATTAAAATGTTCATTTTACCGAAATGGCTGTATACATTGTGGCACACGCTGGTCCTACTTCCTAAAAAAGTGTTTAAGGGAATACACAGCCTGTGCGGTGCGTTTATATGGGGCTCCTCTAAACCACCTAATGCGGCCCAGGGACGGTGGGGGTATGGCACTACCAGACTTGTATATCTATTATGTGGCCTCCCAACTTACACATATCTTACCTATGATAAATCAGGACCTATCTCCGCCGCTTCATCACCTCTGGTGAACGGTGCTGACACACCCTACTACAGTCTGGCCCATGGTACTGATTAAGAAGCTTTAGAAGGCCCGTTCACCCCTATTAGAGCTCCAGAGTAACGTGCTGAGTTTGGCACATAGTTACATAGTTACATATAGTTACATAGTTAAATTGGGTTGAAAAAAGACAAAGTCCATCAAGTTCAACCCCTCCAAATGAAAACCCAGCATCCATACATACACCCCTCTCTACTTTTAATTAAATTCTATATACCCATACTAACTATAGAGCTTAGTATCACAATAGCCTTTGATATTATGTCTGTCCAAAAAATCATCCAAGCCATTCTTAAAGGCATTAACTGAATCAGCCATCACAACATCACCCAGCAGTGCATTCCACAACCTCACTGTCCTGACTGTGAAGAACCCCCTACGTTGCTTCAAATGAAAGTTCTTTTCTTCTAGTCTAAAGGGGTGGCCTCTGGTACGGTGATCCACTTTATGGGTAAAAAGGTCCCCTGCCATTTGTCTATAATGTCCTCTAATGTACTTGTAAAGTGTAATCATGTCCCCTCGCAAGCACCTTTTTTCCAGAGAAAACAACCGCAACCTTGACAGTCTACCCTCATAATTTAAGTCTTCCATCCCTCTAACCAATTTAGTTGCACGTCTCTGCACTCTCTCCAGCTCATTTATATCCCTCTTAAGGACTGGAGTCCAAAACTGCACTGCATACTCCAGATGAGGCCTTACCAGGGACCTATAAAGAGGCATAATTATGTTTTCATCCCTTGAGTTAATGCCCTTTTTTATGCAAGACAGAACTTTATTTGCTTTAGTAGCCACAGAATGACACTGCCCAGAATTAGACAACGTGTTATCTACAAAGACCCCTAGATCCTTCTCATTTAAGGAAACTCCCAACACACTGCCATTTAGTGTATAACTTGCATTTATATTATTTTTGCCAAAGTGCATAACCTTGCATTTATCAACATTGAATGGTGAACCATGTGGCCTATCTCCCACAAACCCCTATATGGCATAATGCAGTATTTCCTGCACTTGCCATGTTGAACCCCCCTAGAATTTGGCAGGAACTTAATATAAATACCCTACAAGACATTTTGGCTGATGACCAAATTATACCGATGCCACGCTTGATGGAGGAAAGGGATCTCCCTAGCACACAATGGCTGACTCACCATAGGCTAAATGTAATTTTGACTACACATTTCCATAACGAGGGACTAGTGATTACTAACTCTCCAATTGTTGATGTACTCTTAGAAACTAATCATAAAAAGAAAATATCTACATTATATAAGCAGCTAAGCAAACCAGTATATGTTGACACAGACCTCAAGGCAAGGGAGGCTTGGGAAACTGACCTGGGTACCATCCATGACGATCAATGGGAGTGGGTATTGGGCACCCCCAAAATAGTGGCACATTCATATAAACATTCGTTGTTGCAATTATATTTGATTCATAGAGCATATTACACTGTACATCGATTGTATGTCATAAAATTGTCCCCGACTCCCAACTGCATAAGATGTGAAACGAATGTCGCTACGTTAAAGGGGACCTGTCACCCTAAGAAATAATTTCAAATTCTTTTCTATCATGTTAGTTGAGCAAAATAAACTTTACTTACACTGTATTTATTATTTAAATTTTGTTTCCTTCTGCCTTGGAATTATACAATCATAGCAAGCAGGCAGCTGCCATTTTGTGGACTCGGTCATGAAGGGAAATTGTGTATCACCCCAAAATCTTGTGTATGCACCAGAATGGGGGACCTAATGTCCATGTGCAGTGCCCTACACAATTATAGAGCCTGAGGAGTGAAGGGGGAATGTGAGGAGAGCAGTGACATGTAGGAAGTGCTGAATGGAAAGTGAAAGTAATTGACTGGCCCTCCTCTATGCCACGGGCATAGAGGTGGGGCAGTTAATATTTGATTGATAGTTTAGATATTTAAACACCTTTATAACAGGTATGAATGTTTTAATGAAAATAAATTTTGGGGTTCCATATTTAATTTGCAAAGGACTTTCATTATGCAGCTTTTTCTGTGTAAGTGACAGGTCCACTTTAATGCACACACTGTGGGACTGCCCTAAAGTTCAGCTGTACTGGGTCAGTATAACTACTTGGTTGTCCAATAAAATACCTGGATGGGGAAAGGGTGATGCAAGGAATTGTTTACTTTCTATAGACCTGGGGGATTCTTTGGACGCTAGTACTTTGCACTTTGTTACAAAAGCCTTATTCCAGGCCAGAAGGCTTATCACACTGCACTGGAAGGAACCCTTACCCCCTACACACTTGGAATGGATAAAAGCCATGGATGATTTAGCCAAACTAGAATGCACCATTCTGGACAAAAGAGGTCAACTATTGAAATATACTGTATATTGCTTTGGAGGCATTGGAATGGTTTGGGTTGGGAGGGGAATGAACCCAATGTTTAGGTTGATACATGCTGTTATGATACGAGTAGTCTGAGTTGGTACTGATTTACAATGTCACTTAAAAGTGTAAGTGGATGTAAACCCTTCTGAGGGAAACAATGTATCTGAGACCTTGACAGTCTATTTTCTCTGTTATTATATGCGATTGTTTAATAAAGCTTCTTTGAGTAAAAAAAAAAACTAAGAACCTTCATAACACACTGGAATACATACTACCACCCGGAGCTCAGGATGCTCTTAGCCCTAACTTAGTCTAGGCGCAAAAATAAAAACAGTACACAAAATGTAGCACAGAAGGGCATATGTGGCTCCTCAATCAATTAAGCAAGTTACATTTTCCATAATAAATAGGGTTACGTGTGATGCAATGAGATAAGGATCTCCCAATTATCTTAATGCAAATATCATGACAAGAGGACTCCTCAATTGAACCTTTGCTTTTCAGACATCCCACTGAACACCATCGTTATGTACATTAATGAGCCAGAAATGGTGTATCAAATAAATAGGACTTTGCCAGCTTCACCTCAAGGCAATATGGAAGCCAGAATTCCATAAGAGCTCACTACTATACTATACTATACTCTGCCGTTCCTCAGTGAAGACTTGAGATCAGCACTATGTCATTATATCCACTACTGAGTATAAGCTGCCTCTACCTACAGAGAGGATGGACCCAAATCTGCTACAAGCAGGAGTTGCATCTCCCACCATGAGAAAGGTTCGGCAGTCCTGCTGACGGTCCTGAATCTGCAGTGTCTCGATGATAAGAAATCCAAGCAGGCTGTCATCTAACACAAGCAGTAGTAGTGTCTGTATCAATCAACCCACCGTCCAGTCACAGGAGAGAACCTCCTTTCTCCCTCCTCTAAATCTACCTGTGCAGTACTCTGGTAAGGTCCTACCACCACAACGAGCCCCACCATAACTTTATAACTATTGGTCATTAGTTAATAAAACATAGAAAAATAATGAAAATTAAATATTCACAAAATATCCAAGCATTTCCTTTGTATTACACAATCTGCACCATAGGATGGAATAAAACTGCCCATTAGCCTTATGAAATATATATATATATTATTATTATTTTTTAAATATACAGTAATATATGCAAAACATAACTAAATACATTCCTTTATTGAAATACCTTTAAATAATCTATGACCATGTGCAATTGCCCCCTTGTGGATGTAGAATTGTTGGACAGGTTCTAGCATGGGGAACGTCCCACTAGGTTGCCTGACATATCAGCCCAAATAGTTCACTGCCAAAGAACTGGATGATGACAAAAACTAAAACCACCTAAACATTTCATTGGCCAGGAGACTTGACCAACAAAATCATGTCATTATTTTGCTACAAATTATCATTTACTCTGCCCATGTGGTGGACTATGATTCTAACATAGTAGGCAATTTGATTCCATCACGGATACCAAACTTACCCTTCTTTTAATAACAATGGAGTGCAGGTCAGCCTGTCCATATGCTCTGGGGGCCCTCAGCTTCCCCTGCCCAACTCTGAGGGTAAGGTCAACAACTATTTACCATGCTTCTTCCTTAGCGGCCCATCTGCTCTGTAAAGACCCCATCCAGCCATACATGCCTGGCTCAGAGGATAAGGTCAACCAACCACTTACCATGCTGGCTGGCCGGTATCTGCCCATCCACGCTGTGGAGACCCACTCCAATAGCCCTTCCACGCTGTGGAGACCAGCTCTGACAGCCCAACCACACTGTGGAGACCTATGTCATATTCAAATTTATGTCCTATATAATTTATATATATAGAATATACTGTATTTTTATATATTGTCACTTATCTACCGATATGATTCTCAACTAGGGATATATGATTCTCGCCCACAATGAGTAAATCTCTCTTGGATTTAAATAAATACTTACTCAAGCCTGGCCCCCAAAGTTCTCCCTGGGCCTGACTTGAACTATTTAGATTCACTCAGGATATTACCAGACAGCTTTATTTGAGGTATACATTAATACAAAGTTATATAATACAGAGTATTAAATAATAGCTCATACGTCCTGAAAGCTCGTGAGGACATGGAGGGAACAATTAGCAATACATGTTACAATTTAACCCTTTCTTATTCCATGGGGCTGATCCAGTGGCACCAATCATCATTCTTGTTTTAGCATAACTGTGTCACTATTTCCATCTTAGGGACAGACTCACAGTCTCAGTACAATAGCCAAATGAGGTGCATCTACTGTGTCAACACAGTGCCAGAATGGTATCGGTGCTGTGGTTTCTGTGTCTTTCTTGGCCTTGCACTATCAATACTTGTGACATGAGACAACAGATGTATTCCTTGTTTTGTGTAAACATTGTACAACCCTAATAACAGAATGACCTTTAACCTTGAGCCTCTTCTACAACACAGCAATTCTGTACTATCATGTTCTATAATCTTAGTTCTTTGATAATAACCACTTATATGGCTTAAATAAAAACTATGCTGCTTCCATAGCAGCCCATTCACTCAGTAGAGAGTCTCCCCTCCAGCCATATATCCTGACTCAGAGGGTAAGGCAACCAACCACTTTACCATGCTGGTCCCGTAGCCACCAATCCACACTGTGGAGATCTGCCTCCAGCCATACCTGCCTGGCTCAGAGGGAAAGGTCAACCAACCACTTTTTTTGATGTTAAGGTCACTGTAGTAACAACTAGCCACAGAAAGAAATAACTGAAAACCTTGTCGTGACTGGGAAGGAGACTATTAATCACTTGCTTGCTTGCACCCTTACTCCTCAATCTCTCCTCCGGAGGCAGCCTATGATTAAGTGTTTGTAACACGAAACGCGTAAGGCAGAGGACACAATAAATCTTTTTTACTTGATTTCAACTATTTGATGGAAGATTGCCTTTATTCGAGTGCCTGCTCCAGATTCATCTATGAAAATGATGGCTAGCAGTGTGCCGGGGAGCTAAGTGATCAGTTTAAATATATAAATATAGTAAACTCACCTCTACCCTCAGCTCACAAAGGGAAGCTTCAATAAGCATGCCTGTATGATATAATATAGGGGGCTGTTAATTCTATATAATTGTACAGATATGGTGACATTGCATCTACCCCAAATTGATATGCAAGCTGAGTGGTGTGAATCTTCAAGCGACATTGTGCAAGCACTGCGTAGCTTAAAGCAAGAAGTAAAATTACTCCTTTTCCCAAAGAGAATAGTAAGGGAACATAAGGAAATCATAATAAATAACTCTCCCTGAAAAAAAGTTTATGGACAAATGAAAATTCAGCAATTTGTTCTCTTAACTGATTTAGTCAAGTTATTCTGCTGCTTGAAACTCAGTAACAACCCAAATCCATGATAAATTCATTTTAAAAGACATATTTTATTTCCAGTTTTATTTTAATGGTACTAAATCAGCAGGGGACAGCATACGTTTTGCAACCTGCTGGGAAAGCAGTGCAAGCTACAATAATATTGCATTCCTTTGCTATTTCAAAATGTGAGGCGAGGCACGGGGGAGAACAAAAGCAGACTAGTCAAATTCTACAATACAATAGGTGCAAGATAATCACATATAAAAAGTAGATTTAAAAGGTTATTTAGAAAATATGTTTCTGAATAATGATGACAAATCCAGTAGGCTACCTGTAGATATAGAACCAAATGTCAGTCTAGTCTACTCCCTAAATGTAAAGGTATACTAGTATAAGTATGCATTTTTCACATAGGGGCACATTTATCAAGGGTGGAATATCAAGGGTTTATAAACCCTCAAATTCGACCCTCGAATTTAAATCCTTAGAATTTTAGCACAAATCCTTTGATTGATCGAACGATAAAATCCTTCGAATCGAACGATTCAAGCGATTTTAAGAGATCGATCAAAAGATTTTTCTTCGATCAAAAAAATCTTAGAAAAGTGATGGGGAAGGCTTTTCTAACAGACTAACATTGTACCTCGGTAGGTTTAAACTACCAAAGTAGGTAGTTGAAGCATTTTTTAAAGAGACAGTACTTCGACTATCAAATGGTCGAATAGTCGAACGATTTTTAGTTTGAATCATTCGAATCGAAGTCGAAGGTCGTAGTAGCCTATTCGATGGTCGAAGTACCCAAAAAAATACTTTGAAATTCTACGTTTTTTTCATTCGAATCTTTCACTCGAGCTTAGTAAATGTGCCAGTCAGTTGAAGTGTGATAATGACAAGAACTCTTGAAGTTTTTTAAAAAAAAAACGGCTATAAGAAGTATATTGTAGTACAGGTATGGGATCCATTATCCGGAAAGCCGCTATCCAGAAAGCTCCGACAGCTCCCACAGACGCCATTTTATCCAAATAATCCAAAGTTTTAAAAATTATTTCCTTTCTCTCATTAATAATAAAACAATAAATTGTGCTTGATCCAAGCTAAAATATAATTTATCCTTAATGGAAGCAAAACCAGCCTATTGGGGTTATTTAATGTTTAAAAGATTTTCTAGTAGACTTTAGGTATGAAGATCCAAATTACGGAAAGATCCATTATCTGGAAAGCCCCAGGTCCCGAGCATTCTGGATAACAGGTCCCATACCTGTATCTGTTTACGTTGCTCATTTGTAATTATATTAACGTCTCTGCTTAATTAGATCGCAATAAGCAAATGCTTGAAGCTCTATAGCACTCCTGTACTTGCACTAAATGATCACATTCCCTCGTTTGTGGCAAAATGCTAATAGGCAAAGATGCATGTATTCAAGCCTAATAAATCAGTTTTGCATGTTCTGCATGTACACAAAATGCTAATAATTAAGGAGAAGTTTATTATGCCTCGCAGCTTGGCCCATTTTTATTTTTTAAACTCTTGACAATACTTACACTGCTTTCTACAACAATTGAGGAAAAGATTTAAACTACTGACCCTGCCATTAAAAAATCACAGTCATTTCTTTACAAAAGCATACCTGAGATTATGACTAAGTTCCCACAAGGCAAAGAATCCGTAAGGCTACTGCTTGAGATGTTTCTTTTTTGTTAAATAAAACTACCTTTTTTTGCATCAAGTTTATGGAGTGAAGTCCGGTTTTGGGCCAGCCTACAACTTAACATATCATTGTCAAATCGCCTCCCCAAGCTGAAGGTCTGGGGCTTGAGCATCTGGACCCCCTGTTATTTATGGTAAGTGAACCTTACTATCTACCCCAAGGAATATACTGGATATTTATCCTTCCTTCCTCTCCCCATTTCCTCCCTACCCATGAGCAGTTCATTGCATAAATGCATACCTGGACCTAGGCTCGCCACTAGAGAGCCAGGGTCAAAACTGCCTGCTCAGTTAGGAAAGATTAGGAAAACCGGGCAGAATTCTCCTAGACTGATGCAGTGATTGACTAATTTGTGATCGCCATGTAATAGTCCCATCACCCTGCCCTGCTACAGATCTAGACATCACCTCCCATCCGCTCTCTGGCGGTGTCAACCCTACCTGTTCCGATTGTTCCATACCTTTATGATTGACTCTTAGCTGCTACCACATTCAGTGTAATACTTTATGACTTTATTACTTTACTTAATGGCCCACACACCCAGGGGCCCATTTACTTAGCTTGAGTGAAGGAATAGAATATAAAATACTTCGAATTTTGAATGATTTTTTTGGCTACTTCGACCATTGAATTGGCTACTTCGACCTTCGACTTCGAATTGAACGATTTGAACTAAAAATTGTTCGACTATTCGACCATTCGATAG
Organism: Xenopus petersii; assembly: GCA_038501925.1. NCBI lineage: Eukaryota > Metazoa > Chordata > Amphibia > Anura > Pipidae > Xenopus > Xenopus petersii. The sequence goes on from CM076679.1 coordinate 43,989,366, forward strand.
TTGAAGTACTGTCTCTTTAAAAAAAACTTTGACCCCCTAATTCGCCACCTAAAACCTACCGAAGTGCAATGTTAGCCTATGGGGAAGGTCCCCATTGGGGAAGGTCCCCATAGGCTTTCTAATGTTTTTTAGGTCGATGAAAAAACGATGGATTAATATCCTTTGGATTGAACGATTCAAAGGATTTAATTGTTCGATTGAACGATTTTTCGTTCAATCAAACTATTTGGGGTAAATCCTTCGACTTCGATATTCGAAGTCGAAGAATTTAACTTCGACAGTCGAATATCGAGGATTAATTAACCCTCGATATTTGACCCTATGTAAATCTGCCCCCCAATGTCTCATTCCACCACCTTGTAAGCCTGTAAACTGTAATTTTTGCATGATGCATACACCCTTCTGGCATACAACATATTTTATAACTTTATAAATATTTGTTTATAATAATGATAATTAAAAAGGTGTAATCAATAGATACTACATTACTTTCTGCTTCTGACCTTTAGTTAAAAGATTCCAATGGTACATGCAAAGTGGCACTTAATAAATGAACATGGACTCTTGTTTAAAGGAGAACTCAACCCTAAAAATGAATTTGGCTAAAAATGCAATATGTTATCTAATGACCTTATTGCATCAACCTAAACTTTCAGCTTCTCAATAGCAACAATGATCCAGGATTTCAAACCTATCACAGGGGTTCACCATCTTGGAAAGTATCTGTGACACTCACATGCTCAGTGGGCTATGAGCAGCTGTTGAGAAGCTAAGCTTAGGGGTCATTGCAAATTATCCAGCAGAAAATGAGGTTTGTCTGTAATATAAGCTGATGCTACAGGGCTGATTATTAAATTCTGATGCTAGTTGCACTGGTTTCTGTGCTGCCATGTAGTATTTATCTAAATTTATTACTAATCAGCCTTTTATTGTGATGTTTTTATTATGTGTACTGTATATTGTGAGTCAGTCCCTAAGCTCAGTAAGTGACAGGAGCACAGAGCACGTGCAGTGAATCGGCAGAAAAGAAGATGAGGAGCTACTGGGGTATCTTTGGAGACACAGATCTTTACTGCTAAAGGGTTGTGGTTACCTTGGGCTGGTATAGAAGCCCAACTTTATAATGTATTTTAATGTATATTTCTAGCCTACTTCTTTAGTTAAGCTTAAGTGCTCCTTTAAAAGGAAATAATACCCCCTTTTTGACATAAAACATTTTGAGGCCAATTTGTCAACATTCTCATTTTAAAGATTATAGAAGTTTTTGAAACCACAAATAAACCATTTTTCTCTTAATGTCTTAATGGTTAAAAAAAAAGGTCCAAAACGGGGTATTATAGCACCAAAATGGTATATTGTAGCACAGCTCCCATTGACCTCCACTGCTTTTACTTACTTACTTATGTATTAGAGTTTTTTGTGGTTTTTACCATCTATAAATCAATTTTTTAGCATTTTAGAAACATTAAAAAAATAAAAAATTTTAGAGAAAAAAAATTAAAGAAATATAGTAATTCGAATGTAAATAGGGCTAACAAAATAGATGGGCTTATGTTAAAAAAAAAAAAAAAACATCAATACATATAGATACATTTTTGTTATACAGACATACCAGATTTTTTATATTAAGCGGTAACTATCATGGTCTGCCACTGATTCAGAATGAACCGTCTTCACTAAATCCAGAACTTATTCCTCAGATATATTCTATGAATTGGCTAAAGGCCAGATAGCAAGACGTTCTGTAGATAGAAAATGACTTTGTGTAGCCCTGGGAATAATCCCTGGAGTTAACTTTCTTGTGGCATTGGCCAAATAACTTAATCTGCACTTCAGGCATAACATTCTTATTGTAAATTCCAATGGGTAGGGACTCATTATCTCTTTGTAACATGCTGTGTAATTATTATTGATTATTATTACTCTGTGTAATTAACATCGTTGAGCATTAAAATAATGACTTTTATTGAATTGCTGTAACATTTCCAGCCTGGTCTTCTGGCAGACCACAGGGTTCAGTACTGGGTCCTGTTCTATCCTTTTTTTCTTAAACAGATGAAGCAGAGTTAATTGAAGCATCTGGCACACAAATCACAGTTTTTTGTCACTGAAATGAATGATGTACCGCTAATGGCAGCTAATTGGTAAAGGAAATCAGAGAGATATTTAACTATACAATCTAATTTATTCCTCCATGCAAGAGAAGTGAAGCAAGAAAATTTTGTACTTACATACCATTTGATTTGTTGTTAAGGACAACTAATGCCATCAATTAAGTTATATATATGCATATTAATAAATAGAATTATATAAACAGTGCCGGTATAGGATCCTTTATCCGGAAACCAATTATCCAGAAAGTTCTGAATTACGGAATGAACATCTCCCATAGACTCCATTATAATCAAATAATCCACATTTTTAAAAAGGATTCCTTTTTTCTCTATAATAATAAAGCAGTAGCTTGTACTTGATCCAAACTAAGATATAATTAATCCTGATTGGGAGCAGAACTAGCCTATTGGGTTTATTTAATGTTTAAATGAATTTCTAGTAGACTTAAGGTATGAAGATCTAAATTACGGAAAGATCCATTATCCGGAACACCCCAGGTCCGAGCATTCTGGACAACAGGTCCCATACCTGTGTGTGTGTGTGTGTGTATATATATATATATATATATATATATATATATATATACTGTATATAGGTCCAACTTTTTTTTCAAATTTTGGTTCTGTACATTACCACAATGAATTTTAAATCAGATGTTATAAAAACTCAATTGTTTATTGTTGCAAAATTTAAAAAAAAAACATTTTAAAACATACAGAATGCTTGAATTTTTTGGTGATAGCGGATGTTTAAAGGAATTATATAGGATAAGTAAAAGAAAACCCTTAATTTTGTAGGCAGTCATGATCAGCTGTGTTTCATGGGCTGTGAAGATGCCTGAGAAAGGAAATAGCAGGAAGTGGAAAAGTTGGAAGTCACTAGTAGTGTTTTTGCAGAGATTTTTAATAAATTAACCCAAAACACTTCTTTTTTGAGCACTAAAAAGAGTATAATGCCCTTGCACTTTCTTGTTTTTCACACAATATAGGGATTATTTACTAACATTAAAAACATTTTTTCATGAATCTCTTTAAAACGCTAAAAATTTGAGATTTATTAAAGGACCCGTTTACTAACTAAATTGGAATTTTTTTCCCACGAATCTCAGAAAATGTGTGGTTTCCCCCATATTTCTTAAAAGCTCTAACAAATGCAAGATTTATGTGTAAAAACCACGTGAACCTTTAATGCCAAACGTCATCAAGTAAAAGTTGTTGAGGTGCTATAGAAGTTAATGGGAGCTGCACAGATCTTATTGGACCACTTTTAGTCAATTTGGACTTTTAGAGGTTTTTGAGGTATTCATATTATGAGTGCATCATTTGTACTTTTTATATTTGGATATTTTAATAAATTCAATGACATTTGTGGTTTTAAAGTTTGTGAGTTTAAACGTGGTTTCCAAAACCTCTAAAACCACTAAAATCAACCTTTAAAAATAAGCCTCCACATGTAAAAACCACAAAAAACTCTAATATAAAAAGTCACCAAGTAAAAGATGGTCCTATAGAAGCTGTACTAATCCTAATGGACCTTTTTTTAATCAATCCGAGCTTTTAGAGGTTTCTTATTTTTTTCACTAGGGATTGTCCAAAAACTCAAATTTTTTAGAGGATTTAGAGGTATTAGTATTGGATCATTAAGAGGTTTTCTTTTCTTTCGTGCATTTTAAATTTGGATCTTTTAATAAATTCTATGGCATTTGTGGCTTTAGAGAAAGTGAGTTTAGTCGTGGTTTCAAAAACCACTAAAAATGAGACTGTTGATAAATAGGCTTCCATGTCTCCTTTAATGCACTTTGCTAGCCCTACCCCACTGCAAACCAAAACTTCAGATTTCATTTAGCTATACATGTATTTGGAAGCCTGGGATCCATAATCAAAGATAGATGCAAATTGTATGCAGCTTGGACGAATGGCCCTCAGATCAAATGACAGTATGAAATTAACTCCTAGCATTACTAGGTTCATAGATCATTGATCGGCCATCCATTTTCATCCGTTGCTATTGTACAATGGACACCTCTGAATCATATTCTGGAAATAGGATATTCCCATTGGTTACTTTACTAAAAATGACCAAACTAACCCAGTTTGTGTATGACCATGTTGATAATATATATTGTTGTTGATAATATAAGCATATGATAAATTTCATGTTCGAAGCTGCGAAGTATTTGAGAATGCTTATTGTGCATGTTAATAAGTTCATTTGTGTATATGAGTTCTCCTTAAATACCTAAAAAATACAATTATTTTTCACTTTGAAAAACCGTGCATTTTGTTTATAACATCAATCCATAAAATGATATTATTTTGTAGAAACTCAACAAATGTCGGAATTCTTCGATTGGTTTTGCTACAAAAAAAATTAAATAATCCACCAACAGCCCATTAATACCAATACAAAATGATCAAAAGTGTCAAACTGAAAAAAAAAATCATCCTCGGAGCTCTCAGTGGCACTTCAATTTCCTGCGTAGACTTGCCTATTACTATATTTTTCCTGTCTCCTAAGTTACCTAATGTATGCACAGTGTGAAACGTTTCTAAATGAGTAAGCCTTTATTGAATTATGATTTCCAGCAGTCACTAATAACAAAATTTAAATTACTTTAGCAGACAAAGATTTTTGGAGTGCTGTGAATTAACTGACTTTTTAAGAGAATGTGAAGAGGTACATACAGTGTGCATAGTAATGGGGAGGCTCTTGATGGAATACTTCAACCTTTAATTGTTTGTCTCTAAAAACAAAATCAGCCACTACAATGACAAAGACACGATGGCTATAATATGAACTATTTCCATCGTAAGTATTCTGACACAACTGATTTAGAAAGGAAAACACAGAGCCATATTTAGCCATACAGGAATAAACAGCAAAAAAAATCTAAAAGTATATCTTCAAATGACTACTGTGGTGATATCCAGAAATGACTTCTTTAGCATCTCTGCAGTCTATCAAGTATTGCATGAATATTTATATTCAATTGTGTAATAGTAGTTAATTTAATATTGTTATATATATATAGAGAGAGAGAGAGATTGTTATGATATATTTTTATTCTTTGTATAGTGCCACTATTAGGGATGTAGCGAACTGTTCGCCGGCGAACTAGTTCGCGTGAACTTCGACTGTTCGCGTCCGCCGAATGTTCGCGAACGTCGCGCGACGTTCGCCAATTGGTGTTCGCGTTCGATTCGAAGTAAAATTTCGTTCGACCATTCGACCATTCGACCGTTCGATCGCTAAAATCGAACGATTTCCATTCGTTCGAACGATTATAAGCATTCGATTGAATTAAAATCATTCGATCGAATAGCTTCGATCGTTCGATTCGAACGAAAATCGTTCGATCGTACGAATAAAATCCTTCGATCGTTCGATCGAACGATTTTATCGAGCGTTCGAAGTTCGCGAACTGTTCGCGAACTGTTCGCTTTTTTGCCGGTGTTCGCGAACGGCGTTCGCGAACATCAAATCGGCAGTTCGCTACATCACTAGCCACTATATTCTTTCAGGACTTTAAAGAGATTATATATCACATCAGTCCCTTCCCCAGTGGAGCATACAGGCTAAGGTCCCTATCACATTCACACCTGCTGTGGTCAGTTTTATTCAGAGACAATAAACCTGCCTGTATGTTGTTTCATAGGTGGGTTTGGGTAGAAGAGCAAAGATCTGAGATTCCTGCAATCATCTGTTATCTTTCTCGATTGTGATTTTTTTTTCCCTACAATTTCTAAAACCATATAGGTGGCAATATTTTTAGGATTTTTTTTGTCTCAATTAACAAAAAAAAGAATGTGATTGCAAGAAAAGAAAAATAATATAGAGAGAGAGAGAGAGAGAGAGACGGCACCCAATACCAGAACAAATGCCAAGGACCCTGGTCTCGGCTTCACCAGTAATGTGACCACCTTTGGGCTTCGGGAGGCGCCCTCAGCTTAATTGGGTGCCACCTGGACTTAACGAGGGGTACAAGGCGAGGTGTTCTGGCTGGCAAAGGGGCACGACCGGATAGCAAGAGTCTTTGGGCAGAAGGTCAAGGACAAGGCGTCTAGTGGAAACGGAAACAGGACAGACCGGATCAGGACAGGCAGATAACAGAATCATCAGGCAGGCAAGGGGTCAAAACCAGGTAATCAGACAGACTGGATCAGGCAGAAGGAGTTGTCGTTAGGCAGGGTCAAAACCGAGTAATCAGACAAACAGGATCAGGCAGGCTCGGTAGTCAATAAACAGGCAGGATCAGGATACAGAGGTCAGAATAGTCAGGAACAGGCTGGGTCAAACACGGGAAGAACAGTCAGGATAGCAAATTCAGGAACAGGTAGCACTAGGCTCAGGAAACCACAGGAAATGATCCTATAACGGGCACTGGCTACAGGTCTGAATGGGCCTTAAATAGGGTCCCAATTCGCACCAAAACGTGCGTAATTTCGCGCCATTGCGCACTGGCGCAATCACGCAGCGTGCCTTTGACTTTTAAGAGACGCACAGGCACGCTGCGCTCGCCCTCGGGATCCAAGATGGTGCCGGCAAGGGGAGAACAGGAGCGGTGCAGCGGGCGTCCACGCCGAGGACACGGAGTGGACCCCACTGCCTACTAGACCACCACGGTAGGTTTCTTACACAAAGTACTGGCTTTTTAAAAAAGTTCGACTACGACACTTCGCCATCTTAAACCTGCCGAATTGCTGTTTCGCCTATGCGGTACCTCCTATAACCTATCTTGAGTGTTTGGGCAAGTTTTGAGAAATCGAAAGATTTTTGGTAAAATCGTACGATCGTACATTTAAATAGTTCGAATTGTTAGTACGATTTTAAAAATCCTTCGACTTCAATTTCGAATGTCCAACTACCCTATTCGATGGTTGAATTTCAAAGTTTTTTGCACTTCGAAATTCAACCCTTGATAAATCTGCCTGTATGTTGTACAAAGAAACACACCCAATCACAGGGAGATCATTCAAACCCTATGTAATGCTAACCACTGCACAGCGTGCAAACTTGCATACCATTTAATAAATATACAGTTTATTCCATATTTACCAGTTCCAATAACATTGGATTATTGGATTGGGTTATTGATCGGAAGTTTGTGGTATTAGCACTAGAGATTAAGAAGACTCCCAGCATTTTTTTTGTTTTTTGCAAAATTTAGCCACATCTTTGCTGTTTAGAAGAACCAAAATGGACACCTTCTTGAAATAATTTAAGCACTAAAAGAAACAGTTTTTTAAGGTGATTTATTTTTTTTTACTTTTTTGTTTTTTTGCATTTCTGTTTTTAGTTTAAAAAGAAAAGCATTTTGATTGGTTTTCTTGTAATTCAGTAGTTTGGCAGCTCCCATTGATATGAAGGTCCCATATACAGAATTTTCTATGCCTAATTAGATATTTTACAGTCTATTCATGAGTTTTGCATATATTCACAAGTAGCCTTATAATACTAACTTTGCATTGAACTAGGATTCACAGATGTTAAATAAAAAACTGTATAGGGCAGTAATATTTCCCTTTATGAAACAGTTACCTTGCAGAGCTTGCCATTAAGTTATGATAACATGTCTAGCACAGAACAAAAGAAAATTAACATAATATTAGACTGATGTTTATTTTCCCCCATGTTAATTTATTTCTTCAAGGTTACCATATTCATTAGGATAAAACATGTCCATCAATCAAACAGAAAGTTGAACATTAAATTCAGATCACAGTTTATAAATGATGTGTATTGCACAGTTAGGTGACTATTCATCACAGTCATGAAAGGTCGAGAGCAAATCTGAACGTTTATTCTCATTCTGTTCACATAGGAACGAAGAGCACAATTTCTCTGTTTTTAACTAAATAATAGAGAGAAATACGTTTTCTCGAATGTGTATACAGTGATTTTAAGTGCTGAGCAAGTGAGAGAGTTTTTCTTCTGAGGTGGATTTGGGTAGAGGAGCAAAGATTCAAAATCTCTGCAATCATCTGTTGTCTTTCTTGATTGTGATTTTTTTTGCCCTACAATTTCTTAAGCCTGCTTTAGCAGGTAATAGGTGGTAATAGGGTTTTTATGATTTTTGTTTTGTCTCAATCAACAAAAAAAGAATGTGATTGAAATAAAATATTTCGGTTTTTTTGGACAAAAGTCATAAAAACAAAAATCTTGCCTCCAAAACCTGACAAAATGCAGGTTTTAGAAATCAAGGGAAAAATAGCACAATGGATTTTAGTTTTAATGATAAATAGACAAATTGCATATAATAGTAAAATATCAATATCTATAGGCAAATATGCTACAAATTAAAAAATAACGTTTAATTCTGTAAACACAAAGATTTATTTTTTCAGGTGTGTGTTTTAACATTAATAATTTGGCAGGAGAAATACTATAAAGCATTGGCCAAAATAGAACAGAATGAAGATTCTAATAATGTCAGTTAGTTTTTTTATTGTTTCTACAAATACCATTACAGTTAACCCCTTTTAAATTCAATCCCCAATTCAATTATCCCATAACTCATCACAAGGAGAGATATTTGTAGACAATAAATTTATTGGAAATCCATTTAATGTGACCTACTGTGCCATAAAGTAGCAAGATAAGAACTTTTATACATTTTATTATGAAACTTTCTGGAAGGGACATGTAATAGTGCCAGTGTGTAAGAAGCTGAATTTTTCTGTTTTTTCACAAGGTTTTAATATTACTCTTCACAACCAAATGGTTACATTTAATGGTTCTTGTTAAGAAGTCACATAGGAAATTGAGGCAGCTGTATGAATAGATTTAGCACTACCAACTGTCCCAAAATGTGCACATCTTCATCAAAAGAAATAATTAACTTTTACTAATGATCAGCAAATTGCTTGCAGTCCATTTCAAAAAAATGTCCCAAGTTTCATATAAACTTGATGATTTTTCAGTCTTAATTTTTTAGCAGCAAGAACCTTTCAAATGCCATCATTTTGACTGTTCTTTTGCAAGTAAAACCTTCAAAATTGGCAAAATATGATATAACCCTAGCTGGTTTACAAGGAGCATAGAAACATATTTTAAGTTTTTGATGCACCACTACTAGCTGGAGTCAATATGCCTCTACTTGCTCAAACATCTTCACATTTACTTGAATGGCAAGTTAAGGTGGCCATACACGCCAAACAAGCGGATCTCTCTCCGATATGCCCACCTAGGGCCGAACGATCGGATCCTAACAAATGGGAATGGGCGGGCGCGATCCAACGGGATTTTTAGTCCCATCCGATATAGATCTGGCCGACTTTCATGGCCGACTTTCAGCCAGATCTTGATCGCGGAAGCCCGTCGGGGGGCCCCATACACGGGCCAATAAGCTGCCGACTCGGTCTGTCGGCAACGTTTATCGGCCCGTGTATGGCCACCTTTACTTGGATCAGCTGGTATTTTGTTGGTATTTTGACACTTTGTTATTGATGTAAATTGCAGACAGTTCTGGAAGGGAAGCAGTGGTTTGATCTCTTCATTTAATTGCTGTAATTAAAATGCTGTATATTCACTAGATCGTAGGCAAGTGAAGCTCACAATGGCGCAAATTCACTAAGCGCCAAAGCATTTTTCGTTACTGCGCAAATTCACTAACGAACGCTGGTGTAGTTTCGCTAGTGTTACTTCGCACCCTTACGCCAGGCGAATTTTCGCTAGCGACGTAACTACGCAAATTCACTAACTTGCACAGTGTACTAAACGCTACCTTTTACGCTAGACTTCCTTCGCCACCTCAGACCTGGCGAAGTGCAATAGAGTAGATAGGGATTGTTTCAAAAAAGTCAAAATTTTTGGGTGATAGGCTGAAAAAGATCGAAAATATTTTTGGGGCTCCCCTCCTTCCCCCCTACATTTCCTGACTCATGGCAACTTACTTAGACAGTGGGCACATGTGTAGGGCAAAATAAAATTTTTATTTGCTGATTTGAAGGTTTTCTAGCCATTTGTAGTGCTAATACGTGTTCCTCCATTGAAATTTGAATTTCGCGCCGTATGCAAATTAGCCTTTGCAAGCGTAACTTCGTTTTACATAGCGAATCTACGCTAGTGCAACTTCGCAACCTTACGCTACCCCTGTGCGCAACTTTGCATCTTAGTGAATTTGCCCCAATGTTTTTTTCCACTGGCTTATCTGCTCCTACCCCAGTTTTGTGTGCACACTGACAAGTATGGCATTGGCCCATTAGCTTGCGCATTTCAACAGAAAATGCATAGTTTAGTGCATATTGGCTTTCTTTGCAGATGTAACTTCACTATTACAGAAAATAATGTGTATACTACTGGCTTTACAGAGAATTTCAGAGCTTATCTGAACTCCATTGTGGGTTTGTATCATATGATCTATTATAAGAGGGTTGCGGTGCGCCTTCTTCACATCTGACGCGATGAGAGGAAGCGGATGCGACGAGACGAATGTGACAAATATAATGTAAGTAATAGGATCTACAAGCTGCGTGCATCAGACACAACGCTGCACGTTGCGTCTTCATCCGACAGTCATGTCATAGGCACGCAGCTTGTAGGTTTGTCATTTCTATTACTTACATTATATTCGGCGCATATGTCTTGTCGCATCCGCTTCCTCTTATCGCGTTGGATCTGAAGAAGGCGCAATGTGTGGTTCAGCCCTGATAGACTTCTCCCTCAAGAATTTTATTAAATACAGAAGAGTAAAATGAACAAGCATAACATTATGTAATTCCAAACCAACTCAATAATTCACTTGTATTTTTTTCCCTATTTCTATCCAACTATTGAGTCACAACTGTAAGAGCTGTGTGGATAAAAATGGTATCTGCAGCTAAAGCAAGATACATAGACAAACCCCCCCTACACCCACTCTGGTCTCCGGAGCTCGAAATGGTATGAACCGGGTGCGAGAGGGGTTGGCATTAGAAAGGGTGCCTCAGGGCGCCAAGGACCCCCGAAAAGCTCCTAGTAATAATTCACCTGTATTCTTATGCAGTTATTGTAAATAAATGTGTATTACTGTGAGGCCTGAGGGCAGGTCTTCAAAAAATGTGCTTTCCGAACATATACAGTAATATGACAGATAATAATGGGATAAACACGTGCCATCTTTGTTCACATCATCTTAGATTGCCTGCAAAATTATATTATGACTTCATCATATATATATATATATATATATATATATATATATAGTATTGAACCCAAATTATTTTAATTTATATTAAGTAAGCACTTATTGAAGAAGATACCATTTTCACTTGGGGGAGGCAAAAGAATGACTTTAATGTAAATCAAACACTTAATGCTTTACAGATATTCGAACGCCTCAGATGTTTATAATAATGGAACTTTTTTTTCCCTTAAACAAAACACTGCTAGGCAGCTTTAGATGTAGGTGACAGTGATTGTTTCAGCTTGGAAATGGGATTCTTTTCAGATGCTAATCACCTTCTCATAGTGCTATTTCTTTCTTTAGATGCAGCCGGTGAATTGAATAATTCATGGAGCAAGTTTTGTTGTATATTTATTGTGTCATAAGCGACTTGTAATTCCACTAACAGTATACTTAAGTTATTAACTAAAAATTATTTGTCTGATAGGATGGTGCATTAGGAATTTTCATTCTAACACTTATATGCTTTATATATTTTGAAAACAGACTGTGCACCTTAATTTTCTTCTGAATTTGATCTGAACTGGGAGAAGTCTCATTAGCCTAACAGGGATTTCATTTGCACATGCTTGTTGCCAGTCACTGAACTAGGATCCCTTATATAAAAACATTACATTACATTTATAATGCTATTCTAGATCTTCCTTTATCATTTGTTTTTCATGCTGGGGCTTGCCTACTGCTTTGGAAAATTGACGGCGTGTTATAGACCTGGTGATTGCAATCATGAAACAGAGATAGCTATCTGTCAATCACAAAATTTTGGAATGTGTGTGTAATCACCAGAATGAATGCACAGCAGTTTGACAGTGGGTTTTTTTCTGTTGATCAGTAATCATAATGATGACAGCCAAGGTATAAAATTGTAATGTTTTTTTTTTTTTTTAGATTGTTGCACTTATGTTGACAGCACCTATTGTCATAGAACATTGCATTCAGGATGTCCAGATTTACTCAAGAAATACAAGAGCAGGCATGATTACTAAGCCAGGGGGCAGTCAGACAATGATAGAATATGGCTCGTGGAAATAAGCATATATATATGCTTCTTTTAATCATAGAATATCTATATATTCAGATGGCTACAGACATGTTGAGTTTCAGTCTTCTCTTTGGCAAGACCCACAGAATATCACTCTCTACAACAGGGATCCCCAACCTTTTGAAGCATTGAGCAGCATTCAGAAGTAAAAGGAGTTGGGGAGCAACACTAGCATGAAAAATGTTCTTGGGGTGCCAAATAGGTGCTGTGATTGGCCATTTGGTAGCCCCTATGTGGATTGTCAACCTACATTGAGTCTCTGTTTGGCAGTGTACCTGGTTTTTATGCAACCAAAATGTGTCTCCAAGCCTGGAATTCAATAAAAAGCACCTGCTTTGAGGTCACTGGGAGCAACATCTAAGGGGTCAGAGAGCAACATGCTGCTCACAAGCTACTGGTTGGGGATCATTGCTCTACAACATACTAAAAGGTGAACCACCCCTTTTAAAAAATGAGCAGACTCTGTTGAAAATGTTTTACAATAAGCAGTGGAGTGCAGCTTTCTAAAGGCAACTTTATAATGAACAAATCTGGGTAGGCAAAAATCATGTTATATTCCTTCAATCCATAAAGAAAAATGTTAAATGTGACCTAGAAAACCTGAAAATATGTTGACTTTACCAGTTTAGTCGAAAGCCAAATGGACAAGATGGTCAGAAGGTGAGGTCGTAAGAGATACCAGCTATATCATTCCCACCCACAGTATGGATTGCTGTTTTAACCCCACCCTGATGATAGACAAAGATGAAGATGATAGGATTAGTGATGGGCAAATTTATTCGGCAGGCGCGAATTCGCAGCGAATTTGCGTGATTCGCCGCCCCCGAATAAATTCGCGAAATGCCATGCGAAAAACGGACACCGGCATCAAAAACTAGACGCCATCTCCGTTTCCCGATTTTTTTCGCTGGAAATTCGTGAATTTTTCAGCGAAACTGCGCAAATTCGCCCATCACTAGTATTGATTTTACATGATACATATTTTAGGACATTGCATACATGTCTTATTTAGAAAACCAGATCCATAACTGGTCTTACCAGTGGGGCATTACAAATCAGTACAACATATGTTATGTGGCACCTCACCATTGATCACAAGATTTAAGAGTAACCTATCAGCTCCAGTGTGATTACATGTATTACCACTGGCCCTGAGCACTGGACATAGCTGACAATGTAGACACTGAAAGAGAAAAAGAAAACAGGAAAACAGGGATAAACAAAACACATGGATGACATGGATTATAATCAAATAATTACATTTTTTAAAGTGATTCCCTTTTTCTCTGTAATAATAAAACAGTACTTGATTCCAACTAAGATATAATTAATCCTTACTGTAGGCAAACAAGTCTATTGGCTTTATTTAATGTTTAAATGATTTTTAGTATATTTAAGATACAGAGATCTAAATAACAGAAATATCCCTTATCTGGAAACCCCCAGTTCCTGAGCATTCTATGGTATCCCATACCTGTACTGCAATATCACATATAACAAAGTGCAGGGAACAGTGTTAGAGCCGGACCAGTTATATTTGACTCTGGCTTCATTAGAGTCTATGGAGAAAAAAAGCTGCAGACCACATCTGTCTGTGAGTATCTTTGGTATGGTGAGCTAACATGTTTCATTCTTTACTGAATCTCTAATGTCCACAATTTAAACTGACATGCAGTGTGTTCCATCTTTAACTTGATTGATGGACAGACTGGATTAAATGATCTGTGAAACTGTTTCAGCCTCTCTTCTCCATCTGTCCATATAATAAATATCTCAGATGTATATATAATATATGAATGTGTAGGGCTAGAAATCTCTTTTCCAGATTGTAGGGTCACTATATAAAGGGACAATGGTAGCTTTCTTTTCTGTGCAAAAGAAAGCTGTAAAAAAACATATCCAGGAATTCAGCCTTTTTTGTCATTTTTTTCATCATGTCAAAATGAAAAAGAAAATCTACTTTAAAATAGATTCTACTTTATATCCTGTCTTAAATGAAAATGGCAGTCAAAATAGAAAAAGCCAATCGTAGCTTTGTTGTTAATAAAGGTGCCTAGTCCTTTTTTAATGCATACTGTATAGAAGGTTAAACCATTGTTGCATTGTGAATCCCACATACTGATTGGGGTTCTATGGCACTGTGTTTCTCCACGGTACAGCAGTAGAGATAAGCCTGCCTTGTCCTTGTGATTTTGCACAGGCACTTGGTCAAAAAGGGCCCAGTTCTATATAATATTAAAAAATAGTCTTTATTAAAAAAACATGTTAAAACATAGGTATACACCTATGATTAAGTATGAAAACGCATAAGGCGGAATACCATGTGGTCTGTATACCTATCTTTTTAACATGATTTTTGAATAAATACTATTTTTTAATATAATATAGAGTTTTGGGATAACTTGTTTTGGTTTTGAATAAAAACTTAAAGGGCGAGTATTAAGTGGAGTCAAGGTGAAGGGGAGGTTTACCTTTTAGTTGACATTTAGTATGTTAGATTGGCTACTTCTAAGCAACTTTTTAATTGTATTCCATTTTTTATTTTTTTATAGTTTTTGAATTATTTGCCTTCTTCTGACTCTTTCATGGGGGTCACTGACCCCATCTAAAAAACAAATGCTCTGTGAGGCAACACATTTATAGTGCATGCCAGGCTATACAAACATCTAATAGATCTACATTATATATACATTATATATCTTTTTCAAATGATCAATTTTGTTCTGAAATTATGTTTTTTGAGTAGCGACATAAGAGGACCTGTTCTTGCCTGTAGCCACAGAACAGTAAGGATACCAGACACACGATAGTAGCTAGTGCAGCGGGGGTGACCCCTGCGTGTTTATTGCGTCAAATGTAACGTTTTGGGGGCGTGCCCCTTCGTCAGACATGCACATCAACTCACACAATGTGCTTTATATCGTAAGTAATTAACATAATTATATCAGTGCAAGGTGTAAAAATCCAACAATTTGAATCCAATCATTTATAAAAAACATTTATAAAAAACCTTTTCGGAATAGTGACCAAAATGACCTAATATGTTCATCTATCATTTTCAAACCTCGCTTCATTTAGGTTACATTCATTTGTAAACGTGAATCACTTGTGTGCACACCAACCATCTACATATACAAAATGTCAAATTAAATCAGCTCGTAGTGACACTCTTTAAAAGCAATTGGCTGGCAGTATTCCTGTAAAAGATGCTATCTTACCCTCCTCAAAAGCTTTCCCTGGATTGTAACGATTCATTGAAAGAATCTAAAATAGTTATAGTTAGTTGCAATTCAGTTGATGGGTACCGAGATAAGAAGTACAGACACTGTTACAAGTAGCAATTCATGTTGAATTCTTCATATAACCCACGGGGTTGTTTAGTCTGCAGTAGCCAGATCCAATAGCATTCACGTTGTAGTAAATACCTTTTTGTTTTGTGTTCTGTTTTACCCCATATTTTTTCTAGTATTTGCCATCTTAATTGGGAAATTGTGTGATTTTTTTCAAAGAAATGTCTTGCTAGTGTGGTTTCGTTTCTTTTCCTCCCTGTTGGTAGTTCTTCCTCCTTAGGAGGTTGATAATTTCGAATGACCGATTTGTGTTCATTTAATCGTGTTTTCATGCTCCTACTGGTTTGGCCTATATAGGCCAAGCCGCACGGGCATTCTATAATGTATATTATGTTACTGCTGTCACAGGTGTGAAAACCTTTGATGTCATGTTGCGTCCCTTTTTGGGGGTGTTGTACTGTATTGCCTTTAATAATTCCATTACAATGGCTACATTTACGGCATGGGTAAGTGCCGCTTGTTTGGGTCATAGGGAGAAGTTTTCTTTTTGTCTGTTGTTTAGGTTTTATACAGTCCCCTATACTCCTCCCTCTTCTATACGAGAAGAGTGGTGGCGGGCCAAACAATTTCCCATATTTGGGGTCTGATTTTAACATGCCCCAGTATTTTAGAATTGTTTTACGTACTGTTTTAGCATTGGCACTATAGGTCGAAACATAGGGTATTCTATTTTGAGTTTTTGCTTTTTTATTACCTTTTATTAATGTACTTTCTCTAGGAGTTTCCCCAATTTCCTTTTTGTATAGTGCTTAAATGTTCCTTGTCATAGCCTCTGTCTACGAATTTTTGTATCATGTTGGTTGATTCGGTCGCATATAGTTCCTCTGTAGATGTTATTCTGCGTACTCTGGTAAATTGGCTACTTTGCCAATTTACCAGAGTTCAATGGCACTTTGTGCACCTGTAGCTGTATGTGAGTGCGTTTGCAGAAAGATCATATAATACAGGTATAGGATATGCTATCCAGAATGCTCAGGACCTGGGGTTTTCTGGATGACAGATCTTTCCGTAATTTGGATCTATGCCTAAATTCTACTAGAAAATCATTTAAACGTAAAAAAAACCTGAATAGGTTGGTTTTGTTTTCAATAAGGATTAATTATATCTTAGTTGGGATCAAGTACAAGCTACTGTTTTATTATTACAGAGAAAGGAAATAATTTTTCAAAATCTGGATTATTTGGTTAAAATGGAGTCTATGGGAGACAACCTTTCCGTAATATGGATAATGGGTTTCCAGATAACGGATCCTATGCCTGTACCTAACAATTAAAACTTCAAGGCAGAATATTTACATCTTTTGCTTATTATGACATGATTATTTGTCTAATATTTAACTGCTGTTCTTGTAACACCTCCCTAACAGTGGCATCTGTTATTGCTTGTTTGCTGTGTCTGAATAGTCCCCCATCAAAGTCCTTCTGTATAGGTATTAGAACAAATTTAAATCCAGCGACCTTTTTAAAGTAATTTAGCTTTGTGCTGCTATATTATTAGGAACTTCGTATCTTTATCATGTAGGTGCAGTGCACATCAGTCTCATTACCTCAAAAGAGAAAGTAGAGTGAACATCAGCCCGATTGTCTGAATTAAAGAGGTTGTAACCCTAAAGGCTCAATTATGCTAATAAAATATTTTTTTTTTAAATTTTAAAGCAAATGTTAAAGTTAAGCAACTTTTCATTAAACATTCATTACAAATTTTCAGATGTTTCAAAGTAGCTTGTAACTGTAATTCCTAATGTCATTGTAAGTGAAAGCAGTTATTGCTTGCCCCTTTCTATTCTGCACTGTTGCTTTTCACTGTACATAAGCCAGCCAACAGACCTATTAAGAAGCATGCATGGCATTATGGGAAATTGAGATGACCTCTGTTACATGATTCAAGAGTCAGAGCCAGCAGTGCTTAAATGGACAGGACAGTGGTAATAGATTGATACATATACAGTATCAAAGCCGATGAAATTGTGAAGTCTACTCTACTCTACTTTGAGCAGTCAAACACATTAAAGGAACAGTTCAGTGTGAAAATAAAAACTGGGTATATAGATAGGCTGTGCAAAATAAAAAATGTTTCTAATATAGTTAGTTAGGCAAAAATGCAATGTATAAAGACTAGAACACTACTTCCTGCTTTTCAGCTCTATAACTCTGTTCTAGTCAGCGACTTGAAGGGGGGCCAAATGGGACATTTCTGTTCAGTGAGTTTGCAATTGATCCTCAGCATTCAGCTCAGATTCAAAAGCAACAGATATGACCCATGTGGCCCCCCTTCTAGTCTCTGATTGGTTACTGCTTGGTAACCAGGGTAACCAAGTGGAAGCCAAGAGAGCTGAAAAGCAGGAAGTAGTGTTGTAGCTGTTATAATACACATCCAGTCACTCCATCCTTTATACATTACATTTTTGTCTAACTAACTATATTAGAAACATTTTTTATTTTGCACAGCCTATCTATTTACCCAGTTTTTATTTTTATACTGAACAATTGCTTTAATGTGTTTGACTGCTCAAAGTAGAGTAAATTAATTTGAATGGAGTGTTAGTGCTCACTGCAGCTCAGCAGTAGAGCTGAGAACTAACACCCCTGCAATGTTAACAAGAGTTGTTAAAGAGGAGCACTACAAAATTGACCATAATGCAAATTCACCAACTTATTGACCTGTGTCTGGGGCCCTCCTAACTGATATGTGATAAGTGATATGTGAGCAAATATCAGGTAGATATACTGTATATGAAGCAGGTTAGAAAATCCCATCAAATAAAGACTGCGTCCGCACCTAGGCTCACATTATGACCTAATGATTCGCCTGGGAGCCATCCACATGCAGGGCATAATTGGGTTTAGATCTGCTCAATTGACAACCTTGCTAAACAAATGGATCCTAAAATATATGGAAAGCTTTAAATTGTTTCAAAGGCCTTTGCTGTTTCTGGGAGATGCTTTATTCAGCTGAAGAACTGTAACATGCCTCATGAGTTTTGTTTAACATAGGCAACACACGCTATGATTTGTGCAGCTTTATATTTCCTACAAAACAGATATTTCAAATCCTAAGCATTGTCTACTAGCATCTTCCCATTTCATGTCTGAGAAACACCGTAGCCATGGTAATATTCCACCTCTTTTATACTTTGTTTAAACAGCTTATTTCATTTTTATGAAAGGCGATCTATGCATATTATTTTATTTTTAGCTAACGTTAGGCTTTTTTTTACATACCGCAAAAGACCTTTTCTTCTGTTGATTACAGGTTTACAGATTATATTTGAAAGTCAATACTAATAATTCTTTGAATTTACTGCGGTTAATCGCTGAATAGGAAAGTTTCCCGTTTCTTATGCTATATAGATATGGACGACCATTTTGGGTAAAAGCCCATTCCACTGTTTGAGTGTAAATCCTTTTTTTAAGATAATTCTAATCTCATCTGATAAAACTCAAGAGTGCTAAATATTTTTCTCTATATTTTATACTTTAAACAAGAAGTCAATGAAAGTTTGAATTCTAATAGATGTTGGGATATGGTAATAGGTGCTTCAGCAACCAATCAGAAGGCTGCATATTTATGGGTTGTTGACATACATTTCACTTCACTATCTGCAGAAGACAACACCATGAAATAGAAAATAGTTTATAATCATAACTACCTTAATCTCAAGCATCTTTGTTTAATTGTAATGGGCAATCATAGGCAACTAGGGTTGCCACCTGTCAAGTTTTGACCCGGAAAGTCCAGTTTTCAGAATCAAATTAAACAAATTTATCACATCATGCAATTTAAATGTTTTGAAATGTGAACATGTTAAGTTTCTATGGCATCTAAAGATTATACACATATTGACCTCTTATGAGATATAATAAAAAATAATCTTAAGCATTATGAAAATGTATCTGAATACCCAATGTGGAATTACTGGTTATATTTTTTATAATAACAATTTATTATAACTAATTGCAGGAAAAAAAAACTCATATTATTATTGTACAGGTATGGGACCTGTTATCCAGAATGTTCGGGACCTAGGGTTTTCCGGATAATGGCTCTTTCCGTAATTTGGATCATCATGCCTTAAGTCTACTAGAAATTCATTTAAACATTAAATAAACCCAATAGGCTGGTTTTGCTTCCAATAAGGATTAATTATATTTTAGTTTGGATCAAGTACAAGCTACTGTTTTATTATTACAAAGAAAAAGGGAAATAATTTTTAAAAATTTGGATTATTTGAGTCTATAGGAGACCTTCCGTAATTCGGAGCTTTCTGGATATCGGTTTTCCGGATAAGGGATCATATACCTGTATATGGTTTGCAATTTTATTTTTCTAATATAATAATAATAATTGTCATCAACAAAGGGTATATAATAATTGTGCAACATTACTGATTGTACCTTAAAGGAGAACTAAATCCCAACAATATGGCTAAACATCAGGGGTTTAACTACAGAGGAAGCAGATCCTGAAGCTGCAGGGGGTCACAGGACAATTTTGATAATACAGGTCAATCTCTAGACATTTTAGGGGCCTGAAAAACAGTTTGCTGTGGGGCCCAGTAATTTCTAGTTACATCACTGCTAAATATGTCATATTTTATATACTGAACTTAATGGGGTTGTTTACCTTTGACTCTTACAATGATGTATAAAGTGCTATTCTGAGATCATTTGTAATTGCTTTTCATTTTTTATTATTTGTGTTTTTTGAGTTATTTAGCTTTTTATTCAGCAGCTCTTCAGTTTGCAGTTTCTGTAATCTGGTTGCTAGGGTCCAAATTATCCTAGCAACCATGCATTGATTTGAAAAAGAGTCTGGAATATGACTAGGAGAGGCCTGAATAGAAAGATGTGTAAAAATAAGCAATTGCAATACATATGTAGCCTTACAGATAATTTGTTTTTAGATGGAATCAGTGACCACCATCTGAAAGCTGGAAAAAGTCAGAAGAAAGTTGCTTTGAAATTACCATTCTATAACATACTAAGGGGCAGATTTACATATGGTCGAATATCGAGGGTTAATTAACCCTCGATATTCGACTGCCGGATGTAAATCCTTCGACTTCGAATATCGAAGTCGAAGGATTTACCGCAATTAGTTCGATCGAACGATCAAATCCTTTGAATCGGATGATTTTTCTACGATCAGAAAATTGCTAGGAAGCCATAGGCTTACATTGCACCTCGGTAGGTTTTAGGTGGCTAAGTAGGGGGTAAAAGTTTTTTTAAAGAGACAGTACTTCGATTATCGAATGGTCGAATATTCAAATGATTTTTAGTTCCAATCGTTCGATTCAAAGTCGTAGTCGAAGGTCAATGTAGCTAATTCGATGGTCGAAGTATCCAAAAAAAACATTCAAAATTCGAAGTTTTTTTTATTCTATTCCTTCACTCGAGCAAAGTAAATGTGCCCCTAAAAGTTAACTTAAAGGTGAACCAAACCTTTAATGGACGTGGACCAGGTTCAACATCTCTATAGAAGTAGTGATTCACACTTTAAAATTTGTCATTTTGGAGTGACAAGCGGATCTGAGCAGCATAGAAGCTAAGCTTAGTGATTGTCGCAAGTTACCAAACAGCAAGTTAGGCTGGCCTGTCATGTATTCTGACACTTCTGGGCTGACTATTAAATTCTGATGTTAATTGTGCTAGTTTCTGAGCTGCCATGTAATGAGAATCTGAATACATAACTAACCCTATTTATATTCTATGTATATACAGTATATTATGAGTCAGTCCCTAAGCTCAGTCAGATCCCTCGTATCAGAATCAGCAGAAAAGAAGATGGGGAGCTACTGGGGCATCTTTAGAGGCTCATATCTTTACTGCTAAAGGGCTGTAGTTGCTTTGGGCTGGTACGAAATCTCTAATGCAGTATTTCTTTTTTGCTAATCTTTAGTTCTCCTTTAAAACAGTTAAGAATCATCAGCAAGGTTTCATATTTTATATATATAGAGATAGACAAGCAGATATATATACAAATATATATGCAGATGAGTGATAGACTAAGGACAGTTCAAGAGAGAAATAAGAGAGAGAGAGAGAGAGAGAGAGAGAGAGATAGGCAATACAAAGATAGAGAAATATAGAGATAAATGATACGAAAAACAGATAAACATGTAATTAAAATCTGCTTTACTGACTTATTCCTGCAATTTAAAAACGGTATAATTTGTAGGATATTCCTGAATGATACAATAATTAGAAATCTAATAATGACAACAATTGATTTGAATTCAACTGTGGTATAATTGTTTTATTACCACCAGCTGCTATTATTATCATTATAAGCAAAATGCTAAAATTAGTGTAAATTATGCAGTTTGGTATATTTTCTGAAGTAATAATGTTGATCATAAATCCCAATTATATCAATTTCAAGTGTTTTCATGCTGTGATTTGGAATTGTTTGTATTGTGTGTGTATATAACCAGATTGTAAGTAATTCTGATTACACAAATGAAACAAAATAATTGATATTGTAAATAGGAAAAACAATATCATATAATTATTTTACAGTTAATAATAACATGGCATGGAAAAATCACAAATGTTTGTTAATATTTATATTATTATTATTATTACGACTTTTTTCTATCAATACTGGTATGGGATCCATTATCTGGAAACTCATCTCCTATAAACTCAATTTTAAGCAACGAATTCTTTTTCTCTGTAAATAATAAAATAAATAAAAAAAATAGCTTGTTTTTGATGGTAAATAAGCTGCATGAATCCATGGTGCCAAAACAATCCTATTGGGTTTATTTTAATCCTATAAGTCTTCAAATATGGTGATCCAAATTACAGAAAGATCCATTACCTAGAAAGCCCTACTATCATACTAAAGCATATTTCATATGTCTTATAATTTATCATAGTTAAACATTAAGCCATATACCATATTATATATTAAGCTATATTGGGTCATCTAAAGGTACAGTTAACCAGCAGTGATGGGCACATTTTGACGCCGTGTCAATTTTGGCGCCCACATTAAAGTCAATGGTCGTCCGAATAATGTTTTTTTGATGCCGGCCTTCTTTTGCCACACTTTTGCAAATGTATTTGCCGGCAGCAGAATGCGGAAAATAGCTGCGAATTCGCTCATCACTATTAACCAGGGGCAAAACTACAGAGGAAGGCCCAGGAGGTATAGGTGCCCCATGAGGCCCTAATTGAAATACAATTTAAATAAATATTTGTAAAACAGGTCAACCTCTTGACATATTGGGGGCCTGAAAAACAATTTGCTGTGGGGCCCAGTAATATCTAGTTACACCACTGGTAAATAATAATAGTAAATATTAATAATACAAATCTATGCTTTCTGGTTGCCGTGTGATCACAGACCAAGTAAATTGTACTATACTAAAATACTAAAATTGAATTTATGATTTACTAAATTCAATCAAGAAATGGAGCACCGGGGAAGCCAAAATTCATCAATTAAAAATTTTAATTGATTACATATTCTTTAAAAATTTGCATGCCTCAGACATCCCGTGGGCTGCACGCTTAACGCGTTTTCGTGGCTACTTGCCACTTCCTCAGTAGATGATTTACTGCCCATTTAAAGCATCACTGTTTTGTGCTATACCACCTTTGCTTCTACCAGCAGAATTAGCAAAACTGGAAAATGGAGAAGAGCTGATGCACATGCATTTGTGATAATTATCTCAGCATGGAGCCTTGGGGGCAAATTCACTAAGATGCAAAGTTGCGCCAGGCGCAACTTCGCCGCACCTCGGCACACTTCGTCACACTTCGCCAGGCGTATTTTTGCCAGCGCTCTGCAAATTCACTAAAATCCGAAGTTGCGCACAGGGGTAGCGTAAGTTTTCGGAGTTGCGCTAGCGTTAATTCGCCAAGCGAAGCGAAGTTTCGCTAGCGATGGTTCATTTGCATACGGCGCGAAATTCAAATTTCAATGGAGGAACACATATCACCACTTCAAATGCCTAGAAAACCTTCAAATCAGCAAATATAAATTTTATTTTGCCCTGCACATGTGCCCACTGTCTAGGTAAGTTGCCATGAGTCAGGAAATGTAGGGGGGAAGGAGGGGAGCCCCAAAAAATTTTTCGATCTTTTTCAGCCTATCACCCATCATGTAGAAAACACGCCAGCGTTTTTTGGGACTTAGAAAAAAATTTGACTTTTTTGGAAACAATCCCTATCTACTCTACTCTAGGTCTGAGGTGGCGAAGGAAGTCTAGCGTAAAAGGTAGCGTTCAGTACACTGCGCAAGTTAGTGAATTTGCGTAGTTACATCGCTAGCGAAAATTCGCCTGGCGTAAGTGTGCGAAGTAACACTAGCGAATTTACGCCAGCGTTCGTTAGTGAATTTGCGAAGTACCGAAAATGCCAAACGCTAGTGAATTGACGCTAGCGTTCGGCGCTTCGGCGCCTTGGACTTTTTGCACAGAAGGCAAATTTACACTAACATATGTATAAAGCCAGGCTTTTACATTATCTGATAGAACACCAATTACGAAACACTTTATTTTATCACTGCTATATTTTCCTCTCCGACAACAGCTAGTAGCTGAAGTACAAGTGCTGAGACAGCCTATCAAAATGAGCCTTCTTGAAATTTCAACAATGATGTGTCATGTATACACTTCAATCACTACCCATACACCTGCTTAAAGGAGAACGAAAGGCAATTTATAGTTGTGGGCTGTGTCTGACTGAAGCATGACCCTGCTTGGGGTGCCAAAAGTTAGTTCTGCTCCTATCAGCAGAAAACTGCACTGGCCCGGGGTTCTTCCAGCAAGCACCAGGAGCAATCCTCTTCCTGCTTCTACAGTCTTCTCGCGGCTGTGCATGCACAGTAGAGTGAAAAGCCAAACTTTAACAAAAAAGTCAACTATTTTGTTCTACAGCCTGCTTGCTGTGATTGTGTAATAAAGAAGCTGATGGTCCTGCTAATGGACCATTGTCATTCCATGAGTAAACAGGATTCAGTAAGTGAATTTTCTATGACATCAGAGATCCACTTTGTTGGACTAGAAGACAGAAGAAATGCATATGGGACACATCAACTACAGAAAGTTAGCAACACAGGAGTAGAGTCCCTATTTGTGATAATGAATTTACCTAGTACCTGTGTGTTTCCCTGTGGTAGAAGTACGCGGTTAGAGAACTCACAGCACTCTACAACATAACAGATCATTTGTAAATCCTTTTCAATTGACACTAGGGGGCACATTTACTTAGGGTCCAATATCGAATGTTAATTAACCCTCGATATTCGACCGTCGAAGTAAAATCCTTCGACTTCGATTTACTGCATTTCCTTCGTTTGTACGATTCGAAGGATTTTAATCCATCGATCTAACTATTTTCCTTTGATCAAAAAAGCTAGGAAAGCCTAAGGGGACCTTCCCCATAGGCTAATATTGATGCTCGGTAGGTTTTAGGTGGCGAAGTAGGTGGTTGAAGTATTTTTTAAAGAGACAGTACTTTGACTATCCAAATGGTCAAATAGTCGAACGATTTTTAGTTCGAATCGTTCGATTCAAAGTCGTAGTCGAAGGTTGAAGTAGCCAATTCGATGGACGAAGTAGCCAAAAAAATAAATACTTTGAAATTCGAAGTATTTTTTATTCTGTTCCTTCACTCGAGCTAAGTAAATGTGCCCCCAAGTAACTAAATCTCTTGTAAATGGCACAACCATGTTACTCTCTGCAGGGTGTATTAAGAAAGGGAATTGAGGTGGTGTACCCAGGTCTCAGAATAAGTCAATGTCTGGATGGGAGAACCCATGCATTATGCTTAGCTAATGCAAGTTTAGAACCCTTTATTCAGTCACTTTAGGGACAATAAGAGATTGGGATATGGTAACCCAGAAATCTAGACTTAATAAAATATTAAAGTTAAGTTGCAACCCCATTGACAGGGTTATCAGTACAAGTGATAGTAATAAGGGTAATTATTACCCCCGAAGTGTCCACCATACTGCATGGCTATCAATATATTGTTTTGTACCATATTGCTTACTGTTTTTATACTTATCTACATATATATATGCCTGCACTCAATCCGAAAATGAAGCCAGAGGTGCACGATCCAAAATAGAATAATATATGAACAGAATATCAGCACTATGTTGATTTATTTCACAAAATATCACATCTTATCTGATGTCGTTTCGGTCCGACATGAGAAAGGTGATATTTTGTGAAATAAATCAACACAGTTTCACTAAATTACAGAGAGTGCTGATCTTCTGTTCATATATATATATATATATATATATATATATATATATATATATATATATAGTACGAATGGAGCGCACACCTTACAAAAAATATAGCCTGGGTGCTAGTCAGAACAGGATAAAATAAAAAAATACAGCAGTGACAGCACTCCAAGGGATTTCAACCAGATAATAGTGGTGAAATAAAAAGGTTTATTAATATATAATATTTCAGTTCCTAATTGGAACTTTCATCAGGGAAAACCAATCAACCAACTTGCAGTGCACATTATAGGCATGTACAGCATTATTGTTGGCGGTAATGAAAATCATTTTGAGCAAATATTGTTTGTAAGTGTTGCCCCCTATCAACAGCACAGTATGAATTTGGTGCACCTGATACGTCAAGGGTTACATTGTAATCAATTTGGGGTACAAGTTACTACAATTTGAGCAATTCTAGAAATGGGATGATTCAATTTATTGTAATTCAGTTAGCCACTATGCTCGTTGAACCTTGACCAAACTGGAATTTTGTTTTACAAGAACAGTACAAACTCACTAACTGATCATAATTAGATGTGTCATTGGAGAACTTAACAATTCACAGTCTTTCTATACTAAGCCATTATATCCTCTTGTTATTTTCTTGTTATCAGCTCTTGTTTTCCTTATTCTTTCAGTACATGAGATAATTTTTTTTATGAATGAAAGCAAATCTGTCGCTGGAAACCTCGAGACTGCAGCCCTACAGAGCTTGAAAAATAACACTTCAATAAACTCCTTGTTCCCCTACTGGATCAAGGTTTCCTATATGCCATCACCCCACTGTACTGTATATATCAGATATATGGCTGGATCTGCATGTAGCATCATGCAACCCAGGCAGTGTATTGCATAGGAGCTTCAGTGGGTACAGGAGTGTAAAAAAATTTGCCAAGCTGGGTCTAGAGGGTGCGTTGGAATAGATTAGGTATGCCATACAGAGACGGGGCAGGCTGGCTGGGCGCCCTAGGCAACCCAGCTGGCCAGCACGCCCCCTCCTTCCCCCGCTCGTTCGCAGATGCGTGGTGACGCTAGCACACACAGATGTGTGCGGACGCTGGCGAATGCACGTGTGTGGCGACGCTGGCGCACGATTGTGTGCATGCACGGCAACGATGGCATGCATAAGTGCTGTTAGAGGAGCACAGCCAGGTCTAGGGGTAGGCAGAAGAGGTAGCTGCCCAGCGCCCCTCAATCGTTGCGCCCTAGGCAGCTGCCTCTTCTGCCTACCCCTAGTTCCGGCCCTGATGCCATAAACTGCACAGAACTGATGTAACTGGAAGGAGAAACACCAGCCCTTCCCTGCCAGAAGATTCTAGAACAAAACTACGTTTGTTGTAACAGTGCCTTTTTGAGGTTTTGTTACATACAAACAAGAAAATGATAAACTGCAAATAGGACAAGAATGCAGAAAAATGTTCCCTTCAACTTGTTTGAATGATGAAGATACACTTTCTATTAACTTCTATGGCATTTCAACATAGAGTTCATGGAACCCATACCCGACCCGTACCCACAACCTGCAATCCACAACCCGGAACCGCAGCCCACATTCTTACCTGCTTGGACCCGCTACTCAACATGACCCGCAAGTACCTTATCCACAACCCGGACCCACGACCTGCTGACCATCAAGAATCAGAAAGTGCTGTCATTGTAAACGTGAAGTGACATCATCGGAAGACCCGCGGCCCGACCCACAAACCCACAGAACAGCCGACCTGCGTCTATACCCGCACCCAGAACTTCTACCTGCAACCCGCGGGGTACCGCAGGTTTTTGCGGGTAACCCACGGGTACCCTACCCACTGCAGGACTCTATTTCAACATGTTTTAGCTGTTCTAATATTAATATTAGTATCAGGGGCGATTCTTGCTATAATGCCGCCTGAGGCG
Organism: Xenopus petersii; assembly: GCA_038501925.1. Lineage (NCBI taxonomy): Eukaryota > Metazoa > Chordata > Amphibia > Anura > Pipidae > Xenopus > Xenopus petersii. The sequence continues at coordinate 44,017,183 of CM076679.1, forward strand.
GCCTTCTTTCGCCGCCCCCTTCCCTCCCCACGGCACTAAGCTTTATAGCGCCGGAGAGGGCAGGGGCGGTCCGCGACGCTTGGTGCAGAGAGCGCAATAGCGCTCTCTGCACTAGAAGAGCCGAATTTCTGGTTTGAAAACCAGAAATTCGGCTCTTAGTTACCAGGAGCAGGCATTTTTGCCGCCCCTGGCAACCAGGGGGGCGCTGCCGCCTGAGGCGAGTGTCTCAACTCGCCTCATTGGTGGAGCGCCCCTGATTAGTATATTAATATTTGATCATTTTGTTTGATTAATCATACAAGATTTTTTTCAAAAAAAGTGTTGTGCATGTTCACAAACACAATTAAGAATTTGTTATGATTTTTCCAAAATCCTTTTCGCGTTTTACCACAATATTTAATAATTTAGCCCCTTAGTATTGGTGTATAGGATATCCCCATGTTGTCTGCATGGCAGTAAGTGTCGTTTTGGGCCCCTGAACATGACAAAGGATTTTTTTTCTGCATTGGGACTGTTCTCTCTATGTTTACATTTGTGACACAGAACCAACAATAAATTATCTATGAAATCCATCTCTCCCCTCCCATCTCAGGATAACTGATCTTTCCATTGCAGTGTTGTTCCACTAATCTGAGTTTTAGTACAGCAGTATAGAGATGCATACAGTACTTCAAAATTTTTCAAATGCCTCCAAGACTCGCAGCCTACCTGATGCATGTGACTCTCTCTTCTTGGTTGACATTTGTCAACATAGACATTAAACATTTAGGGGGTTATTTACTAAAACAAAATTTTTTCTCATATTTTACCAGAAACAAACTCGACCTAACTACCATCTACAAATTTGACCAACTTAGTAATAATTAAACTCGATTTATGAATATCCCACATTTTTTCACTTTATATCCTTAAATACCTACAATTTTCAAATTTGTAGGCTTCGAATACCTCAAATTTACCCCAAAACTCCCAAAATTTGTAAAGGTTAAAAACATATTCAAATGAATGAATATCTGTAAATGAATTTGACAGGTTTTAGATGGAGTATTTGCGGATTCAGACTTTAAGCAGCTTTGGGGCATAATAAATCTAGAAAAAATCAAGTTTTAATAAATAACCCCCTTATTGTAGCTCTGAACAAGTAATACTATAAGATCCCATCTGAAGTTTGGTTACACAGTTTTATTGCCATGAAATGCTAGATAGCAATATGACAGTGCTAGTAAGGATGATTCTCCCTGGAGATTCCTCTTCCATAGTGAGGTCAAAACAGACTTTTTGGGAAGCTTTATATGTCATATATATCTACAGACTTGAGAGTAGAAATGGAAGTCATGGAGGTAAGGATGGAATAGGAGTTGGTGATGTCTTTATGTAGGCTTACAATTCCAAAGACAAAATAGGGAAATGGTGTATTTTAACATAAGAAATATTAAGAAGCTAAGCCTTCACAACCAACAAAGTCTGAGATCAAGATTTTTAGGGCAATTTCATTTTTTTTAATCACCAGGAAAAATACATTTTAAAATCTGTTAATGTCTCCAATAGTAATTAACATATTGAAGGAAAGAGAATTACACATTTCATATAAATAGATTGAGAGTTAGCCATTTGTCACTGTGTGCCAAACTCAAGTAATCTAATTAACTTCGGAAACAATACTGACAAATGATAGCAACATAATTATGTCTATCATCTTGGGATCTCCTTCATCAGTAATTCCCCAGTATGGATCAGATGATTCTACATCTATTTATAGATCTGCAGACACCAGGAGTTTTCAGAAGTGGAGACAATACTGTTGATTTAATTACCATGTGCTTTGTATTCCATGTGTTCTATGAGGCAGATGTTATTAAATATGTTGACGTCTGTCTGTTCACGAGGGAGTATATAATTGAGAAACATAAGGATCATGTGAACTAATATATTGATTTGGCTAATGAGGTACTCAGTCACCTTTTTTTCACCATGAACAATCAAACCAGCTGATCTGCTTTGACTCAATTGTCTAGAATAATTATTGATGTATGTAGAAGAATTTGAAAGACTTTCTGTAGGCAATTCATGTTCAGCATGTTGCACATATTGAGCCTATTTGGCAGTAGATGCACATTACTATCCTTTATTTGTATGTTACCAGCTGCACAGTGCTAGGGTTACTACCTTTTCAAGAAAAATGTACCGGCCAGTGGTGGGAGTGGCAACAAAAGGGATGAATTGTGATGTAAAGGGGTGGACCATGAAACAAAAGGGGCGGTGCCAAGGGGCTGTGGTGCAAAAAGGGGTGAAGCCACATCACAACACGATGGCCAGAAGACGAAGAAAAGGTAAGTTTGGAGTGGAGGGCCAAGGCTTTTGTTAAGGGTATTACAAATTTACCGGCAACTTACAAATTACAAAAATGTACAAATTACAAATTTACCCGGCACATAACTTTAACTGCTGCCTACCCCAGTCTGGTCTGTAGTCCTGTGCATTTTGCGCATGCATGCGCCTAAATTATGGGAGGGTGGCGTGTGCTGTGACAAGGCAGCCAGCCATTTGCGCCGTGATGCAGCGGCCATCGCTCATGCACCATGAAGTGGCGGCCAGCGCGTATGCAGTAAATGGGCCAGCGTGCATGCACCACGATGCAGCAGCCAGAACGCACTCAGTGTCCTAGCCCTCAGACTCCATGTTTTGTTATCTTGTCCTAATGTAATACGACTATATCAAAACACACATTCTGAAAGTTTGAATTTACTGCTCTGTCTTATATGGCTGCATCTGTGTTACTAAACAAGCAGTTCTAGAGTAATTTAAATATCTTATGATTCTTAAATGAGGGTGGATTTTTTAAGGCAATACCTGTGGTACAGGGAATATGAATACAGGTATGAAATCTTGTATCCAGAATGGTTGAGACCTGGGGTTTTTCAGAGTATGTTTCTGTAAATTGGGTCTCCATACCTTAAGCATGATAAAAATCATTTAAACACTAAGAGGCAGATTTATCAAAATTTTCGAATTAAAAAACTTCGAATTTCTTAGTAATTTTTGGGTACTTCGACCATCGAATAGGCCTAATTCGACTTCGATTCAAATTGAAGAACCTTTGAAAATTTGACCACTCGAAAATCGAAGTACTGTCTCTTTAAAAAACGTTAACTTCGACACTTCACCACCTGAAACCTGCCGAATTGCTGTTTAGCCTATGGGGGACCTCCTAGGACCTATCTGAGGCTTTTGGGCAAGTTTTGATAAGTGGAAGTTTTTTTTTTTAAATCGCTCGATCGTACTTTGATCGTACTTCAAAAGAATACGCCCGTTTTCGCTGGAAAAAATACTTTGACTATCGAAGTACTCAAATTCGATGGTCGAATTTCGAAGTTTTTTTACTTCGAAATTCGATCCTTGATAAATATGCCCCTAAATAAACACAACAGTAGCAATGGGCGAATTTGTCCCATTTCGCTTCGACAAATTCGCAAATTTCTCATGAAATTAGCGAAATGGTGAAAATTTCGCTAAATGAACTGAAGTCAATGGGTATCAAAATAATTTTGACGTGCCTTTACTTTGTCCAAATGCAGTAAAATCAATGGGCATCCGAATAATTTTGAGGTGCAACTATTTTTATTTTTATGGAAACCCATATTCCTGGTACCTTGGAAATACCTTGGAAATACGGTAGTGCTATATTCAGTCTCACTGCGAAGACAATTTTTTACCATCTACTAACATCTCAGTGGATCCGTTTACTCATTTCTATAACATAGCTACACAAAGAAAGCAGATATTTGGGTCCCTGTAAAATGCAAAACAAACGTTTAAGAAGAGATTGAAAAGCATCATTGGACAGTCCAGTTCATGTTAGAACATTTTATCAAATTCAAAGCACCTGGCCAGTCACTGGGTATTTACAGGTATTGGCACTCTTGGATATATGTAAGTCTTCCCTTTAACAGATGTAAGCTTTTTTGGGTGGACATGAGAGTCAAGTTCAAACTGAGAAAAAATAAGCCACTAAGTGAAACAAACATTTATAATTTACTGCCTCAGTTTATCATGTTCTTACATCCTATCATTTATCATGCAAATAAGAGCAGGAAAATGTAAAGGAAACAAATTCTCCAGTATAGTGAAACCCCTCTCAGGCAAGAGATAAGATTAAATATTAGGAGGACTGAAACAGAAAATTAGCTGTCTGTACAATAACTGGGAGGGGAAAATGTTTTATTTAGCCTGAAGGGATTTTTGTTGCAAACTGACTAAATTAAAATCCAGTCTATTAAATCCTGTATCATACAGGAAAATGGCTTTTCCATGCACTTTTGGATACATTTTCATTTATCTCATTTTACGCATGATTACAATTTTAATGAGAGTTGTGCAAAATTTCCAGGCTAATTTTAAATCTCCTTTCTCTATTTTCCACTTACTGCTTGCTGGATTAACATTTGTGATAAATTGTTGGACCAGAAAAGAGCATTACCAACCTGAAATAAATGAGTTCATTTTTACAGCTTAAAAGTGGTAGAAAATAACACACAATGTCTAATTATGCTATCTGCCAACTCATTTCAGAAAGAAAATTATTTGTTTCGTGTATCGGAGAGAGTTAGATTCTTTTTTAACATTTTACATAGACATTGCTTTGTAATTCACAGCAGAGAACTCACTTTTTGTTCACTTTTTAAAATTGTATTTTTTCCCTGTATTGTCTACTATTTAAAACAAGAAAAAGATACCTGCATTTTCCAGACCACAGAAAAAAAAATAATTTTAATATTAATGAATATTCAGGAAACCAATTTGTTTGTATGTAATGCAGGACTAAAACGATTTGAAGGTTTGCTGTTTGTTTATTTATAATCTTTACAATTTATCTCTATTTATAGCTGTTTCAAAAGACAATGCTGAAATAAACAATGCTAGTGAGAAATAGCAAGTTAGAATGTCCTTCGCCAGAGAAAATGATGTCTGTAGACCTCCTGTCCCTTTTACATTGAGGTTACACAGGGTTCAGGAGAGGAGAAGCAACATACAGTAGTAGCAGCTCTTTCCTTCACAAAGTGCTTCTAATTAGTGGTCAGGCAAAAAGATTTTAAACCAAGGAAACACTTCTAAATGTATATGGTGCTGTTCATGCTAAGACAATGAAAGAAGAAATATATTTAAAATTAAAAAGCTAAACATTATAAAACTTATTATCTCTCAAAAAAGACATGTGCCTTGAAACCTATAGCGACCAATCAGTTTTTGAAGTTAGAATCCTAAAAACATCAATCTCATTGATTGCTATGGGATTCTAGAACACATTGTTGGCAGATTTAAAAATAAAATATTTGAAAGCTCAAAAACTTCATTACTTCAGCAAATTTGAAAACTGGTAAAATTATTTATTTGAATTCCCTATTAGATTTGTAAATGTATGGACAGACAAAGGACCAAATAACACTACCACTTTTTTAAAAGAATATATCTCTGACTAATATAGATGTTATTCCTGTCATTTTGCCATTAACTATAATAGAGTAATGTAAATTTGCCACCCCATATAATAGAAAACATATCCCTCCTTAACTCAATTCTCCTGGCTTCTTTAAAGAGCTCTTCGACATTTCTTTTGCACACTGCCTTCCTAATTGTAAATGAGCCCTATGATTTTCTTGGGTCAGAATTAATTTGCATTAATTACAGACAATGTTTTTTTTGCAGTAGCTGAAGTGACAGCTATGACAATTTGTATTTTTATTTTAAGGTCTCTGTAAGGGTACTTGGTGGCCTAGTAATGCTGTGGGGATGCCTGTTCCCCGTCCTACCTACATTTGGTTCCCTTGTCTGCCCAAAACTCACTTCTTGGTCCTCTCACTTTAAGACCTGGCTGCATCCAAGTAGCAAAGGGCTCCTTCAGAAGTGAAAGGCAGAAGCAGAAGCTGTGACCATGGCCTTGGTGTTAGTTCTGGGTTTGGGATACCTTACATTACAGTTTCTATATGCCACATAGTTTGGTAAGCCTATGCTTATTGGTGTCAAACTGTTACGAAAACCCCTGCCATTCATTAGTCTTTGTAACAAAGGACATGTGTAGCCCAGGAGTGCCAATCTGCAGCATTTGCCAGGTAGGCTCCTGTTAGATGCCATAGACATTCAACATTTTTGGGGGCCTGCAAGGTTTGTTTGGGCCTCTGTGTATCTGAAATGTTAGGGCTTGTTTTGAATCTCAGTCTAGACCTGGAGATATATAAAATGTATGTTTTCAAATGCAAGGAGCATGACTGGTAAAATGGAAGAGCTGGAAGTGCTGGTGCTAGAGGGGAAATATTTACATGAATGGTGTTGCTGGAATATGGCTGAATGAGTCGCAGGACTGGGCAGTTAAAGGAAAACTATACCCCCAAAATGAACACTCAAGCAATAGATAGTTCATATCATATTAAGTGGCATATTAAAGAATCTTGCCAAACTGGAATATATATTTAAGTAAATCTTGCCCTTTTACATCTCTTGCCTTGAGCCACCATTTCGTGATGGTCTCTGTCCTGTCTCAGAGATCACCTGACCAGAAATACTTCAAATCTAACTGTAACAGGAAGAAGTATGGAAGCAAAAGACACAACTCTGTCTGTTAATTGGCTCATGTGACCTAACATGTATGGTTTGTTGGTATGTTTGTGAGTACAGTGAATCCTATGATCCCAGGGGGCGGCCCTTATTTTTTAAAATGGCAATTTTCTATTTATGATTACCCATAGACACATACTACTAGAAAAGTATATTATTATGAAAATGGTTTATTTACATGAAGCAGGGTTTTACATATGAGCTGTTTTATGCAATATCTTTTTATAGAGACCTACATTGTTTGGGGGATATAGTTTTCCTTTAATATGAGTGGCTATACTTTGTTTTATAAGCACAGAGGCAATAGAAAAGATGGACGATAAGGAGCTTAAAGACAGGGACACAGCATCTTCAGGCAAAAATACAGGTTTACTTAGGAAAACTCTTCCAACATAAAGTCAATGGCATACAGGAACACAGTTCATCAGCATTTTAACAGCATGCATTCAAAGACTTTTCCCCACACTGGGGTTCTCAACACACAGGATGCCATATGCGGAGGCTGATTTTTTTCCCCCAAATTTGTGGTGAAACAGGAAAATTCACCCATCACTAGTGGTCATAATGGTCCCATAATGGCTGCATTCCACCTGCACACTTTTTTTTCAGTTTCAGCCAACATCTACTTGAATAGTTCAATGGAATTGCCATTGGCCATTATATTTTGTGCCAGTAAGTCCTTGCACTAACTCCAAAACCACTTATCCAGGATGAGTTCAGATACAATGTAAGTTGCACATACCAGACAAGTAGGAGAAGGATGAGCAACTGCTTTGTCTCTTGGCCCTGATCTCCAGCACAAACACCCATCCTGGGTACACCTATCCCCCTAACTGTGTTGGGCTCATAAGCTTCCCCAACCGAAATCTTACAAGATTTAAGTGCAAAATCTCATGATGATGTCACTGGAGTCACCAGGTAGGGATTTTTTTTTCTAAAGACAGTAGTCAGCAGCACCCCTCTGCCCCTCCCCCAGACAAGCTCAAATAGATGGACAATATAACAGGATGACTGGGGAACTGGCAGCTATGCTCTCAATCTCAGCAAGGCACCCCCGCTCCAGGTGTAAGGTATATGCAAATCAACAAGAGGGCTGAGAGAAAGCAAACAAAGAGGCAGAGCTTGCTGCTAAGTGCTCTTTATTGCACACAACATGTTTCGGGCCCAAAGCCCTTTATCAAGTGTACAAATCATTATGTGAACAGACTTTTAAGGTGTAAAAACAGGAAGTGAGATCGAAAAACATCATATGTTAATCAGAAGTGACATAGTGCACATGTCATCATAATTTAAGTTAATAAAAATAATATAATACAATATCCTTTTTTGCATCGTTGTTATAGTTCAACCGTGATACAGTGCTGATATCATCACAATATGTGCTCATAAAATCAATAAAAAATTGTAAAAATAGTACAAAAATAGTCCAGATGGTCTTTTGACTTCATTTCAAGGTAACGAAATTTACATAAGTATTGCACAAAGGTTGTATCTACATAGTGTTTCGCTAAAGTGCTGATATGCTAATGGACACAAAAGGAACTGCCCATTTCTGGGCCTACCACTAAAACAACAAGATCACATGTCTATTTTACATAGAAGGAATCCTCAGTATTCTTACCACTAGTTGTACATATAATGTAACTATCTTGGGCTCAGTAATTCTGTTATCTGCAAGGAAACAAATCATATATAAGTTTCAAGGGAGAATAAATTACAAATGTATCAAAAAGAACGTCTCGCTAGGCTGTAAAAAAGTTAAAAAGTTATCAATCGTCGTTTTCACAAAATAGAGATAAGGGATGCAACAATGTAGTTATAGGAAACATTTTACACTCCAACTATCATTCATGCCTTTTGGATAGAGAGTATCCAATTTTTTAATCCAGTATGCCTCCCTCTGTGACAATTTTTTCCTCTGATTGCCTCCTCTTTGTAATGGGTTAACAACTTCAAGTATAGCCCATCTTAACTGGGACTGGTTATGATTGGCAGTATTAAAGTGTCTAGATACTGTCGTGTCGGTGGCTGCGCCTTTTTTAAAATTCCTTATATTCCCTTTATGCTCCTTTATGCGAGTCTTAACTGCTCTTATGGTTTGACCAATATATGCTAGCCCACAGGGACATTTTAGCATATAAATCACAAAGCTTGTGTCACATGTAGCAAAATGATTTAGCTTAACAGGAGTACCATTTGCTGGATGTCGCAAGGTTTCTCCTTTGATGATAGCAGAGCAGCAATTGCAGTTTAGACAGGCAAATGTTCCCACTTTCGGTTGGCCCAAAAATCTCTGGGTACCCAGTATACGGGGCGGGTTAACTTCCGATGGGCACAGTATATCTCGAAGACACTTTCCTTTATTGTAGCTAAATATTGGAGGTTTCGTCAGGGAATTCCTCAGTGATTTTTCCTGTAACACCAGTGGCCAATATTTGTGAATTATACGTTCTATATCTTTACTCTTGGTACTGTATTGGCTTACAAATGGGAAGACTTCCTTTCTGTCTCTAGCTTTATATGTCAAAAGCTCTTTCCTGGGTATTGTGCCTACTTCCCTGACGCAATTTTCGATATTTCTAGGTTTATACCCTCGTTCGATAAATCTATGTTTAAGGGTATTTGCTGTAAGGGAATAGTTGGCCTCTTCAGAAGTAATCCTACGTGCCCTTATAAACTGGCCCTTAGGGATTGCTCTCATTACTTTAGGGGCATGGAAACTAGAGGCATGCAAGATATTATTTTTCTCCGTGGGTTTACGGTACAGATTTGTACTAATGTTACCATCACTTAAAGTTATGGTAACATCAAGGAAGTTGATGCTCTGCCCCCCCTGGTCGGTGGTGAATTTAATAGTAGGGTGTGCCCCATTTGCTTTATTAACCATTTCCGTAAAGGCAGAGTCTGAGCCTTCCCACACTATGAGGATATCATCCACAAATCTATAATAACCCAGTATGTATTGTAGATATGGTGCTGTCAGGAATAATTGCTTCTCGATTCTGTGGACAAAAATATTGGCAAATGATGGAGCGACGGCTGCACCCATCGACGTCCCCTGTCTTTGCCAATAGTATTCCCCAGAGAATCTAAAATAGTTCTTTTTTAAGACTACCGACAAACAATCAATGATAAAATACAGTAGTTGATGAGAGACATTTGTTTCTAATAATGCTTCCTCCACATATCGTATACCCTCTTCTTGCGGGATAGACGTGTAGAGGCTCTGTATATCAATACTATACAATTTAGCATTGGTACTTATTTTCCCAAGAACCCTTAATTTACAAAGTAAATCTGTGGTGTCAATCAGGCAGGTGGGAATATTGGCAACCAAGGGCTATGTCACTTCTGATTAACATATGATGTTTTTCGATCTCACTTCCTGTTTTTACACCTTAAAAGTCTGTTCACATAATGATTTGTACACTTGATAAAGGGCTTTGGGCCCGAAACATGTTGTGTGCAATAAAGAGCACTTAGCAGCAAGCTCTGCCTCTTTGTTTGCTTTCTCTCAGCCCTCTTGTTGATTTGCATGAAGCTCAAATAGATACATTGGTGAGACAGAGGATTCATTTTTTAGGCAAACAGGTTTGGAGAGGCTTAGCCTCTCCAAGCCTTACTGAAAATATGCCTATGCAGGTTGGTTTCCACACTCTGTAATATTCAGGCTTCTCACTAAGCCCCTTTTACTCTCCCCTCCAGGGATACAAATTCACTAGTCTCTTAACCTTTCTTTCCTCACCAGGGATTTAGGCTCACCAGCCTCTGAAACTCTCTTGCTGGCAGCAAGACCTCCTCTGCCAGGTACTGTCTCTCCCAGCAGCACCCACTTCCCTCCACTCTAGGAGGTGTCCAGGGAGCTCTGGGAACACACCCCTTTTACATTTCCAGGTAGTTTCTTTCTCATCTGCCACTTAATTACTTGGCTTAGAGGGAATATTAACCCTACCTGTGCTGGGTATTCCTCTGCTCACTGCTCACTTTCCTCCAAAACAGTGGTGTTACCCTGTCACACTATATATTGACTGGAGCAACAGTACTGCCAGGACACTTAATGGGAACAAATTATAAACTTGTTGCAAGACAATTTTATGGCACAGGTTGTAACAACCAGAAATCCTGCTATACTGGATCTAGTGATCTCTAATGACCCAGGAGGTACATCAAATGTGTAAGTAATTGAACTCCTGCATAATAGTGACCATAATTTGATTTCATTTAGTATTTGGTGCATTTTGTTTCTGGTTTTCTCAGACTTTCTTTCATTTGGTATGGTACCTATGGTACCTATTTAAAAAGGGATTACGATCTCAGCCTGGCAATTGTAAGCCAGTAAGTGTGGGAAAATTATTTGAAGGCTTCTTAAGGGATCACATTCAAAATTTAAACTGAAGTTTAATAGTATTGGTGGGGACTGGTGGCATCTCCTGAGCAAACCCTTACCTATATCCATAGAAGACTCTGATCCGGCAGAGAAATGGAAATAGATCTACAGACTTAAAGCAAGTCCCCATAAATATCAAGAAATATTACAGATATGGAATATGTTATCCATAAACTTGCTATCCTGAAAGTTCCAAAATAATGAAAGGCTACCATATTGTATCCAAATTTTTAAAAATTATTTTCTTTTTCACTGAAATATTAAAACAGTACCTTATACTTAATTCAAACTAAGCATTAACCCTTACTGGAAGCAAAACCAGCCTATTTGGAGTATTTAATGTTTACATGATTTTCTAGTAGACTTAAGTTATGAAGATCCAAATTACAGAAACATCTTTTATTCAGAAAACCCTAGATCCTGAGCATTCTGGATAACAGGTTCCCGTACATGTACCATATTTACGCTATTCATATTTCTTTTTTTTTTTTAATCATCTTTGCCATTTAACATTATTAATTATTATTAATTAATTAATAACATTAATTCCTGGAAACTCAACAATAGCTTGATAGAATGTGGCAGTAACTTTGAGCAACAATCCAGAATTTCCATGGTATATTTTATCCCTTATTTGGAAGCAATTATCTGCATCTGTGGCTCCATATTTTCCTGAATAGTAGTTAATTTTTAACATTTCAGTAGCACCCTCCCATAAAATTTGTAAATACAGCCAACTGGGAATAACATCCATACTCACTTTGTATTCTGAGCTCTAAGGGAAGCTTGTTTTAACCAGAAACATATGACACAGTTAACTCAGCTCCACTTGGCAATCGGTACATTGGGTTTCCTTTGAAGAAATTCGTTGTGCTTAAATGTATTTTAACAGGGGCTTAGTGGAATTGTTTCTGGAAACAAAAATTATTGCTGCTGAAATAATTATATTCGTTTTTATTACAAACCATTTTTTTTTTTGCTTATTCAACATTTTGTGCTTCCTGGATATTTCAAAATAGCTGGAAAAAAAAGATCTTGGACTGCAAAGTATATTTAAAATTTCCAGTGATTTACACATTTCTCTTTTTAACTACATTATGAAAACAATAAAACTAAAGCTTTTAAAATAGGGGTTACTTACAATAAAAAAAAGAAAAGAATACAAATCACGTGCTTTAATAGCCCCTTATTATTTATTACTTACGATGAAATTCTCAATATTCGACACACTCACGCACCATTTTCCCATAAACAAAATGTTGCTCTTGTTTTAATAAAGAGAACAAACAGTATCTAAAATAATGCCACATTTATCAAGAATTTGGCTTAAGGGAAAGTGTCTTTTATATATTACATCTCAACTAACGTGCTAACATAACAGTTGCTAAAACAGTATAAGAAGGACAATGAAATAAAAAATCAGCTCTAGTATCTAAATACAGTGGGTTACATGATAACACTGTTTAGTTTCCAGGAGACTGAATACATCTGGGCTTATGTTATGGAGGAACAAGACTGGCCATTTGCTGGATAATACTGCACTCTCTAGAACTGTTTTGAAATAGATTTTACCCTAAAGAACCAGCATTTGTTTGCCTAATTATTTTCTGCAGCCAAAACCTGGTTGCTGGTCCTTCCACTTCAATAAGGAAAAACAGTTTTAAATGTCCCAATATAAAATGACACAAGCTGTCCTCTTTTGATAACAATAAATTTAACTAAAAACACTATAAAACATAATTAGACTAAACCAAACAGTTTTTCCTGGATAACCATCTACAGATAGCATGTTTAATATCCTTCATTAAATACTTAACATTAAATAAAAACGATATTGAAGAAGAAAATAATTTCCTGGCTAAGACCATGACGATTATAAAGTAATCTGCCAGGTTAACTTACTCCTTTGAAGTCTCTTGTGCTACATTCTCACATTCTTTGCCAATATTTCAAAGTATCAATATTTTTGTCTGCGCCGCGTCTTCATTATTCTACTTTCACATAAATAAAAAGTGACAGAAAATACCATAGTCTTGATCATACGGATATTTGTTTTTATAGGCACATCATTGCATTAGATACAGTATATTCTCTAGACCTTTTAAGCCCATTCCAAGTTCCAGGCTGCATCACATTTGCTGCATTCTTTATTGTTAATAGTTGATCCAAGAAGACAAACGCTGCTACTTCTTCGATGTCTCCCCCATCAACTCCATGTTACAGTAGTTTGTTCTTTTTATTTAATATATTCAATCTGTTCAATCTTTAATCTGTTCTTTAACCTTCCTTGTTTGGTTCTTCAGGTCCTCTTCATGTTGAGTGTAGTGTAAACTATCTTATAGGAATGTATTTCTTGTCCAAGTATGGAATACCTTGTCATCTTTATCTAGCTTCAGCTCCTATATGTTCAGTCTATAATTTGAATTGTCTAACTCATTTGCCAATGTGGAATTAGTCTGTTTATTTATTTTCTGTAATAACTTTGTTTTCTTGTTTAATTTTGAACATTTATGTTGCTCCCATATACACATTATCTTGATGAAGTTCAATAACTATACATGGTCCAGACAAGTGAAGACTTTTACAGGAGTTTGGCATAGTTACATACAAGGCTTCATCACTTTTGAGGCTAACAGGGTCCATACATTTTTGCACAGTGAGTTGTGTCTTTGGAAACTTCTTTGCTAGACAGCAGTAAAAAGGTTAAATAAACACCTTGCAAAAGGGCTTTCCTTTAAATCACTTTTTTGCGACCATGGTGAGAAGGAGAGACCCAAGTTTCCTTAGGAATCCATGTAATAGCATATCCCCTATCTTTGAAATTTATGGTAATATTAAATTATAATATGTGGATTATCCAGTGAGCTCCAGCCTGTGCCATGAGCATAAACATGTCTGAAAGATAGTTTACTAACAGACACATATTCTCTACACTTTAACAGCCACCAATAATGAATTCTAAAACCAAAATTAAAAAACTTGTTGCAGCCTTCTTCTCAAGTAGTAGCAAGCTATGCTTGGACTTTGTAGCCTTCTTCACACATTTAGATTTATTAATGAGGCAACTGGCTAGTAACATGAGGGATTCAACTGACCTCCCTTCAACCTATCTCTACTGCCTATGAAGGAACTAGGATACTTGGGGCTGTACCATTTGTCCTGTTAAAAAAGAAAGCAACTTATGACTCCAAAACTGTGGGGTTACCCTCCCCCCCAGAGGGGACCTAGTGGTGGGAGCAGTGGTTTGGGGACCCATTTTAATTAATTATCGTGTTATATTTGAGAAGAATGCCTAGTTACTTTTCTAGATTCTCCTAGAAGCTTAATATAAAGGTCAAATGGAGTGGGATTTTGTGATGACAGCTTTAATGTCCTATATATTGCTGAAAATGTGTCTGAATTAGTGATGTGTGGGTTGACAAAAAGGCTACCGACCTGTGGTTCCTTATTTACCCCTGCCCACCTGCCCACATGCACAGCAATGGTAGCTGGGTGGAAGAAATAGGTGCTCACTGACATTGTGCGCAGGGAGAGGCATTGGCAAAATTTGCTAGAAAGGTGATTGTGGTTGTGGGTCCCATGGGGTTTGGGCTGGCCTGCATACCACTGGTCTGACTTGATACATTTTTTAGAACTTTGCCATGAGCTAATTTGTTTTCCATTCATTAAAGCTACTTACAAAAACATGCACTTCTTGCACTTCTGTATAGTTGCACTTGGCACCATTGCTCCCTGGAAACCAAACCCTGGAGCTACCGTGACCTCTGTACCAGGTCATAGCTTTAGGGTTCCTGCAGCGGCCTGTGTCAACAAATGCAACACAATGCACCAAAAGAATAGGGTCCACATCTCGGCCTTCATGCTGAATGCATGAAATTAAGAAAACCAAAATTTTAAGCATAAAATTGCAAGCAAAATTGTGTCAGCTTGTGCCCAGAATTGCACTAGTAAATGAGCCCTAGGGGCAAATTCACTATGCACCGAAAATGCCAGTTGTAGTTTCGCCAGGGCTGCCCAAATTCACGAAGATCCAAAGTTGAGCACAGGTTACTGAACGGTTGCAAAGTTGCGCTAGCGATAATACAATAAGCAGTCCGAAGTTGCGTTTGCGATGCCTAATTAGCATACAGCCTATGCTGCACCAACTACATTACACTACACAAGGCCAGGGAAACTTTGTAAAATTTGATAGAGGTCTTATATTGCCCTACACATGTGCCCAATGTATAGTTTAGGTGCCAAATAAGGACTCAGCACTTATCTGCAAACGAAGAGACGAAGTCAGGAACAAGCCGGGTCATACACTAGAGACAATCAGGAAGCTGGAGCCGGTTAGGGAATAAACGAGTAGAGTAGTCAGGAGAAGCCGAGGTCGAAATCAGAAGTATCAGTCTCAAGATCCAGGGGTAATCAGAAGAGTAGTCAGGAACAAGCCGTGGTCGTAATCAGAAGAATCATCAAATTCAAAATGCTTAGTGTCAGTAGAGACGATCACCTCGCATTGAGCCTAGGCCTGAGCGTCCTTTTAACCTCAGGATGCATGGTTGCGTCAGGACGCACGCCTGCGTCATGACGTGTGCCTGCGTCAGAACGCGCGCCTGCGTCAGAACGCACGCCTGCGTTAAAACGAGCGCATCAGCACAAGAGCCAACAACAGGCGCTGGCGCAGAGACACCGGCCGATTCAGGAGGTGACGTCAGCTCAACCCGGAGCTGTTCTGCTGAGCCCTGACACTTTCAGTAAAATCCGCAAGTTAGTGAATTAGCGAAGTTACGTCCCTTCAGCAGAGCGCAACTTCGTCTGGCGTAAGGGTGCGAAGTAGAGCTAGAGTAGGTCTACTTCGCTAGCGAATTTACGCCAGCACCCGTTAGTAAATCGGTCCCTAGAGTCTTTTATGTCAATTACAATGCTTTTATCATTTTCCATTTTACTTACTGGCTGTATTTACAGTTCAGTTTTATCACAGAAGTTAAATATAAAAATTAGAGTATGGATTTGGCTTCTGTATTCAGATTCGTTTGTGGAGAATTTCATATTCAAACTAATATTAATAGTATAAAGCTAATAAAAAAGGAAGTTACTTTTTTGCACATCCGTTTTTAATTATTGGAACTGGGCATCCATCAATTATACAGTCTCTAAAGATTAAATGTATTATTATTAGAATCTGGAATATATTTAATTGCAAATTAAAAAATAAGTTGTAATGAACCACCCATAAAATGACATTGTAGAGGCTCTACGTACTGTACAAAATATCTGTGGATTTTTTGGTATTAATAATGTCAGAATTTGCAGATTGTAATAAGAGAAAATAAGAAATGTGCAGTTTGGCTCCCTGCTTACAGTATATGGTGTAAAAAAACAAGTAGTTAATCTATGGAACAAATGTGGTGTTTAGGAGTGGAAAATTAATACTATAATGATACAAGACAGATTTTAATGAAGCCGAAACAGAATGTGTTATATGAAACAGTTTCATGGTATTTAAATGTGTTTATTACTTGCACATGTTAAAGAAACAAAACAGAGAGTATTTGAGCTCTGGCACCAGATTATCAGTCTGTAATGTAAGATGGAAACTATGAATTGTCCTGACTAAATTGAGGAGGTAAAATAAGTCAGCTAAGCAGAGATGTTCCTAGGCAAGCAGGTCTGTTTTATAAGGTGTTTTAGAAAATACCTAATATGATATACAGTATAACTGCTCAGGGGAGAGTAAAATGTATTAGCTGTTATACTTCGGAGGTTTTTTACTAAAATCTGAAAATGTCTCA
The DNA here is from genome assembly GCA_038501925.1 of Xenopus petersii. NCBI lineage: Eukaryota > Metazoa > Chordata > Amphibia > Anura > Pipidae > Xenopus > Xenopus petersii. Next base: position 44,033,956 of record CM076679.1, read on the forward strand.
GTTTTCTTAAAAACACTTTGACCAAACTCCTGAGCACTTTTTTCTACAGTTTTTATCAATAAATGTTCACGAAAAAATCTGGTGCAGGAAAAGACTTTTCGTGAACAAAATCTGAATCTTGTGATTTTTTTTTAGATTTGAAGCCTGGAAAGTAAATTTTTTATATATAATTGTATGAAACTAATTGTAAATGGGACATCTGCCATTGACTTCTACATGAACTCGGCACTTTTGAGATGGAGTACTTTTTTATTCAGACTTTTAACGACATTGGGGTTTAATAAATCCCGAAAATTGAGGGGTTTTTCCTACTAAAAAAAATGGTGTTTTTCCCCTTTAAAACCCTGCCCCAAAAAAAATGGAGTTTAGTAAATAACCACCTTTATTTGAGAAATCCATGCCATTTTGTCATGCAACAACTGTGACAAACATTGCAGAGTCTCAACAACAGAGTCATTTTGTTTCCAAAAGCAGCAAACACTGTAGAAAAGATCCTGCAACAACCCTCTTTTTAGTTCCCAGCTATTCCAGGTCTAAACATACAGTAAATAAGGTGAAACATTATGGTGTACTCCTTGCTCCTTAAAAATGGGATTAGTCACTCTGTGAGCAATTTTTTGCCTTTGATGAAAATATAATTTGAAAATGTTGAAAGTAGGGATGCACTGAATCCAGTATTCGGTTCGGGATTTGGACAGGATTCGGCCTTTTTCAGCAAGATTCAGATTCGGCCGAATCCTTCTGCCCAGCCGAACCAAATCCGAATTTGCATATGCAAATTAGGGGCGGGAGGGAAATTGCGTGACTTTTTGTCACAAAACAAGGAAGTAAAAATGTTTTCCCCTTCCCACACCTAATTTGCATATGCAAATTAGGGTTCGGATTTGGTATTTGGCTGAATCTTTCACGAAGGATTCGGGGGTTCGGCCGAATCCAAAAAAGTGGATTCGGTGCATCCCTAGTTGAAAGTACCAATGAGTTTCAGTTGCAGTAAAACACTACTTGCCTGTCTAGAAACCCATAGTTCCCAAGGTGCACTGAATACTTTTTTCATAGTTTCAAATTGTTGAATCCTTCTGAGAAGGGACATGATCATTAAGAGAGACAATTAAAGAAGAAGGAAAGCTACTGAAGCAGGTTATTGCCAATAGTGCAAGCTATACCACTATATTTATTCTGCAGAGTGCTTTACCATACCTGAGTAAACAGCTCTTGAAGTTCTCTCTGTTTGCTTAGGATAGCAGCTGCCGTATTAGCTTGGTGTGACATCCAGGGCCGGATTTACATAGTGGGTGTCCCTAGGCCCACTGCCGTTCAGCGCCCCTGTCCCCTCCCCTTTATTCTTGCAAATTTTCATCATCTGGACTGGAGCAATGGGTTTAAAATCAATTTAAAAAATGATTGTATCTCCAGCGCATCCCCAGTGTTTTTGAACCAATGTGGGTGTGGTTAGGCAGCATGCCGCCCCCCTAAAATCCTGCCGCCCTAGGCCCGGGCCTTGGTGGCCTTTCCACAAATCCAGGCTTGGTGACATCACTTCCTGCTTGAGTCTCTCCCTGCTCTCTCATAGCTCTGGCCTCACATTATAACAGGGAGGGGGAAGCACTGACTGACACATGAAGCTGTAACTAAGTGCTAGATGTTTACATTTATGTAAAATGCATAACCAGTGTAGTTTAACAACATGCCTCTCCAAACCTCGACCCTGTGCTGTGTACTGGTGATTTTCTTATGCAAAACAGAACTTGCATGACGACAGATCAGAAAAATACTTGAACCAATGTCATTGCTCTGACCCAGACTGATGCCTTTAGCCAACCATAGAATGTATTAAAGTGGAGGCTCACATTTAAGTTAACTTTAAGTCTGAGCAACTTTTCGATTGGCCATTTATTCTTTTTTGTATGGCTTTAAAATTATTTGCCTACGTCTTCTGGCTCTTTCCAGTTTTGAAATGGGGGTCTCTGACCCCATCTAAAAAATGCTCTGTAAGGCTACACCTTTATGGTTATTGCTACTTTGTATTACTTATTTGTCTTTCCATGCCCTCTCCTATTCATATTCCAGTCTCTTATTTAAATCAATGCATGGTTGCTAGGGTAGTTTGGACTGTAGCAACCAGACTGCTGAAACTGCAAACCAGAGAGCTGCTAGATAAAAAGCTAAATAACTAAAAAAAACACAAATAGTAAAAAATAAAACCAATTGCAAATTGTCTCAGAATAGAACGTCATAATCTCTACATCATAATAAAATTTCATTTAAAGATGAACACATTTAATTTACTGTTAATAGAATAAAGATTGAATTTGCAATTCTGATAACAGACTAACAAAGTATTTCTAATAAACATCATTAATGAAAGGATTCCTACTTTCCTGTAGTTTAAATTTCCTGCAGATCATTTGCAGTCATTGCACATTCAAAGTAAGGGTACAGTAATATGGAACATTTCCGAACTTTCAAAGGCCAAAAAAATGATAGAATAAACTTCCAGAACAACACAAATTGCAGTAGAACAGACAGATGCAGTAACATTTTGAACTTGAATTTATCATGGTAAATTATACTAATCATCTATAATCAGATTCCTCTTTCTGAAAGCTAATTAGTCAAAGTTGCCAATGAAATAAGACTTCACAAGACATCATTATAGCATCTAAATTATCGCATGAAAGCATTTCAGATACTTCCCTGTCAGACAGAGAAACAGAATGACAGACCGTAACTCTAATTATCTACCTTATCTATCCATTAATTAGGTGTAAGAGAATTTAAAACTTATATTCGTGTTCACTCAGTAAACAAGTCACAAATATTTTTTAAGGACAACAGCAAGTGGTCCAAAAATTAATTATGCTTAAGGCATCCGTTTGCATTGACTGTTTGTACGGAAACCGTTACCTAATGACAAGATCTTCAGTGGTAAGGCAAGAAGTCAATGGTGAGTCTAATAGGCCAAGGATACCCCTATCCCCTGGGCATCTCACATCCCCCTCAAGAATGACACAGAGACTTAATTTGGTGCAAAATATGTGTGGAAGTCACTTTCTTTATTTATTACTTTTTGCTAAAAAGGACTAGGTACCCCCTGACCCCCAGCTGCGGCTCCTATCACCAACCTGGGCATTGTGCCCACATCGTAATAGACAACCATAGGGAGCAGGGATCATGGGGCCAAGCGCCCTCTGTGACCAATCAGTCGCCCATCCTCCTGCTCCCAACCGTGTGCATAACTGGCGCTAACCCCAGCCCCTTGCATGACTCAGACAAGACCGTGCAGTCAAAGTCTGTTCCACACTAGTGACTCTCCAAAGGGTAGGCCTGCACTGTAACCGTCTTTTCTCCTGGAGCCGCACTGCCGCTGACCCCCACACATTTGTAGCCGCAGCTGATTTCAGGGAGTACCTTTGACTTCACATATAATAATGCTCCAGAGGAAGGCGAAAAAAACCCTTCGGTGTGTGTTTCCAATTGGCACCGTAGGGGAAAATTCCTTCCTGACCCCGTCTAGGCGATCGGTCCGAAGACCCTGGAGCACCTTCTTAGCCTCCATCCACCTACAGGGTGGGAAGGTGGGAAAACAAAAACAAAAGTTAGTCTGCTGCTCCTGGCTTGGTTTCGTCCTTAAACATCTGTCCCTTCTCTGCACCAGCCCCCTTTACCTCCCCCCAACCCGCCCCCTTTTTTCCCGCCGCTAGGTATCTCTCCCTTTGTTCCCTTTGTATGTGTCCAGGGGGAGGGAAAGGGGGGGCTGGGGTGGCAAACAGCCCCAGCTGCCTGCACCTACCTAAAGCCCTGGGGGAAGGGGTCCCTTGCCTAAGTCCCACTCTCCCCTATACAGGTCTCGTTCCCTCTAGGCCAAGGATACCCCTATCCCCTGGGCATCTCACATCCCCCTCAAGAATGACACAGAGACTTAATTTGGTGCAAAATATGTGTGGAAGTCACTTTCTTTATTTATTACTTTTTGCTAAAAAGGACTAGGTACCCCCTGACCCCCAGCTGCGGCTCCTATCACCAACCTGGGCATTGTGCCCACACCGTAATAGACAACCATAGGGAGCAGGGATCATGGGGCCAAGCGCCCTCTGTGACCAATCAGTCGCCCATCCTCCTGCTCCCAACCGTGTGCATAACTGGCGCTAACCCCAGCCCCTTGCATGACTCAGACAAGACCGTGCAGTCAAAGTCTGTTCCACACTAGTGACTCTCCAAAGGGTAGGCCTGCACTGTAACCGTCTTTTCTCCTGGAGCCGCACTGCCGCCACCCAATGGAAAAGGGGGGAGGGGTACCACCTTGTCCTTTTCCATGGCCCACCTATACCTCCTGTGACTTCCACCACTCCTGAATAAATGACCCGATGTTCCCTAAAAACAGATCCAAACCTTCACTTGACAGATGAACTCCATCTTCCCTAAAGAACTGGTGTTGTTTACTTCTTATGTTGTCGTGCCTTATGATACCTTTTCCAAAGGAACACATGAATTTATGCATGGCCCGGTTCACTTTCTTTCTAGCTTTCTCCACGCCTTTGGGTGAAATTGCCCCCCTCCAATTGCTCCTCTGTATAATGTCTGACCAAGCTAACCCCCCGACCTTCCTGTTTTCCAGCATCTCCGACAAGTCGGCCCTCATGTTCTCTATGAGTGCTGGAGTCTTTTTTGACGTGAGATCGTTTCCCCCTGTATGAATTATAACTAAATGCACGAAATTAACTCGATGGAGCGCGTTATAGAACCTACCTTTTAGCTGCTCCCATCTCATACCTCTCCAACCCTGCCATGCCAACTTCATGTGTTCCTTTGGTAACCCCATCTGTTGCCCTGCTGCATGCTTTTCGGCCCAAAAAATAAATGAGTGCCCTATGACCAATATGTTGACAGCAGATCCACACCTTGCTGTGAAGTAAATACATATGCAAGGTTAGCTTCCATTTTTCATTTTTTTTACGGGCCGTATATACTTCCTATATGCCTCTGATTTCCATCTCCCCATCTTTTTTATCTTCTCTATACACTCCCCCTTCATTGCTGCCTCCGTTGCTGCACCTATTCTGAAAGAATGTGAACTAAATTTCTTTGGGTCCCAACCATTGACTATTACTGCCTTCTTCAGCACCTGGCTAAACTGGAAAGCAGAAAGGGGGGATGAGTCTTTGTGCAGTAGTAGCAGCTGCCCACCCCCGGGCCGGACTGTCCTATAATTCACCAGTGCCTTGACCGTACATGTTATTTTTCCTGTGGCCTCTATACCTATCCACCTCCCTTTCCCTTCCTGATCGGTTTTAGATCTACTAACATAAACCAAAGCTTTCCCTTCTTGTATAACTACGTGCTTGTCCATTAAACCTTTCCCTGCTGCCTTTTTTGATGGGGGGACCAATTCACTTAACCGCAACGCCCCCCCAAATGCTAATGTGAATGCTGCCCTGAACAGCATATATTCAAATTGATCAAAACAGACCTTTTTTAATGCCCTTATGACCAGAGTCAGCCTGCTCTCCACTATTGGTTCTCTCTCATCTACTCTAGGGCCCTCCGCTCTTGCCCATCCTTTTAAAACTTTCCTAATTACTGGGCTGCGTACTATCTCAGGTCTACCTTCTGCTACTGAAAAATGGGAAATCGCCGCTAGCGTGGCGCTGGCGCCTGCTTTTGATTTTCCCTCCCTATACATTAACGCCAAAAATGACAACAAATCCTTAGTGCTGCCCTCCCTCTTACCGCTTTCGCAGAATAGCTGCCATCTTTTCCATGCCTTTTTGTATGCGGCAAGAGTTCTCTCGGATACAGATTTCCCGTACAGCTCTTCTAAGAGAGGTTCACCAACTGCCATAAATTATCAGGGCAATTATGAGGTGTTTTTGCTGCGTTGGGTGCCAATTTAAAGAAAAGATCCCATTTTTCCCTTGACAATGCGTCAGCCAATGTGTTTTCTACACCTGGGATGTGCTGCGCTCTGAATGAGATGTTAAATCTCATGCAAATTAAAACTAACTGTCTCAATAGATTGATTACTGGGGCTGAATCCGATGATAAGTTATTAACTGCACACACCACCCCCATATTGTCTGATATGAACCGAATTGCTTTATCCCTAAAATCTCCTGCCCATAGCTCTAGTGCTACTACTATGGGGAATAACTCTAGCAAAGTCAAATTCTTAGTTAAACCCAACTCACGCCATGCTTGCGGCCACCTTCCAGCGCACCACTTTCCTGCAAAGTAAGCTCCATAACCAATGCTACCCGACGCATCTGTTAACAATTCCAATTCTCTGTTATTCTTTGTCTCAGATAACCATAACCTTATTCCGTTAAATTCTGTCAAAAAACTATCCCAAACACCCAAATCTGCTCTTAACTCCTTAGTTATCCTTATTTTGTGGAATGGTTTTTTAACCCCTGTCGTAGCCTTTTCCAACCTTCTCTTAAATATCCGACCCATTGGAATTACCCTACATGCAAAGTTCAGCAGCCCCAAAGCCTGTTGCATTTCTCTCAACGTTACTTTTTTAGTCCCCATTAAATTATGTATTGCCTGCTTGCTTTTCTCTACTTTATCCCTTGGCAACCTGCACCTCCTGGCTTTTGTATCTATCTCAATTCCCAAAAATGTCAACTTTGTAGTTGGCTGCACTGTCTTTTCGTCCGCTACTGGGACACCTAACTCTTTTAGCATCTGTAAAAATATAAACAAGGTTTCCTGGCATTTCCCTGTTTGTTTGGGCCCTATGATTAAAAAATCATCTAGGTAGTGGGCTATGGCCGCATTCCCCGACCTTTGGCATATAAGCCAATGCAAAAATGTGCTAAACATCTCAAAATATGAACATGAAATTGCACATCCCATAGGTAAGCATAAATCCACAAAAAATGCTCCCTGAAAATAACACCCGGTCAACTTAAAACTCTCTGGGTGTAAAGGTAAATGCCTAAATGCAGACTCTATGTCCACCTTTGCTAACAATGCCCTGTCCCCTTGTCCCTTTACTATTTCTAAAGCTTCGTCGAAAGACTGGTACTGCACCTTGCACTGTTCTTTATCTAGTGCATCGTTTACTGATGCCCCTACTGGATATGAAAGGTGCTGTATCATCCTGAATTTACCCTGCTCTTTTTTGGGCACTACGCCTAGTGGAGATACCACCAAGCCCTTTATGGGGAGGACTTCAAATGGCCCTGCCATCCTACCTGCTTTTACTTCTTTTTCAATTTTTTGTTTTAAAACATCCTCATGCTGGCCAGCTGATTTTAAATTTTTATAGATTTTACTAGGGAGAGGTGTTTGCGCTACAGGAATCTTAAAACCGTCCAAAAAACCCTTTGCTAAGAATATTGCTGCCTCTTTATCTGGGTAACCAAGTAATGCCTCACTTAGCTTGCCCATCTGTACTGGCGTTGCCGCTCTTTTGCTGAGCGCCTCGAAAGGGCTGCCTGTTTGCTTGGGTCTCCCTTTTCTTGTTACATTCACTTACAACATGAGAAGATCCACATGCAGAGCATGCATGCCTAAATTTGCATGCATACCCTCTATTACATCTCCTCTCGTTGTATGCGAAACACACGTTCCTAGGTTTGACCGTATAGCTCCCCTTGTTCACATTATAGCTTGTACTACTCTCTCTAGACACCAATCTTGTCCATAAATCTATGTCCTTCTGCCCGAAAGATAACATTTTACTATTCACAATCTTTTTCCTGAAAGCCTGGTCATAATCATACCATGAAGTACCCTTGTAAAACAGATATGTGTCAATTATTGTATCAATGTATTTTATGATATTCAAACTCTGCTCCGGTTTTTTAACTAGGTATACGCTTGAGAAAACCAAAAACCCTTTCAACCAATCAAATATCGATTTTCCCCTTCTCCCTTTTTCCTCCTGTTTCACCCCTTCTTCCTTTTCTTGAACTGCTTCCCTAGTTAAACTGTAAATATCCACAAATTTACCCTCTTCTATAGACTTTCTCGCTTTCTTAGGTAAATGTGCTGCAGTCTCTGTAAGTGCGCATGCATATGTATCCCCAGCCCCAGCTAGGACCATTACCGGAGTGGTTTCTGTTAAATTTTTCTCTATACCCCCCCCTTTCTCTTTGCCTTTCAGATACTTCTTAAGTATGGCTAACATTTTACCCCCTTCTGACTCACTATCTGAATCCTCTGAATCAGAATCCAAATCAATTGGTATGTCATGTTGCACATTCAACTCACCCATAGGTGCCTCCCTTGTAGCGGCTGCCACGCCTGGTCTCTGTGTGCTTGTATCCTCTTTCTGCATCCTTGTATTTGTTGGATAGGCTTCTTTTTCCCTCCTTGTTGATGGGCCTGCCTCCTCCTCTTGTCTTTGCGTTCTTTCTCTCCTCCACTGCAACCAGCTCTCCTCTTCCTCCCTGTTTCTAAACTGGAGACTCGGCACCCGATAACTCTCCCAATATGGAAACTCTTGTCCCATTGCCCATCCAGGCATCCTCTGGTTATACCATTGCCTATGTGCAGGAAAAAATTCATAATTACTGTCATAACCTCCATAGTCAGTATTACAACCATCCCCCTCCCACATGGCATTAAAACCGTTTCCGTTCCACTGTTGGCAGCCCCTGTGACCCCATCCCCTCTGGGGGTTCCGTTGCTCAAAAACAGGTCTGTTGTTTCCCCTAAATCTGAAACTCCCCCCTCCCCTGGTCGCTGGGGCTTGGAAATGTTCAGGACCCCATGCTTGGCCGTGTTCTGATCCTCTGCGTCCCTCCTCATCAGGGTTGGGGGCGAAATCCCCCCCCCATCCTCTTCCCCTGGGAGCTCCTCTATGCTTGCTCCGCTATCCTGGAGGGAACAGGGGTCGTTGGTGCTGATTCTGCCCCTGAAAACTGGGCCTAAGGGGGTCTGTGGGGCCCTATTGGCTGTGCCCCCCGTTGGCCCCCCCGTCCCCCTGGTGGTGGCTGGTGCCTTATTGCTGGCGGGGTGTAGGTCATTGGTGGCCGCGGGGGACTCGTAGGTGGCATGGGGGGGGCGTTGGTGGCCGTGGGAAAAACATTGGTGGCCGTGGGAAAAACATTGGTGGCCGTGGGAAAAACATTGGTGGCAGTGGGGACCCCCTCCGAGCCCCCCACCCGCCTCCCCCTTGAACCTCCAAACCTCTTTCCTGGATACTCCTTGCTGTGCTGCTCCCCGATCCTCTGTGCGCCTCCAAACTTCTTTCTTTTCTTCACCGCCGGTCCAGCGCTGTTCGTTGATCCGGAAGTGACGTCATCTTGATCCGGTTCTCGTTCTCGCGATGCTTCCTCCGCTTCGCTGACGACGCCGCCTCTTCTGCCGCATCCACCGCTCGCCGACCGACTCCTGACCTGCAGGGAAAAACTTACCCTCTTCTTGTGCCTAGCGATGTCCTCTGCCGCGCCTTCAGTCTCTTCCCGGAACCTCCTGGGCATCAGGGCTTTCCTCTTCGTCGCTCCGACTTCCATCACTTGGGCCGCATTCGCCTCCATCTCAGCGCTGACCGGATCTCTTCAAGCTGCAGATTTCCTGGTGAGTTTCTTGCTGCACAGCTCTTAGCGATCCGCCTAAAACAAAAACAAAAGTTAGTCTGCTGCTCCTGGCTTGGTTTCGTCCTTAAACGTCTGTCCCTTCTCTGCACCAGCCCCCTTTACCTCCCCCCAACCCGCCCCCTTTTTTCCCGCCGCTAGGTATCTCTCCCTTTGTTCCCTTTGTATGTGTCCAGGGGGAGGGAAAGGGGGGGCTGGGGTGGCAAACAGCCCCAGCTGCCTGCACCTACCTAAAGCCCTGGGGGAAGGGGTCCCTTGCCTAAGTCCCACTCTCCCCTATACAGGTCTCGTTCCCTCTGAGAGGAACAAATCATTGTGAGGTCGACTGAATAGCTTCCAAAATGCACACAAAAACGGACAGGATGCACCTACATTAAGGGGGTTATTTACTTCAGTCCGAATGCCAAAAACTTGAATCATTCTATTTTTTTTTTTACTATAAAATCCGAATATTTAATGGGGAAAAAAAATATTATTAAAACCCCAGAATGGAAAAAGTCTAAATCTGAAAATTTGGCATCTCAGACCTACTTAGGTTGTATATGTCAATGGGAGATGTCCCTATTCTATTTGGAAGCTTCTGCGGTCTGCACTGGAATAAGCCGGGAAATCGGACTATTTTGGACTTTTCAGGCAAAAATACGAAAAAAAATCAGGCGAATCTGGAAAAACTAGATTTTTCCAAGTTTGTCCCTGATCTGATTAAATTGTGCTTTTTTAATAATAAATAAGGTCCAGTCGTGGATTCTAGTTTGGTCGGACTTTATTTATTATCATAATCAGAAAAATTCAGATTTTGATAAATAAGGCCCCCTAGAACTCACAGAATAGTTTGTAGGATTTGGTAAATATTACGAGCACAATTTGCATACAAATAAATTATAGCCAGTTACATTTTCCTGTAATTGGACTGTTCAGGATGCCTGAAGGGTAAGAGCTGTGAAACTGGTTTAATATGTACGTGGAAGAAGAAACAATAGATCTGAGAGGAATGAATAAACATAGAGATAGAGAATTCTGTTCGCGACAGGAGTCATGAGTTGCATTTGGAAAGAAGGGTTGTACTGTAACTAAAATAATTTCATTACTACACTCTCTGTCCTGCTGTCGAGTCAAAGTGCAGATTCACCTGTATGTATAAATCTTCAGGCTAATTTCACACAGGGACATTAGTAACAGCTACTTACACCTGTCTGCAGGTATGTATCATTACTTATAAAACTAGAATTGATTGGATGGCCAAAGCAAAATCATTTTATTGTAGTTCCGTGGGAAGATGGCCAGTTTCAGAAAAACAGTCCCTCTGTCAGAGTTTTACAAGGCCATATCTTACTCCCATTCCATGTGAGCATAAAGCGGTTGAAGTGTGGAAGAGCATTGTTACCACACCAGCACAGTTGCCCTAACATAAAATGTTTTTTAGATGCAACTCTACAAACCAGGGAAAAGTCAGAACTCTTGTCTTGTAGCAAAATAAAAACAAATAACCAGCATCTTTAGGGCCCCTAAAATAATAAAGGGATCCGAATCAGTATTTGTGTCCAACACAAGCTCCCCTTCCATAAGGGATGGGATAGGGTGCAGACAAACACCTCAACATCTTGCTATATGTCCTGGCAAAATAGCACAACATTGGAGGCAAGTGCATAGAGTTCTTATTCAACTATGGGAACATTTTATAACCTACAACATATAAAATCAAGGAAACTGTAATTGAAAAATATATAAATAACACTAAATATATAAACTTCAATATGTTACCTGTTGCACAAATCAATCTATGCTATTGATCTGATACAGTGATTATGTCATTATCTCTACTAAAAAAAGTTGACATTCAAAAAAATCACCCATGGGGTCCTCATTCAACATTCAGTCAGTGCACTCATGATGCAATCCTCCTGCAGTTTACAGGGGTTTGTGCCCCATCTTGCTTGATTTACCAACATACCTCTCAGCTGGTTGCTGGATTAACAATGATAATAACACATGATAATTGTGATGTCCTTTCTTTTGCATAGATCCTGTCCTGTTGATATTGCTGATATAATCATGTCACTGTCACTTTTAGGGACCATTGCTGAAATATGTCCGTTTTTTTTCATTCTGTTCAGTACCATCTACCTAAGCCTCTGTTGATCTGTTCCAAGATTCAGCTCTTGCTGAGGTGTATCTTTTGAAATGACATCACAAGTCATAGTTGCAACCTGGAATAAGTGAATTCAATAAATCAAATATTAGAAGTCAGGAAAGTGAGGAAAGTGAAGAAAGTCGACAGTCCCAATTAAATGAAAGGTTTCACCTACTAGAGTTACTTAGGAAATGCCAAAAAATAGGTGCCTGCTGCCGTTTTGACCTATAACAAAAGATCTACGACATTCTTCCATTTAGGTAACGAGTCCCTCTGTACTGGTGGAATAACTAATCCTTAGCTCTTTTAAAAAATGGAAAATACATATAAAAGTGTGACATCCCAGTGGGATTCAGGTTCTGTGACACATTTCCACTAGAAACTGTAAATGCGTAATTTGCCATTTCATTGGGGAGTTCTAAAGACAAAATGTAGAAAGTTAATCAAAGTGGAATGTGATGTGGAAGTCAACTAGAATATTTCTCATTATTATATCTCTCCAGTGTTTGTAAAGTGCCAACATTTTGCTGTATAGTAATTAAAAAGATGCATATACAGTATAGAGTTTAAAAATGTACATATAGAAATATAGGTGGAAACAAAGGATAGTTGGAGCTCTGCAGATGAGAACATATATAGTGAGAATGGTAGGCTGGACGGAACTGACAAACAACAGGAATCTGGGTTAGGTTCTCTAAAAATGTAAATTTCATCACCATATTTTAATGACATGAAACTTGATGAAGCTGTAAGATACAGCTCTTACTAAGGGGCCGATTCACTAACTTCGAGTGAAGGCTTCGAAGTAAAAAAACTTTGAATTTTTGTGCTCCTCGACTATCGAATTGGCGTAAATTCGCCTGAGTAGAATGATTCGAATAGATTGAGCGCAAAAACGGGATTTAACCCCTCGAAATTCGACCCTTGATGAATTTGCCCCTTATTGTTTCATGAATGAAGAAAGGACTTCAAGACATAATATTGGCAGGACTGGTATATTGAGCATAGTTAAAGTTTCAGTAAATACTGTATGTTAAATAAATGTATAGATATATATGATTGACAAATTTGGAGTGATAACATGTGCCTGTTAATTAAAAAGCCACTATATTTTCTGTGGGATCTATTCTGAGTGGGTTTTTTTCCATTGCACCAAAGATTAAAGGGATTTAAAGATATACGGTATTGAGCGGTATTGATACGGTATACTTATAGAACGAATACAAAACAATATAGATTAACTTTACTATGAGCTGTATTTGGCGTTTGTATTATCATTTGATTTCGTGAATTCCCCCTCATTAGAATGAGGTGAGGTTACTATCATTATCAAATTAACTGCTATACTGCTGTTTCAGATCCAATAATAACAATATGGAATCAGAGCTCAATCATTACATGAACAAACAAAGCTCAGAAATACATTTTAATTCCTGCCAACATAAAAGAGGCAGAAATTCCTTAGAATAAAATAAAATTGCCAAAAGTTACCAGTCAGATTTTTTTAACGTGGATCAGGCTCTGGTCCCTTTTTTCCATGGACGACCCTTTTCATGACCCATTGCTGATAACTCTGCAGCCCTTATGTCTACCATGTGCAGGAGTATACGGCCAAATGTGCAAGATCAAGGTACTGAAGTGAAAAGGGGTGACCAAGTGCTGGATGGATTTAGAGGTAATTAGATAAAATTTATGTGAGTAGAATTAGGAAGGGGTAAAACATCCGTAAATGGTTTCTCATGCATGGAGTGACACTGCTATATGATTTCCTACTGTACTGGACAAGTAAAGAATACACATTTAACATACAAAAAGTCAAAATAGTGACAAAATGTGTTCAAGGCTTTAGACTTAGACTCAGAATCATATGACATTAAAATATTATGTGTGTGACAATTTTATTGAAACAGATAGGCCCACCATACAAGTCATTGTCATCCCAACAAAGGCAAGAGGTCCTGTGCACTCAACCCATTATCAATATATTAAGAATATTGACATTGTGTCCATTAAGCTACTTAAAATGCCCTTCCACTTTAAGCATAACAGGGATTGTTTATCCATTTATTGCAATATATTTAAGGTGGCCATCAAACAATCCATGTTTGATCTAAAGGGGATGGCATTTTTAGTAACAACATCCAATTACAAAAAACAAAGCAATTTTTAGTTGGAAAGGAATTAAAAGTCTGAAATATATACATTAAAATTGCAATATACTTACCATATAAAAGATAAACCTACCACAGAGACCAGTGTAACAATGGTAGAGCATTGCCGAGTTATATTTAGATTTTTATCTCCTATAGAGAGAGACAAACACCTTAAAAGCAAACCAGTACCACTTCCAGCTGATATGCACACAGACATTAATCAAAATATAACTTACATGACAGTTAATGTTGTGCATCTGTGTTCAGGACCTTGAGCCAAATTGTTCCCAGTTTGTTTATCCAAATGATTGCTTTTCACTTTCAGTATTATGAGTTTGTCACATCCCTATCTTAGGGATGCAATTCAGTCAATTAACATGAAATGTAGCTGATTCCCATTATGTTGTAAATTACACAAGGATGAGCTGGAACTAGTCAACATAACCATTCTTTTTTTAAGGTGGAAGTATGCTGAGTGGTTCGTAAAATCTGCAGAGAGAATGCTGGTACCACCTGCAGCCCTTTTATTTCTATCCACTGCCGTGCAGACTACTTCAATAATTAGCTCCATGGTTAACATGTCCTAAGCTAGATGTATAACATGATCAGGAATGCATTTATCATGTGCATGTTCTCTGCTGGCAACAGTCACAGTATTAGGCTTCATGCCATACATGTGCTTGGCTGTTACATGCACCTACTGCTCAGATAGCATTAGCAGTATGAACACTGTGCTCAGCATTAAAATCTGTAAGGGCAGAGACACACACTGCGATTCGGGAAGATTAGTCTCCCGGTGGCAAATCTCCTCTTCTTCGGGGCAATTAATCTCCCCGAACGGCCTCCCCTGCCTTCCCGCCAGTTAGAATGTAAAACGCCGACAGGATGGCACTCGGAGCACTTCATTTCGTTATCCGAAGTTGCCTCACGAGGAAACTTCGGGCGACTTCAGAAAACGAAGCGCCATCCCACAGGCAATTTATATTTTGGCCAGTGAGAAGGCAGGGGAGGCAGTTTGGTGGAGATTTGTCGCCCCGAAGAAGAGGAGATTTGTCGCAGGTGACTAATCTCCCCGAATCGCAGCTTGTGTCTCTGCTGTAAGGAGGCAAAATACATTTTGTATACAGTTTGCACTTGGTTACTTAATGGCAGTAACCCCTATGGTGGGCACAGATAGAAATCCCCTGAAAGATGGGGGCTAGCTCTAGTACCTGTAACCTATATACAGGGATGAAGAGAGAGGATGAACATTCTTGACCTGTCAAAGTGAGAGATGTAGCACCTGTGCTGGGAAATGTTGTACTGTATTTTACAACCATGAAAGACTGCCACAATACTTAATTAATTGTTTGTTTCACCATATCCCCATATTCACAATGTGTTTCATTTAGAGTAAAGGCCAGCAACATCTTTATTCTGAATAGAAATTACCCAACTGCTAACCAGCACCTTAATACTGTGTGGGTTCAATCATACAGTATGTACTGATTTACAAGAATCTTTGTACAAACTTGAATGAGATTAAACAAACTTAATCTGGAGGGAAAAAAAGTCAACTATTATATTATTGCTTAGTTCAGGGGTGTCCAACGTTTTTGCAATGAGGGCCAGATTTGGTGAGGTGAAAATGTGTGTGGTCCGACCATTCAGCCTGACATTCTTTGAACCATTAACATCATTTAACTAATTTAAACAAGGAATTGCGTAGCCATAGCAGTAATATTTGGGCACATTAATGAAATAATCCACAACTTGGTCTATACTGCTGCCTGTGTTCCGCCTGGCCTATTAAGGGGCCGATTCACTAAATTCGGGTGAAGGGTTAGAATAAAAAAAACTTTGAATTTCGAAGTTTTTTTGGGTTTTTTTTGACCATCAAATGGGCTACTTCGACCTTCGACTACGACCTTCGACTTCGAATCGAACGATTCGAACTAAAAATCGTTCGACTATTCGACCATTCGATAATCGAAGTACTGTCCCTTTAAAAAAAACTTCGACCCCCTACTTCGGCAGCTAAAAGCTACCGAAGTCAATGTTAGCCTATGGGGAAGGTCCCCATAGGCTTGCCTGTGATCTTTTGATCGAAGGATTTTCCTTCGATCGTTGGATTAAAATCCTTAGAATCGTTCGATTCGAACGATTTAATCGTTCGATCGAACGAAAAATCCTTCGATCGTTCGATCGCAGGATTTGCGCTAAATCGTTCGACTTCGATATTCGAAGTTGTACGATTTTAGTTCACAGTCGAATATCGAGGGTTAATTAACCCTTGATATTCGACCCATAGTGAATCGGCCTCCAAGTGATTGGTCCTTCTAGAGCTGCCTTTGTGGTTGGCAGAATAAAGCAAACCCTGCTCTGAATTTACAACAGGGGACGTTCCCTTTCTGGTTTACAAAGTTGGCTGCCTAAAATTCCAAACTGTTAGTCTTTTTATACAAATGGAAGATCACAGAGACTGCCCTGCTGTAAACCATCACAGCTTTACCCACATGTTCCAGTGACCAGCAGTAGCAGTTTCAACCCTGGCATCATTCACAGGCAGAACCACTAACTGCCGACTGGCTACCATCTAGACTCTGAGGAAACCCTGTGATGTTGAAGATGCCATGCTACAATAAAGAGCTGCATTCCCTAAAGGAGTTGTGTTGTGTCAGTCCTGCCCTATACCCACATCCTCTCTCTGCAAGGTGTTGTGACATTGAACAAATAAGGGCAGCACAGTGGTTAGTGTTGCTGCCTTGCATAGCTGGGTTGTAGGTTTGACTCCAGCTGGGGTTCTATCTGGAAGGCATATTTTATCTTGTGCTTGTATGAGTTCACTGGAAGATTCCAGTAGAAGTTCAGCAAAGTGGAGAGAGGTGGAATAGGGTGACACTAAGTTGGGTTGAAGCAGAGCTGGCATAGGGCACAGCCCAGGGCCAATGGCAGTGTTAATCCACAGGGTACACCAGTTTCTCTATTGTTTCTAAAACACGCAGAAAAGTTAACTATAAGCTCCACATGGAACGATGTGAATAATGTAAAATATCTGTAATGCATTGTAAAATAGGTGTGTGTTATATAAATAAAGGATAATATTATTCATTGACTCTGTTAATACCTTGTGTCCACAGTAAACACTAAATGGTCAGATTCTTACTCTGTTCATCGAAAGCATAAAACAATGATGTTATTTCACTGTATTTATCTGAAGCTCAGAAATGGTTCTGTATATAAATATTGAAGCGAAATTGCATCACTGGACATTTCTGGCCCTGCAAACCCGAGGAAGAGAAAAATGTTTTTGCTTATAATTGGAGGACCAGCGTACTGTACTTGTTGGAACAAGGTGTTGTAACAATGGATATTTACTTCTAGGATCTGCTCTAGGATTTATCTGAAGGTCAACTCCTTGAGACAGATCTATCGCCTTTAGTTAGAAAGAACCCCATCCCTAAACAGCAAGTGACGTTAATGCTCACGTTGTTGTTCAGAGGTGACACAATATAGGGAATATAAATAGGTGGGAATGCCCACCTAAATAATGAAGAAAAGAATTTGGCATGCTGAAATGTAATTCTAAGCAGCATATGCATTTGTTTCAAATACTCTGGTGAAAGCAATACAGTATGTGTTTTTACTTTGCTATATCCTTTATAGTATCACAGACTAAGAAAAGATTTAGCAGAAATCAGCCTTCCTCCAACCAAGACTCTAATACAGTGGCGGAACCACCGGGGGATTAGGGGGTGTGAGCGGGCCAGGGCCCGCACCCCCTCAGGCCCCCCCGGCGGCCCGCGTGCCACTGAAATGCGGGCCGTACAGAGGGGGACGGGGGCCTGGCGTCACGCACCAGGGCCCGTCCGCCTCTAGTTACGGTACTGCTCCAATATCTACAAAGCCTTAGGTACGTCTGTGATTCTCCTTTTTCCCTGGTTGGTTAATCACAGCACATTAAGATGTTACGGGATTTGGAGACTTGAAGGGAGCTGACTACCTACAGTATACAATGTTTCAAAAGAACAAGCAATGGAGGAAACAGTCAGATATTGCTTTCAATATTCATTTTAATAAAAATTTATATTTTTTTCATTATTTTGGTGGGAATTGTGCTGTATCTCCTTGAGAACTACATTTCCCTGTCTTGTCAATCCTTCTACTTGAAGCACTGCTAAACACATCTCCCTCTTTACTCCACTACACCTAACTCCACTTCAACTAACCCATCATTTTCCTTTCTACTAGTGAACAGAGGACAAGAACATTCATTGGCAATGGATTATTGATCAGTCATACACAAGTTGGTGTTTCTTATCATGTCATGCCTTCATATCCAGCATGGAGAATAATAGTAGTACCATTGTGTCAGTTTGCTGAATTGCAAGAATAAGATGAGATGAGTAGTTGCCGATCCAAGATTGCACATGTTTTACACAATATCTTCTACATTTTAAGAAAACTGTGTAAAGCAATAAACATGTGTTTTACAAATATTGCCTTCCTTTAGCCTAAATTGCTAGCAGGTGTAATAACTAGTTTATAAGCGTAATTGATGGAATCATTTTCTGGAAAATTCTCTTAAACTGGGAGTCATTCCAAATACAACCACGAAGCAATAAACAAAATGTGCTGCTTTGTTATGTGGCTTTCTGTTTTAATCCTCTGTTTGAAATATGCAATTTAATTTATTGGTGTCAAGCATACACCATACTAATCAAGAGCCATTCAATATGCCTTGATTGGTAAGATGATGAAAGTTTTGTAATGGTGAATTAAGACTAAGTATTAAGAAATAGCTACTAACAGTGTGTTTAACTCTTTCACAGAAACTTAACTCAGTATGTATCAGGTATATAAAGATATCATTCATCAGAACACCTAAGGTGGTCCAGAGAAATTGTGGGTTGCTATTAAAGTAGTTCGCTAAATATAATTCTCATAGCATCACTGAACATACACACGCTTTATGCATAAGCTATCATCCTCTGACATTATTTAGACTGTGTCTTGTACAATAACTCCACCCAAGCATGCATACAGGGTAGGAAGAAGCACTAAAGCCAGCCATAGACGCAACGATCCGATCGTACAAATCGTGGATTTGTACGATTTTCGGACCGTGTGTGGAGAGTCCCGACATTTTTCATCCAGCGGAGATCGGTCGTTTGGTTGATTGGACAGGTTAGAAAATTTTTGTCGCCTCTGCATAATATCTCTGCATGTATTGCCGATCGTACGATTTTCAGAGAGAGACACTAGCTTTGGTTGGACATAACTTCCGTACGATTGCTGTCAGGGGCAGAACATTGGCTGATCTGTTCTTTAACTACTTTATTTGATTGGAATGGAAAGACTTTGATCTAAATGGTTAGTGGAGGGTCGGGAGATGGGAAAGTCCGATTGTCGTACGATCGGATCTTTGCATCTATGGCCAGCTTAAGATTTACACTAACAGAATATTTAGTTATTTTACACGACAAGAAAATGCATTGCTTTTCCTGTCTGGGCTCACTTTGCAGCAGCAGCCGCCTCTTTCCCACATAGAATTGTTTTTTGTTCTTTTCTTCTACTAGCCTTCTATCCCTCGCCCAACTACTGGCAATTGTCTTCCTGCTTATTGTAAACCCACACAATATATACAGTGTGTATGTAATTAAATTGCAATGCCCATTATGACCAAATTGGTCATTTACGACCACAGGTGCAGTGAGTAAAGTGCAATTGGCATATTTTTTTTCCTGTAATGCAACATTTTTTCCCCAGAATTCCTAGGTTGTTAAAGCTATTTATTGCGCTGAAAGCAAGTCTGGTTGGCATCATTTTCACTGCACCTATTGATGCAAATCACTAAGGGAACCCCACAGCTGCTGCCTGGTCCAGAGGTGGTGATAGCTCTAGGGCTCCTCTGTATCAATATGCAACTGTGCTTGATTCAGTACAGGAGGCAGGAAGAAATGAGCAGCAGTGAGCACAACTAAATGAAAGCAGATTTTGATGTAAGTAACTTTAATGGGGTTCTATGCACAACTGACTGTGGGTACATTTGTGCAAACACAACTGCAGTAGCAGACATAAATGACCCCTATAGTTCAAATAACAACCCAATCTCTTAGGAGCACCATACAACTAAAGTAATCTCACAAAAGGTAGAAATAAAACACAATGCATGCTTATTTATATGTATTATTTACTTGCCTGTATAATTCCAAAGCAACTCGCTAATAGAAAGAGACCTTTCTATATTACTAGTAAGTAATGTTAAAAAAATGCCTTTATTTGATTTGCCTTCTAGTTATAAATGAAATAAAGAAAAGATGGGAAAATTAAACATATTTCCGTTTTAAAAATCTCAGTATAAAAGCACAATTAATTGCTTAAAATCCAGCCCATAACATTACCATCCCATGTCTTTGTAAAATAAATTGAATCATCCTTTTAAATGTGCCCATGCTTTGTGCTTCACAGCAGTCCAAAAAGATCTCAAATAACAGAAAGCCTCTCAAAATCCCCTACTGGGTTATAAATTACCAGTCTGCAAATTAAAAAAAAAAAGAAGAAAAAGCTGTTGCTTGGTAAAGATGAGTTATGGCTTGATATGCACTTGGGCCTTGTGTACGGATACAGGAGGCAAGCATTCTCTTCCTGCAGCTCAACCACATAGTAATTCTCTACCGGGGGAATATAATAAAAAATCGCTAACGGAAAAACTATTCGCAATGCGAAAAGTTATGCCTTTGCGCAAACAAATTTTGCTTTGTGTGAATTTAATATAGCTTTTGCGAGCCCGGAAACTGTTTAGCGACCACTTCCGACAATGAAAGACCGTTTTTGCGAATTTTATAGTTTGCGCCAATGCTCAGTCAATGTAATAAAACTTCTTACTGAAAAAGTCGTTATGTTTGCTCCAAAAGATTACGACACCTTCAAGCACTTCTTATGAGTGCGCAATTAAAATTCGCAATGCGCAATTAAAAGTCGCAATGCGCAATTAAAAGTCGCAATGCAATAACAGTTTAAGGAAAAATATTACATTGAGAGATGTGGATTTTTTCAGGGGAATGTTATAAAAGTCGCAAAGAGCAAAACAATTCGCACCAATAAGACTAAAAATCCACATCTCGCAATGTAATATTGTTCCTTAAACTGTTATTGCATTGCGAATTTTAATTGCACACTCATAAGAAGTGCTTGAAGGTATCGTAATCTTTTGGAGCAAACATAACGACTTTTTCAGTAAGAAGTTTTATTACATTGACTGCGCATTGGCGCAAACTATACAATTCGCAAACGGTCTTTCACTGTCGGAAGTGGTCGCTAAACAGTTTCCGGGCTTGCAAAAGCTATATTAAATTCTCACAAAGCAAAATTTGTTCACGCAAAGGCATAAATTTTCTCATTGCGAATAGTTTTTCCGTTAGCAATTTTTATTACATTCCCCCGTTAGTCTTGTTGGTGCGAATTGTTTTGCTCTTTGCGACTTTTATTACATTCCCCTGTACATGCCTTAAAATGCATTCCTTTAACCAATTTTTAGTTTTAGTAGTTGTGAGGGATTCCTACTAATCTAACTAACCTGAGCAACCACACAAGCTTTCCAATGTGTTAACATGTGTGTTTGTTTCATGATAAATAGTGGCATATACGATACACTTACGTATAAATTCTGCTGATAGCAAGATAGCACCCTCTGCATGGGTTCTACATTTCATGCCAGCCTACACCACAATCAACACATATCTATGTGTTTGTTAAAGAAAAAAATCTCCTGCACTTGTTTAGTGTTGCTATAGCTCCCTGATAACTAACGAGGCATCAGTTACAGGCTGGCTTGTCAAGGATCTCTGTGTTCGTCTCACTACTCGTCTGGATTACTGAACTATTTTAAAATTTGAATAAGGCAATCACCCAGGTCGATCTGACACAGAACAACAGTCTGCTATGGTGATCTATAATCAAAACTTAAAGATCTACCTCTTAAGAACCACTTTCCTACACTTATTATTGTTCTGTAGAGTGTCAGTAAGTTGCCTCTCTATACCGTTTTCATTCAAAGCATTGACATTATAACAGTAATATAATATTGACATGTAATAATATTGACTTGTATCTTCATATCCAGTTCATCTTCGGAGTGCTCTGCTCTTTCTTTCATGCAATTATAACCAAATACTGGCAGGTAAGGAGGCCTGAAGGTTTGTATTAAAGTAATTTTGTCCCTTGCGTGCACCCCATTAAAGATATGTTATCTGTTCACTGAAGTCATGTTTTTATACAAATGTAAGTCTATGGGGGGAATTCACAAAAGTAGAGGAAGTACGGTATATTTTTGATGTAAAATCTCCATATTCACAAAGTGAAATCCACCAAAATACAGATTCAACCACCACTTTTTACAGACACTTTTGTGAACATGTCTTTAAAACCACAAATATGGAGAAGAAAACTAATTTTTAATGACATGTTCCCCCATTTTTAGTAGAGCTCACTGTAACGCTTCGACCTGTGTGAGCTCTGCATTGTTTCCTTCAATCTCCATTCACCCCACTTTTAGGTGCAGTATGGAGGACTAATTAGTATATTTATGAGGATCAGCAGCCTATCGTCAGGCTACATGTCCTGTTTTCTGTGTAATCAGAAATTAATAACAATAGGTTTATAAACAAGCAATATATATAAAAGTACTTTATAGCCAACATAAAATATGTGACAAAAACATGCTTTTATCTCACATGTGAATTATTTTGCTATGTTAGCATTTTGAGTAAATTTATATATTATAGACCTTTATTTTAAAGTAAAGCCATGCTGGCAAATTTTAGTTTTGTACTAGTCCACCGCCCACCCCCATCATGCCAAGAACTACAGAGTGTTCTGCTCCCAGCATCCATCTTGCTGGTCAGTGAGCAGTCCATACACACTGGAAAGCTAAACCGGGATCTTGCAATATACATTGCAAAGAAATCAATTCTACCATATAAGATTTTATTCTTGAATCAATAAATGTATTCAAGTTGTAATTTTGGTGTGTAGGCAGCTATCTCAGGTTACTGGGTCTGATCATGTGCTTTCAGAAAGAGCCAGCACTTCATTATGCAGCTGCTTTCAGATAAGCTGTTGTTTCTCCTACTCAATGTAGGAGGAGTCATGACATGGGTGAGCCAGACAGTATTTTGCTATTGAGTGATATTCTCAAATCTACCACTAAGTAGAGCATGGGAGTATCTTGTTACCTTCAGGCAGCTATCTTGTTACCTTCCCATTGTTCTGTTGATAGGCTGCTGGAGGGAGGAGGAGAAGGGTTTCATATCACTCCAACTTGCAGTGCATCAGTAAAGAGAGACTAAAGTTTATAAGAGCACAGGTCTCATGACTAAGGGCACCTGGGAAACTAAGAACATGTCTACGACCGCATCAAAAGTCAAAATTTAATTTAAAAAAAACAATCTGTTTAGTCTTTTGAAAATTTGATTTCAACGCAGGATTCTGCTTGGGGAGTGTTATTAACTGATATCATAAAAAACACTTTTTATTATAAAAAAACAAAAACAAAACACTTTCTCGTGACAGAATCCCAGTCTGAAAGCTGCACTTATAAATGAAGATGACAGCATCTACTCCTTAACCTATCGCTGAAATCCTGAAATGGTCTCCGTACTTACTATTAATAAAGTGGCATTTCTTCTTACAATAGAAGAAATTACATGTCACTTGTAAGTATGGCAAAGTTAAATTGTAGGTTTATTTACCTGCCATAACTTCTAAATTCTAATAAAAAAAGACCAACCGAAATTTATTAAAAAAATCAAAGTTTTTTTTTTTGAGTGAATAGGCTGTTTTCGTTTGAATTTGAATCATACGAATCAAAGTAACTTCGTGTTCGACCGAAATTTGATTCAAAGTTTTTTCTAAAAACTCCAAATAGGTTCTAGAAGGTCCCCCATTGGCTAAAACAGCAATTCAGCAGGTTTTAGATGGCGAATGTCAAAGTCAAATTTTTAGTTCAGTACATGATAAATTTCGATAATCGAATTTTTAGTACAGTACATGATAAATTTCGATAATCTAATTTTCATTTTTTTTTCAAATTTCTCAAATTCAAATCAAATTTGCACTATTCCCTAGTCAAAGTACACAAAAAATAGTTTGAAATTCAATTTTTTTTAATTCTGCCCCCAAGTGTATAGGGCTTTCCTTGTCCTTTAAGTTTTTTATTTTAAGTATCATTTTGAGCTATACAGTATCTTCTTCAACTGGGTCACATTACTCCAACTACACATACAAAATTAAGGGGCGGATTTATCAAGGGTCAAATTTCGAGTTTATGGGAGTTTCTAAAAACTACCATCAGCTCCCATAAACTCAAATTTATTTAAAAAAATCTAATTTTCAATTTGACCCTTGAAAAATTTGCCCCTAAGTATTTCCAACCTTTAGCTGTTGATGTCTGGTAGGTGTGACTAAAATCAAAATGTCAAAATATTAATGGGTCAAAATATCCCTGCAATATATGTTTTGCATAATTACTGCAGCATTTAATGTTCTTATCAATTTGTTCTAGCAGGACAACTGTAGAATTGCAATTGTGTGTGATATCCATTATATTTTGGGGCCCATTTACTTAGTTCGAGTGCAGGAATAGAGGAAAAATAGTTTGAATTCCAAACATTTTTTTTGGCTACTTCGACCATCGAATGGGCTACTTGACTTTCGACTACGACCTTCGACTTCGAATCAAACGATTCTAACTAAAAATCGTTAGACTATTCGATAGTCGAAGTACTGTCTCTTTAAAAAACTCTTCAACCCCCTTGTTTGCCACTTAAAACCTGCCGAGGCCAATGTTAGCCTATGGGGAAGGTCCCCATAGGCTTCCTAACAATTTTCTGATCGAAGGAATATCCTTTGATCGATAGATTAAAATCCTTAGTTTGATCGAATGATTATTCCATGGATCATTAGATCGTAGGAATAGCGCTAAATAGCGAAGTATTTTACTTCGACGGTCGAATATCGAGGGTTAATTAACCGATATTCGACCCTAGGTAAATGTGCCCCTTTATGTAAGGTAGAAATAACATTTTCTCAGATTTAACAATTTATTGGAGAATGAAGATGTCATTTGCAGTGGCTTTAGGAGTATTAAGACAGAGGCGTCATCGTTGCTGTTGCCTGGCATCTTCTATTATCTACTATAAGAGGATGGCTGAGGCTGAAAAGAGTTATAGTTCAGCAAAAGCTGAGGAGTAGCAGATTTGACATCCTTTCAACTGAATATTATCAAATGGGACTCATTACTTTTGCATGCAGTAGAGCCCAGTCATTTATATTCACACTTACTACTTAGCACTCTACTCTACAATTGAAATTTAGTCAGGGAAATGTGTGAATTTAATGTCACTCTAAGGTATTTTATATTCTATATTTTTAACTGAAGGAGAACTCATGATTTACACATAACCCTATGTCTTCATTTCTATAAGCATACCTAATAGAAACCATTTCTTCTATACAATGATACATTATACATAAAAAACACTTGAAATCCTGACTCAGAGGAAATGAGATGCCTTGGGCAGACAAAGTAATAATAAATTACAATTCAAATCTTTTTCACAAAAGGGTAGAAAATGATGACCAAGGCTATCTAGAACATTCAGTCGACCATTAAAATATTCTCTCTGATATCTAAACCGTAGGAATAAGGTTGTTCTTTTCCATACACACAAAGAGACATTATCAAGGGCTATCACAATTAATTTTTAATGATTTCCAAACTCTGAATAAAAATCAGCCTTATCTGACCCCTGCTGGGGGAAAATTAGCTTAAAGCCAAGGTGCCTGGAGGAATAAAACCTTCATTTTTTCATACATCACCAAACCTATTTGTATTCAGAATATATCAATCAGGTACCAGGCATATTGTCTCATTTAAGGGGCAATATTCTGTCCAGTTATGGAGTTTTAAAAGCATTAAAAGGACTGGGGCATAGTGAAAAAACAGGAGCATAGTGCAATTTTTTTCCCTACATATATAACTGGAAATTATGCCTGCCACTGCATGAACCACAAACAGTTGCACTTTACACGGCCACTTTGCTTTTCTACTATACAGGAGAGTTGGCAAAAGAGTGGGCTCCTATGAGTGGGTTACATAGCCAGCCACAAAAATGCACCCCTTACCTCCCCTTCGTATAGCCACTGGATTTACTCAAGTTTTCAGCAGCACTTCGGGAATTTTTTTTATTTTTCAACCCCAAAAATAAGTTATTATATAGGCATCCGAGGCCTGCCCCTTAAAGCTGCCACCCTAGGCACAGGCATATATATATATATATAAATATAGAGGAAGTGTCGCACTTGCAGTTCTTATGAATGCTGTGAATTTCAATAGCAGGAGGCTATTATTAATAAACTATAAACCATTAAAGTAAGAGACTTCACAAATTAAGAATTCAAAAGTAAAGCAAAAAAAATAGCAACTAAATATTGTTGCAAATAATACAACGTAAATATATACATTACAACAGTACCAAAGTGCTTACAAAACAGTGCCAAAAAGACATGGTAAAAACCTGAGTGGGAAATAAGCGGAACAAATAAATATCAAGTTAACTGGATAATAGCTTTTACCCACCGTATTAACTGTCAGCAGGAAGCAGAACTGACCAGATCGTAACTAACATAGTACTATATCTATTGATTCATTTACGCAGCACCCAAACCCAAATTGTGGACGGATGGTGCACAATGCTGGTTGCTAGGGAAGGTTGTATTTAGCAACGCATCAGATATAACAGGACAACAAGTAAAAAAAATAAACAGCATGGAGGAACAGACAATAAACTTGGATATATATATATATATATATATATATATATATATAGATATAGATATATATATATATAGATATAGTGAATAAAGTACACCCGGTTGTAAAATATAAGGATATTATAAGTTACCGAGAAGTTTCATGACTATATAAAACTTTTATACAGGTCACGGAACTCCGAGGTGACTTCTTATATCCTCATATTTTCCAACAAGGGATACTTTATTTATTATAATACACACGTTTTAGTGAGTCATGTGACAAAAATGACATCACTAATCACCGTTTATAACTGATGGCATCACTAGTCACCGTTTATAAGAATATAATTTACAAGATATTCATGGCTTTTGTGTGTATACAGGTATGGGATCCGTTATCCGAAAACCCACTATCCAGAAAGTTCAAAATTACGGAAAGGCTGTCTCCCATAGACTCCATTATAATCAAATAATCCAAATTTTTAAAAATGATTTCCTTTTTCTCTATACTAATAAAACAGTAGCTTGTACTTGAGCCAAACTATTTAATGTTTACATGATTTTCTTGTAGACGTAAGGTGTGAACATCCAAATTACGGAAAGACCTGTTATCTGGAAAGCCCAAGGTCCCGAGCATTCTGTATAATAGGTCCCAAACCTGTATATATATATATATATATATATATATATATATAAGTCGAAAAGTAGCGACACTCACAGGTTTTGTAGAAGGTTTGAAAACAAAAGAGTTGTTTATTGAAGCTCAACGTTTCGATCCCCCACAGGGATCTTCGTCAGGAGAACACAAACAAACATTCAGAAATCCCAAAATGCCCCAATATTTAAACCCCAAACACAGGAAATGGCGCCAAGCCTTGTTGCCTGGCAACCGTGTAAGCTGTCCGTCAACCGCTGTACAGCTGTGCACAGATGCGTGAAGTGCGAGGGAGAACAGAGGGGGGGAGGGGACACGCAGTGTGGAGTGTAAAAGTGGGTGAAGGGAATTAAAAGCATATAAGTGTATACATATGTGAACCTAGAATCCGAAAATACTATCTTTGTGCCAGAAAGTGTATACATATATATATATATATATATATATATATATATATATATATATATATATATATATAAGACATCATCATCAGACAGATACAATGAATTGCAGGTTAATCTACCAACAAGCAAAGGCCACTGCACAGGCAAAAAATCTGCAAATCTTAAGTAAAAAAATAAATAAAATAAGAGCAACATCTATAAAGGAATACATTTCAATGAAAAATATAGTTCTCCTGATTTGCCCTGGCCCCCTGGAAAAAATGCATGTTTTTGTAGCCCAATCGGTGTTGTTTCAAATTGCTCTTTAGGTGTCTGAAAACAGAATGGAATGCTGAGCTCTAGGGCTTTTGTTTGGTTTTCACCTTGTTCAATACCTGGAAATGGATTTGTTATCTGGAATAGTACAGCTTTGGGAGACAAACACGCATTTACACCTCCAGGATTACAAAAAAATATTAAGATACAGAAATAGAGCTTTAGAGGAATATAAAGCCAGAAAATGAATTAGAAACCTTGTAATTTATATATGTTACATGGCTATTAAAACAGTTTAGGGAGTCAATTTACAGTAAATCCCTTTAAAGGACCAGTAACATCAAATTTTTTAAAAAAAAATTTGTTAGTATACAACGAAAAAAAACACAAAGACAAATGAAACTTTGAAAGTCTTTATTAAGAAATAACTTACCGAAACTCCGCTTGCGCTCCTCTTCAGAAAAGGCGTCAGGGTGGCGCTCGATTTCTCCTCCCTGGCTATCTCCTCTAAGGAAGGCAGGGAGGAGAAATTCCTTTTCTGAAGAGGAGCGCAAGCGGCGTTTCGGTAAGTATTTTCTTAATAAAGACTTAGCGATTTCAAAGTTTCATTTGTCTTTGTGTATTTTTTTCCATTGTATACTAACAAATTTTTGTTTTTCAAAAAATTTGATGTTACTGGTCCTTTAAAGGGATTTACTGTATATTGTCATTCTCAATCTCATTTCCTGTTGTGTAGAATAATATTTCAAACCAGATACAAGCTGGGAAGCTGCCACAGGAGGGACAGTGTACTCATGGTACAGCTGTCTGATGTACTTGTACTTCTGTTATCCAGAATGCTCGGGACCTGTGGTTTTAAATAAACCCAATAGGCTGGTTTTGCTTCCAATAAGGATTAATTATGTCTCAGTTTGGAATAAATTCAAGGTAGTGTTTAATTATTACAGAGAAAAAGGGAATCACTTTTTAAAATTTGGATTATTTGGATAAAATGGAGTCTATGGGAGATGGCCATAGTTCTGAGCTTTCTGGATCACGGATACCATACCTGTACTAAAACATCAACAGACTGTGCAGGTGAGATTCTTTCCATCTTTAAAACATACTTTAGCTGAACAAGGAGCCCACTATCAGACGTTTCATTTGGTATAACTTTTGATAGAAGCATTTCCCAGATATGATAGACCACTCATTGTTATCATCTAGACTACCTCTACATATGGTCATTTTAAAATCTTTTGGGGTTTTTTTTCATGTAATTTTTATAGTGGACAATATGTCTCTAATAAAAACTTGGAATCTAGTGGAGATGTTTTTTTCCTTGTGGTGTCATTACGGTTTATTCCCTCTCAAAACTGCACACTTGGGGGAACATGTCTACTTCAACAAGTACAGACCATGTATTTATTACTGGCTGTTTTATGTTGAGGTTCATCTGCTTAAAGGAGAACTAAATCTTAAAGGGATACTGTCATCGGAAAACATGTTTTTTTCAAAATGCATCAGTTAATAGTGCTACTCCAGCAGAATTCTGCACTGAAATCCATTTCTCAAAAGAGCAAACTGATTTTTTTTGTATTCAATTTTGAAATCTGACATGGGGCTAGACATATTGTCAATTTCCCAGCTGCCCCTGGTCATGTGACTTGTGTCTGCACTATATCGAATGGTCGAATAGTCGAACGTTTTTTACTTCGAATCGTTCGAATCGAAGTCGAAGGTCGAAGTCACCCATTCGATGGTCAAAGTAGCCAAAAAAAACATTCGAAAGTCAAACTATTTTTCCTCTATTCCTTCACTCAAGCTAAGTAAATGGGCCCCTTATACATCAGTATATATAGAATATAGTAAAAGTCACAATACAAGGCTGATTAGTAATTCATTCAGATTCTAATTACAGGGCAGCGCAGACACCAGTGCAATTTGCAAGTCAAGTCAATTGGGTTTTATTGTCATTTCAATCATATACAAGTGATAGTACATAGTGGAAACAAAATAACGTTCCTCCAGAACCGATGGTGCTACATACAGTATAAGACTATAAGATACAAAATTACAATCTTTAAAAAGTGGACATGCGCAGCATAAAAAACACAAGACATATAAGATAAATAAAGTGTATGTATGTGACATTTGGATGAGACAAGGCTTGCAACACTGACAAGTACACAGTCCTGCTGGGCAATAAAGTGCAAATAGTGATTAGTGCATAGTGCAAACATTTAAGGCAATACATCCAATAAGTGGTAGTAGACATATATTTGGGTAAATATTTCAGAGGTTATTTCAGTGTCCTTAATTGTGTGTATTTAGTTCAATCCTTGAGAGTTAAGTCACCTGATGGCTTGTGGAAAAAAAAAGATGTTGCAGATGACAAGTGAACCTCAGTTTATGTTTGATGATTTGTGATGACACCTAAGCTTAGCTCTCAACAGCTGCTCAGAGCACACTGAGCATGTGCAGTGCCACTGACATTCCTAATAAAATCCAAGATGGTGAACCCCTTGTGCACATTATGAAGTCTGAATAATTACTGTTATGGAGATTCTGAAACGTTAGGCTAGTGCCCACACATCAGATCTTTTCCATGGACCCACTGATACCTTAAATTAGCCCTGCTTGATTGTCATAACATAGACCTGTGCAGTTTAATTAAAAGTCCAACTAAAAGATTTATGTGGCACACAGAATGCCCATATATTTATTTATCACCATCATAATTTTAACATAATATAGGCCAAACAATGGGCATTTGAACAAAAATTATTTAACTTGAACAATGTACTTTTTCTATCAATATAGAAACTGCTTGAAATACTCACATATACAAGCATAGAAGAGTGGCACAGCCATGCAATTATCATATCCAATTGTTACAGGTTTGCATAGTAAAATACATAAGTTTATTGGCAAAAACACAGTGCAAAAAGAAAAAATATTTTATATATATATATATATATATATATACACGCCTGACTGATGTCGTTACTTTATTGTTACACTTCTAATACTGTTAATATTATGGAAGTCACTTCTTATATTATTTTTCTACACTTTTCTGTTTCTGTCCTTCAGTTTGATATGTGCCTACATAACAAACCACCAGAAAATCAATAGCTGGTTAGGTGTCTGAATGAGTTAAACATTTCTGCTTAAAACAAAATCTGGGAACTATATTCCATTTTTAAAATCTTACTGAAAGGTCACTGAAGTTCGCAGTGCATTCATCTCCAGCTCATTTAAAAGCAAACTGAATTTTAAACGTGTTCCGCCTACATGCAGGGTTAATATAATCTACCCATGACCTTAGTAAGCCGTCTTGTTGCACATAAATTTAACTTAATTGTATCATTCTATTTAAATCCCCAACTTGCTGTGGCGTATTTGCATATTAAAATTAACTCTGCGGGCTGTAATCACTTCACCTTAATAAAGCAACTTACTAGGACAAATTTGATCAAGTTATAGTACACCCTTGTGGTGTTACCTTCATACCCCAATAGGACATTTGTTAAAATTACATTTGAAATTATCTCAATTCACCAAGCACAGTGGATAACAAATTAACCTTTTCCGAAATTCAATAAGTGAGAAAAAAATAATAATGAACTATGATCAGTTAAAGAAAAAAAAGGGATAAGGCTTAAAAGGAAGTTTAAAATGAATGTGATGACATTTTACCAGGAATTAAGAATAATATAAAACCAAAGATGAAAAAAAATAATGTCATGTCTTTTAATGTGCCCTGCAGCATCTGAGTTTGCGGACATCTGCTGCATGTTGTGCTATCCAGCCTGGAAGAAAATCTGTATATATATGGCAGTGTGCAAGGCATATTTATATTTTTAATGGCAGGCTACAATTAATGTGAGGCTGGTTTCTTAAAAGAGTCCCTAACAGATAAAATCAATTATTTATTCTTAACTGGGTTGGCAAAAATAATAGACCCTGAACTCAGGGTTAGGGATGTAGCGAACTGTTCGCCGGCGAACTAGTTCGCGCGAACTTCGACTGTTCGCGTCCGCCGAATGTTCGCGAACGTCGCGCGACGTTCGCCAATACGAGTTCGCGTTCGATTCGAACAAAAATCGTTCGACCATTCGACCATTCGATTCCTTCGACCGCTAAAATCGAAGGATTTTCGTTCGAATCGAACGATCGAAGCCATTCGATCGAATGAAATCATTCGATCGAATGGCTTCGATCGTTCGATTCGAACGAAAATCCTTCGATCGAACGATTAAAATCCTTCGATCGTTCGAATCGAACGATTTTGCGGATGTTCGAAGTTCGCGAACTGTTCGCGAACTGTTCGCATTTTTGCCGGTGTTCGCGAACGGCGTTCGCGAACACATAAACGGCAGTTCGCTACATCCCTACTCAGGGTCACACCTCTGAGGCTCCAACCCTTCAGCTCCACTGGTAAGGCTTGGTGTGCTTGTTTTAGTAATTAGAATATTTGCAAAGCACTCTGTACTTTGCACCATACACACAATAGTCGAAGGAAGCTGAACTGGAGGATTTTTGTGATGGGCACACGGTACAAGGGGCAATATAGTTACATGGCCTTGCATTCAGAAATTAGCTGTTTTATTTTATTTAGGTCTGTCACCAAACACTTTAAAATGGTGATCCAAGCCACTTATACCCTTAATGGGACTGCACTAGGAAAATCCATAATGGAAAAGTTCCCTGGAGTCCTTCTCCCAAACCTTTTTTGGACCAGGGTCCGGGGTGGGGTTGGCGGGGGTCAGCAGCAAATTTGGACACGCCAGTGTTCGATTTGGGGTGCCCTGGTGTCCAATTCGGCGCACCTCGTTTTTGCTCACTGGGCTCGGCGGCCCAGTGCGGGAGTGTCAGCAGCCCAGCGGTTGGGGACCCCTGTTTTAGATAATAAACTTGGCTGTAGCAAGCAATGCCAGTCAGCAGCATCAATGGCAAATGAGGTCTTGAGCTGTATCAAAAGGGGCATAGATTTGCGGGAGAAGGGGGTTATTCTTCCACTGTACAAAGCACTGGAAAGGCCCCATCTAGTATATGTTGGGTATAGTTTTGGTCTCCAGCACTTGAGCAGGTAATTCGATTTTGAATTAAAGAGCGTACAGAGAAAGGCAACTAAGCTGGTAAAATGTATGGAATATCTATGAGGAAAGGCCACGTTGGGGTTGTTCACGCTGGAGAAGAGGCGCTTAAGGGTTATATGATAACTATGTATAAATATATAAGGGGAACATATAATAATCTCTCTAATGCTTTATTTACCAGAAGGCCTTTCCAGCTGACGCAAGGTCATCCATTCCGATTAGAAGAAAGGAGGTTTGTGGGTTTTTTCACGGTGAGAGCTGTGAAGATGTGGAATTCGCATACTGTCGTACTGGCTGATACATTACATAAAGGAGAATTAAACCCTAAACATGAATATGGTTAAAAGTGCCATATGTTACATGATGAACTTATTGCACCAACCTAAAGTTTCAGCTTGTCAATAGCAACAATGATCCAGGACTTCAAACTTGTCACAGGGGGTCACTATCTTGGAAAGTGTCTGTGACTCAGTGGGCTCTGAGCACCTGTTGAGAAGCTAAGCTTATGGGGCATCACAAATTTACAAGCAGAAAATGAGGTTTGGCTGTAATATAAGGCTGGTTAACCTACTGTGAATTACTTGAATGTCCAGAAGGGTAATAACTCCAAGGTTCCCTAGTATCAATAGGTGTGCTTTTGCATTCATCATTAGAGCAGGCTGGCCAGGTGCATTGGTGCTTAGCTAAAGAACAGGGAACTACAAGGACTGTGTTTGGCCACAAGTGCTTTTTAAAAATATAAATTAACAGTGATAAAAATAATAATAATTTGCATTAAATTTATATTATTTCTAAGTCATCTCCTACATGCCCTTAGGTACAAAGTAAAACATCAGGAGTCTTGTGCATGTGGCCAGGGCCAGAACTAGGGGTAGGCAGAAGAGGCAGCTGCCTAGGGTGCAACAATTGGGGGTGCTGGGCAGCTACATCTTCTTCTCCTCTTCCTACCCATAGACTGGACCTGCCACTAGACATGTGCACGAACGCCGTCACTGCGCCTCTAGGCACATGCGCGCGCCAACACCTCTATGGGCATGTATGCAAAAGCCTCTACTGCGCGTGTGCGCGCAAACGTCTATACCAAACCGACACGTCCCAATGCCACTACCGCGCATGTGCTCGAAAGCAGCTACATGCGAGACGGGGATGGGGGCGATCTGCCTGGCTGGTCTGCCTAGGGCGGCCAGCAAGCCTGGCCCGCCTCTGCATGTGGCATACAGAGAACCCAAAATAAAAAAAAGCACATACACATTTTCATGGCTGACACTTTGGGTGCTGCGCAACAAGCATACCACCTGAGATATATGTGTGGTAAAAGCATAAAAAATAGGTTGACAGTACAAACAAGCAGTAAACATTCTGGGAAATCAAAAATGCGTAATTATGTCTCTCTAGCACACACTTAAGGTAACAACCTTAAGTGTGTGCTAGAGAGACATAATTACGCATTTTTGATTTCCCAGAATGTTTACTGCTTGTTTGTACTGTCAACCTATTTTTTATGCTCTTATGTCTCTAATATGTCTCAAAGCATCTCCAATATTTACTTGGGTACAAAGATAAACACAATACAGGTAAAGGATCCCTTATCCAGAAACCCGATATAAAGAAAGCTCAGCTCAGCTCATAGACTCCAGTTTATCCAAATAATCCAAATTTTTAAAAATGATTTCCTTTTCCTCTGTAATAATAAGACAGTAGCTTGAACTTGATCCCAAGTGATATAATGAATCCTTATTGGAAGCAAAATAAGCCTTTTTGGTTTATTTAATGTTTAAATTAATTTCTAGTAGACTTAAGGCATGAAGACCCAAATTACAGAAAGATCCGTTATCTGGAAAATCCCAGATCCCGAGCATTCTGTATAACAGGTCCCATACCTGTATAATTGAATTTCAGAGTCATTCTGAACTGTATGATAATCGATATAGATAGGTTTACAAAACTATGGGTTATGTAGAGACCCCGATACAAAAATTTTACACTTAGGGGCCAATTCATTAACTTCGAGTGAAGGAATAGAAGAAAAAATACTTCGAATTTCGAAGTGTTTTTTTGGCTACTTCGACCATCGAATGGGCTACTTCGACCTTCGACTACAACTTTGACTTCGAATCGAAGGATTCGAACTAAAAATCGTTCGACTATTCAACCATTCGATAGTCGAAGTACTGTCTCTTTAAAAAAAACTTTGATCCCCTAGTTCGCCACATAAAAGCTACCGAACCAATGTTAAGGTCCCCATAGGCTTGGCTAAGTTTTTTCGGTCAAAGGATAATCCTTCGATCGTTGGATTAAAATCCTTCGAAACGTTCGAAGGATTTAATCGTTCGATCGAACGATTATTCCTTCGATCGTTCGATCAAAGTATTTGCGCAAAATCCTTCGACTTCGATATTCGAAGTCGAAGGATTTTCATTCTCAGTCGAATATCGAGGGTTAATTAACCCTCGATATTCGACCCTTGATGAATTTGCCCCTTAAAATCAAGAAATCAATAGTGATGCAATAATATCAATAAAAGCACAATAACCTCAATCAAAACAATAAAATTTTATCCACCATTGACATCAGTGGTCAATATCCTGGTTCCACTAGTCTGGTTATGTAATGGACACAAACAAGCACTCAACAGGGCTGTGGAACTGCAAATGGAAGTTAAAAAAATACATCAAAAGCAATGCCTTGTGGCACAATATGGAGGGGATGTTGTTGGGAAACACATGTCTTTTGTTGTCCAAGGCCCCTAGGTGGGATTAGGGGCCTTGCATATGTACATCTCCCATCATCCCCATTCCTCTTCAATAGGCTGAATATCTCTGCTATCTGTAAGTAAAGTGTATAAAACATTTAATTTAGGAAACCCCCAAAAAAGATGTGGTGTTATTGAATTCTTGGCAGATAAAGGATTCTCAAAAGAACAAGTTTTGCTTGCATTGGTATTATATTGTCTTCAAATGATGCCAGTCCCATCCATTTTTTATTT
Organism: Xenopus petersii; assembly: GCA_038501925.1. Lineage (NCBI taxonomy): Eukaryota > Metazoa > Chordata > Amphibia > Anura > Pipidae > Xenopus > Xenopus petersii. The sequence goes on from CM076679.1 coordinate 44,069,964, forward strand.
TATTTAACTCATTTATCAAGGCAGGAAATATTTCCGGATTCTCATTTCCGCTACATTTCTGTTTCCATGTGTTAAAAGGCTACACTGATACCATCAAGGAACATCATAAAAATCCATCATGGCAATGAACATCAAATTGTTTTTCACGTGAACCAAAACAAATTTGACATTTTAAAAATTATCAGTAATGTCACAGTTAAAGCAGATTACCGCTATCAATTTTCTGTATGCGTGCAGGCTTCAGTAAATAAGGACGCTTGTAGGCATGCTGAGCTAATAAAAGCCTGGAAAGAACACTAGGGATTTAATATACAAAAAAAAAAGGATCTCAAATATCATTCAATGTTATGCATATTTGATTGAATATAATACCAAGGTGCCTAATATAGGTGTCAGTTTCATATTTTGATCATTAAGAAAGCCTTTTACTAGAGATGTTTGCTTAAGATATTATTATTTTTTTGCTAGTGGTACAGGATTAATGTTACCCTTTACATCAATTCTGTTGATCATTCAATAAATCAACAACTGAATTCTGGCTATTTATTACTACACATGGAAGGCAATATTTTGGACTAGGGCTAAGCTCGAAGTCAGGAATCTAGTGCAGGCGCAGAACAGCCAGGAAATAGGTTTTGCTTATAGAACAAAGAAACTCGTTTTATCACTTGACTTCAGAAAATGGTTCTTGGTGCACCTCGTGACAAATGAGTACCCTGTCGTTTTTTATTGCCGCTGTAAATCACCAGACTGACAGCAGCTAATAAGAAAGCTTCTGCGTGTTTTTAAAGGGATACTGTCATGGGAAAAAATTTTTTCTCAAAATGAATCAGTTAATAGTGTTGCTCCAGCAGAATTCTGCACTGAAATACATTTCTCCAAAGAGCAAAAAGATTTTTTTGTATTCAATTTTGAAATCTGACATGGGGCTAGACATTTTGTCAATTTCCCAGCTGCCCCCAGTCATGTGACTTGTGCCTGCACTTTAGGACAGAAATGCTTTCTGGCAGGCTGCTGTTTTTCCTTCTCAGTGTAACTGAATGTGTCTCAGTGGGACATGGGTTTTTACTATTGAGTGTTGTTCTTAGATCTACCAGGGAGCTGTTATCTTGTGTTAGAGAGCTGCCATCTGGTTACCTTCCCATTGTTCTTTTGTTTGGCTGCTGGGGGGAAAAGGGAGGGGTGATGTCACTCCGACTTGCAGTACAGCAGTAAAGAGTTATTGAAGTTTATCAGAGCACAAGTCACATGACTTGGGGCAGCTGGAAAATTGACAAAATGTCTAGCTCCATGTCAGATTTCATAATTGGATATAAACAAAATCTGTTTTGAGAAATGGATTTCTGTGCAGATTTCTGCTGGAGCAGCACTATTAACTGATTCATGACAGTATCCCTTTAAAGTTTTTTTGCAACATACAAAATATCATGTAGTTTAAAGGACCAATAACATAAAAAAACGAACGAAAAAAACCCCATAAAGACAAAGTAAACTTTTAAATTACTAAGTCTTAATTAAGAAATAACATACTGAAACTCCGCTTGAGCTCCTCAGAAAACACGACAGGGCAACGATCCATCATGCGGCGCTCGATTTCTCCTCCCTGGTTATCTCCTATAAGGAAGGCAGGGAGGAGAAATCAAGCGCCGCACGATGGATCGCCAGATCGCCTTTTCTGAAGCGGAGCACAAGCAAACAGCATTGTATGTAGCAGACAGGTGGTGTCAAAGGCCCGCGCCTCTGTTTCGGGATGGTTTCTCCACCTTGACATGAATCGCCTCTTTCACGCCTCGTTCAAACCAGCGGTCTTCTTCTTTATCCAATATTTGGACCTTGCTATCTTCAAAGGAGTGTCCCTTGTCTTTTAGGTGTAGAAGACAGCTGAGTTTTGCCCTGTAGAGTTTGCCCTCCTATGCTGAGCCATTCGCTTGGTGAGCAGTTGTTTTGTATCCCCAATGTATAGATCTGTGCACTCCTCGCTACACTGGACTCCGTATACCACATTGTGTCTTTCTACACCTAAAAAATGTGATTTGTGAAAAAATATAAATTCAAATGTTAGTTAACAGGCTCCTTAGTGTGTATCAGCTTCAAAGCTTTCAAAGGAGTTGAAGAGCTCATATTCATAGGTGCAAAATGTGTACATTTTCAGATGCATCTTTAGTGCATATAAAAATTGGTTGTAACTTGAATATATATACAGGCCAATTACATCATTTACCTAGTGATTAAAGCATGTTCATTTTAAACAAACATACTAAATCGATTTTACTGTGGGGATAAGAGATTTTGCCAGATACAACAGCTTGTTGTTTCTGAATTCTTGTTGACGTTGTGTTTCTCTCTAGTAATCTGAAGAGCTAGCGTTACACTCACTTAGGGGCTGATTTATCATAAATCGATTTGAGAAAAATGCATAAAAAAAAACGTGGATTTGGAAATAAAACCCACGCATTTTCCGAAAAGGAAAAAAAAAAAAGAAAAAACCCGACAAGTACAAGCTGGCAGGGTTGTATTTAAGTCAAATGGGAATGACTTTTTTATTCCCACCCAACCCCCCCCCCCCAGTTTATTAAAACATTCAAGATTTTCAGCCTCATTGAAAATCAATGGGACAATGTGATTCTCGCTGGCATATGAAAAACCACCCATCTGCATATTTTTTCATGTTCTTTTCTTAAATAAGCTAGCATTTGAGAAAAAAAGTTGCAAGACTTTTGTCAGCATTTTTTTTTTCCACGTCCAACTTTTTTTCTCACAAACTCAATTTTTGATAAATCAGCCCCTAAATGTTGGCACCTACCAGTGTGCAGTGTAGAGTGCCTTCAACCAATTGTGCATTCGCCGGCATATGGCACAAAATACATACATCCAAACAGGACTTTCCTGATTTTGACAGCTCAACCTGCGCCCCGGATTGTTATTGAAATGTCCTGACTTTGGGGCAGAGTCACTAAAGGACAAAGTGGCCGACTCTAGCAACAATTCACTAGTAATCCCATCCATAGGGACATCACCAATTTACTCACAGGCGCTGACAACAATTAGCTAGCGAAAGAGACCGTCACTAGCGTACGCTCACACTCTATTGCCAGAAGACATTTCGCTCTGGCCAATGGTCGTTACTCTGCAAATTTTACTGAACGTTACCTTTTTCACCAGAGTTGACTTCACCGCCTCAGACCAGGCGAACTGATAAAACGAAGCTACATCTTCCACAAGTCTGCAAGTCAGTGACATCATATCCTGTATGCCTGAAATTCATAAATGTAAAAAAAAGCAGGCGACTTTTATTTTTTTTAAGTGGGATTGCCTTCAAAAGTCCGAACTATTAAAGAATTTTGTGTTAACATTTTTTTCCAGACATTTTGAGGGGCATTTGTTTTAGGGTGGGCTCATGTGTAGGGCATTATAGAGGATCTTTTATGTCTTTATTATGGTTCATTGGACATTTGTAAAAAAAAGTGGCCACTTCAAGCATTTGCACCAACATCTCTAAGAAATGGATGGGTACATATGACTTTTATGTAACTGCCCTATTCAAATTGACCATAAGCATGAGAGTACTAATGAAGTTTCGCTGGGCAAACATGAACGCTAGTGAAAATTCACTATGAAATTCTCGCACTGCCGAAATAACGCTAGCGGAAATTTGTCATCGTTTGGCTGCTGAGACACAACTTCGCATTTTAGTGAATTAGCGTAGTGGTAACGAATTTGCGCCTTTTGTGGCCACAAAAATGGGCGTGGGCAAAACATTGCTGCGCTCCACGCTGCAAATCTTTTTGTCCTTCTTTCTATATTCCAAAATTTGGGAGGTATGCAGAATATAGTGGTGAGTGTACAGGGCTCACAATGCAAGTGAGGAAAGTGCATGAGCTTGCTAACACGCTGCCTCTTAGATGGAGGTGCAACAATTTGAGTCTGACAGCTGTGAGTGAAAAAATGTAGGAGCACTGTGGGCAAAATACATGGCATGTAATAAGTTTGCACATTGATTGAAATGAGACCTCTAGTTTCCAATACAGAAATCATAGGTACTGTCGTATTTACATGTCAGTATTTGGCAAATGTCTGTTATGTGTTTCAAACAGTAAGGATGTATATAAAAATTAAGAGCCAAACGATCACTAATAATATCTGCAGATGGAAGAAAGAAATAGAATAGTTTGCCATTTACTAAAGGGTGATACAATTGCCTAGAACACTGGGAATTTGTACTGCAGAAATTTACTTATGAGGGCTCTTTACTAAAGGCCTATATCATACCTCCCAACTGTACCGTTTTTCACAGGACAGTCCAGATTTTGACAGGACCATTTCTCAGGACATCCCATCCTCTTAGAAGGACTGAAACGTTGACCAAAAAAAAATAAATGATATTATATTAAAATTATATATTCCAGCATAGTGTCGCCACTCACGAAAACTGTGTTCATATGCCTGGGCGCAGAAACAACAAGTTTAGTTTTGTACTTGGAGAGGCCGAAACGTTTAGTCTTTAGTTCCAATAAATATCCTTTGATTTAATTTAAGACCTGAGAGTGTATATACAGTATATATATATTATACTGCTTTTTTATGAATTGCTTTAATTCTTATTTGTCTTCTCCAACCTTCCTGGAATGCTGTCGTTTCATATACCTTTGAAGGCATGTTTAAAGTGAGAGGGCAGTGGAAGAGTGACTGGCACATGCACAGCCTGTAAGTCAAAGTTCAGCGCAGCTTACTGGTATATGTGAACAATGCTCCAAATTTTAAACCTTTAAGTACAACAGTTAGTGCCTCACATGATTTAACAACACTAATTCTTTGCTTAACAATGTCAAAGGTTTTCGGGGAATTGACTGTATTTCACCAACAATATATTTCTTCTTGATTATCAAGTGGTTAAAATGATTTTAAACCAAGACAGCAAAATAAAGCAGCAATAAAATCAATAATAGGTGCTTAAAGCATTCCTCCTATTAGGTAATGGCATTTAAAGTATCCGTAGCTTGTAATGGCACTTAAGATATGCCCAAAAATCAATGTGCTAAATTACTTATTGAACTAGTTAATTTGAACATTGAGTTTTATATGTACATTGATAAAACAGACAAAAGAAATCAGCACAGCAACACAATCTCATCTTAAGAGCAATATCGCCCTCTAGAGGACAGCAGCCCTTCTGTAATTAGACAACCAAAGTGTAGAACAGGTTTTTGTGAAAAGAAATCATTATACCAATGTCAGACTGGGATGGGACCCCTAGAAGCAACCAGAGAACCTGACATCCAGGGCCCACTCGCTAAACAATGAGATGGTTACATTGCCAAATGGTATAAATGTATAGGTTTGTGGTGGATATCAGAAAGGGCTACTGGCCATTTTCCTACATTTGAGATCCCACTGAGAGTTCCTATTGTACTCTGATGGCCAGTCTGACCCTGCCTTGTGCTGTATTCTGTATATTGTGCCTCCTAGTGGACAAAACGTTTTCAATTGCCCTTGTTCACTTTGAATGGAGATCATCTGAAAGTGGCACATAGTAAATAGTTGACTATGTGGGGAGAATGCAGGGAGGGGGAGAATGGTAGTGGATGGAGACTTTCTCACTGGGGTGAGGTTTAGTTCTCCTTTAAAGAGCCACAATCAATTTTACTTTACATATATGGCTAACTTAAAGGACTAGTAGCATTACAAAGTTTAAATATTTTACTTGTGTAAGGGACTACTAAAGTAGTTATCCTTTATGTTTACAGACAGTTATCCTAGAGTTTATAGACAGCTAAATTGCAGTAAAGAGAGGGGACTGCTTCCTCATCTTCTGTCACAATATGCCCTGGTAGTTCCATAGTTGTTCAGGAGGTGTCACTGTTTCAAAGTATAAATGGAATAGCTGATAAGGTTATGTCTCTTTCTTTGTGGACTCCATCTGGGCAGGCAGATGGGAGAAGAGCGGAGCCTAGGCGAAGGTAGAGTTGTTAGTCATATATTTTAATAGCTCACTCGAGGAATCAGAGATAGGAGTAGCTTGGCTAGAGAACTATACTGAGAAGCATTATAAGGATTAGAGTCCAGGGAGTACTACCCAAGAATAAGGATCCAAATGTACAGACATATGGATAGGTCCTGTCCCACCTAGGTTCCACAAGCCCAAAAGCTGAGACTGACACTTGCAAGTCGACTATTCACAGTCTAGTCCTGCCCCCTGATGGGCAAATACTGGAGTTATTTTTGCTAACTCTTATCTCTGCTAATCACTATTTTATCTCCAAATGATCTGGATATATACCTGCCAATAAAGAAGTTACTATTTATTTTTAAGAACCACTGGTAGCCATCTTATTGTCTCCACTTAGAAGATATGGTTCTACAACATCCTCGTGAGGCAACTTCATGCGACTTCGGAAAACGAAGCGCGGCGAGTGTATTAGCGCAGGCGATTCTTTATTCAAGCGGGCGGAAGACAGATGGAAGGCAGTTTGGGGAGGAGCCAGGCGACTAAATCTCCCTGAATCTGCCCTTCTGCCCCAACCCTTTGGGGCCTATTTATTAAACCTCAGTTGAGTAGTTAGTCATATCTTTTAATAGCTCACTCGAGGAATCAGAGATAGGAGTAGCTTGGCTAGCGAACTACACTGAGAAGCATTATAAGGATTAGAATCAAAGGTGTACTACCCAAGAATAAGGATCCAAATGTACAGACCTATGGGTAGGTCCTGTCCCACCTAGGTTCCACTTAAGAAGCATGAAAGCTGGGGTTGACACGAGGGCCCTGCTCTGGAGATTTAGGGGCCTATTTATTAAACCTCAATTTTTTCTGGTTTCGTTTTTAAAAGGGAAAACCCCTGGGTGGGATTTATTATGCCCTTAAACTGCTAAAGATTCTAATCCGAAAATACTCCAGCTAAAGCCCATCGAAAGCATGCGGAGGTCAATGACAGATGGTCTCTTTAACAATCCAAACATGATTTTTACCTTCAGGATTCTCAATAGTTTCGGGCTGTTGGTGTTGGTTTTCGTTTGATAATCTGATAAATTCGAGTTTTCACAGTGACAATTTGATAAAGTCAAGTTTTCAGAGAGACAATTTGCAAAAGGCGTAAGATTCGAAATAACGCTTGATTATGTCACCACTTTTTGTTGATCCAATATTTATTGGTAAATTAGGGGGATTCAGGTTTGGGTCAATTTGAGTTTGGTCAATTTTTTTTTTTATAAAGTGAGAAAAGTTGAGTTTTAGTAAATAACCCCTTAGAGTTGCATTATACACTGTGGTAAAGTATTAGTTGTTGGATCATCTATGTCTTTAAAGGTGAACTAAACCTTAAAAATGAATGAGGCTAAAAATGTCATATTTACATACTGAACTTATTACACCAGCCTAAGGTTTCAGCTTCTCAATAGCAGCAATGATCCAGAACTTCAAACTTGTCACAGGGGGTCACCATCTTGGAAAGTGTCGGTGACACTCACGTGCTCAGTGGGCTCTGAGCAGCTGTTGAGAAGACAAGCTTAGGGGTCATCAAATTATCAAGCAGAAAATGAGGTTGGCCTGTAATATAAGTTGATGCTACAGGGTATATATATATATATATATATATATATATATATATATATATATATATATATATATAGCTTTAATTTGCCATGCGCACCACCAACAAGCTAGATCATATGCAAAAAATATGTTTGTATCAGTCATATCACATCTACTCAAGGTGTCGGAGAGCACATGGGCTCTATTCTGTTTGTTTCTGCTAATGCACAACTGAACTTGGGAGCTTTGTTACTTTCTGCCCTTCCGACAAAGAAGGGTGAGTATGAGTGCTTCTGTATGGGTTAAAGTTATTTCAGGCCAAATACTTCTTTCACAGCAACGTTTTACAGTCAGCTGGCCAACTTAGTTTCAATTAATTTAGTATTTAGATACATGCATATAATTGCATAAAGCAAACACCCATGGATGGTAAACTGAGGGTTTTTATTTGGTAACATACATTACATTAGATATTAAAAGTGATAAGAGAATGTGAAGGGACAATCAGCACATGATAGGTCCATTGTATATCCTTTAACAGTACTGATAATTTCCCCTTTAAGCATCCAGTGTTGAAACTAATCCCCTTATCTATTACCCTGCAGGCATATTGGTACTTGCAGGGTAAAAAAGTATTTTTCTGAAAGCTTTCCTACTGTTCTGAAAGCTTTCCTACTGACTTGTAGGGCATTATTATCTAACCTTATAGTGTTCTTCCCACAAAAGCTTGACATGGTTGAGATCTGAGAATTGTTTTGCCAAGGCCAGTACATAAAAGACAGTACTCTTCCCCAAATACTGCAGGTTATGCATAGCTTAAAGGAGATGGAAAGGTTAAAACTAAGTAAGCCTTATCAGAAAGGTCCACCTAAATATACCAATAAACTCTCAAAGTAATGCTGCTCTGAGTCCTCTATCAAAAGAAACACAGCATTTCTTTCCTTCTATTGTGTACAAATGGGCTTCTGTATCAGACTTCCTGCCTTCAGCTTAAACCTCCTTGCACCGGGCGTGAGCATGCTCAGTTTGCTCCTCCCCCTCCCCCTTACTTTCTCTTCTGTAATCTGAGCCCAGAGCTATAAGTGAGCAGGGAGAGACTCAGGCAGGAAGTGATGTCATACCAAGCTAACACTGCAGCTACTATCCTAAACAAACAGAGAGCTTCTAGAGCTTTTTACTCAGTTATGGTAAAACATTCTACATATAAACATAGCATTCTAGCTTGCACTATTGCAGCTAATCTATTGCCAATAAAATGCCTCCGCAGCTTTCATTCTCCTTTAAAGGGGACCTGTCACCAAGATATAAAAACTGTGTAATAAAAGTATTTTTCAAATTAAACATGAGATCCAAATTCTTTTTTTTTTAATTAAAGCATTCATAGCTGTTGTAAACTCATTTAAAAATGTCAGATGTCAATCAAATATTACCTGCCCCTCCTCTATGCCTTAGGCATAGAGGCGGGACAGACAATTACTTTCCATTCAGCACTTCATAAATGTCACTGCTCTCCCCACACGCCCCCTCTCTCTTTAGCATTTAATTATGTAGCCAGGGCATGGGGATAGACATTGGGTCCCCCATTCTGGTGCACAAACAAGATTCTGAGATGATGCAAGGCTTGTCTTAATAACAGTGTCCACAAATGGCTCTTGCCTGCTTGCTATAATTATGAATTCCCAGTCTGAAGGAAACAAGATTCAAATAATTTTTTACAGTGTAATAAAAGTTCATTTTGCTTGACTAATGTTATATGTAATAAAATAGGATTTGGGAATAATTTTTGGGTGACTGGTCCCCTTTAAAGGATAAGGAAACCCTTTTTACAAAAAAACCCATGCCCCCCACCCCACGTAGACCCCCCTCCAGACTAACTACACCGCCGGGGAAATGCCCCGTACTCCATACTTACCCCTCGGTGCAGATTCTTCCAGCAGAGTTCCACACATCCATCTTCCGCGTCCTCGGTAAGCTGACTGAGAGATCCGCAATTACCGTGTAATTCCACGCATGCGCAGTTGTCACAAACCAGCAAACTGCTCCAACTGCACATTCGCAGAAATACTGATCTCCCAGTCATCTTACAGAGGATGAGGAAGATGGATGCGTTTAACTCAGCTGGAAGAATCTGCAGCGAGGGGTAAGTATGGAGTATGGGGCATTTCCCCGGGGGAGGGGTAGTTAGCCTGGCGGAGGAGGGAAGGGAGGTCTACCTGGGGTGGGGGGTACGGGTTTTTTTGCAAAAGGGTTTCCTTCTCCTTTAACAGCACAGCTTAGTGCAAGGAGCAGAACTGGTTGACAGGGGGTACTGTGATATCAGGGGGCAAAGGCAATTGGTAGTTTTCATCCCATTAGTCTTAAAAAAAACTGGAGGTTTATATTTACATCGAGACTTTCCAGTACAAACATGGATCTGCGGGTTGTGCTTGCTGTCAAAAGCGGGACTGTCCCGATGAAAACGGGACAGTTGGGAGATTTGCCAAGTGCAACACTACTCAGCCTTTATACCACCCCATTCTCTTTGCTGGCCAGTACCTGCTTGTAGCGCTGTAGCTGCATTGATGACATCCCCACCAGCAGCAATGTCTACCTTTATTTTTAAACTGCCTCATTCCTTGAAGTGAATATGCCCCGACCTGTAGTTAGCGGGATACTGGGTCTGGAACATGTTGATCTACCTGGCAGCACCAGTTTGTGTGAAGGTGAGGCGGCATATAGCTCATAATGGTATAATTCTGCAGTTAGTGAATATAACTACAGTCCACGCTACATTCACAAACATCTTGTGAACAAAATAACCTGTTTTATACTTTTATTAGACATGTAATTGTTTCATCATATGATCCTTCCACCTCAGCTAATAATACATATATAAATATCTAACATCAGACGTTGAAAAGAAAATCCTTCTGACCACCAGACAGGGTTACTACTGCTCGACGTACTTCTATTTTGATTTGCCTGCAGCAAGATGAAAGTTTAGTCGCTTACATGAGGTCACTTCCGGCGCGCAGTGACATCGGGTTCTAGTCCACCGGAAGTTGTGGAAGCTGTGTGAAGTGTGTGTTTCTGCCGGTTTTTGGTTGTGCGTTACATTGAAGCCGGGAGCGATGCCTGAGCTGGCGGTAGAAAGAGTTGTGGTTCACCCGTTGGTGCTGCTCAGCGTGGTAGATCATTTTAACAGGTAAGAGTGAATGGCGTTCTAGTACAGTCTTTTGTATTAACTGCTGCTGACTCATGGGCGGCAGAGGCCCACACGGGAATCATTCGCAGCTGCTCAGGCATTCATGTAGTTCTGATTTACAAGCTCATGCCGGGGTGAGATGCTAATGTAAGTGCAGGCTTTGTGCGACAGTGTAACCAAGTACGGAAAGGGATAGACATGCCAATGTGATGAGCTCTGCGCTACTGACAGGTGAAGGTGCTTCAGTATCTAATGGCCGTCCCTGCATCTCCCCTCTGAGGATCCGCTAGTGTTTCTCTCAGACACCAGAGAACCATTACATAAACCGGTTACTTCAAATATGGAAACCCATTCATAAGGTGTATTTCAAAGCCTTTTGAAAAATAAACATAATTTCAAATACTTTTGCAATATACATCATTTAAAAAATATGCAGACTTTTCATGATTTATAATGGTTTCTGACAGTTCCCTAAGCCTAGCCCCCTGCTGATCTGTCTGACTACTTGGCTGAGCTGTCTGACTACTTGGCTGAGCTGTCTGACTACTGTTACTTTGTATCAACAGCCAGCTGTACAGAACACATTTTAGGACATCCTCCAGGGAAATCCCTGTCCTACATGCGATGTCCTAAGGCTTAGGAATGCTGCATTGGGTGTTTTTACTGTCACTCAGCGTGTGCTGCACTCACACCTCCGGCCTCTCCCCTCCCTTCTCAGCTGTCAGCCATACGAACCCCCTCCGCCTTCTGTCCTCAGTGCGCAGCCCTCAGTCCTCCGCCTTCCACCCTCCCTGCTCAGCCCTCCATCCGCTTTCCTCAGCACTCAGCCTTCCGACAAATGACATCACATAAAAAAACAGAAGGTTAAAAAGCAGAAGCTTAAAGAAAAGCTGAGGAGGGAGAAGCGACAACCCAGGACGGATAGTTGAGGAGTGAGGACCCAGGACCCATGTCTGATGGCTGAGGAATGAGGACCCAGGACGCATGGCTGAGGGGGAGGAGTGAGGACCCAGGTTGGATGACTGAGGAGCAGGAGCTGACAGCTGAGGAGGGAGGAGCGAGGTGTGATGTCTGCTTTGAGGGAGGGGTGAGTTGAAAAGCAGGCAATGTTGCATTCCTCTAATATAGGAGATTGCATACAGGACAGGGATTTCCTCGGAGGATGTCCTAAAATGCGTTCCGTATAGCTGTCCTCAGCCTGCATCCTCCAAACCCCACAATTCCCTGCACATGTGATTTCAATAAGGAAAGGAACATGACAGTGCAATGCATTGTGGGTTATGTAGTTCCTGCATGTTGTCTGTATGCTGTGGAGGAGTTGTTTACAATTTGTAACATCAGTGTTTAGTCCCTCCTTCCCTGCCAGGATTTCAAATGATTCAGAAAGAGAAGAACTGTTAAACAGCTGGATTTCAGCATAGAAAATGGCATTTATTCATACTTTTTGAAGAAGCAGTTAACTGTGATTGGTATATTAGGGCTTTCTGTGTTATGTGGGCCTCTTTATCAAATTTTGGTTTGGAAGCCGGAGTTCCCCTTTAACTTCATATTGCCACGGCTGGAAACATTATTGAAATGTATATAATAGAAATGTATGACAAGGAGGCTTATATGTATCACCATAGCACTACTCTATTGAGTTGTTGCCCTGTCACAGACAGCTGCTGAACTATTGACACAGTGTCAGGATGGTCAGTCAAAACTAATAAGTTGTTTTATCACAAAAAAATGTAAGGGGAAAAATAATAAAACCTGTTTATTGAAAAAAAAATGTATCCTTTACCGTTTGGGTGCGTATTTGTATTAATGACAGTTCTTTTTTTACACCTGGGCCCTCCTGCACTGTCATGGGTAGTTGGACTGCAAATATAGAAAAGATTGGGGTAATAGGTGCATCTGCTCTGCTTTAATCAGGGCTCACTGTCTTTTGCTTGGCGGTTTTACCCCATAGATCTGTGACATCATTTTTGTTTTAATGTTTATCTTTGTCATACATGCTAGCAATTTACTTTCCACCAGAATAGCTCTCCCTTCACTTTTGTACACCTTTTATAGCCACTGAAAATACATGTGTATTGAAGGGCTTCCTAAATATGTCACAAGTACTAAATGTTGCTGAAGTTCTGCATTTAGAGGCATACTTATGGAAGCAAGACAACTTTTTCCACCAACTTTCTCCCCACAAAACAAAAGCATATGCTGCAAACCAAAACAGATAGGTATAGTTCAATAACTCACTGCTATTTGCAACACAGGCTAATTAAATTGGTTGTGGCTGCAGTGTCTCTGATATGTGTGCCAGTAATTCCCCCATTTAGGGAATTTGCAGTCCTATGCCATCTGATAAATACATTCTCTGTGTATCTACCTAAACAACGAATCACTGCATTATCTGTATACAGTTAACATCTTGTTTGTTTATCAATTGCAGAATCGGAAAGGTTGGGAACCAAAAGAGAGTCGTCGGTGTCTTGCTGGGCTCCTGGCACAAGAAAATCTTAGATGTCTCCAACAGTTTTGCAGGTAAGAAGCATTTGTCCTTTCATTCCTAGGCACAGCCCTTTATAGATATTAGATCTGCAATGGATGGATATATATACAGTAGAACTTCCATTTTACGTTTTTCAGGGGACCAGGAAAAAATTATATAAAATCAGGGAAAATGTTAAATCAGGGAAATGTGTTCAAGTAACTTTTTCTACAAGTACTGAAAGAATATAAGCACAGGAGTCCGTTTTACTTTGAGATACAATATTTACTGTGTTTATAACAAGGGTTAAGCATTGCAGAGTTAATGTTACACTATGGGGGTCATGTGAAAGTTCTCTTTGTCAGTCACATACACAACTAAAGGTGGCCATACATTGATAGATCCGCTCGTTTGGCGATGTCGCCAAACGAGCGGATCTCCCTCCGATATGCCCACCTTGAGGTGGGCAATATCGGGCAGATCCGATCATGGGCCCTAGGGCCCAACGATCGGATCCTAGCAATCACAAATGGGCGGTCGGATCCTAGCAATCACAAATGGGCGGTCGGATCGCGGGACCGCATCAACGAACAGATGCGGCCACGATCCGACGGGGTTTTTAAACCCATCTGATCGAGATCTGGCCGACTTTCGGCCAGATATCGATCGGTGAAGCCCGTCGGGGGCCCCCATACACGGGCCAATAAGCTGCCGACACAGTCTGTCGGCAGCTTTTATTGGCCCGTGTATGGCCACCTTAAAGCAATTGGTGTAAGACAGCATAAGGGGCAGACTAATTGGAATTGACCATTTACAGGCAGAACCATGGCAAAATATACATCTGGTTAGTAGTTTAAACCTCTTTATTTCACAAATATTAACATCCATAGATGTTTGCAGATGCATAGCAGTTTGTAGTTACATCAGGACACAATTTTGATGTAAAATCTGGGAAAACATTACTTACAATTAGGGAAATTCACCCATTGAAATGTATAATAAATTAGTGGGACCACAAATAAAAAATGTAAAATGCGGGAAAACCTAAAATCAGGGTACGGTTTCACTGTCATATCATTTTAGTAGATAAAGTGATACTGACATGCTTCTTCTGAATGATGGGAATTATGTCCCATAAAGCTGTTTTTTTTTTTTTTTTATACAGCATTGACTTGATATTAGGGATGCACCGAATCCAGGATTCGGTTCGGGATTCGGCCAGGATTCGGCTTTTTTCAGCAGGATTCGGCCGAATCCTTTTGTCCGGCTGAACCGAATCCGAATCCTAATTTGCATATGCAAATTAGGGGCGGGGAGGAAATTGCGTGACATTTTGTCAGAAAACAAGGAAGTAAAAAATGTTTTCCCCTTCCAACCCCTAATTGCATATGCAAATTAGGGTTCGGATTCAGTTCGGTATTCGGCCGAATCCTTCGTGAAGGATTCAGGGGTTCGGCTGAATCCAAAAAAGTGGATTCGGTGCATCCCTACTTGATATTCAAGCATAACTTGCAGTTGGTCTTTACATTTTATTCTTTGTATTTTTTAATAATGTAACATTCTGTTCTGCAGCTCTCTGGTTCCAAATTTTTACTACTACGTGGTTTGCGAGGATCCCACTTAACCTAGCAAGCAGACAGTAGCTTCAGTGAGAGACTGGAACATGAATAGCAATAATAAAATAAATAAAATATATTTTGAAAGAGATGAGCTCCTTCAGACAACAGCCCTTAAATAATGAAAACAGTTTCCCAACTGATCTAATTTAAAAGAAAAAACTTTCAGGATAAATGCTAATGAAACAGCACCTAAGTGATCCAGAAAGTTGCATGCGCCCTCAGATGGGTGTACCCAATCCCTGCCTGTGTCAGTGAATAGGAAGATAAATTTCAGTTCGCATTTGCTTATTAATGCACATACATGGAAAATGTGTATTGTATGAACCAGATGGGCAGTAACCTCTTCTATGGGCTGTTTGCAACTTGATCATTTTTGTATCTAAGCAGAATATGGTATATTTTTATGTTATGTATGAATCCCAATTTACCTAAAAACAAAGGTAACCTTTTCAAAATATAATCTGAAGCTCCCAAGTGTCATTCATATTTTCCTCCAGCATCTCAACCATGTCAGAATCTGACCTATTGATGTGTTCTATCTCCTACATACACTAGATTCTATCCTAACGAATAGGTCGCCACGGAATTAACCCCTGCAGCTAATAAATAACTGCAGTTGTACTGTGCCAAGTGTATCATTAATGTATATGGCAGCATAATCATACAGATGCTTTCTGCCCGCAGTTCCGTTTGATGAAGACGATAAAGATGACTCTGTCTGGTTTCTGGATCACGACTATCTGGAGAACATGTATGGGATGTTCAAAAAGGTCAATGGTGAGTTTACATCAATTTCTTCTCTACCAGTTTATTGCCACAGAGGTAGATTTAAGGAAAAAATTACTAAAGCAGAGAAAACAAATTCTAGACTAATCAAATAAATTAATACATTTCCTATCAATGAACAAAAGAAATAAAAATTAAAAAATATTTTTCACTCTCCGGCACCTATTTTACTTACCGTAGGTGTAGTGGTGTATATGGAAGTGTAAATATCACCACCCCATCCTGATAGATTTCAGGTTTCACCAAATATTTTTTTTCTTATCTGTTCATGCAGTATATATATATATATATATATATATATATATATATATATATATATATATATATATATATATTGGGGGGAAAATGAACCTTCTAGATCTTTATATAAAACAATGTTATATTGAATATGTACACATGTATAACTTTTAACATGAATGATTCATTGCAAAAGTGAAACCATCTGTTTATTTATGCTGGACTTCGAATAAAAACAAATTAAAAAAAATATATATATATATTTTGCGCAAAAACCATTATAGTTTTTGGTGTAGAACTCATCAATAGCCAAGTATTTTTCATTGGTTTATTATTAAAAAAAAATTAAAAAAACAACTCTACATATTGCTGTGTAACTTGTTTCTGTTTTTGCTCTTTTTAGCTCGTGAACGGATAGTAGGCTGGTACCATACTGGGCCAAAGCTTCATAAAAATGACATTGCTATCAATGAACTCATGAAAAGATATTGCCCAAATTCAGTAAGTTTGATCTGTTTCATTATTTTATCATATATTATTATATATGCATTTTATCCGTACCAGTTCATTGAACACAGTGTTCTGTCATTTAAGACTTTATTGGAAACTATTCTTGTGTCACTCACAGATATCCTCATTGAGCCCCAAAATATAAGACTAACATTCTCTACATTTTACTCAGTAAAATTAGTTGTTTTTTTTTAATTTAATTCAAAGCAAATCTGCAAAAATTAAGAATCCGTTTCCCCATAAATAGAATCGCTAGGTTTGTTTCTGCCTTCCGTCGCCTAAAATGAAAATCACCTGGGGGCAGGCACTCTGAGCGCTTCGTTTTCCGAAGTTTCCTCGTGAGGCAATTACGGGCGAGTTCGGAAAACAAAGCGCTCAGAGTGCCTGCCCCCAGGTTATTTTCATTTTAGCCGGCGGAAGGCAGGGGAAGGCAGATCGGGGAGATTAGTTGCCCCCAAAGAGGAGATTTGTCTCCTGGCGACTAATCTCCCCGAATCTGCCCGTGTGCCTCGACCCTTACGTTGGTTTTACATATTGAGATTGGCTTTTTTGGTGAGGGCAATGCAGTCCTCGCTGATAGATATGTGGTAGATTTTTAGTCAGATATGCATTGGGCAGGCTACAAGAGGTCTACGTTAATAAGCTGCTGACTCAGTATGGGGGGGGCCCCGAGTCATTCAGATAATACTAGCACACCAACAGCCAGTTTATATATACAGGTGTAGGGTGTCATTTCATTTAGCTTTTTCTTGTAATCACACAGCAAAGTTGAACAACCTGTCTAATATGTGCCCACAAATATAATCATTCTCTGCATTTATAGTTTGTATCAGTAAATGCTGCTGTCTTGTTCGGGGCCCCATTATAAGGTCCAACTTTAGGATTCATAACCACATAACAGGTAGCATAGAATTTTATATATCCTTAAAGTGGACCTGTCACCCAAACACACAAATCTGTATAATAAAGTTCCTTCTCAAATTAAACATTAAATCCAAATACTTTTTTTTAATAAAGCATTCATAGCTGTTGTAAACTCATTTAAAAATCTCAGCTGTCAATCAAATATTGCCTGCCTCTCCTCTATGCCTAGGCATAGAGGCGGGGCAGGCAATTACTTTCACTTTTCCATTCAGCACTTCCTAGATGTCACCGCTCTCCACAAATTCCCCCAGTTCTCTTTACTGTTTAATTGCGTAGCCAGTGCATTGTGATGGACATCGGGTCCCCCTTTCTGGTGCACAAATAAGATTCTGAGATGATGGAATCTTGTCTTAATAACAGTGCCTCAAAATAGCTCCTGCCTGCTTGTTATATGAATTCCCAGACTGATGGAAACACGATTCAAATAATTTATACGGTGTAATTAAAGTTAGTTTTGCTTGACTAACATATATGGAATCATTTTTTTTGGGTGACGGGTCCCCTTTAACCTTGTTTTGAGGGGGTACTAAGCCTTATATTGTGTGGCACATACATTTATTATTTTATAATAAATGTATTAAGAGATTCCACTTTTTGTAAAATAACAAATACATTTGAATTATGGCCAAAAAAGTGTAGAAATATGATGTGATTTATTTTTTTATCATCCTAATTGAGTTTGGATGGTGTAATTGCCAGTAGGCCTCTTTCCAATTCTCTAAAATCTAAAAATCTTTACTTTAGAAGGATTACAACAACTATAATATTTAGGAGAGAGGTGTGTATTACAAAAAGACCACTTAAAAACCCAAGCATTTCAAATAATAGATACTTAAACTACATCTCCAGCTAAAACCCCAAATACAGCTTCAGTTTTAACTGAATTTGCATCTTGCATCTGCATTGTAAATGACTATAGCCCCCTTTTCTGATTGTGATATCTGCCATATATATGAAATAATAGCAGAAGCTTAATTTCTGGCATGCACCAAAGTTCAGTCATCATTGGGATGCATGGTGTGTGTCATCCATGTATTTTAAGCAGTTAAAGATGAATATAAAAGAGAATTTAACCCTTTAAGAAAAAAAAACCCATAACACCCCACGGATGACCCTCCTCCCAACCAGCCTAACTGTCTCCCCCCCCCTGGAAAATGTCTGATCAATGCTGCGACTTCATCCTACAATGCATTCACTTACCTTATTTCCATCATCGCATGCGTTTTGTCGCAGCGCGTCGGATCGCACCGAAAACGTCCGTGTAGTCCTACCCTGACAGGGATACTGGGTAACTTGCCTGTTAGCAATCATTTTCAATCACGTAAAGTGCCTGATTTGATGTTACCTTTACTCCTGTCTTTTAGGTGCTGGTTATAATTGACGTGAAGCCAAAAGATCTGGGCCTTCCCACCGAGGCATACATTTCTGTGGAAGAAGTTCATGACGTGAGTGGGGCTAGTTTTAAACTCTTGCTCATAAACAAGCAGGGTCCATGTGTAGCAGATACTGAAATTAAAATGATTCACTCTGGATGGGGCATTGTCCCCATTTACTTCTCACTTTCTGACATCTGTCAGATAATCCATGTTGTGGCGTGTCCATTACAATTGTGGGTGTAACTAGGTGTCCCTATATCACTGCTTCTGTCCTGAGAGAAGCCATATATGTAGTAAAAAATAGGGTATTGTGCTAATAGGTACACACATGCAGGCTTTGGCTGCAAAATTAATTTGCAGTCTGTGTACCTATTAGCACAATATCCTATTTTTACGACCTATTGAGGTGTGATCAGAAACCTGCAATATCTCAAGCTTAACCCCCTGTATTCACAGTGATAAATTACTGTTCGCAATCTGGGTTGAAGCCGAGGATTCGATTATTCTCCATTTATGTGTCCTACAAATATCTTTCTAAATAAAGCTACAATCTTACACATGAATTCACATAGTTCACTCATTTATGACTACGGATGCACAGAATCCAGGCCTTTTTCAGAAGGATTTAGGCTAATCCTTGTGCCTGGCAAACCGAATCCAAATCCTAATTTGCATATGTAAATTAGGGAAGGGAAATCACGTGACTTTTCATCACAAAACAAGGAAGTAAAAAAAAAATGTCATCACTTTTTCCTTCCTTCCTGCCCTAACTTGCATATGCAAATTCAGTTCGGTATTCGGACGAATATTTCACAAAGTATTTGGGGATTCGGCCTAATCCCAAATAGAGGATTTGGTACA
The DNA here is from genome assembly GCA_038501925.1 of Xenopus petersii. Lineage (NCBI taxonomy): Eukaryota > Metazoa > Chordata > Amphibia > Anura > Pipidae > Xenopus > Xenopus petersii. The sequence goes on from CM076679.1 coordinate 44,089,456, forward strand.
CCCCTTTTTATAACACCCATACATTCCTAATCCCAGTCCTTTTAAAGGGGTTGTTTGCCTTTGAGTTCACTTTGAATACGATGTAGAGAGTGATATTCTGAGAAAATTTGCAATTGGTTTTCATTTTTTATTATCAGTTTTTTGAGTTATTTAGCTTTTTGTTCAGCAACTCTTCAATTTGTATTTTAATCAATCTGGTAGCTAGGGTCCAAATTACCCTAGCAACCATGCATTGATGTGAATAAGAGACTGAAATATGAATAGGAGAGGCCTGAATAGAAAGATGAGGAATAAAAAGTAGCAGTAACAATACATTTGTAGCCTTACAGAGCATTCGATTTTTAGATGGGGTCAGTGTCACCCAGTTGGAAAGTGTCACAAAGAAAGAAAAAAGGCAAATAGTTCTAAAACTATAAAAATTAAATAATGAAAAACAATTGAAAAGTTGCTAAGAATTGGCCATTCTATAACATACCTTAAAGAAGAATGAAACCCCCTGGGCGCAAAACCCCTCCCCTTCCCTCCTCCCCCCTGGCCTACCTGTCCCCCCGGGCAAATGCCCCTAACTTGTTACTCACCCCTCTGCGCAGGTCCTGTCCACAGAATTCACAGGCGCCATCTTCTCCCACGCGATCATCTTCTTGCTTTGACCGGCGTCTTCTGGCGCATGCGCAGTAGGAGCATTTTCAGGTACGGATCTACTACGCATGCGCCGAATGTCACAAAGTTTTCCGATTTCACTTCGTGACATTCGGCGCATGCGCAGTAGATCCGTACCTGAAAATGTTCCTACTGTGCATGCGCCAGAAGACGCCGGTCAAAGCAAGAAGATGATCACGTGGGAGAAGATGGCGCCTGTGAATTCTGTGGACAGGACCTGCGCAGAGGGGTGAGTAACAAGTTAGGGGCATTTGCCCGGGGGGACAGGTAGGCCAAGGGGGAGGAGGGAGGGGGGAAACACAGGGGAGGGGTTTTGCGCCCAGGGGGTTTCCTTCTCCTTTAAAGGTGAACCACCCCTTTAAGTCTATAAAGCTTTCAGACTTGGTAGTCTGTAGACTTTGAGCCTCCAGACCCACAGTACATTTTGTATTTTAGTATCATTTTAGTAACAATACAATTTGCCTGCATTTGATTTGCCTTCTTAATGTAATTCTTTAATGTAGTAACGTGGGGCTTATTTATCAACGCTGGGCAAATTTGCCCATGGACAGTTACCCATAGCAACCAATCAGTGAATAGCTTTTTAAAGCCAGCTGCAAGCAGAACAATGAACAATTTGATTGGTTGCCATGGGCAAATTTGCCCAGTGTTGATAAATGACCCCCTGTACATTTACCAAATACATACTGGAATTTCTTGTCACTTATTCTTCTAATTGTTTTATCATGTGCCTCCCTATTCACCCTGCAGGATGGTACACCAACTTCGAAGACTTTTGAACATGTGACCAGTGAGATTGGTGCTGAAGAGGCAGAAGAAGTTGGTGTGGAACATTTGTTAAGGTAATTGCAGATAACACTTGTACAGTATGGTTTTTATAATTTTATAAGGGCCCCAACACAACCAGTCAGCTTACTGCTTTCACTATTTAGCCTAGAATAAAAGAGCTCATAACTGATTGGCTGCTGTGTTCCTGATTCAGGGAAAATATATTGCACTTTTTTTTTTTTTGCTTTTTTTTTTTATAGATTTTTTTTTTTAAAATCTATAGAGACATCAAAGACACTACAGTGGGGACCTTGTCACAGCGAATCACAAACCAGGTGCATGGACTGAAGGGACTAAACTCCAAACTGCTTGACATCAGGAGCTACCTGGAGAAAGTGTCCTCAGGCAAACTACCCATCAATCACCAGATCATCTATCAGCTGCAGGATGTCTTCAACCTACTGCCGGACGTCAACCTTCAAGAGTTTGTCAAGTCCTTCTACCTAAAGACTAACGACCAGATGCTTGTGGTCTATCTAGCCTCATTAATCCGCTCTGTGGTAGCCCTCCATAATCTGATCAACAATAAGATCGCCAATAGGGACGCGGAAAAAAAGGAAGGTCAGGAGAAAGAAGAGAGCAAGAAGGAGAGAAAAGATGAAAAAGAAAAAGAGAAGAGTGAAGCAAAGAAAGAAGAAAAGAAGGAGAAGAAATGAGTCGTATTAATGGTATATTTTTGTTCATGGTATGGGTAGGCCTTATTAAAGCAAATCTTGTAAAGAGAAACTGCTCTGGCTTTTCTTCCCACAGCTGAGGGGTTGGATCTGTAATCGTTCAATATCTGTGGAGGCCTGAATGGCACGATGCATTGAAAACAGCTACACCATTGTGTTCTGTACTACATCTCCCTTTCCAATGTATTCTATGGTCACAAGTCATATCTACATTCATATCTCCAATTTTGTTGTTTATTAGAAAGATTTGTTTTTTTTTTCTTTTTGAGAACCCTGCATGTGATGGAAGAGCAGCGTCTTCCTTGTGCGTTTTGAGATTTAGCTGTAATTTCACTTCTGCGAGAATAAAAGATGCGGTTTGTAATGTGTTTATTTTATGAGAATTTGCTTTTAGGATTTCATATTCTATATTTTCCTATTCCGCTGTCAGTGGCTTCAAGAAAATAAACGGCACAGGGAGCTGTCTGCAATAGTGAATGATAATTTGCAAACTCAAGAAAAGAAATTTTTAACTACAATTCTAAATTAACATGAAAGGGATAGTTCACCATTAAAGGACCAGTAACATAAAAAAATGTTTTAAAAAAATAGTTTCTACTTAACGGAAAAAAACACCAAGTCAGTGTTAACTTTTAATTCGTAAAGTTTTTATTAAGAAATTGCTTACCGATTCTCTGCTTGAGCTCCTCTTAAGAAACAGCGACAGGGCGACGATCCATCGTGCGGCGCTCATTTTCTCCTCCCTGCCTATCTCCTATAGAAGGCAGGGAGGAGAAATCGAGCATCACACGATGGATAGTCGTCACTTCTGAAGAGGAGCACAAGCAGAGAATCGGTAAGTAATTTCTTTATAAAAACTTTGCGAATTAAAAGTTAAAACTGCCTTGGTGGGTTTTTTTTCTTTAAGTAGAAACTTTTTTTTTTTTTTTTTTTTAAATTGTTACTGGTCTATTAAATTTACCTTTGCAATCAGACAGAGGTTTGAATGAGTTGAGAGACTGGAATTGAAATGGAAAGGGCCTGAATAGAAAGATGAGTAACATTGAGGGGGTCTGAATTTATCTCAATATTTTCTGCTACAAACGCCGATCAAATCCGCTCAGGTTTTTTTCGCTTATTTATTGTCATTGTCCCGAAAATTTGCTTTGTGGTAAAAAAAATCAGATTTTCAAGATTTTTTTCAACTTTTTTTTTATCCGATTTTCACGGTTTGTTTTTTTTTTTCAGATTTTTTTCAGAATTTTCACCCATAAACTTCGGGGTATTGCACGAAACCCAGCGCACATCAAAAAATCATTGGGACTTCTCCCATTGACTTATATGCAACCTCGACAGGTCTGAGATGTCGGATTTTCAGATTTGGACATTTCCATCATCGGGGCTTAATAAATCAGAAAAATTAGTGATTTTTTAAAAGTCCGATTTTATCTAAAAAAAATCACACTTTTTTTGTGATTTTTGCATTCGAGTTTAGTTAATAACCCCCTAAAATTGTAGCTTCATAGAGCAATCTTTTTTTTTTTTTTTTTTTTTACCCTCCCCCCTTCCAGCTGTAAAGAGAATGGAAAAGTAAGGCAAATCATTTAAAACCGTGCATAAAAATGACGGCAAATCAAACCTTAGCTTCAAGCTGAACGACCTCTTTAATAATAAATTCTCTGGAACTGAACAGAATTATGTGCTATTCCATTTACTGACCAGTAGGTGTCAGATTCTGTTCTGGGGTTTATTTTTGTGCATTAAACCTATGTGATTCATTTTTTCTTCCATAACCAACCTGTTCTAATCATCAAGGGGCATATTTATCAAGGGTGGAATTTCGAATTCAAAAAGACCAACCGAAATTAAGTTGAAGATTTTTGTGGGTCGAATAGGTCCGTATTCGGCCGAATTTAAATCAAATTAATAGCGCATTCTATTCAAAGTTTTTCCCCCAAAAAACTTTGAATTTTCAAAGTCCACCACTTGACTCCAAATAGGTTCTAAGAGGTCCCCCATAGGCTTAAACAGCAATTTGGCAGGTTCTAGATGACGAATGGTCGAAGTCGAATTTTTAAAGAGACAGTACATGATAAATTTCGATATTCTAATTTAATAAAATTTTTTGCAAATTTTTTGCAAATTCGGTTATTATAATTTAATTCTACATAGTTCCCACGTGTTTAACCAATTCTTTGCTGCAGTATTATTTCCCATTGACTACTGCTTTCGACGGGTGCCTGCGGATCCTTTTCGCACTGATGGTACAGGACAACAAACGCCCTACTGCTAGTTTATTTATAAAGATCAACCTCTACTACAGGGTCTGTAATGAATGTCTCTATCAGCTGTTAAAGATAGTGTAACATTGCAGGCTTACACAAGAACATGTTACTACTTCTATATGACCCTGCCCTATACAGCTTTCCATGCCCAAGTAGCTTCCCAATAGTATCCCAATAACATGCCCTGGTCTCTAAACCCCATATCACTTGGAAGGCCACTCTTCTAAAAGGAGAAACAAACCCCTTATTAAAAAAAACCCTGGTCATGTGCTTTCAGAAAGAGCCAGCACTTTAGGATGGAATTGCTTTCTGGCAGGCTATTGTTTCTCCTACTCAATGTAACTGAATGTGTTGCAGTGGAACCTGGATTTTACTATTGAGTGCTGTTCTTATATCTACTATGGATAGGGTTGCCACCCGGCTGGTATTTTACCGGCCTAGTCGGTAAAACACCTGCCAATGCCGGGGCCGGTATTACAAATTTTCCGGCAATGTAGCTGCCAGTAAATTTGTAATACCCTTAAAAAGACCCCTTGGCCCGCCCCCCAATCCCCCGTTTTTCCTCCGTTTTTGTCCTGGACACGCCATGGCCCTGTCCCTTTATGGCAGAACCCCGCCCCTTTTTGTACCCAACCCCCACCAGCCAGTAAAAAAGTTAGCAAAAGGTGGCAACCCTAAAGGTGGCCATACATGGAGAGATCGCCAAACGAGCGGATCTCCCTCCAATATGCCCACCTTGAGGTGTGCAATATCGGGCTGATCCGATCGTGGGCCCTAGGGCCCAACGATCAGATCCTAACGATGCCTAACGGGCGAATAGATGCGGCCGCGATCCAACGGGATTTTTTGTCCCATCTGAACGAGATCTGGCCGACTTTAAGCCAGATCTCGATCGGTGAAGCCCGTCGGGGGGGCCCCATACACGGGCCAATAAACTGCCGACACGGTCTGTCGGCAGCTTTTATCGGCCCGTGTATGGCCTTAACCAGGGAGCTGTTATCTTGTGTTAGGGAGCTGCTATTATTATTATTAACATGTATTTAAATAGCACCAACATATTGCATAGCGCTGTAAAGTAAATGTCATTATACAACTAAATAACATGAATTATATACATAGAACATATGGAGTTACATCACAATCAATACCGGTACAAAAGGTGAGGAAGGCCCTATCACTTGGAAGACCACTCTGTCTGGTTACCTTCCCATTGTTCTGTTGTTAGGCTGCTGGGGGGGTGGAGGGGTGGTATCACTCCAACTTGCAGTACAGCAGTAAAAAATGACTGAAGTTTATCAGAGCACAAGTCACATGACTGGGGGCAGCTGGGAAACTGACAATATATCTAGTCCCATGTCACATTTCAAAATGAAATATAAAAAAAATCGGTTTGCTCTTTTAAGAAATGGATTTCAGTGCAGAATTTTGCACTATTAACGGATGCATTTTGAAAAAAAAAAAAACATTTTTTCCCATTACAGTATCTCTTTAAGGTCCTAGATTTAAAAAAAAAAAAAAAAACCCTCTGCCAGAACTTGCTGATCATGGGTGTTGAGAGCTACAACAAGTGCTAGACGTAAGAAATTATGGCTACTATACGTACCCTGAAGAATCGCTCAAACTGGATCCTGCTGGCATTGAATGTGCCCAGAGTCTCAAAGGCATTTAGAGAGAACGGGCAGGACATAAATGTTCCCTAGAGGTATCTGAAAGAAACAGTAAAATGATAGAGGGTAGAATGTCAATGAGTGTGACAAACAGAAGCAGAGGCAAAAAGGGGAACACTCAGTGTTGATTAGAATTTATAAACATGAACCACAAGCAAAGGAGAATTGACCAGGATATCGACACAAGCATTTTCTACAGCAGCATTAAGGCTCTGGGGATCCCTGACATCTTCTGGGGCAGACAGACATGACCCTTAGAGATAGGCAGAGAGAAGGGCAGCAAGTGTGGGCATATACTTGGCATGAATACAGAGCCATCATTTTGCACTGCAGCTGCACAGAGAAAAGTTCACATGAAGGTCAACTGTACCTAGGCAGGGAGAATAGCCTTGTGTGAAATCAAAACCATAGCAAATAGGTGTATATTTGGTTAGGTTTAGGTTTCAGATGGTCTGGATGCTGGGGTCACTAGTCATAGTAAGATATTGGAGACTGACCGGGGCTGTGACACGGCGAGTCATGACATTGGGGGAGGAGCTATGACAATCATGGGGAATCCTGCCCAGTTTTCCTAATTTTGGAAAACCAGGCAGGAAGTTTTGACCCGGGTCAGAAGCGGACAGGTGGCAATCGTAATATCAACCCTAAAACATATCAATTTCTATTTTATGTTTCTGGAGAAAGAGTGATGGGTTTCAAACTCTGCAAATCATGTGATGTCAAGGTATGGTTATCCTCATGTTTCTTTATTATTATTATTTCAATATCCAATATGGGTACAATTGTGTATATATATATATATCAATATCTGTATTCACTGTATTTATCGCTACTTGTATCTGCAATGCTGGGTAGATTTATAGTACAGTAACAGAAGAAACAAGAAGGAGAAACATGGCAATGAAAACAACTTAATATACAGAGTAAGTACAACTTGATAAGAGACACAGGACGAAGGCATTCCCTGTCCCACAGAGCTTACAATCTAAGTTGGCAGTTCACTTATAGGCACAAACAGTAGGGCCGTACATGTTACTATTCATAGCGGTTGAAACACTGACCCATAAGTGAAAAGCCTGAATCAGATCTTGTTTTTATCCCCAAAGGGATTTTTTAAATCTAAAAATCCTGTTGTGGAGATGCATGAAATCTCTGACCTATTTGAGACACCATTAGAGTTTAATGCCTCTGTAATGAGCCCGAGTCCCAGGTATTATTATTATTATTATTATTAACATGTATTTATATAGCGCCAACATATTGCATAGCCCTGTAAAGTAAATGTCATTATAAAACTAAATCACATGAATTATATGCATAGAACATATGGAGTTACATACATCACAATCAATACCGGTACAAAAGGTGAGGAAGGCCCTATGCAGAAAGAGCCTACACTCTAAAGGGAAGGGAGTAATACACAAGGTGTGGGAGTGGGCAAGATCAAATTAAGTGGGTGAGAAATGTGGTACTGTATGTGGTGTTGTGTTTGGTAGTTAAGCAGAGTGAGGGTAGGCTTCTCAAAAGAAGTGCTTTTTAAGAGATTTCTTGAAAGCAAAAAGGTTGGGAGAAAGTCGGACAGACGGTGGTATAGAGAGTTCCAGAGGAGGGGTGCAGCCCTTGCAAAGTCTTGAATGCGAGCATGTGAGGAGGTAATGAGAGAAGAGTTGAGTAGCAGGTCAGTAGAGGAGCGTAGTAAGCGGTTGGGTGAGTATAGAGACGAGTTCAGAGATGTAGGGTGGGGAAGTGCTTTGAATGTCATTGACATTCATTTGAATTTAATTCTGAAAGGTAGTGGAAGCCAGTGCAGGGATTGAGAAAATGGCAAGGTAGAGGAGGAGCGGTTGCTGAGGTGTATGAGCCTCGCAGCAATGTTCATTATGGGCTGGAGAGGTGACAGTCTCTGGAGGGGAACACCAATTAAAAGAGAGTTACAGTAGTCTAGACATGATATGACGAGAGAGTGAATAAGAATTTTGGCAGCATCTTGGGTAATAAATGATCGTATTTTGGATATATGTTCCTTAGGTGGAAGTGACATGATTTAATAAGTGACTGGATATGAGGAGTGAATGACAGGGCAGAATCTAGGATAACACCCTGGGGAGAGGGGGTAATAGTGGAATTGTTAGCTATGATGGATACTTCTGGGATGTTACTGGTGTTAGTTGGAGGAAAGAGAACCATTTCAGTTTTAGAGAGGTTTAATTTAAGGTAGCGTTGCGACATCCAGGTAGAGATAGCGGACAGGCAGGAGACGCGAGTTAGGAGTTCTGGGTTAAGATCAGGCAAATTAATTGGGTAAGTGAGACCTGAGCAAATTTGGGGAACTAATGATAATGATACCATTGTGTAATTTTTGTAGACTCTCCACAAACATACAAAACTAGCAAAAAAGGGCCCTGGTTCTTCCCATGAGACCAGAGGAGCAATTCCTTTCAATAAGCATGAGAGCTTCAAACCAGGAGACACCAGGGATAAGGAGAAGATCCCTGAGATGCAAACTCTATTGGGTAAGTGGGATCAATCACAAACTTCCTGAAATTTGTAGTATAGTTTGTAAGGTACAGATTATGATACCAAACACTTTGGTGATGTGGTGATGACCCCTTGCTCTTCCATCACTGTAGATTCTCCTGACATACCTGAGCCTCCTAAAAACAAGTAGGAGGGTGGATATGAGCCAGCAGAGAACACAGCGGGCACCATTATTCCCACCACTTCTAGTGTTCCATCAGCTGTAAGTAGAACCTATGCATTCTTAACAAATGTTTCACGTCACCACATTGTCATTGATATTAATTCTGCATACGATCATTAGTCCTTTGCAAGAAGCTGAGAATGTCATAGAGACAAATGCTGAGCTTCAGGGCACTGACAGGTATTGGTTTGGGACATATTCTCTGTTTTACATGTTTTCTGTTGCTGAGACCTATTTTGCTTGTTACTGTTAGAAGATCATTATAGATTGGCAGCTTTTAAACCTATTCAATCTGTACTAGGGATGTTGATTCACACTTTAGTTCTGGAATATTAAATATTGTTCTTACTGTTTTGTTTGTGATCAAATTACTAATTTCCATCCTTGCTTTATCATCTTTAGAGTTGATCCCAGATCTCCAATGACTCAAGAGTTTCAACCTGGGAAAAGAATTGGGTGAAGGCACCTTTGGAAAGGTGAGCCACTGAGTCCCTTTAAAGTGTTAGTAACATTGTAAAACATTCATAGAAACTAAACTTTTATATTCTCTTATTTCAGGTGTTCCTGGCTGAGAATTAGTTGACAATGCAAATATGCACCATTAAAGTCCTGAAAAAAAGTACAGGATCATTACATTGAATAGTTTCGACAGGTCAGATAAAGGGCAAAGTATAAGGACAGAGGATCTTGACTCTATCTCAATCCCTTGAGAATAAGATCCCCTGGTTTAATGGTGTGACAATCTGATGCTTCTCACCACCCAGTGTTTTCAACGAGAAGAGGCTTAACAGTATAGAACATCCATTCCTGGATTCAACATGTGACTAAATCTAATTCATTCTTGAAATAGGCATGTTATGTTACCAAAAGAGATGGCCAAGCAATTACTCAAAACTCATCTTATGTCTGAAGAAGAATGGTGAAGGCTTGGTGTGCCAGGAGGTGAGCGGAAGGCCCAGGAGGGGGCGCTAAGGAGTGGCAGCCCTCATCCTTCTTAGCTGCACGAACCGAACCTGTGCTATCCGACTCTCTTCCAGGTCACTAACCTGACTTCCTGATGCTCAAGGCCTCCTTCATCCTCTGTTTCTTCGCCCGCTCCCCCACAAATGTAAGCCAGCAGCCGTCTAGCAGATTAGCTATCAGGGCCAGGGCCTACTTAGACTAGGGCAGGCATAGTACTTGCTAGGGGAGGACATGTGTTGTTGTGTAAGAGTTGTGCAGCAGTATTGTCCAAAGCTATATTGTTACTGAGCGTGCTGACTTACAGTTGAAGTGCAACAATAGCTGGAGGGTCGCAGGTAGTTTTCTCTTAGATTCAGGCCTAAACTTCTCCATCGTGAGCTTTAACTGTGGTCCTGTCATGGGGATAAATTGTAGTTGTACTGGAGGGGATGTGGGTTGAATTTATCAGGGGCAGATGCTAAAGGGTAAGCATTGCAACAGTTGCAGTCAGTGGATACTACCCTGGAGAGTGTTTTACAAAGCAGATTACATCACTATCCTCATTAAAAGGGATTGCTAACCTTTAAATTAACCTTTTATTATAACCATTTTATGGACTTGGGATACTTGTTCTTGTGCCGTACGGTAGACGACCCACTATTTTTATCAAGGTAGATCTCCTGATGGGTGCCAGGTGTCGAGAGTAGATCCCATGGTAATAAAGTCTGGGCAACCCTGTATTAATTCAATAAAATAAATGAGTAAAAAGTCTGACATGTGTATGTGTGTATGTATGTATGTATGAGAAATGCCAGATGGAGTTAGAAGGTGCCCATATATACTGTGCGGCTCAGAGGAAACACAGCACATACACACAGATGGCAGCACATTTCCACCCAGTGATACAGAGGGAAGAAGATCTGATTCTATATTACACCCATAGTAACTGCTTTTATTTCTTCCAATTTCAAAGCTGAATAATAAATACAGGGCAGTCTCCCAGGAATTCACCATTGTGCCACCTTACAGATCATACGGACAAAGTCACATTAAAGCAGGATTAGAAAAAGTGAATTTAACGTTCTGTAACACTGCTCTAAATACACAGCAGGGGCTTTATCTGCCATTTAAACAATTCTATTCAATCCAAAAACGTATTATTATTTCTAAACTGACTCTAGTTGCTACTGACACTCATGTCACATGAAAGAAAAGTCCATGGACTGCTACTCCCTCACCTCTTTGTATTTCATTTTATGGGGGTCACATTGTCTATTTTAGGGGCCTAACGTTAGTCATACCTTTGGTTTAAAGGTTTCATGATCTCCTTTCCTCTAATTACAATCTCATGCATAGACAGCTCCCTGGCCAGCCATTGCTCTGCATGTTTGCAGCTCAACACTTTCCTGCAAAAGAAATTGATTCATTACATTAATACAGGGGAACAATAACAGGGCCAAACAGATGTGAACAATACATGGGATTACAGGTGTGAACAATGCAGGGGCCACTTGATCTCAGTTCCGCTACATTTTGAAGCTTACACAAATGTAAGCAATCAAAGCAGCCAGACTTTAAAGGAGAACTAAACCATAAAAATGAATACGGTTGAAAATACCACATTTTACATACTTAATTTATTGCACCAGCCTAAAGTTTTAGCTTCTCAATAGTAACAATGATCTGGGACTTGACACTTGTCACAGGGGGTGACCATCTTGGAAAGTGTCTGTGACACTCACATACTGAGCAGCTGTTGAGAAGCTAAGCTTAGGGGTCGTCACAAATTATCAAGCAGAAAATATGGTTTGTCTGTAATATAAGCTGATGCAACAAGGCTGATTATTACATTCTGGTGCTAATTGCACTGGTTTCTGTGCCGCCATGTAGTAATTATCTGTATAACTAAACTAATCAGCCTTATATTGTGACATTTCTATTCTGTATATACAGTATATTGTTGTTCCATAAGCTCAGGTAACGGACAGCACCACAGAGCATGTGCATTGAAAAGAAGATGGGGAGCTACTGGGGCATCTTTGGAGGCACAGATCTTTAGTACTAAAGGGCTTTGGTTGTCTTGGGCTGGTACAGAAGCTCCAAACATAATGTACAACATTTAGGCTTTGGGGGACTGCCTGGCGGCAGGGCCAGCTGGGCCATAAGGTAAACTGAGAACCTTGCTTCAGACAGCAGCGAGCAGGCAGTTTTAAGGGGTTATAAAAAGCTGCCTCTTGTAACTTTAAAGGAACAGTTCAGTGTAAAAATAAAAACTGGGTAAATAGATAACCTGAGTTAGTCAATCACTTGAAGGTGGGCCACATGGTACATTTCTGTTCAGTGAGTTTGCAATTGATCCTCAGCATTCAGCTCAGATACAAAAGAAACAGATATGACCCATCAGCCCCCCCCCTTCAAGTCACTGATTGGTTACTGCTTGTTCACCAGGGTAATTAGTCAGTGGAAGCCAGAGCCAGAACTAGGGGTAGGCAGAGTAGGCGTGTGCCTAGGGCGGAAAGCTGGGGGCGCAGGGCACGTGCTTTCACTGCCTGATACCCCTAGTCTGGTCCTCTCTCTGTGAGCATTTACTCGAGCATACACACTTGTGTTTATTCGCGCATGTGCCCGAGAATCCCAGCCTTTATACATTACATTTTTGGCTAACTAACTATATCAGAACCATTTTTCATTTTGCACAGCCTGTCTATTTACCCAGTTTTTATTTTTACACTGAACCATTATCAATTTCTAGGTTTTATCCCAATAAAATCAGCTCAGCTAGTGTAGAGAAAGCTGTCTCGCTCATTATACTAGTGATGAGGCCCCTTTTGACCCGCTCCAACACTGATGTTTTAAGTGCGGAACTGGAGAGGGGGTGGCATAGGGGCTGCTGCCCAGGATCACCCCCGCATGGTGGACAGCACTGTGCTGTAACATATGAAGGAAGCATCCCTCAGACATGGCAAACCATTTATTTTAATAGGCTGGGAGAAAACTGTAAAGCTCTGCACTTGAAGGACAATTATAGGATCTGTTACTAATGGCAACAATTTAACTGCGCTCTCAATAGCTGTCTGTTACAGGATCTGCCCAATTACTAGGCATAGAATTCGAAGGAACTGCTCTGACATGAACTCGAGGGATGATTTTCATTTCTTTTCCGTTTTCCTTGTTTTTGTGGCGAGTTGTTTTCCTGTCAATTCTATTTTTAAATGATACCGAATAAATTCTGTCATTGTGTCACAAGGGTCTGGTTTGCTTTTTTTGTCCTACTAATGTTCCAAAAACAACCAGCCCAAAACCACAGCGTCTAGGCTTGTTCTCTGAAACAAAGATACAAAGCTTGTTTCTGAAGAAACTCTCTGCCGCTTTTTATACACGATTAGCTCTATATTATATGAACAATTTAATGTTTCATGTTAATGTACAGCTAAAAGAAATGCTCGAGGATGGCTCTTGTTGTATAAATAAGTTCAAATCAATGCAAATCAAAGAAGCGTGATTCTAATATTGAAAGCATATTTTATACAGTGCCCTGCTAAAGTATTTAGGGGGTTATGTAATCAAAGGCACTAAGTTTGCCCAGGAGCAGTAACCCATAGCAGCCAATCAGCTGATAGAAATTACTGGTCACCTGTTTAAAAGCAAACATCTTATTGGTTGCTATGGGTTACTGCTCCTGGGCAAACTTAGTGCCTTTTATTACATATGGTGGTTGGACTCTTGGCCAACTCTTTCATTTACTGAATAACAAATCCACTACTGAAATTGTGGTCTCAGTGGCATTTTTATAGGAAAGCAGTTAAATGTAGTTGTGTTTTTTTTTTTTTTTTAAAGCAACATTGTTTTATGGTATAACATCTTAAAGGAAAACAAAACCCTCCCCTTTGCTATATCAGTGGCAAGCCAATATTTAATTTAAAACTTTTGAAAAATTGTCCCAAAACATGCTTGTAGATAAAAGATATAAATGTATTCCATGTTATAAAAAAATCAAACATTCCCCCTATGGCGCCTAACGCGTTTCATGCTTACCTAGTCATAGGCAATTTAATTTAGCCCACGTCTACTCGTCTTGAATTGCAGTAACCGACAACCCAAGGAGAAAACCTCTCAAGACCCACACGCTCTGATTCTAGTGTATATGAAGTGACACAGTCAATATGGTGGAGCCTATTTTAATAGCACAATGGTAAAGTATTTGATATGGGCTCTGCATAACTTTCCTTTCAAACATTCGCCTTGTTTAGCTCAAGAAATAACTAAAACCTGCATGTTTCCTAATTTAAAAAAAATCAGACACCAAAGTATATTCAGAACAAACCCTATTTATTGAGGTAATGTTGAAAAAAAGGGGGGTATACTGTCCCCTTCAGTAGTCATTTTGGCCTACTCTTTTATGTTTTGCATTGAGCTATTCAGGCTAATAGCTAATTAGATGATGCTTTTGCACCTCTCTTGCAAATAATGGTTAAGGCTCTCACTGGATTCAGATTAGGATTTTAATGGGGCTGTTATAAAATGTCCACCCTGCGTTATTTTTGTATTACTGTAAGTCTGGGGCCCTTCTTGCTGAAAGGTAAAATATCTTTCAAGATCCACTTTATAAGCAGACTGAAATTGTTTACTTATTCAAATGGTATAAAACGGTGAATACAAATACATAAAGAGAATACAAATGAGCATTTGAAGAAATGACCGCAGTATTATGAACATGGCTAGCTACTATAAACAGCATCTCACTAGCTAGATGCGCAAGAATCCTTTTTAATCTAAAAAGGAAAGGGTAACAGTATAATTTCCTAGTCAAGCAATTAATGATATAGAATTACAGAAAATTTAGAGGGAATGCCTTCAATGGGGTAATATAGGAAGCCTCAAGACTGTAAAAGTCTGCAGATTAAGGGATATTATCACGGGAAAACATGTTTGCTTTCAAAACGCATGCGTTAATAGTGCTGCTCCAGCAGAATTCTGCACTGAAATCTGTTTTTCAAAAGAGCAAACAGATTTTTTTAAAATTTAATTTTCAAATCTTAGATGAGACTAGACATGTTGTTCATTTCGCAAGTGACCTCAGTCATGTGACTTGTGCTCTGGTAAACTTCAGTCACATTTTCCTGCTGTACTCCAAGTCCCACTCCTTCAGTTACATTGAGTAGGAGAAACAACAGCCTGCCAGAAAGCAGTTCCATCATGAAGTGCTGTCTCTTTCTGAAAGCACATGACCAGGCAAAACGACCTGAGATGGCTGCCTACACACCAATATTATACAACAAAAAAAATACACTTGTTGGTTTAGGAATAAAATTGTATATGGTAGAGTGAATTATTTTCAGCGTAAACAGTGTAACTTAGAATTAAAAACGACACCATAAAAATCATGACAGAATCCCCTTACCTGCCAATACTGGCTTCACTTGCTTATACTCTCAATTCCTGTTACAGTGACTTCCTGTCACATGAAACAGCTGAGCTAGCTAATACAGTTTGTGAACACAAAACAGGTAAACTATAAATGGCTGTGCCAGAACATTACCCACTATCCATTCTAGGGATGCACCGAATCGAAGATTCAGCCTTTTTCAGCAGGATTCGGATTCGGTCGAAGCCTTGTGCCTGGCTGAATCCGTATTTGCATATGTAAATTAGGGGCGGGTAGGGAAATCACATGACTTTTAGTCACAAAAGAAGATTTTTTTTCCACATTTCCTTTCCTGCCCCTAATTTGCATATGCAAATTAGGGTTTGGTATTCGGCCGAATCTTTCACCAAGGATTTGGGGATTCGGCCGAATCCCAAATAGTGGATACGTTGCATCCCTAATCCATTTTAACAAGATGCCCAGTCTCTGCCACTGAAATGCAGAGTCACAGTATGGTGCTATACGTCATTAAATGCCATTTTTGGGGTGTTTGTGTGCTGGTAAATTTTTTTTTACCATTAACGCATTTCTTCCATTGCAGCTGTGTCACTTTCATGCTTTTTGCCAACCACAGACCTTGCAAATTTAAAGACAAAGTGACTAATTCAGTCCAAATCAATCTCTCTAAAAACATTAAAATGTATTATTCCAAATTAAAAACAGCAGAAATCAGTACAGTATATATAGCAGGTAAAGTGCCCACCCCTAATACCATTCAAGGAGAACTAGCAACAAAAAACAAAAACTAACGTTTATAAAGAGGTAGGTGTAAGGAATACTCACCGTTCCAGTCCTCTTCAGCAAGACGCGGCGCCCAGGGCTCCCACATGGCACATTCTGACTGCAGTGCATCAAAATGGACATGTCATTGCGCGCGCGTCAACACGCTGCATCATCACACTTGTTTTGGCGCCAAATTGGCCTATATAAGTCGCCAGAACATTACAGACCTTGCCCAATTATAGGTTCATCCTATTGAGTTCCTGGTTGTGATCTACTGTTATTAACTCTGATTCCTGTTATTGACCTTGGCCTGTTATTTTGACTAAGAAACTTGCTGCCTGGATTGACCCTTTTTCCTGACTTTTGCTTAACCCTTTGGATTCCGCGAACTGTGTTGGACTTGCTGCTTCCTCCTTGGTCCACAAATCCTAGCGGAGCCTCTGGCCCTTACAGTAGGTTATGTTCAACACTACTTTTGGGGTTCTCTACAAGCCCAAGGTGACCACAGCCCTTTAGAGGGGAAGATCTATGCCACAGAAAAATGCCCTCAGCAGCTTCCATTCTATTTTTTTCTGATTCACAGCACTTGGCTCTTGGCTATTATCACTTACCTGAGTTTAGGAACAGACTCACAATATATTGTATAATAGACTATACAAGTCAGAATACAAGGCTGATTAGTAAATAGTTTAGATCTTTATTATATGGCAGTTCACACACCAGCGCGATTTGTATCAGAATTTAATAATCAGCCCTGTAGTATCAGCTTCTATGAAAGATAAGCCTCATTTTCTGCTTGATAATTTGCCACAATCCCTAAGTTTAGCTTCTCAACGGCTGCCCAGACCCCACTGAGCACGTGAGTGTCACACCTTGTAGTAAGTTCAGTATATAAAACATGGCATCACCATCACACAAATGTCTTGCTGGTGTTACATCATTTGTGTGGTTAAAAACCCTAACCCTGAGTTGAATACTTTACACCTTATTCTGTTGTACTTTATTTAACAGCGTTATCTCAGTCAAAAAAGTTCACGGGGTGCTTTTAGGCAACTGCCAATTAAGTGAATAAAAAAGGCTTTTGGAATTACATTGTTAAAATCATTTTATACAATTTTTTGTTTGTGTAGGACTTTTGAATTATTAACATTTTGCTTGCTATAATTTATACGTTAAAGCATAAAAAAAATTGTTACAACAACATTGTGAAATTGATAACATATTTTTGCGTAAGACAGTATAAAAAAAATCAGAAACTGGAGTTAAAATGTAAAGTCATGTGCTAGATCAGTTTATGTTGTAATCAAATATTTTAAACCACTTTAAATTCAAATTTGTGTTAACTTCATAATTTCATCCATTCACAAAACTGCCAGATTAATAACCCGTATGCATTCAGATATACTTGGTCAACTGCAGAAAAAAACAACAGATGCAAAATTCTGATTGGTTGCTGTAGGTTACTTTTTCAAAGTAACCGCCTGGGGGGTAAATTGAAGTTAAAGAGATCCAGGTATGGGATCTCTGATACAGAAACCAGTTATACAGAGAGCTTGGCCACAGGATGGCAAATGTTACTCACAAATTCATAAAAGTGGTCTATGGAATGACACTAATCAAAGTGCATTGAAAATAAACCGGAGTGAGGATTTTACACCATAGATCTCATTTACATCAATTTTGCTTTGAATCACCTTAAAGGAAAACTATACCCCCAAAATGAACACTTAAGCAACAGATAGTTTATATCATATGAAGTGGCATATTAAAGAATCTTACCAAACTGGTCTATATATTTAAGTAAATATTCTTCTTTTACATCGCTTGCCTTGAAACACCATTGTGTGATGGTCTGTGTGCTGCCTCAGAGATCACCTGACCAGAAATACTACAACTCTAACTGTAACAGGAAGAAGTGTTGAAGCAAAAGACAGAACTCTGTCTGTTCATTGGCTCATGTGACCTAACAAGTATAGTTTGTTGGTATGTTTTTGTGCACTGTGAATCCTACGATCCCAGGGGGTGGCCCTTATTTTTTAACCCTTATTTTTTAAAATGGCAATTTTCTATTTATGATTACCCAATGGCACATACTACTAGAAAAGTATATTATTATGAAAATGGTTTATTTACATGAAGCAGGATTTCACATATCAGCTGTTTTATGCAATATCTTTTTATAGAGACCTACATTGTTTGGGGGGTATAGTTTTCCTTTAATATATACCCCCACCCTGCAAGCAAATGACCTAAAAAATAGGTGCATTTGCTGAGCATAACTGTTGTTCTCATTTTAGGCACATATATAGCTGGAGTTTAAAGAATGTCATGGTTTAACCCCTCCACACACATACCTTCCCTGTTGAATAGTATTATGTACCTAAGTTTTAAAATAAAAAGGTTTTTTTTTTTTTTTTTAAACTACCAAATACATGCGTGTAGATGTTTTCAAGCTTTGAATTACTTACTACTGCTCTTACATAACATTTTGCAGAGATTGTGAAGACAGCAGAACCAATAAGCCCTGTATTTACATTCTGTACTATCAAACCTTAGTTAAAACTCCACTTGCAAAAACCTGGAGTATGTTTAACAATGAGTATTACTACGGTAATTGCTTTCTTTGGAGGGGTTAAAAAGTAAATTAGATACAAATTCTATTTTCAAGTTTAAGGGAGCATAAGAAAAGGGCATGTGTGATTTTTTTAAGTGGCTTTTTAATAGGCGAACACTGTGGGCGGTTTATACAGAGGAGATGACCGTGCGGTTGTCTCCTTTAACACAAGCGTGCTTTTATACAAGGTGAGACTGGCTGTCAATGCCATCCTTGTAAGGCAGCTGGCTGTGTGTTTGCACAGGAGCTCCTCGCATACTCCACATTTCTGCCTAACATGAAAGCATTTCCTCTCTTACTTGGCACCAGACATAGCAAACCTAAAATGAAGCAAAAAAGCAGGAGGGAAGGGCAATCCTGGGGATAAAGGCAAGAAAAGGACCAAAAAGGAAATGGACATATATAAAAGAATAATAAACTAAGGGGATGTGATAAATAAGGATGCACCGAACCCAGGATTCGGTTCGGGATTCAGCCTTTTTCAGCAGGATTCGGATTCGGCCGAATCCTTCTGCCTGGCCGAACCGAATCCTAATTTGCATATGAAAATTAGGAATGGGGAGGGAAATCAGGCGACTTTTTGTCACAAGGAAGTAAAAAAAATGTTCCCCTTCCCACCTCGAATTTGTATATGCAAATAAGGGTTCGGATTCGGTATTCGGCTGAATGCTTCATGAAGGAATCGGGGGTTTGGCCGAATGCAAAATAGTGGATTCGGTGCATCCCTAGTGATGAACAATGTTTGATTACTACCTCTCTGCCAGTGTTATTTCCAACAGTAACCAGGATTTAAACAAAAAAAAAATTAATTGATGTCAACTTTCTAGGAGTGCTTTTCTGAGCACTTCTATTTTTAGTGGTTTCTAAGATATTTGCATGTTTAGATAGCGAATACCAGGCTTTTGCCTCAGCTGGGAGTCAGCAACCCAAGGGTTAACTGTAGACAGTAAGTGCATAGATAATAAGAGTTGCTGCCAATGTGACCTTAAAGGGAGTTGTTTGAGCTGAAAGCCTGTCATTAGCGGTCTATAACATTCTAAAACTGCTAATATCTCAGAAGAAACTAAAAATAGCAAAAATCTATACATGAACTACAAATGATGTGCTCTCTGAATAAATTTATATTTATTTTGGGAATAGATCTTCTTTAAAGGGATACTGTCATGGGAAAAAGAAAATTTCAAAATGAATCAGTTAATAGTGCTGCTCCAGCAGAATTCTGCACTGAAATCCATTTCTCATTCAATTTTGAAATCTGACATGAAGATTGTCAATTTCCCAGCTGCCCCAAGTCTCCCCAATATCACTCCCCAATATCCCTTTCCCCCCCCCCCCAGCAGCCAAACAAAAGAACAATGGGAAGGTAACCAGATAACAGCTCCCTAACACAAGATAACAGCTGCCTGGTAAGAACAACACTCAATAGTAAAAACCCATGTCTCCCTGAGACACAATCAGTTACATTGAGAAGGAAAAACAGCAGCCTGCCAGAAAGCATTTCTCTCCTAAAGTGCAGGCACAAGTCACATGACCAGGGGCAGCTGGGAAATTGACAAAATGTCTAGCCCCATGTCAGATTTCAAAATTGAATATAAAAAAACTGTTCTTTTGAGAAATGGATTTCAGTGCAGAATTCTTCTGGAGTAGCACTATTAACTGATGTATTTTGAAAAAAACATGTTTTCCGATGCCAGCATCCCTTTAAGCAGCTTCCAGCTCTCCTTACCTGGTCAAGGCATTTCAAAGAATCTTTAGACCAATGGCCCTTTTGCAATGAAAAGAAAATATCTAGAAAAGATTAGCATATTTCATATCTGTCTACCTTAATGTGACGCTTTGAAAATGCCTGCTCACGTTTCAAGCACACACTCATATTCTTGACACTTAACACCATGAACTGAGCAGCAACGCACTAAACAAATCTCAGCATGTTTATTGCACAGGAAATTTAGCATCATGGACGCAGATCAGTGCTGAAAAAAAAAAACTTTGGTGATTCATCCAAAGCTCTTGCAAGTGTCGTTTTTTTTTTTCCAATTTTTATATATAATATAGATCTTCTATATACATTCTATGTACATTTGCTGTTATCCAACACAGTTACAAATATTAACAGATGGCTGTGATTAAAACATACAAAACAACATTCAACAGAGAAAGCAGGACAATTTTAGGAAAGACAGCTACAGTACTTCATCATGGAGGATTAATAGAGAGTCATATATTTTTTTCCAATACTTCCATACTAACCAACATCCTAGCCAATACCAAAAAGGCTATTATGGTGTTATGAAATGATATAGTTCAGTTTCTTTAACCAGGCCATTCCTTAAAGGGTCATCACATAAGCTGGATTATTTCATCACACAAGAGATCTACTTTTATATATTCATGAATTTAAAAAATGTTAGTGGTATTGGTTGTTTTGCCTTAGTTAACCTTTCTAATTCATCTCACAGTTCTACATACATTTACTAAAGTCCTCTCTAGGCTTCAGACTTCAGACATCAGACATATAAACAAGATATATGATTATGATTATACATTATGAGCCTCCCAGAGAAAAGATACTTGTTTTTGTCACAAGCCTTGCGAGACTAGTGAACTGATTCTATATATACAGAAATGGCTACACAACAAAGATGAAAATAAAACTTCCCTAACAATGAAAGAATATAATGTTACCATAAATTTTTAAAATGCAAGAGAATCGTTTTCCAACAAACCAATCTTTTATAAACACAAATAAAACTTTCAAATATTGATGCTAGTATCCCTTTAAATAAAGAGCATTTTTTATCCTTCAATGTTGTTAAATGACTAGTTCCATCATCCTTTGTCAACCAGAGACCAATTAAAATGGGCCACTAGTTCCTCTAAATCAAACGTTTAGGTCAGTCATGCTGGCAGGATCATCTGAAGATAATTTTGGTGGTACAGGTATGGGATCTGTTATCCGTAAACCCGTTATCCAGAAAGCTCCAAATTACAGAAAGGTTGTCTCCTATAGAATCCATATTATCCAAATAATCTCATAGTTTAAAAAATATTTAATTTTTCTCTGTTATAATAAAACAATATCTTGCATTTGAGCCAAACTAAGATATAATTAATCCTTATTGGAAGCAAAACCAGCCTTTTTGGGTTTATTTCATGTTTTTCTAGTAGACTTAAGGAATGAAAATCCAAATTACAGAAAGATCCATTATCCGGAAAACCCTAGGTCCGGAACATTCTGGATAACAGGTCCCATACTTGTACAATATCAGCTTTCTACTTATCTTTCTCCCATTAACCATCTCTATATTTTTAGGTTGCCCCTGAACTGAGCTACAATACTGAATGGATATGGTTGATCCAGTATCGAAAACTCCTCAGATATAATCTAGAAAGGTATTTACAGATAAAATGTAGAACAATAGGTAACCATAAACTGTATAGAGAGAGCACAAATGGAAGCATTGGTGCTGAATACAACAGAAGCTTATTTGCACAACTAAAATATCAAAATATAGGTAAAGAATCAAGAAGAAGCCTAAGGAAGAGCATTGCGTTAACTAGCCAAACTGAATCCAACATAATGCAACTTTTTTTGGAACTTTTGATTTTTAGAAACATAAGAACCTGCTGATAAATGAAACACATTGTGCTTCCTATGGGCTCAGCCTGCTTAAACAGACATACCACACCTATAATATACAGAAATGTCTGTCTCAAATACTACCAGTCAAGCTACACTTATGCAAACATTTAGGCAGGCTTCTTTTATTTCCTCCAGGTTCTTTCATCTTAGATGAGCCATTTTTGATCATTCCTGGCCAAATCCTTCTGTCTCTTCAATGGCAAAAAGCATCTTCTCTTTAAGCTGCTCGTAACTCTTGTAAGGAGGAAGATCCAAACGATTAAAGCTGAAACGGGATGAATGGCACATTGAGTATTTTCAAAAGTGTGCTTCATTTCTGGATGTCATTGCAATAAAAATCCATAAATGAAAAATGCCTTTACAGTTGAATGGATACAGCAATGAGTTTTTAAGAGATCATTTGCTTTGCCTCAAATATAGTATTTTTACATGACTGCCATGTATTGCTTCAACAACTGTGAGCAAGGGTAGAAGCTCTGGGGCCACTAGATTGCGGAACTCTTACCATGTGTGACTCCGTGGCAGCCAAGTATCTTTACCAACTCTGTCGATGCAAAACTTCTGAGGTCCGTTGCTACCTGCAAGATATGAAAAGTATGGTATGGGATGGCACTCAATTAATGATAGTGACAAGACAGGACCGAGCATTAACATAAGAAACGAGAGAGAACAGTCTAAAACAGGAGTGCCCATACTTTACAAATGCGAGGTCTACTTTTAGTGATATCGTCCCATTATGATCTACAGCCATAAAAGCATTGTTAGCATTCTGTTCCATGGAAAATAGTATTTAAATATTGATTTATGAGAAAAAAAGCTATATTATTTCAATATTCATTTATGAGAAAACAACTATTACTTATGAAACCTTAACATAAATATCTAAATGAAAAGCATGAAATAGGAGGGTGATCTAGACAAGCTGTTTGTTGACAGTGTCTTGAGATCTACTGATCACCAGCTAAATGTCTACTGGTAGATCCCAGTCTACCTTTTGGACACCCCTGGTCTAAAACCTGGAATGAAGAGTAGTTTTTCCTAGTGTGGCCAAACTTTTTTTGAAATCGCTTGTATCAAAGGTGAAATCCCTGTACCAGTTTCAGGGGAGAGATAATAATAATAATAATAATAAAAAAGACTTGCCTATTAATTCTACAAATCCACCCACTGGAAGGCGACATGTTCCAGTTACAAACTGCAGCAGCCGGATCCTTTTTTCATTGTCCATCTCTTTCACCACCTATGATAAGACAGAGGCCACATTAGGCTACAATATAAATCTACAAGGTAAGATCCTATGTTCCTGAATTACATGAGGAATTCATCAAAAATTCAGCTAATCTTTATAATATAGATATATATGATGAACAACAAAAAAAAACAGATTGAATCTGAGCCATCCATAAAACCACCAAGTAACTTTGCTACTACTTTCCTCAATTCTTTAATATTTTTTTAGCTTTCATTACTTAGGTAAGTTATCATTTATCACTTACCTGCCAAAACCATTGAACCTGCTTGCTGTTTTTGGTATAGTGACGATATATTGTATTCTTCTGCCAATCTGCAATATCAATCTCTTGCATGCCGCAGAGCATTAGCTGCAAATAAAAAGGGAAACATTGTTTAACTACCACAGGCATAAATGTGCAATGCCTATGTCCCAAAAACACAAGAGATTTAAGCTTGGATTAATACTGGTCTTAGAAACCTAAAGGTTAAGTGGCCTTACACTATAAGATCCTCTCATTTAGTGAGGTCACCAAACGAATGGACAATATCAGGCTTAATCCAATCGTTGGTCATAGGTCATTGATCTAAAAGGGAAATCAAACCTGACCGATTGACAGCTCGACACTTTTTGGCCAGATATCTGTTGGGTGGGGCCTTCGGAGAGACCCATATATGGGCAGATAAGCTGCCAAATCAGTCCAAAGGACCCAAAACGGCAGCTTAAATCTGATAGTGAACGGCCACCTGTAAAGAAGTATATCTCCTCTAATTATAGTAAATGTGCTGTAGGATTACCTCAAGTTCCTTCTCATCAAAGTACTGGAGCCACTCCAGGGGAACAACCTCTTTGAAGCCATCCAGGAAAGCACTGGTTTGCTCTTCAACTCCTCGAGTGAAACGCCAGTCTGTAAGCAGCCTAGAAAGGTCAGAAATATTATCAGCAAATCAGGTATATTTGTTAAGCCTTCTCCAAACTAATAGTGATGAATGAGTAGAATATTTGGCAATACTTGATTAAATGCAGCCACTGAGGTGTGTCTCAAATAAACAGATAATTTTTGGTTGAGGTTTGTGTTATGTAAATTAAGCAGTCTATCTACTGGCAAGGGGATGCCATTAAGGGAGATAACAGGTGACATTTTTGGTTGTCTGCAGACTTACCTAATAAATTCCTCTTTGTTTTCTTCAGTCACAAGGATGTTTTCACCCCCTTCCTTCAGCTTATGAGATGTCACTTCACCCAGAATTTCCATGTCCTGCACAAAGTAAAGCTCCAGTTCACATTCCTCAAGATTGTTATCCCTGTAATAAAAATGGTCACCAAATGTTATTTCACATCAACGATGTGATGAATATGTTACGAATATGAAGAACAAAGAGTAAAACGAATAGGAAAATATCCAAGAGAAGAGTGAGCACTTAAGAAGAAAGCAGGCACATTGTGATTACATCAGGAGACAGAAGAGAAAGCAGAATTTATTGAATGTATTGAATGTAAGGAGGCACAGAACTACATAAAACACGGGAATTTGCTAGTTGGCTACCTTATACAAGGCATTAGGTTAAGTTAAATAAGAGAGAAGTAGCTACTATGTGCTTACACTGGGAGAGAAGCAACCACTAGGCAAGTATACAAGAGACAGTAGGTAAGTACAGAGGAAATGAACCAGGAGCCTAATTAGTACACAGGTAAACATGCAAACAGGCAGAATACAGAAAAAGGATAACGCACTGAGTACATTTGCAGAACAGGAGACAATAGGGAAAAAGTAGTACTTACAAGGTTTATATATGGAAATAGGCATAGAAAATAAGTGAACACAATGGAAGAGAACAAATGTTACTCTAAAAGAGAACTGACGAGGGCACAGGAACAGAATCAAGCATTATGTCCATGTGTAGGAATCATGCAATAGGTGAGTACATGAAGAGAAAAGTAAGTTCTAGTAGTAGTAAACTGAAAGGAAAACAAGTACATAGGGACATAATCAAGCAAAGAAGAAGAGAAAAAATGTGTCAGATAAGTACAGTACATGGGGAAAGCATAAAGCAAGAGTAAAGAGGAGTACACTGGAACTGATTTGAGGATGTTAGTAAATAAGAAAAGGGTAGCAGCTAGGAACGTAAAAATAAATAATTTTTTTTATAATCATGTAAAGTAAAGGCTTTCTATAATAAATACTTGAGTATATGGTAACTTGTGTTCAAGGAAATAAACTAAAGTTCTCAGTGTAATCCAATAACAAAGATAGTTTTTAACGTGTAAAACGGCCGAGTGTTGAACAAATGATCTAAAAGTAGTAAAATGTAGTATTGCAAAGTAGCAAGTCTCCCCTTCTTGTCTTTATTTAGGCTGAACTTACTTAATCCACATAATGGAGTTGTAAAATTCCGGATCGATGGATTCAAGGTCCCGCAAGGATGGTTTCTTGTTTAACATCCTCTTATAAAATGGTAGGGTAAAGCCCGTGTCAATAAACTTCCCATGGTAAAGAGCCTAAAACAAAAGACAAAAATCATTCAGAGAAGGAACAAAGATTAAGACACATCAAATCCCCATCGAGTTCCTACCTACCATGGCAATAAATCGACCAATGAACCTGAAGTAAGTAAGGTGATCAGGGTTAATGGATGAAGCAGGGTTGATCTGTAAACAGTAGTTGTTCTTGCCGGCATATTCAAACAGACAGTACATGGGGTTTAGCACCTCGTGTGACAACAGAAAGAACCATTCCCTGTAATGAGAACATGAGGAAAAGAAAGGGATAGAAAAGAAAGCACAGAAAAGACAGTGAAGACATAAAAAGTATTGAGAAACAGTAGTGGGAAAAAGAATAGGAGGAATGAGAAAGAAAAAATAGATGAGAGTCAGTGAATTTGTGCAGAATAATATTGACTTACAACATTTTATAGAGCAGCAATTAAATCATATATTATGTACAGTCACTGACAGTATTACGCAGCACCATGGTGGGATCTTGCCTTATTAACAGCAAGCTACACAGGCAAATCTGCTTCAATGCTGCACACTGTGTGGAGAGGTGAACTGTTCCATGTTGAGAGCTCCCTGTATCCTGTCCGTGGTTCTACCCTGTGGTAGAACAGCCTGACGTAACCTACCATAGGGTAAAACCACTGGGAGGACACAGAGAGAGAGAGGGATAGCAGCCAGGAGCACAGGTACCAGACACAGGAGAAACCAAAGAAGACTATGCTAACAAACATATATGAAAAAGAAAATGAAAAGCTAAACATATACAGAATCTGCATGACTACATACAAATACTAAATAAACTATAAATGAAGACTGGAAGAAAATAGCTACCCATTAAGAAATTGAATGACAAAAACACTAAATGGAAATAGAAAAGGTGGTTGTGCCTTTAGCTGATGCGGCAGCCTCATAAGGTCAGGGAAGTCTCCAGCATCCTACCATTTTGTATAAACCCTCTAGTACAATTTCAGGGGTATCCTAAATAGAAATGCCTACCTGGCAATTCCACCATAGTCCAGACCTTCCTCTCCACGCATTATTATGTAGAGACGTCTTCGGAGATCGTATGGCTTCATATTCATTATCTGGTGATACAGTAGGAAAGAACGAAGGCATCATTTAGAGATAACATGAAGCAAAGAGAGGAACATTTAACTATACAACAAAGGGGTTTATTTGTTTTGTGTGTTTCATTTTATGCTCATTAGTAACAGGTAAATTAAGAAATAGCTTCCTGTAATATATAACTGGTCATTTAGCTGAAACGGAAACTAAATTATCATGCATTGGGTTGCCATCAAAGACAATGAATTATGCTGCACATTACTGAGCATACTGTAGCAGTGTTAGGTTTGTGTGTAACATAAGTGAGCCTTAAAGCATGGTCAATTTATACATTTAGTGAGACTTAGTCAAACACTTGAAAGAAGATGAATGCAGAAGCTGGAGGTTATACAACATGTGGTAAAAGAATATTTTCTATTACCTGCTGGAAGGAATCCTCAAATAGTGTCTGTCGGGATACACTGATTTTTACATGGCTTGGGAGAGCATTTGACTAAAAGAAAGTATATATTTGAATTAGCAGAAATTCACATAAAAAAAGAAGCAGGTACAACCAGGCCTTCAATCCATCTAATGTATCACAAACAAGGATCCATACTTGATGACTTTCAAAATGAGAACATAAGCTAGTTGTCCCTATAGTAATTAAAGGGCCCACCTTACCTATATTGTGGTTACAGAAAAATGTAGATACATGTTTTGGATGTTTTAAAATACATTTAAATATATACAGAATAACTTGGGGCCTTAAAGGACACCTGTTGACTAAATATATTATCCCCAACCAAAGGTACGGGCTAATAGAGCCCACAAACCGGTTGGGGGTAGCAGTAGTTTTTGTTTTAAATGCCCCCTGCCTGCGCTAGGCCACCCAGATCGAGCAGCCATGTTGGGGCACACGCATGAGCATAATGATTGAATGCCGCAACTTGCTCACTATGCACATGAGTGTGATGTCAGAAATGCATTATGCGCATGCGCTCGGACTGACATGGCCGCTCACACCAGGAGTTGCCTCCAGGTGCAAGTGTCCTTGTGCTGGCGGGGGCATTTAAAAAAAAAAAATTTACCGTTACCCCCAACTGGAGTGCAGGCCCTATTAGCCCACACATTTGTCCTCCCAGAGGGGAAAAGTTGGGAGGACTTTATGGAGGAGGAGGAGGAGGAATTGAAAAGAATGGAGAAGGAAGAAGGGAGGGAGGTTTTGAACAGTCTAAATCCCCAAGATGCCCGAGCAGTCCCTGAGCTTCTGAGTGATGATCCAAGACCGTATAATGAATTTATATAATAAGCAAATGTAATTATCTTTTGTTTGTTGTTTATTGATTGTATGTTCTTTCCTGCTGTTAATTTTATTATTAATAAAAATTTCCTATTAGCCCACACCTTTGGTTGGGGATAATATATTTAGTCAACAGGTGCCCTTTAAGCAGCACCACTTCTGTATTTCAGGAGGCTTGGGGTTTTAATTTAAACATCACAGCAGCTGCAGCACATGCAAAAGTTAATGTAGACATTATAATGTCATTAACTCTTCAAACAGAGGACTTTATTAATGCATCAGCTAAAATCAGTAGATTTCCTTTACACTTCAGTATACTTCCTTTACAATTACCATCATTAAACTTATTTGAGAATCGATTATATGGAGATTTTGTGCCAAATGTTTATGGCACAGCCACTTCTCACAACAGACACTTTATAATCTAAGCTGAAATTGTGGTCAGTGGAAATATTTCGTCTGTACAAGTATGGGATCCGTTAGTCGCAAACCCGTTATCGAGAATGTTCGGAATTATTATCCAAATTTTAAAAAATTATTTCCCTTTTCTCTAATATTAAAACAGTACCTTGTACATGAATTAGACTAAGATACCAAGCCAAGTAACTTAACTGAATCACTACATTATAAAGCAGCATAAAAGAAGACCTATCCAAAAGCAGTGGAATTATAAACTTCTTTCTTTTTGTAAAACTATTTAAGAAAAAACAATACAACTTTAACTTCATCTTTTATGAGGGTTCTTTTGGACACAAGCTGATTTAAGAACTCACATGGCACAGGAAGCGGAACTGATGGTATTTCCAACGGAAACTTCGGTCATATGCTCCAGGTGAGCCTCCCTGCTTGACCCTGAAAGGATGAGGGGAGTGGTAAATAGTATATGTTATTCCTAAGTTTTAGAAAAAAAACCAAAACAATTGGCTGCCCCATACATTCCTTTATGTGCATCTCAACATTCTCTTCCTAACTTGTACCTCATTACACACTTCCTTATAATTACCGCTTTCTCCTTATTTTCATCCACGATGTCTTACTTTTCAGCATGGTTGCCAAGCATTTTATTATTATTTCTAAGCCAGTGACTGGCACTTTGTATATGGCAGAGCTGCAAATCTCTTTCAACTGAGTTTGCGAAAGTAGGTTGGTTGAAATTTGACAAAATATGGAGCACTAAATGTTGCATATCCCTCAGTGCCTATCTTTATCACTCACTGGGGCTCATTTATAAACACTGGGCAAATTTGCACCTGGGCAGTAACCTATGGCAACCAATCAGATGATTGGTTTCAGTGCCCAACCTACAGCTGGCTGAAAAAAGTGAATCACTTTGCTGTGGGTTACTGCCCAGGTGCAAATTTGCCCACTGTTTATAAATGTGCCCCATGTATTTTTTAAATTGGTCTGTAAATGAAGATTATGGTCACTGTAACCAACCATGTATTGTTTCTTACTATACTGAATAAATGGGTTAAACACCCTTTGTATCTTAAATGCATGTGACTCCTATTTCCAGAAATTTGTGTATTTGTCGTCAAAATGAAAACTGTTGTTGGATAGTGTGTGGGAGAACAACTCAGTACTGTTTCTTACTATCTCTGTTATTGAAAAAAAAAATCCTTATGACCCATTTCCCTTCACTAAACCACCCCATCGATCCCTCACACATACCCGGAGTCAAAACCTGGACGAGGGTCTTTAAAGGTCGTAGCACGCTTGTTATGATCAACAAAGTAGCGTATGCCTTCACTAGTATATTTCATTTCCCAGCCCGGGGGTAGTGCTGGCTCCTGAATCATGCTAAATAAAAGATGGAAATAAGGCTGTCAGTGCAGGCATCCGTATATATTACTGTGTAATATTGTATGGCAAATGTGACGATTTTTCTGTACACATATATAGCCTTATATTTGATATATCATACCTGTTAATATAGATTTCAGTAACTATTTTCCGAGTGGCCTTTTCAGTTATAAATGTTAATATATTCTATATTGCTCAAACATTATATTAAAACATATATACATATATCTGAGATGTAACCTAGTTTTGGAAGATGAAAAAATAATACTTCTAATTATTACATATAATATTGTCCATAAATACACAGTGTTCCTCTAACTCACCCCTGAGTCCTTGGATCTTCCCACTGTGTGGTTCGAGTATTATGATTCACGTAATACACCCGGCCATTATCCTGACGCTTCTCTGTTGTTTTAAAAAAAAAAAGTTGAGGTCAGAAATGAAGACGCAACCAGCATAAAGTAGGCATTAAGATATGTGCATTACCAAGGAGCAGTAAATATGTTAAAAAACATCAGCAGTCCGTTGTATTGCGTCAACCTAAATTCCGAATATGCATAGGGTTATTTGTCCTCATTATTATTATGTTCCTCGTACTTTTTACAACTATTGTAGCGGAGATAGAAGTGATAGGGCCTCAATGAATCTGAAAACGATTGCTGTAGTGTAGTGCAAGGCAGGTATCTAATATAAAAAGAACACTGGTTGGGTGTAGGCTTTAGACCTAACTTAACTCACAGGTCTACATGCAGTGGCCTACTTTAGTTGAGCATTGACCACAAAAGCATATAATACCTATAAGAATTATAAGTTAGCCATTGCATGACAAAAATGTCTCCTGCTGGACTATATGATATTAAAATAACATATCTAAATGTTATTCATATAAAAACACACATACAACACATGCATATACATACAAAAGACACACAAATCTCAGATTCCTGCTAATTTTCCCCACATTCCTGGCTCTGACAGAGCAGCATTTAAGCCAGGTGATGAGTGCCGACGCTCATGAGGGATAAGAGAGATTTGGCAGAATCCCAAACAGAAGCAGTGAGTTTATAACTGCTCAGACCTGTAACTTGTTAAACAGACATTCTTTAGCATCATGAAGTAAGTCTGGCTCTCTGTTACTCCTCATCCCTCTATCTGTGCAGCGCAGACACTAATGACACAAACAAACAGCTTGGATTTCCCCTGACTCACACTATTCAGCAGCCTTTGAGAAGTATTGCTTTACATTTTAGTTAAAAACAGAACATGAGGCAGCCATATGAGCCGCTCTCCTACAAAATTGAAACCTGCAATTATCTTCCACCTACATGTCTGCTGATTTTCAGGCCTGTGCATTAAAAAATATTGGGGGTAAGATTTAAAATCCACTTTTTCAAAAATGTGCCAGCCAACTGCCTAAATGAGCGGCGTTCCTTTTGCAACGAATGAATAGAATTATACTTCACAACAAATTGAGATTAAATATACAGTAAACATTGTAACATAAAATAGGACTAACGAGGTAATGGCTTGGGGAAGCAAAAAAACGTCACAATTATAGTTGTACTGCATGAAAAGATTTCTAGATTTTCAGGTAGTTTTATAAAGACAGATGGATGGCTAGCTAGACTGATAGAACATATGAAAACTCTAACACATAAACGGATCTCCATCAAATGACTTAATACAAGTATGGGACCTTATTCAAAATGCTTAGGACCTGGCGTTGCAGAAAAGGGATATTGCCATAATCTCCATGCCTTAAGAGTACTAAAAAATAATGTAAATATTAAAAAAACCCAATAGGATGGTTTTATTTTCAATAAAGATTCATTATATCTTAATTAAGATCAAGTACAAGGTACCATTTTGTTAGATAACTTTTAGTATGTTATAGAATGACTTATTCTAAGCAATTCTTCAATTAGCTGTCATTGTTTATTTTTTATTGGTTTTAAATTATTTGCCTTCTTCTTCCAACTCTCTCCAGCTTTCAGATAGGGTGTCACTGACCCCCATCTAAAAACAAATGCTCTGTAAGGCTACACATTTATTGTTATTGCTACTTTTTATTACTCATCTTTCTATTCAGGCCTCTCCTATTTACATTACAGTTTCTCAAATCAGCGAAAGGTTGCTATGGCCATTTGGACCATAGCAACCAGACAGCTAAAACTGAAAACTGGAGAGTTGCTGAATAAAAATATAATAAACACAAATAATAAAAAATGAAAGCCAATTGCAAATTGTCTCAGAATATCCCTCTTTACATTGTACTGAAAGTTAATATAAAGGTGAACAACCCCTTTAAATATCTGAGTTACTGGATTAAAATGGAGTCCAAGGGAGATGGCCTTCCCATAATGCTAAGCTTTCTGGATAATGGGTTTCCAGATAACAGAGCAAAGCCAACACCAAATAAACTGGGTATGTTGTTCATGCTGTTTATCACACAATCTCAGTGGCTGTTTTCTACCAAGTTTCTATACTAAAAGCTAGAAGTACCCACATTCATTGCTGTATTCAGTTCATTAGTAGAACAGAAATAAAGAGGTCTTGTGTGTGGCTAGTGATTTCAGCTAGATTCTAAAATTAAGCTATAATTAAGCTATAAAAACACATGAGATGGGGCGGGGGAGCATTTGTTCTCCTGTTACTTGAAATGACATCTATTCTGTACGGACCTGATAAGTAACAAGCTTCATTCTATTGTCACCACGTGCTGCTGCAGCAGCTATTCCTCAGATTACAAACACCTTTCACTCTAACACTGATTGGAGGCAAATCATGTGCTACCGAAAGAAGGTTTTAGATACTGTGAGCCTTTGGTCTCTTATTAACAAAAAATACCACGTCATATTAAATAGCCTATATTTTATTCTGGAGAAAATGTGGAGAGAGTTTATTGCAGATCAACAAAACTGGAAAATAATACGGTTGTGGAAAGTTTTTTTTTTCTGGAACTAACTTAAAATAAAATGGATAAATATTTCCTATAACAATGCTGCTATATATTTTCACACTAAAGGTTTTTATTTTAAGCCCCAAACTGTGGAAAATTCCACTTTAGAAAAGTAATACCACCCCTCCCTCTCGCCCACAGTGAATTGACATAGGCTGTGGAGACGTTCTGGCAGTAGTCAAGATAACTCCTCATTTTATCCTTTACAAACAACTAGAAAATGAAAAAAAATTATAACCAGTGAATCATGCCAGGAAAAATTAAGCACGATCACTATAAAAAGCAGGTTTCGGTAACATAACAGCAATTAGCCTTAGGCTAGCAAACTCCTTATCCAAGTTATGAGGACATAGATGGAAACCTTATTAGGACCAAGAGTAATTTTTTATGTTCACATCATATTGAGAGATAATTTTCTGTATGTTTCCTAAATTCAAATATTTTATACAGCTGGAAAGTCACACAAACAGCTCCATTCAATAATGTTATTCCACTTACCCCATCCATTGGGTAGCGCACCAAGCGGGTCATTGTCAGGAGCAGCAGATGAGGGCTGCAGAGAAATAGCAATGGATAGTGTGAGGGTGTGGAAAGGCAAACAGGTAACTGCAAATTTCCCCCCTAGTGATAGAATGGTTCAAGACATATGTCTGCTGGAGTGAACAGAGCAGGAGATGCCATGTGCTCATCAGATGTCCCCAGCTGGACTCAGCACTCGCACGTCCGACGTGCTCCTAAACCAGAGGGGAAAATATTGCAGGCCTTTCAAATGAAATCATTCCCACAAGCCACCAGTAAACGCCCAGCTCTTCCCAGCTCTGGGCTTAGATCCTGGCCCCCCCATCTCCACACAGACCCCCTCTCACCTCCTCCCCTCCCAATCAAGCCCGTCCCTTGGCAGAGCGGTGTGCAAGAATAACCCAAACTGAAGAACATTCAGCAACTTATAGGCAGAGTTGCACCCCCCTTCCCTTACATCCTGGCTCACAATGTACCTTTCTTCTCCTGCAGTGAGGAGATGCTTAGTGGGAAGGAGGAGGTGTGTAAGGGGGGGGGTGTGAAATTGCTGGGAGGTGCAAAAGGGGCGTGTGGCGTGCTAATGTTTATATAACACCCCCTCTCTGACCAGCTCAGAGGCCTCTAGGGAATGAGGACCAGGCTTCACTGTGGAGAGTTTGTATCAAACCCTAAAATGTTCTCTTAAAGATAGTAAAACTGTTAATTTAATGAAAACGCTAGATGTCTGACGAAGGAGACGTGGACAGCTGCCACATGCTAAAATAGCTATGAAGAATGTCTTTATATGTTCTAATGTCATTTTAAGAGTCCTGTGATTTCATCATTATGCCTAACAACACAAATATTGTCCCTGCTTCTTCCCAGCAAGCTGATTTGAAAATTACACTGTTGATAGAATGAGTATCTCATGACAAATTCACAACTCTCTTTGCTAATGCAAAGCATTCTCTGCCAAGGAAAGGTTCGAATTTTCTTTAGAAACCCATTTCATGCCAGTAGTGTTTACTATGCTTTCAGACATTCCAATATGTTTTAAATAATCAGAACTTTATTAGTAGATACAAGGCAATTACACCAGCACACAGAACACATAGGTTCCAATACCATCAATCAAAAAGTGTAATTTGTGTGGCCTGCCATAGCTAATCCTAGACCTATGGAGGCATGCAGGCCCGGACTGGCAATCTGTGGGTTCTGGCAACTGACAAAGGGGCTGCTGTATGGTTCAATAGAAAGTTACCATATAGTGGGCTGGTAGGGGGCTGTTTGGTCCTCTGTGTACTTGGAATGACAGGGCCTATTTTGACTCCCAGTTCAGGCCTGAAGGCATGTGCTGTTTTACCTGATACAGGAAACGCTGGTTCAGCTGTTGCATGGCACCCTGCATTTGATTCCTCTGCGACTGCCATTGCTCATAGTTCCTGACATACTCTGCTGTGGGCCTCTGCCATGTGGTTGTTTGAGTATTGTGGTCAACGTAATAGAACCGACCTCTGTTATCCACACGTTTCTCCCAGCTGCATAAAAAAAGAAAAAGAAATGATAGACACATTTCTGTTGGCAAGATTATTTTTATAGATGTTCCATAGATGCAATGACACAGCATGGTGGGGTTTACATTAGCTGTTATGGTGGGGGTCTTACCCGAGGGGTAAGGGTTTCTCCCACGTAGTGCTCTTGGTGTTATGGTCTACGTAGTAAACCCGTCCATTGCTCAGTTCTCTCTGCTCCCACCTAAAATACAAAGCACAGGACTGACCACTGCACTGTATACAGTGAGTGTGTGGCAGGGGCAGCAAAGGGACAGCACACACCAGGCTTAGAACAAAGTATTAATACATCAGCAAATCTGTATTGTAATGGAAGGATGTATTTTGATTCTAATATAAAAAAAAGAAAGACATGTCCTAGCCAAAGTCATGTGGCAGCTCATTGTTGAATAATTGTTTAGGTGGAACTGGATTCAGTTCATGTTTGTAATGGTGGGTCTCCCCAATGCCCCAGGCAACAAGTGGTGCACGAACGGTGACCGCCCTGGGTCTCTCATGG
The DNA here is from genome assembly GCA_038501925.1 of Xenopus petersii. Lineage (NCBI taxonomy): Eukaryota > Metazoa > Chordata > Amphibia > Anura > Pipidae > Xenopus > Xenopus petersii. The sequence goes on from CM076679.1 coordinate 44,125,001, forward strand.
GGGAATATGCTTAAAGGACAAGAGGTGACAGTAGATTTGGCCTGGAAAAAAAAGTTATCTTTTATTTTAACATTGACTGTACTTAGCATTAGAGCTAATGAAAAAAACAAAAACAAACTAGTACTGAGGTAGCTGCCAAATGTGACTGTGCGTGTAATCTGTGGAGTGTCTGAAACTGAGCTTTTAACTGGAAGTGTCGTCAAACCAAAGTCTGTAGCACATCCAGCTCTAGCAGAGAACTGGCACCATCATCTGAGCCACTCCATACTCTGTCACATACACTGTGAGCTCCTTGTCCACAGAAACACTGTTCACTGTCCCGATAAGACATTTATTTACACTTGTGAACAAGTATTCTTATCCAGAGTAACAGAAAGCCTGCATCAGATCTGGGGACAAAATACACAACACACAAATAATCTATCTTTCAACAGCAAGACACACAATACCACATTAACATACCCAGACCAAAAAATACACAGTGTAAGAACACAAATGTATGGCACATAAAGGCAAGCACTTATGTTCACAGATCCACACGAACACAGGGATCTTGAAAAAAATTACAGACAAAAAAAGGCCAGCACAAAACACATAAAATAGGCATGGTTTCTGTTGCCCTGCTGGTACAAGGATTCAGCTTAGCTTGTCCACTCTTAGAATCAGGCACAGTACTACAGATTGACTGCCAAGCAGCCGCTCCTAACTGCAGGAGGAAACCGCAGCCCCTGCGCCAGAGCGACAGACAGAGTCTCTTTGTGTGAACTGAAGCAGTGAACAGCAGCCAAGACTGAGGAAGAAAGAATTACCTTGCACATAACACCATATACACATCAGTGACACAGCTACAGACACACAACCCAGAAAATCCATACATGCAAAGCCATTGCTCATTCCACACACCAAAGGAATTCTTTATGTCTATCTGTGTGTTCTGTTTGTGTGTATATATTATTACTAGCCATACTGTGGCTATCCAGGTGATGCTGGACTACAACTCCCGGCACTGTAGGTCAATAGTATGGAGGATGCAATCACTGGTAGTTTAGCAATATCTGAGGAACTAGGACTTTTTCTTCTAATATGTACCATTAGATGTAACCACAGGTCCTTAGTGCTACTGTCTTTGTTTTACAAAGCAGCGCCGCTTCTGATTCTTTCTATACAACCACTTTGCAACAGGGATTGTGTTGGTCTCGTATTCACTGATATATACCAGACATTCACTGATTTGAATAACAGACTGGAATATGAATAGGAGAGGATCTGAATAGAAAAAGGAGTTATAAAATGTAGCGATAACAATACACGTGTAGCCTTGCAGAGCATTTGTGCCAGTGACCCCGGATTTGAAAGCAGGAAAGAGTCAGAAGGCAGAAGAAGAAGGCAAATAATTAAAAAACGATTAAAAAGAGAAAGTGACGGCCAGCTGAAACGTTAACGGGATACTATCATGGGAAAAAAAACTTTTCCAAAATGAATCAGTTAATAGTGCTGCTCCAGCAGAATTCTGCACTGAAATCCATTTCTCAAAAGAGCAAACAGGTGTTTTTATATTTAATTTTGAAATCTGACATGGGGGCTAGACATATTGTCAATTTCCCAGCTGCCCCTGGTCATGTGACTTGTGCTCTGATAAACTTCAATCACTCTTTACTGCTGTACTGCAAGTCGGAGTGATATCACCCACCTCCCTTTTCCCCCCAGCAGCCAAACAAAAAACAATGGGAAGGTAACCAGATAACAGCTCCCTAACACAAGATAACAGCTGCCTGGTAGATCTAAGAACAACACTCAATAGTAAAAACCCATGTCCCACTGAGACACATTCAGTTACATTGAGAAGGAGAAACAGCAGCCTGCCAGAAAGCATTTCTCTCCTAAAGTGCAGGCACAAGTCACATGACTGGGGGCAGCTGGGAAATTGACAAAATGTCTAGTCCCATGTCAGATTTCAAAATTGAATATAAAAAAATCTGTTTGTTCTTTGGAGAAATGGATTTTAGTGCAGAATTCTGCTGGAGTAGCACTATTAACTGATGCGTTTTGAAAAAAACATGTTTTCCAATGACAGGATCCCTTTAATTAGAATTAGCCATACTATAACATACTAAAAGTTAAATTAAAGGTGAACCACCCAAATGCCATAAAATTTGGGGTCCCTGGACTGACAATTTATCCCCAACGCCCAAGGCAACCTATAGTAGATTAAGTCAAGTGGGTACAGAAAACAGAAAAGGAGAAAACTCCACAAAGCAAACTATGATATAACCCCTCATTGGTGGAAGACCCAAGTAAGGGCATAATTGTTATTAATTAATAATTGCTTATTATTGTCTTTAAAAACTAGACGTGTAACGTGATCCATTGTTTTCACTTTTTGATTATCCTCTGTAAATTGCTTGCTTTTCTTTATTCAATAAACTACCCGAATTTAAAAAAAAGGTGAACCACCCCTTTAAAGCTGTGCACATTGACATAAATTCCTTATACTTATCTTGTGTCACTGGCTATTAAGTACTAATTTGCATTGCTTGCACAGAAAGAGAGAGAAATATAAAGTTTATCAACATATACATTTGTGTCTTCCCATTGGAACGTGAATACAAATAAACACAATAATGGGCAGCCCATGAACACATAAAAAAATACAAAATCACACAGTTTAAGAAACAACATTGAATTATTAATGATTCATACTCGGATGACAAAATGTGCCATTCCAAGGAGGCAAACAGGGAGGTGACTCAAGAAAACAGAGGAATTCGCCCCCCCCAAACCTCCAATGTTCATCATACAGGAGCAGACGCTCTGCTCATTTCTCTCCAATGTTCACATAAAGGGGGTTTTCAGAGTAAAGGCCTCAGTTTTCCAGCAGCTTTGAGCAGGAAGTGCTCAGTGAAAAGAACAGAGCCCCTCACACAGCTCACATAAAGAGCCAGTGAGAGCACGGCCCTAATTACCTGTGACTGACACTGCTCCCAGCCTCTGACCTCACCAATCAAATAAACAAGCACTCCTGGGCCTCTCTTAACCCTTCTTTGTATAAAAGACATCACTGCAGGTTAACACCCAAGACACAGAACAGAGGCACAAACAAATAGAATGAACTAGAACCTCAACAGCACTAGCCAATGCCAACCTCTGGTTTTCAAGAACTCCCTTAGCTAATAACTATATGCAAAGGTGTTGAAAACAACAAAGATCATTAAATGATATATATGTCCTTGGACTATTTTAAGCACTTAGGAAGTACAATATGAAAACTACATTTCTTTGAAGTAATCATACTATGCAAGGGTGTTAAGCAAGTCTCAATGTGCATGAAAAAATATTAAATACAATAATAACGCTGATTCATTAGACTCGGAAAAAACCACAGCGTAGGAAATTTCAGAAAAACCGGTCATCCCGGTATAATCCAAAATCATGAACTGCCCACATAAGACTATACAGAAGCAATAAGTTGGGCGAAGTTGTACTGTAAAATAACCATCCCAATGTAAGCTAGACAAAATTGTCCCCCACCCTAGTGAGGTGAGTTATTGCATAGGATTGTCCCATTTCCACAAATAACGTTACTGTGCTGAAGGAGAAAGATGCCTTTCAGTCGGACACATAATGCTGCATTCATGGCTGAGCAGTCTCCACCAAATCTATACACCACAGTCTTCTTTACACACCAAGACTGACTAATCAACAGGCCTATGCATTTCATTCCTCGAGGTGCACCCACAGATATACCCATTGTTTTCTTACCCAGGGGGAAGGCCCTCTGCAGTGGGGGTCAGAGCAGAAGGCCGCAAGGAATGCGTGTCCTCGTTGTCTTCTGAGCGTAATTCTGACCCCGATGAAGGTGAAGGGCTGTTAACATTGCTGGAAACTTCATCTTGTGCAGACACCCCCAATTCTGATCTCGTTGCATGGGAGCTTACTCCATTGACTGAAAAATACCCCAAAATCTATATCATTTTGCAGTGGTCAGATGAGGTACCAATTAGGACAGCCTATTTTAATTCCAAAGACAGCTTCTTGTAAATTCTATACTAGAGGGAATCACTGCATCATATAAAAATGTAAAAAAAAAAATCATAAGAACAACAATAACAATAAATAAATGATAGGTAGTGCTAAATCTAACTTTCAGTATACAAATAAGATAATATATGAGTCGTGTGATAGTCAAATCAGTTCTTAGAATACTGACTAAAATAGAAGTTATTACATTTTTAAGGAAAGTAATACAGTTAAGTGGATGAGGCTATTTTATCTCGCTTTTCCTTTCTTTTTCTTTTTGTTTCTTTAGGCTATTGCTGAGACCCACTCAGCAGCTCCAGGGATCAAGTAACAAGGGAGTGTCTGGGTACAATGTTACAGACAGGACTAGGGATGGGAGAATTTTTTTGCCTTGTTTCGCGCAAAAATGACGCCCATAGACTTCTATGGTGTCGCGAGACAAAAATTTTTTTGATGACCATAGACTTTAATGGGTGTCGGCGACATTTCGCTAGCGGCAGATTTTTGACAAAATGGGTCAAATTCGCCCAAGCCTACACAGGACTTCCACCATAATAGGATGTTTCAACCAAAAGCACTTTAGCAAGTGTAAAACATACTCACCTAGCACAGTGATGCTGCTCCCGTTATTCTGGTCCGTTATTGGCTGGCTGGGGCCACTGCTTACACTTTGAGGAGAGCTGTATGAGAAACCATTCTATTTATTTTATTACTACTTTTAAAGGGAAAAGGAAAGGTTAAAAGTAAGTAAGCTTTATCAGAAAGGTCCATAATATAAATACACCAGTAAACCCTCAAAGTAATGTTGCTCTGAGTCCTCTGTCAAAAGAAACACAGCATTTAATTCCATCTATTGTGTACACATGGGCTTCTGTATTAGACTTCCTGCCTTCAGCTTAAACCTCCAGGGCAAGGGCTTGAGCATGCTCAGTTTGCTCCTCTCTCCCCCTCCCTCCTCCCCTCCCTGCTGTAATCTGAGCCCTGAGGTATGAGTGAGCAGGGAGAGACTCAGGCAGGAAGTGATGTCACGTCAAGCTAATACGGCAGCTGCTTTTCTAAACAAACCGTAAGAGCATCTAGAGCTGTTTACTTGGGTATGGCAAAGCACTCTGCAGAATAAATATAGTGTTATAGCTTGCACTATTGTGGCTAATCTATTGGCAATAAACTGCTTCGGTAGCTTTCCTTCTCCTTTAAGAAGCTGACAAATCAAGAGTCAAAGGCTTGTGGTCCATTGTCAAAGGTACATCAGAAGTAGTATACATTCCTTGCCACTACAATCTGCTGCTATTTATAATACTAGTCAAACTGACTCAGTGAAGTCTGAATAAAAGAAACTCACTTATACTTGTCCATAGTGACAGTTCAAAGAAAAAGTCACCCATAAATTAGGAACTACCCTTTATCAGTTGCACTGAACAACATACAGTATATATTAGCTTACCACTGAGCTCTTCTCCATTGCATGTAATAACAACAAGGTGCAGCCATACAGAGGTTTTAAATTCACACTTGTTTGTTGGTGCTTTGATATAATTGAAGGCCAAAGCATGGGTACTGATGAAAACATAAAGATGCATACTTGTGGTGGCTCAGATAAACAACTGCAAAAAACCTTGTCATTGTCTACATATAGCCTGTCTGTAAACCATTATATGCTAAACAATGATAGATTTGTAGAAATGGAAAAAGTTCTTTTGCCCACACACCACAGGCTGTCATATGTATTAGCTGTGAAAATTAAATGAAATTTACAAGTGATCTAAAACATCTAAAAAATATTTTATCCTTACATAGATATTAGGTAAGAGGGAGTGGCACCAGTTGCATTATATATTTGTTTATGAGAGATGCTATGTCTTCATACTTCCAAAGACAATGTCACTAAGTGACACCTCAGTGTAAGGTTGGCCATTCACAACCTATTATCAACCTCTTCTGCGTGGGACAACATTCATTTCTTTAGGTTGCAAACCTCTTCATGTGACATAGTGTTTACTTCCTAAACATTATTCTTTAAAACGCAAACTTTTCAACTTTGGTCAATGTAAAGCCAACACAGAATTAATACCTTCAGGTTTCTTGTGTGTGTGTCTGCAGGGAGTGAGTGCAGCTCCAACACTCTTCTGCTGATTCTCCACTGCTGATTCTCTGCTATTTCCCCATTAAGTGGGCATTAAGCATTTGTAGAGTTATTATGTGTAGTACTATTGGCAGAGCAGGGTAACGTTCAATAAGTGACCCTGAGCAGTGGTAGTTAACAGTAAAACCAAAAAATGAAAGTATCCTAAAGTAATAAAATTATAATGTACTGTTGTGCTGCACTGGTAAAACGTGTGTGTTTGCTTCAGATATACAACTGTAATTTATATAAACAAGCTACTGTGTAGCCATGGGGGCAGCCATTCAAAGCTGAAAAAGGAGAAAAGGCACAGGATACACAGCAGGTAACTGATAAGCTCTGTATTATACAATGAAATTCTTTATAACATCTCTGTTATCTACTATGTGTTCTTGAATTGCTGCCCCATGGCTACACAGCAGTTGTTTATATAAACTACAGTTGTTTTTCTGAAGAAACACCACTTTAGGGCACCCTTACATTATGTTGTCTTTCCATTAAAAACTTTGATTTTTTGATGTTCCTGTTCCTATAAGTGCATACGAGACACAGCTGTCCCTTATTCATAATGCCCAGATAGTAATATCAAAATATTTCAAATTCAAACAACAATTTAACTCCAGTTTATTAAAACCACAACAACCTGACCTTACTGATCAGAGATAAATGTTAATTCATTCTTATGGTTTACAAATTACACTGTTTGCCTGGCAGCTCTGGGGTAATGATCCTGGTTGAGAGCATGGAATACAAATAGTTTATATGGTAACACTCTAATTTTAACATAAAATAATGCACCAATATGAACTAAACTTAGTTTTCAAACAAAAAGTAAATATATCTGAATAAATCTGAAATACTTTATAGGCAATAGCACAAGAAGTAGAGCACATTACATATGATCCCAAGTGCACAAGTAGCACTTTCAGAGCCAGGCGAGGCCGGACAAGCACCGTAGGCAACCTGGCCGGTCGCGGGGCCTGCTGGGTGTGTGCATGCGAGAACCGCTGCTCTCATGCGCATGTTCGAAGCGATGCTCACACACGCATGTGCGGTCTGCTGCTCTAGTGCACATGCTTGAAGTGATGCTTGTGCGTGCGCAAACTGCTGCTCTCGTGCGCATGTGAGAAGTGCTGCTTGCACGCACATTCAATACTGAATGAATACGGGGGCTACTAGAACACACAAGGGCAAATTCACTAACATTCGTTGTTTTGCCAGGCGCAACTTCGCCGCACTTCGCCAGGCGTAGTTTTGCCAGTGCTCTGCAAATTCACTAAAATCAAAGTTGCGCACAGGGGTAGCGTAAGATTGCGAAGTTGCGCTAGCGTTGATTCGCTAAGTGAAGCGAAGTTACGCTAGCGAAGGCTAATTTGAATACGGCGCCAAATTCAAATTTCAATGGAGGAACACGTATCAGCACTACAAATGGCTAGAAAACCTTCAAAACATCAAATAGAAATTTTATTTTGCCCTACATATGTGCCCACTGTCTAGGTAAGTTGCCATGAGTTAGGAAATGTAGGGGGGAAGGAGGGGAGCCCCAAAAAATGTTTCGATCTTTTTCAGCCTATCACCCATAATGTAGAAAACACGCCAGCGTTTTTTGGAACTTAGAAAATTTTTTGACTTTTTTTGAAGCAATCCCTATCTACTCTATTGCGCTTTGCCTGGTCTGAGGTGGCGAAGGAAGTCTAGCGTAAAAGGTAGCGTTCAGTACACTGCGCGCGTTAGTGAATTTGCGTAGTTATGTCGCTAGCGAAACTTCGCCAGGCGTAAGGCTGCGAAGTAACACTAGCGAAACTACGCCAGGCGTAAGGGTGCAAAAGTAACACTAGCGAAACTACGCCAGCGTTCGTTAGTGAATTTGCGCAGTAACGATAAAAACCAAATGCTAGCGAATTAACGATAGCGAATTAACGCTAGCGTTCGGCATTTAGTGAATTTGCCCCACAGTCGGAGAGGGGACCGGATATGGAGTAGGCGACAGAGAAGTTACGTGCCAGCGCCCCCTAGCTTTTGAGCCATACTTTGCCTACCCCTAATTCCGGCCGTGAGCCACTTTCCAAATGAACATAGACATGCATATACATACAATACGCATCAAGAGGAAACCCCCTTGATAGAGAGTATTTTCCTAAAGCATTGGGAGTTCTCCTGCCAATAGACTTGCGTATATTTTGCACTATACATCTAATTTACCTTCCTGCATTTTATTGGGTTTACCAACTCATGAAAGTAAGATGTATGCCTATTTGTTCTTGCATTATTTTCTTGATAATAAGTGTGTTAAAAGTATACTGCACACCAACACTTTATTTTAGTAGTACAGGAATGGGGGATCTATTATCCAGAATGCTCAGGACCTGGGTAATTCCTGATAATGGATCTTTCTGTAATTTGGGTTTTCATACCTTAAATCTACTAGAAAATAATTTAAACATTAAATAAACCCAATAGGATGGTTTTGCCTCCAATAAGAACTAATTACTATATCTTAGTTTAGACCAAGAACAAGGTACTGTTTTATTATTTTTTTTTCCTTTTAAAGGAAAACTATACCCCCCAAACAATGTAGTTCTCTATAAAAAGATATTGCATAAAACAGCTCATATGTAAAACCCTGCTTCATGTAAATAAACCATTTTCATAATAATATACTTTTTTAGTAGTATGTGCCATCGGTTAATCATAAATAGAATATTGCCATTTTAAATAATAAGGGCCGCCCCCTGGGATCCTAGGATTCACTGTGCTCACAAATATACCAACAAACCATACATGTTAGGTCACATGAGCCAATTAACAGACAGAGTTCTGTCTTTTGCTTCCACACGTCTTCCTGTTACAGTTAGGGGGTTATTTACTAAACTCTGAATGCAAAAATTCGTGATTTTTTTATTATAAAATTGGACTTTTAAAAAAATCACAAATTTTTCTGAATTTATTAAACCCAGAGGATGGAAAAGTCTGAATCTAAAAATCCGGCATCTCAGACCTATCAAGGTTGCATATACGTCAATAGGAGAAGACCCAATGATTTTTTGGCAATACCCCACCAAAATTCGGAGTTTTCGGGTGAAAAATCCGAAAAAAATCTTGAAAACTGGATGAAAGATCTGAAAAAATTGCGAAAATCTGATTTTTCACGATTTGTTCAGATTTTTTTTCCAGCAAACAAAATTTTATGGAAAGTGTATTAATAAATAAGCCCAAAAAACCCATGCAGATTTGGTCAGCGTTTTTTTTTCCAGAAAATATTGAGATAAATTCGGACTTTGATAAATAACTCCCTTAGAGATGTAGTATTTCTGGTCAGGTGATCTCTGAGGCAGCACACAGACCATCACAAAATGGTGGTTCAAGGCAAGAGATGTAGAAGGGCGATATTTACTTAAAGGGCTGGTTCACCTTTTAAGTTAACTTTTAGTATGTTATAGAATGGCCAATTCTAAGCAACTTTTTAATTGGTCTTCATTATTTTATATTATAGTTTTTGAATTATTTGCCTTTTTCCGGATTTCAAATGGGGGTCACTGACCCCATCTAAAAACAAATGCTCTGTAAGGCTTCAAATGTATTGTTATTGCTACTTTTTATTCCTCATCTTTCTATTCAGGCCTCTCCTATTCATATTCCAGTCTCTTATACATATCAATGCATGGTTGCTAGGGGAATTTGTACTCTAGCAACCAGATGGCTGAAAATGCAAACTGGAGAGCTGCTGAGTAAAAAGCTAAATAACTCAAAAACCACAAATAATAAAAAATGAAAACCAATTGCAAATTGTCTCAGAATATCCCTCTCTATGTCATACTAACAGTTAATTTAAAGGTGAACAACCCCTTTAAATATATGTTCCAGTTTGGTAAAAGTCTTTAATGTGTCACTTAATATGATATAAACTATCCGTTGCTTAAATATTCATTTTGGGAGTAAAGTTTTCCTTTAAGAGAATTACTTAGGATATGAGGGAGAAGTAAAGAGACATTATCATCAGAATATAAAGCATTTATTGTGCCTAATAACAGTGGTGGGTTGATTCACATAAATGTATTGAAATAAGATTGTATTAAAGCGAAACTGACATCAGCATGAAAAGACATTATTATGATAGATGTAAAAAAAGGTTTCATTTCCATCTATAATTTTTCCATTAAAAAAATTGTAGATGCTTTTACCTTACCCATCTGATCCCCTATATGGGGGCTGCCATATTTGAGCTTCAGCAGTCTGTTGGCATTAGAAACTCTAACTGACATGTTGAGAAGGGACAGTCAGGATGACAAAACAGTCCGGTTTAGGTATTTTGAATAATCATTTTTTAGTGCCAGGATCACTTTAAATGCACCCTGAAAATGCAGTGAATTCTCTGCATTTATTTAAAATAAGGAAGGTATTGAGGATGCATGTTACATCTTTGTGAATGCACCTTTCAGTGTACAGGAACCCAACCATGTGATAAAATTCCTGTGGTATGAGCCAAAGAGAACACGAGCACAATGAGCAAATACAGCATCTTACAGTTTTACGTCTGGCTTTGCAAAAAATTAGTAAAAGGAGAAGCTGAAAAATAATAACCCTAATATTTTATCCTTTAGAAAGCACGATGTTGTAACAAGAGTAAACAGAAAAAGATTTTTTTCAAAACCAATGATTTGTTATTTTGCCCCATGTAATGTTTAGTCAGTCATAAAGCATTATGTATTTCAAATTTAACAAGGAAGTACTCGCATTTTATGTTTGCTTGTCCAGTGAATTCCTATTTCAAATGCAAATATTTACTAGTATTCCTCTCATGCTTTATAACCAATATTCTACCCATCTTTATTGCACAGCATAAAACCCAATAGTCAATGCGGAAGAATTAACAGCACTGTTATTAGTTTAAACATTAATCCTGAATTTGTTCCATCCTTATAAACAAGCAATTGCTTTAATTTCACAATTAAATATTTTTTTATTGTGAAATTGTTTTGAAAAATGAAAATATTTGACCTAGTTAGTGAGGGATATGCTGATATTTTAACAAGGTTGTTCACCTTTAAATAAACTTTTAGTGTGATGGAAAGAGTGATATTCTGTGACAATGTGAAATAGGTTTTCTTTTTTATTGTTTGTGGTTTTTGAGTTATTTAGCTTTTTATTTAGCAGCTCTCCGGTTTGTCACTTTCAATTTCATTGCTAGGGTCCAACTAGGGTCCAACTTACCCTAGCAACCATGCATGCATTTGAATAAAAGACTGGAATATGAATAGGAGAGGGTCTGAATAGAAAGAGGAGGAATAAAAAGTAGCAATAACAATACGGTACATTTGTAGCCCTACCGAGCATGTGTTTTTTAGATGGGGGTCTGTGATTCCCATTTGAAAGCTGGAAAGAGTCAGAAGAAAATAATTCAAAAACTATAAAAAAGAAAAAGTAAAGACCAATTAGCTTAGAATTAGCCATTGTAAAACATACTAAAAGTTAACTTAAAGGTGAACCATCCCTTTAAACATATATTACAAAACAGGATTCTTGCACCAGTAAAATAAATATTTATGAATGGTGGCTTATGAGTTGTGGCTAGTCATTATTGGTGCTTAAAGGAGAAGGACATTATTAGTTCAACCTACTGACCAAATATAGGGATGTTCCTCCTCACCTGAAAAACAATGTTATTTTTCTTACATACTGTATGCTTAGTTTTGCCACACTTGCATTCAGAAGTTAGTAACAATCCACAAAGTTAGTGGTCACCATCTTCAATCCGTGTGACATCATTTCCCCTGCTGCTTTTTCTAACTGCCCATGCTCATTAGACCACACCTTTACAGAGCCTTAAAAGAGACTTAATCATTGGTTGTTTGCACAATTCTACTTTGTTTATGGTGCAGGTGCATCTCCATGAAAATGACACTCAATATTGCTTCTTATTCAACCACTCTGTTTGCAAAGTTGAATTGTAAAGACAGTAGTCCTGCAACTTAAGTGCTCTTTATCAACTAGATTTGCACTAATGTTTCTCAATGGAGTAGTGATGATGGCCAGGAGGTGATCCATACACCATCGCTAGAACAGATCAGGGATAGAAACAAGTAAGCATAAGCAGAGCTTGAGAATCTTCACATGCCCCCACCCTGAAGGATAGATTTTCTTTCGATTACGGGATATGCTCTCACGCCAGCCAAGTCTGCATTTCTAAGTGAAGAGTTTACTTGCTTGCTCTGCCTGAGGACATCCGATAGCTGCATTCTCTATGTAAGGACAACTATTCCAAAAGGCCATTACTATGAACTAACACTTTTTACTTTCATTGTTAAAGTAATGTGCTGCATGACTTGAAGAAAATGCCTAGGTGTTGGTATATCAAATCATATTATCAAACAGCGAAAAAAATCGCACTCATAGGACTTTATATTTTAAAAAAATGGTGTTTGATTCAACATTTCGACTCTTGAACGTGAGCCGTCTTCAGGAAGTGCAGGCCAAATACAAACAAAACATTTTTATACACCTAGGGCAGTGGAGAAAAAGCTCCAAATAAGGGCTCAATTGAGTTAGTGACTCACGCCCACTTACTACGTCAATTAAGCACCTTTTTTTGGCGCTTTTTCTCCACTACCCTAGGTGTAAAATTCCTATAAAAATGGTGTGTGTGTGTGTGTGTGTGTATCAATTAGGCATAGTAAAGATCGCACTCGCAGGACTTCCTGCGTAAGTCCTGCGAGTGCGATTTTTACTATTCCTAATTGATGTTACTGAACTTGGACTGCACCCAGGCACGCTAGACCTCCATTTCGTGAGTGCCGGTTTTCCTGCTCTACATATATATATATATACCCCAGTTATCCATGATAAGCATGTGACCATTTGCCTATTACCTTTATAAGTTACCTTTCTGTTTACAACAGAGGCTAAATTATCCCATGTGCAATGTGCAATATGCAATATGCAGAAATAACCCAGGCCAATGCAGTTTTCTGCTAACCAGAACACAGGCCTGAGAATCCCACCTGATTTTCCTTCTCCTTTAAACTACAAAGATGAACATAAGAACTACTAGGCGGAGATTCCTGAACCTCGATACTCAATTGGAAGAGAACTGCAACAAATTTCAGTAAAAGAGATGCACAATCATGACTTAGAGAACAAACCTCATTTTTTCCAGGGCATAATGACCATTCTCAAAAACCATTTCAGAGTCTGCATCCCCCACTGAAAAGAGAAAAGTGAAAAAATTAATGCTATGTCTGCACACATTCATTCCAACATAAATACACATACAGCAAAACCTCATTTATACATACCCTGATTTTAGGTTTTCCTGCATTTTCTGCATTTTTGCTCTATTGATAATTTAGAATGCATTATGGGTGCTTTGTACATCATGTTTTGCCATGGTTCTGTCTGTAAATAGTCAATTCCCATAAGACTGTATCTCATACACAAAATCACAATGCACAAATCACTTATTGTTTTAGGTTGACTGTCAGAGAGATCTTGCACATACCCCCATATTGTAAAATAAATGCTGCAATGCTTAACCTTATCATTAACACGCTAAATATTGTATTTCAAAGCAAAACTGACCCCTGTCATTTACATTTTCCTGGATTTTGCACAAATTTTTCCCAGTCTCCTGAAAACATAAAACGGGTGTTCTACTGTATTTATATGGCAGTATATAGAGTTCTAATAATGCAGAAGCCATTTGAGGTCTACTTGAAAATGAGTAAACTTACTTTCTGTATAGATAGGAGCACTCCCTGCTTCCCTGTGCTCATCTAGGGCGATGGTTAGCTCCTCCCCAGACGCCCTGCTTCCTCTGTTTGTTGCTTGAAGGTTAAGCTGCAACGGTACACTATTTTCTGTATGGTAGAAGACAATTGGAGATGTTATTAAATATTGCCAAACAATATATAATGGCATAATTTGCCCCTGGGCTTCCATATTCTACAATATGCATGGCATGCGAAGATTATGAGCCTCATTTCCCTGTACACTTCATTGGACATTGGTGTCATTTTAATCATATTGTTTAAACTCACACACAGGCTCAAAAGTCTTCTAAAAAGAACTATACTAACATATTTTTATTGATTTGAAAGAATACTTTTAGACATGACAGAAATCAACAGTTCTAACAGTCGAACACTAATGGCTTTGGGGATTTGATGTTCTTTTAACTCCAATAATATGTATTACTAAATCTCCTCTCCCCCAAAGGAATTTTATAGGAAAACTCCAATTTTACTAAAAAAATTTACATAGGTCATTGACTGTTTATAGTTTGATTATTTTAGCAGCACATTTCACTTTACTAAACGTGGTCATGTTGACTCACCATAAAAACCACGGGACGTAATATTGGGTCACGGCCTGTACTAGATATGGGTCATTGCCAACATGCCCAACATGTGTCTGACTCAATGACACTGTGAATCACTTTATGGGAGTTACAAAAATATGGGGGGGGGCAGGCCCGGTCTGGCAATCTGTGGGTTCTGGCAAATGCCAGAGGGGCTGCTGCATGGTTCCATAGAAAGTTACCATATAGTGGGCTGGTAGGGGGCTGTTTGGGCTGGTAGGGGGCTCTTTGGGCCTCTGTGTACTTGGAATGGAAGGGCCTATTTTGACTCCCAGTCCAGGCCTGGGGGGGGGGGGTTAGTATGCCCTTTTTATAATGCAATCATACAAACTTAAAATTATATTTTAGTAATAAAAAACATAAGGGAAGGCAAAACAATTTAAGACTTTAATTTGTGCAACCAGGCATAGCTGTATGCAACATGGTTCTCATTTATAAGGACATATGGAATGCAAATTGACCACAAGAGATGCCAACCTACAAATGCATTGTCATAGGAGATCTGCAAATTGTGTATCATGCCACCTAAAATAAGGACTTATTAGGAGGGCTCACTGAATGCTCAGTATGCATGCACACAGATACTTCTGACATCAATGAATATTCCCTGCATATGTGCACAGGCCCTTCTATGTCACTGTATGTTCACTGCATATGTGCACAGGCCCTCCTATGTCACTGCATATGTGCACAGACCCTCCTATGTCACTGTATGTTCACTGCATATGTGCACAGGCCCTTCTGTCACTTTATGTTCACTGTATATGTGCACAGGTCTTTCTATGTCACTATGTTCACTGCATATGTGCACAGGCCCTCCTATGTCACTGTATATGTGCACAGGCCCTTCTATGTCACTGTATGTTCACTGCATATGTGCACAGGCCCTCCTATGTCACTGCATATGTGCACATGCCCTCCTATGTCACTGTATGTTCAGTGCATATGTGCACAGGCCCTTCTGTCACTGTATGTTCACTGTATATGTGCACAGGTCCTTCTATGTCACTATGTTCACTGCATATGTGCACAGGCCCTCCTATGTCACTGTATATGTGCACAGGCCCTTCTATGTCACTGTATGTTCACTGCATATGTGCACAGGCCCTTCTATGTCACTGTATAATCACTGCATATGTGCACAGGCCCTCCTATGTCACTGCATATGTGCACAGACCCTCCTATGTCACTGTATGTTCACTGCATATGTGCACAGGCCCTTCTGTCACTTTATGTTCACTGTATATGTGCACAGGTCTTTCTATGTCACTATGTTCACTGCATATGTGCACAGGCCCTCCTATGTCACTGTATATGTGCACAGGCCCTTCTATGTCACTGTATGTTCACTGCATATGTGCACAGGCCCTCCTATGTCACTGCATATGTGCACATGCCCTCCTATGTCACTGTATGTTCAGTGCATATGTGCACAGGCCCTTCTGTCACTGTATGTTCACTGTATATGTGCACAGGTCCTTCTATGTCACTATGTTCACTGCATATGTGCACAGGCCCTCCTATGTCACTGTATATGTGCACAGGCCCTTCTATGTCACTGTATGTTCACTGCATATGTGCACATGCCCTCCTATGTCACTGTATATGTGCACAGGCCCTTCTATGTCACTGTATGTTCACTGCATATGTGCACAGGCCCTCCTATGTCACTGTATGTTCACTGCATATGTGCACAGGCCCTTCTGTCACTTTATGTTCACTGTATATGTGCACAGGTCTTTCTATGTCACTATGTTCACTGCATATGTGCACAGGCCCTCCTATGTCACTGTATATGTGCACAGGCCCTTCCATGTCACTGTATGTTCACTGCATATGTGCACAGGGCCTCCTATGCCACTGTATATGTGCACAGGCCCTTCTATGTCACTGTATGTTCACTGTATATGTGCACAGGCCCTTATGTTACTGTATGTTCACTGTATATGTGCACAGGCCCTCCTATGTCACTGTATGTTCACTGTATATGTGCACAGGCCCTTCTATGTCACTGTATGTTCCATGTATATGTGCACAGACCCTTCTATGTCACTGTATGTTCACTGTATATATGCACAGACCCTTCTATGTCACTGTATGTTCACTGCATATGTGCACAGGCCCTCCTATGTCACTGTATATGTGCACAGGCCCTTCTATGTCACTGTATGTTCACTGGATATGTGCACAGGCCCTTCTATGTCACTGTATGTTCCCTGTATATGTGCACATGCCCTTCTATGTCACTGTATATGTGCACAGGCCCTTCTATGTCAATGTATGTTCCCTGTATATGTGCACAGGCCCTTCTATGTCACTGTATGTTCCCTGTATATGTGCACAGGCCCTTCTACATCTCTGTATGTTCACTGCATATGTGCACAGACCCTTCTATGTCACTGTACAGTGGTGTGCAAAACTATTTGCCCCCTTCCTGATTTCTTATTCTTTTGCATGTTTGTCACACTTAAATGTTTCTGCTCATCAAAAACCGTTAACTATTAGTCAAAGATAACATAATTGAACACAAAATGCAGTTTTTAAATGAAGGTTTACGTTATTAAGGGAGAAAAAAAACTCCAAATCTACATGGGCCTGTGTGAAAAAGTGATTGCCCCCCTTGTTAAAAAATAACTTAACTGTGGTTTATCACACCTGAGTTCAATTTCAAAGGTTATAAAGCCATTTCTAAAGCTTTGGGACTCCAGCGAACCACAGTGAGAGCCATTATCCACAAATGGCAAAAACATGGAACAGTGGTGAACCTTCCCAGGAGTGGCCGGCCGACCAAAATTACCCCAAGAGCGCAGAGACAACTCATCCGAGAGGCCACAAAAGACACCAGGACAACATCTAAAGAACTGCAGGCCTCACTTGCCTCAATTAAGGTCAGTGTTCACCATAAGAAAGAGACTGGGCAAAAACGGCCTGCATGGCAGATTTCCAAGGCGCAAACCACTTTTAAGCAAAAAGAACATTAAGGCTCGTCTCAATTTTGCTAAAAAACATCTCAATGATTGCCAAGACTTTTGGGAAAATACCTTGTGGACCGACAAGACAAAAGTTGAACTTTTTGGAAGGTGCGCGTCCCGTTACATCTGGCGTAAAAGTAACACAGCATTTCATAAAAAGAACATCATACCAACAGTAAAATATGGTGGTGGTAGTGTGATGGTCTGGGCTTGTTTTGCTGCTTCAGGACCTGGAAGACTTGCTGTGATAGATGGAACCATGAATTCTACTGTCTACCAAAAAGTCCTGAAGGAGAATGTCCGGCCATCTGTTCGTCAACTCAAGCTGAAGCGATCTTGGGTGCTGCAGCAGGACAATGACCCAAAACACACCAGCAAATCCACCTCTGAATGGCTGAAGAAAAACAAAATGAAGACTTTGGAGTGGCCTAGTCAAAGTCCTGACCTGAATCCTATTGAGATGTTGTGGCATGACCTTAAAAAGGTGGTTCATGCTAGAAAACCCTCAAATAAAGCTGAATTACAACAATTCTGCAAAGATGAGTGGGCCAAAATTCCTCCAGAGCGCTGTAAAAGACTCGTTGCAAGTTATCGCAAACGCTTGATTGCAGTTATTGCTGCTAAGGGTGGCCCAACCAGTTATTAGGTTCAGGGGGCAATTACTTTTTCACACATGAAAATGTAGATTTGGATTTCTTTTCTCCCTAAATAATAAAAACCCTCATTTAAAAACTGCATTTTGTGTTTACTTGTGTTATCTTTGACTAATAGTTAAATGTGTTTGACGATCAGAAACATTTTGTGTGACAAACATGAAAAAGAATAAGAAATCAGGAAGGGGGTAAATAGTTTTGCACACCACTGTATATTCACTGTATATGTGCACATGCCCTTCTATATCTCTGTATGTTCACTGCATATGTGCACAGACCCTTCTATGTCACTGTATGTTCACTGCATATGTGCACAGATCCTTCTATGTCAATGTATGTTCACTGTATATGTGCACAGGCCCTTCTATGTCACTGTATATTCCCTCTATATGTGTACAGGCCCTTCTATGTCACTGTATGTTCCCTGTATATGTGCACAGGCACTTCCACGTCACTGAATGCTTAATGTGAATAGGCACTTATGATGTGGTTGCTATTAATGATGTGCGGGCCCAACACCCGTGGAGAGCTGTGTAGGTTGACTATCATACAACTTTTGCAGGTGGGTGCAGGCTAAACTTTTCCATGTGCCCATCCCACCTGCAACCATACTATGCCCTGCTTCCACTTCCAGGCTCTCCTCTTTATAGATTTGCGCCTATAAATATGGGGTCATGCCGGGGTTAGGGTTGAGCAAGAAACTGGTGAGTTAGGGTTGGGTGCTCATCAACTACCAGCTCATCACTAGTTGCTATCAGAATTCCACCTTTTCCTAAAGGGTTCCCCATGCCAGGTGAAAATCTGTGACTAAATATTGGTTTTCAGGGACCCTGGAAAATTGTACCAGCTAATGGCCGCATGGCTATGCATACGTGGAAGTATTAAAAGTGTTCTTATTATATGTAAGGCAGCTTTCTAAGAAGTATTCATAGAAAGAGATGCATAAACATGAATGCATAGAGCATGACTATAGTCTGTGTGTGTAGCATTGTGCAGTATAGAGGTGTGTCAGGAGGCTGTGAATGGCTCTTTCTCCAGCATTGCTACACAGAGTACATTGTGAGCTGCCCTCCTCTCTCTTAATGACACTAATAGTTTGGAGGAAGTTGTGCTGCCCGAAGCAGACTGCTGCATTTACAAGGTGTATCAAATCGGTGAAAGAAACCCCCCTCCCCCTCGCTCTCTCACACACACCTCTCTGTTCCCAAAGTTAAATAAACACAACCTAGAAGGGGGGCACCAGGCACAGAGGGGCTTTCTCTGCCCCCCACCCCAGCACACAGTGACGCTCTGTGCAACCCATGCTGCTTACTGTTTGTGGAGCTGAGAAGTACAAAAAAAGTAAAAAAGCCAATTATGGTTTTATTTGGGAGGAGTAGGTATAAAGTTCCCTTCTCCTGCTTCTTCTTAAAGGGGTTGTACACCTTTAAATTGACTGTAAGTATGATGTACAGCGTGATATTCTGAGACAATTTGCAATTGGTTTTCATTTTTTTATTTTTTGTGGTTTTTGAGTTATTTAGCTTTTTATTCAGCAGCTCTCCAGTTTGCAATTTCAACCATCTGGCTGCTAGGGTCCAAATTACCCTAGCAACCATGCATTCATTTAAATAAGAGACTGGAATATGAGTAGGAGAGGGGCTGAATAGAAAGACGAGTAATCAAAAGTACCAGTAGCAATAAATGTGTAGCCTTACAGAGCATTTGTTTTTAGATGGGGTCAGTGACCCCCCATTTGAAAGCTGGAAAGAGTCAGAAGCAGAAGGCAACTAATTCAAAAATTGTAAAAAATAAATAATGAAGACCATTTGAAAAGTAACTTTTATTGTATAACACACATGGGGCAAATTTACTAAAGTGGCTAACGCTGGCGATAATTCGCTAACGAAGGAGATAGACTTTGGCGCAACTTCACACTCTAACGCCAGGCAATTTTACACTCTGGCGTAAGGGTGTTACTACGCAAATTCACTACGTTTTTGATTTCACTGACCGTTACCTCTTTCGCCAGACTTGCCTTCGACACCTCAGACCATGCGAAGTGCAATGGAGTAGATAGGACTTGAAATTTTGTTGAAAATTTTTCTAAGTCCCAAAATACTCTGGCATCTTTTCCTTTTTACAGGGCGATAGGCAGAAAAAAGATCTTAAATTTTTTTTGGGGTACCCTCCTTCCCCCCTACATTTGATAACATATGGCTCCTAAACTATACTGTGGGCACATGTGTAGGGCAATAAAACACCTCTATTTTATTTTATTAAGGTTCCCTGGCCTTGTGTAATGTAATGTATTTGCTGCAGCATATATGTCCATTGTACTTTAACTGCACACCGTATGCAATTTAGCCAACGCTAGCGTAACTTCGAACTGCTGATTGTATTTTCGCTAGCGCAACTTCGCAAGCGTTCGGTACCCTGTGCGCAACTTCGGATCTTCGTGAATTAGCGTTGTCCAGGCGAATTTACCTCTGGCGAAGTGTTGCGATTTGCGCGAAGCCAGCGCTGGCAAATTTTCGCAGGTTACTAAATTTGCCCCATAGATGGTTATTTACTAAAAGCCAAATTTATCTCATATTTTAACCCCTATTTGAAAGTTGGAAAGAGTCAGAGAAAGAAGGCAAATAATTTAAAAACTATAACAAATAAATAATGAAAACCAGCTGAAAAGTTTCTCAGAACTGGCAATTCTATAAAATACTAAAAGTTAACGTAAAGGTGAACACCCCCTTTTTCACTCCTCAAATTCCAGAATTGGCAAAAAACAAGTATGTTTATTCGTGTAAACAATTCCAATTTACAAAACAGCACAACTGCTGTCCTGCCAAGGGTAAACTATTACGTAACATGAAATGTTGGTAGGGGAGAACAAGTAGACTGCCAAGTGCACATGAGAAGTTGAACACTGCCTGGTGCATGGACAACTTTTGAGCAGGTGCCTTGTACACATGTAAGTATATGGGCCCCTAGAGATCAGTGATCCTTGTAAACTTAGTTTATAAACATGGGAAACAAGGCTTAAAAAAAGTAATCCACAGCAGGAGATATCCACTATGTATATAGCCCCATTACAGAGATTGTGTTTTTGTGCTTTTATATATAAAAAATAAACATACATGGTCATGGGCAATTTGTCAGCCAGACATGTATCTGCCAGGTCACAGGCTAAATGAACTGAAATTCCAGGCCAGATACCGGAATGTGACATGAACATGTGGAAGTCGTGTGCCCCAGACTGACTCAGTCCTGTGATCTCAGGCTACCTGAAGAAGGCTAACAAAACAGGGTATTGTCCAATGGGTAAGGGGAGAGATTCCTATATGAGGCAGAAAGATATGACAGTTCACATTAAACAGCAACTATTGAGTGCATTTAGAATCTATGTGTTCTTTAGTTTGCACTTACACAATGACTGTTCTGATTTGGCTGCTCCACTTATCAATAAGGCCTATGTGTTGGTTCAGTAAAAATAAATTCTGTGACATTTTCAACTGATGGCAAATTATCAATGCAAGCCACAGACTTAGAGGGGCAGATGTATGAACTCTTGATACATAGAAGCAGGGCTGCAGCAACTCCAAAAGCAAAAGAAGCTGCTGCAAGGGACTGGTAATAATCTTGCATGCTTTTAAAAGGGTTGTTCACCTTCCAAACACTTTTTTCAGTTCAGTTGTTTTCAGATTGTTCTCGAGAAATAAAGACTTTTTTCAATGACTTTCTATTATTTATTTTTTAAGTTTTTTCCAAAATCTTAGTTTAAAGTTGAGTGTTTGCGTCTCTGGTGTTTCAGTCTGGCAGTTCAACAGATTCTAAACTGTTACAAAATTTAGTTGATACATTTTTTAGCAGCATCTCTGGAGTATTAGCAACTATTGTATCAGTTCTAACAGCTGCCTGTAATGAAACCCAGGGATTCTGCTCAGCAGGGACAAAGATAAGAAATGTATCCATTAAATCTATTAATTTAGAACAGTTTGGGGGGGGGGGGTCAGCGACCCCCCTGCCAGAGCTGCTTTAGAAGGTGAAAAATGACACTTTGCACTTCAACATTAGAAAAACGGCCTCAAATAGAAACTAGAAAGTAATTGGAAAAAGTTATTTCTGGTGATCTATCTGAAAACAACTAGTTGTTTGAAGATGAACAACCCCTTTGATACAATTATATCTAAAGTATATATCAAGTGCTGACAATCTTTCTCCTTCTAATGATACACTATGACATTATAGGACAGTGTAGCACAACAAATACCAATTTTCATTCATCATGACACCCCTCTATTGCATTGTACAGAGTGAGACTTCACCCTTGATAAGAGTCCAGTGTTCTGGTGGCAGAATGTCCACAAGTCACATTACAGACAGCAAGTCATCTCGTGGCAGTTTGTGCAGACAGCAGGACTTCTGCATAACTAAGTTATTTAATGTCGATCTTTTGGCTAGAATAAACCTAACAGGATAGTTTTCGTTTATCCAAATATTGTCTTGGTCTGTGAGAACTTCACCACAATAATTGTTCACTCTATTTTATGTTTCAGCTTGTTATTTTATTGTCACTTTACATAATTGTATATGTGCCTAATCATCTGGCTTGTAATTACAATAATAGTAAAGAGACCAATGTTCTTCAAGAAAGAAAACTTCAATACCTCCTTTCAAAAAGATATTAGAAGTTCCATTTTTTAAAGTAGCCAGCTCTGTCCAAATATAGTTTTCCTCTTCCTTATCTTTCCCCTACTATTTTATTAGCAGATCTATTTGCCAAATAATCATCTCATTGTATCTGAATACCCCACTCTCAAATAGTAACCCTCATTGTTTTAACATCTAAGTACTGTACTATTTAGTCACTGCTCACTACAGAATTAAAGGGCAAGTCAGGGCAAAAGTAAAAACAATAAAATATAGTTAACACTTTGGGCGACATATCTATAGTACCTGCTAACTATCGAATTAAAGAACAGGGGCAAAACTAAAAACAATAAAAATAGTTAACACTTTGTGCAACATATACAAGTTTAGAGATTAGTTTATCCTATGATACAGAGGGAGAATAGCCCAGTAAAAGCTAGACAAGTATTACTTGTGCATACACTTTGTGGATTGACACCAGTACAAAAGGGTCATATAAGAAGCTGCCAAAAATAGGGAAGGGACAGGCCAATATCTAATGTCACTGGTGTCTTCCCCAGCTATAACCAATACTAAAACTAGTTATGCATGAGACTGAAAAAAGCCAACCTGCACCCAACCTTAAATGCACCCAAACTGACCTGGGAAGCCAGGTCACATGCCAATCTGCCTATCTCTGATGTTACCAGAGAGGACAGGGCAGGCAAACATTAGTATATAAAGAAGCCAATGGCAGGAGGAACCCACCAGAGGCAGGGTGTGCCATGGGCAAGGTTTTGAAACTTTTGATCAAACTTTATATTTATGAACACTTATTACATGAACTGTGGCACTTCATCGGGCATTTCACATAGCTGGTCTTTACGATATTATGATAGGCTTGTTTTCCTTTCATTTTCCTGCAGCCTATAATGCAGATTCCACAGACCATGTTTAGTTTTGTGTTCTACAAGCTTTATAGTAACAATAAAAAAAAAGGATTGGATTATCTTGACCACGGAACATAAGCAAATAATGGCTAGACCCTCTCCCCTTGGAATGATTCTCAGAACTGCTCCCCAAGTAATTCAATTATTAATTAATGCACTGCTTCAGAACACATAGGGGCCGATTCACTAAATTCGAGTGAAGGATTAGAAGTAAAAAAACTTCGAATTTCGAAGTGTTTTTTTGGCTACTTCGACCATCGAATGGGCTACTTCGACCTTCGACTACGACTATCAAAGGATTCGAACTAAAAATCGTTCGACTATTCGACCATTCGATAGTCGAAGTACTGTCTCTTTAAAAAAAACTTCGACCCCCTAGTTCGGCAGATAAAAGCTACCGAAGTCAATGTTAGCCTATGGGGAAGGTCCCCATAGGCTTGCCTAAGTTTTTTTGATCGAAGGATATTCCTTCGATCGTTGGATTAAAATCCTTCGAATCGTTCGATTCGAAGGATTTAATCGTTCGATCGAATGAATAATCCTTCGATCGAATTTTCTGCGCTAAATCCTTCGACTTCGATATTCGAAGTCGAAGGATTTCAATTCCTAGTCGAATATCGAGGGTTAATTAACCCTCGCTATTCGACCCATAGTAAATCTGCCCCATAAATTGCAAAACTGGCATTTTTTTTAGTATAATGTTGACAATAATATTCAAAGAAAAATGACAGTGGATATTATTTTTTTCTATTTATTGCTTTGTTTTTTGTTTTGCTTATTTATTTTTAAAAGTTCTCCATGACTGGCCATGCCTTTGCATTGTGCTTTATGGAAAGAGTTATATAATAGAATAGCACAAAACAAAGGCCATTTGCAATGCTACTCTTTACCAAAAGTAAAAGTTAACTTTAAAGCAGTGTTTCTTAACATTTTTTTAAATGAGACCAATATAACATTCAGAAGTTAACTGCACAAGCCACATATTAATTTCAGATTTATTATGCACCTTATTTCACCTACTATATTTCTAAGTGGCAATGAAATAAAGGAAAACTAAATCCTAAAAACAAATATGGCTAGAAAAGTTGTATTTGATATACCGAACTTACTGCACCAGCCTAAAATGTAATAATCTCAGTAATGGCTGATTCCCTGAGGAAGTCATCAACTTGATTTGATATATTTTCCTATAAAATAGCTTTTGAATTGAGTATTCTACAAACTTGCTGAGAACTTTGAATGTCATGCAAACTGTGTAAATTTAGGCATGATCATAAGTTTATAAGTCAGATGTTTTTTGCACTAGATTTAGCTTAGAGACCCAAGATTTAGTTCCAAATTATGTATCTCCATACAACAGGTATGGGATCTGTTATCCAGAATGCTCAGGACCTCAGGCTTTCCAGATAACGGATCTTTCCGTAACTTGGACCTTCATACCTTAAGTCTGCTTTATCAAATAAACCCGATAGGCTGGTTCTGCTTCTAATATGGATTAATTATATCTTAGCTTGGCTTAAGTCCAAGGTATTGTTTTATTATTAAAGAGAAAAAAGGAAATCATTTTTTTTAAATTTGGATTATTTGGATAAAATGGAGTCTATGGAAGCTTTTTGGATAATCGGTTTCCGTATAATGGATCCCATACCTGTACTACTACCACTGGCATTAAAAACTAAATACATTCTCTTATTGACGTCAGTAATTACATTATGGGGCAGATTATCAAAGGTCGAAGTGAATTTTCAAATTAAAAAACTTTGAATTTCTAAGAATTTTTTGGGTACTTCGACCATCGAATAGGCCAAATTCGACTTCGATTCAAATACTTCACAAATTCGACCATTCGAAAATCGAAGTACTGTCTCTTTAAAAAACTTTGACTGCGACACTTTGCCACTTTAAATCTGCCGAATTGCTATGTTAGCCTATGAGGACCTCCTAGAACATAGAGCCAAAATTTGGCTAAGTTTTAAAAAGTCCAAGTTTTTTTTTTGAAAATTGTTTCATCGATCGATTCAACGATTGCTACGATCAATCGAACGATTTTACTTGACCAAAAACGGCCAAAAAATTCAAAAAGAAAAGTTTGATTATCGAATGTTCGATGGCCGAATTTCTAAGTTTTTTAACCTCGAAATTCGACCCTTGATAAATCTGCCCCTATATATATCACTAGTCTATACATATATTGGGTTCTGGGACCCTAATAAATGCAATCTTAATAGATGAGGGTAAAACCGCCAGAAGACTGAAAGGCGGTAGCAAGCATTGGGAAGCAAAGCTGACATACCTAAATGGTGGACAAACAAAGGCAACCAATCCAGTGACTGCTGCTAGTAAAGAGTGCATCAGTTTGCGATTGATAGTAATGTGTAACACGTAGAATAAGAATCATCCACATATGCTGTAAGCAAATTAACCAACAACTTCAAAATAATATCCAATCCAAACAGGAAACAAGAGGATTACTGATCCCTGCTTGCAAGAGCTTGTAAAATAAATAAAGTAATGGGAAACAGTCAGTCAAGTTGTACACAAGGCTCCCTAGACTTCTGCCCAAGTCCATTAGTGTTATACTCACATGAAGTAGGATAGAAGAAACAATAAACAATAGCAGAAACAGCATGGAACTTAAATGTTTTTAGCCACAAGTACAGCACCATCACCAATACAAAAATATCTGTATCTATGAGACACAGGGGCAAATTCACTAAAGCGCGAATTGCCTAACGTTAAGGGTGATAAGCTGAAAAGATCGTACATATTTTTGGGGGTACCCTACTTAACCCCTACATTTCCTTACATGTGGCACCTAAACTATACAGTGGTCACATGTCTAGGGCAAAATAACTTTATTTTATTTTATGAAGCTTTCCCAGGCTTGCGTAATGTATTTGCTGCTACATATACGTCCATTTAACTTTAACTTGGCGCCGTATGCAAATTAGGCATCGCTATCGTAACTTTGCTTTTGCTTGACGAATTAACGCTAGCGAAAATTTGCTACCGTTCGCCTCCCTGAGCGCAACTTCGAATTTAAGTGAATTAGCGGCGCCCTAGAGAAACTTCGCCTGGCGAAGTGCGGCGAAGTCGTCGCTAGCGCTTTTTCACTGCTTAATGAATTTGCTCCACAGAATGTTAACAATAGAAGCTAGAAGCTGAAACTATCTAATGTAGTAGCCTTCTATCATTCCATGGTTTGGAATTTGTTCCCAAAGCAGGTCAATGGGGTCATCAGAAGATGCATTTGTCCACCACTCATCAGAAGAGACAAGATGGACAAATAAGCAACCATATGGTAGTGCAGAAGCATTTTTGGATGCAAGTAATAACTAAAATTCCTTCCTCTCTATTGTATCCAGTTTAAATGACCCCTGCTGTCTCTTACTGGCTGCTTGTCTATTTTAAGTAATACTGACAGTACATTACTGAAATTTCGACAAATGCAAAATGACCCACCGCAGGACCCGCAATTTTGAGGCAGTTCTATGTGGAACTGCACTACTGGACGAAGCGATGGACGATGGACTGCCTCTTATCCCATTATGAAGGGTTACACTGCCACTACCTGCTTGTATTCAGTACTGCCCTGCTAAACTCTCACTGCTTCAAGTAGTGTAGATTTAGACTGGTAATGTCTGCTATTATCAGCCAGTGTACATTTACAATGATGATTTCTGGTTCAATTCAGCAGTGCAGGTTTACATTGCTGTTTCAGGTCATTGGTTCTCAAACTGTGGTGTTTGCTCCCCTAGAGGGGTCACGAGCAGTGACTGGCAGTGATCTAACTAGAGTTGCAAGGGCTCGGGTGCAGGATAATGCACCCCACCCGCTGGACAGATCCTGCATGTCCAACCTCATCCTTTGGAAGCGCAGAGTTTACCTCCTATCCTCCATTCTTGCTCCACTGTACCCCATTAGGTAAACAAGCGGTGGCTAGGAGCAGCAGGAAGGCACCATAAAGGCCAATAAGGGGGACTGAACGATGATGCAAAATACAGTACTTGTTTTTCTTTTTAGCCCATTTGAAGTGCTATGAAGAAGGCAGACATCCTATAAGGAGTGAGTAGCACAAATGGCACAAAGGCAGTATATTTATCAAAGAGTGAAGTTAGAGATCACCACGGTCTGCTAGAGTGAAATATCGCCTCTCTTTATTCATTTCTATGGGATTTTTAAAGGTGTATTTATCAAAGAGTGTAAGTGAAAGTTCACCATTTGATAAATACACCTTTAAAATTGAATGGAGAGAGGCGGTATTTCACGCTATAGGACTGTGGCAATCTCTAACTTCACTCTTTGATAAATATACCCCTATGTATACATAACCTAAGAGTAGGACATACTGGATATTTCTGTTTATATCCGGCACTGGAAATCACTTCCCAATGGAGCAAAAAGAAACACAACACACTGAAATAATTCTCTCAATCAATCTTTTCCTGCTATAACTTTGGCCAGAAAATCCACTGCACTATGAATGCGAGGTGTTTAGTTTCAAAGGGATAATACTGTCACCCTAACATTGTCATCTGAATTCTGGTTTTTAGACTATTCTAATTTGGAGATCACATTGGGATAACTATGACAAGTAGGACAAAGCGGAAAAATAGGAAAGTCAGTACTGAGCAACAGAAAAGCCATCCCTTTAAAAAATGAAGATCAGTATCTACTTAATAAGCATATTGGATCAATGTATTTTTATGTTATAGGTGAAGCAGAATTGATTACCACCAATAAGGAGTTGGCTCAATGGCGAAGAGACCCTACCTATAAATGTTATCACTGAGACCTGGTGGGATGAAACATGTGACTGGACTGTGAATTGAAATGGTTTCACCCTTTTTAGGGGGGCAGAGGCAATAAAAATGGAGGAGGAGTGTGTTTGTATGTAAAGCTTGAATAAAAGCCATGCACTAATGAAATAACCATAGCTGGCACTGGTGAGGGACTGGAATCCCTCTGGGTAGATATTTGGTCTGGACAAAAGGTTACAAAGAAAATTATCATTGGTGTATGCTATAAACCACCTCGTATAAGTGACGAGTATGAAGCACAGCAACTCTTACAAATAAAAGCGGCTTCACAACCAGGTCAAGTTATTACCATGAGTGACTTCAATTATCCAGACACTGACTGGGGTAATGGGGTTGCCAAGACAGAAAAATCTAGTAGGTTTGTAAATATGCTGAACGACAACTTTTTAATCCAGCTCGTTCAAGAACCTACTAGGAATAACTCTCAGTTAGAGAGCTTAGCTCTGTGACTGCCAAACCTATTTACTTAATTTTTCAGGATTCATTGAGATCTGGCACAGTGCTGAGAGACGGGCAAATTGCTAATGTGGTGCCACTATTCAAAAAGGGATCTCGTTCTCAGCCTCAAAACTATAGGCCAGTTAGTCTGACGTCCGTGGTAGGAAAGATTTTTAAAGGGTTAATAAAGGATAAGATACTGGACTTCATAGCAAATCATAATACTATGAGTTTGTGCCAGTATGGTTTTATGCGTAATAGATCTTGCCAGACTAACTTAATTTCTTTTTATGAGAAGGTGAGCAGGGACCTCGATTCTGGGATGGCAATGGATCTGATTTACTTAGACTTTGCTAAAGCATTTAATACAGTGCCACACAAAAGGTTACTGGTTAAATTAAGGAATGTTGGCCTGGAACATAGTATTTGTACCTGGATAGAGAACTGGCTAAAAGATAGACTACAAAGAGTGGTGGTAAATGGAACATTTTCTAATTGGACCAGTGTTGTTAGTGGAGTACCGCAGGGGTCAGTACTTGGTCCTTTGCTTTTGAACTTGTTTATTAATGACCTGGAGGTGGACATTGAAATTTGTTTCTATTTTTGCAGATGATACTAAATTGTGCAGAACTATAGGTTCCATGCAGGATACTGCCAGTAAATGGCAGTATGTCGGGAGTTTCCTTAAATGAGAAGGATTTAGGGGTTTCTGTAGATAACACGTTGTCTGCACTGCCGGATGATGTTGTGATGACTGATTCTATTAAGATTTCTTGGACAGACATAATATCAAAGGCTATTGTGATACTAAACTCTATAGTTAGTATAGATATGGGTATATTGAATTTATGTGAAAGTTCGGAGGGTTGTGCTTACGGATGCTGGGTTTTCATTTGGAGGGGTTGAACTTGATGGACTTTGTCTTTTTTCAACCCAATTTAACAATGTAACCCTACACATACTGCACAAGGCTTGAGTTCTGTCCACTACCGTCTAGCTGTGCAGTGATATACATGTATGGGATCCGTTATCCAGAAACCCATTATCCAGAAAGCTTCGAATTACAAAAGGCCATCTCCATTTTATCAAAATAATCCTAATTTTAAAAAAATGATTCCCCTTTTCTCTGTAATTATAAAACAGTAACTTGTACTTGATCCAAACTAAGATAGAATTAATCCCTATTGGAAGCAGAACCAGCCTAGTGGGTTTATTTAATGTTTACATGATTGTCTCGTAGACTTAAGGTATGAAGACATACAGAAAGATCCGTTATCTGGAAAACACCAGGTCCCAAGTGTTCTGGATAACAGGTCCCATACCTGTTCTGATACCACTAGCTTCTACCAATTATTGCAGGGTAACATGGACACAGACTTTTCTAACCAGCAGTACAGTACTGTATTACACCAGTCAGCTTCTATCTAGAAGTACAATGCTGTACTGACATAATGAAAAAGAGATTCTCTGCCCAATGAAACCAATTTGACAATGCAGTCTGAAGGCCCTTTGATGAATATCATGGGGCCATCTCCCATGTAACAGGCTGTAGCCCTGCCGTTGAGACATCTGCTGGTGCAGTGACAAAGGCCTTTTTTTTTTTTGTTCCTTACCTTTCACGCTGAGCTGTAATTTTTCTTGGGTAAATCCATCGCTAGTTTGATTAGAACTTGATGATGCCATTATATAAAACCTGCAAAAAAGTAAATCTGTATGATCCATCTTTTTTGCACCAACATGATTCACTCCACACAACGTATTTAAAACTGATGAGAATGTTTTATTTTCTATTGCATATACTGTCTCCACTTACTATAATCCTTTTTCCCAGTAAGTAAAAACAGTAAAACTAAAACAGCCCATCTTTTCAATTAAAAAAAAAAGCACACAACGAAAGAATGTCTTATATGTTGCAGAATGACTTGGAGGCCTACGATAAGATTTGGTTGCCCTGGTTAGCATATGAAAACGATCCCTTGCTTTTCTCAGCATTGCATGTATAATCTGTTTACGTTCCCCCTGGGTCTCCAAGCTGCCTATAACCTTGAAAATGCCCACGACCATTGTTTTTATTTGCTCTGATACCTAGCCCAGCCGCCGTCTCTACCTTATTTACCTGTTTATTTATTTTTTTCTTTCTCCTCTTTCTTTTCCCCTTTCTCCCCCATTTTTCTTTATTGTTTCTTTTACTATCCATTTTACTCCATGTTATCTTATTGCTCTCATATTCATGACTGAACTTACATATGATATCTTACGATTTTCTGTGACTGTACTCATGCAATAGCCTGTTGATTTTTTTTTTTATTGGAAAATCAATAAAACATTTCAGTTTAAAAAAAAAAAAAAAAAAAGCACAGGTTAGGGGTACTTGGCTGGGGAGCACTCCCCTTTCATCTTGTTTTAGCTGCCAAGAATTCCTTATAGCAGTAAGTCCTAGTGTTCTTCCCTTGCGTTTGGTCCAAGCTATGCCATAGAAAACAATAATGGACAGCAGGACAATCTCCCAGTAAAAAAAAATCAGCCTTTACTTGCTTGGCTTAAAAAAGTGAACAAGACCAGGTCCTTAAGTCTTTTTGTGCTCTGCTTAAAAAGGTGAACAATGCCAGGGCCTTACATTTTTCATGCACTTACACCCTTAGTTATGGGCCCAAAACACGCAAGGCCCTGGCCTTTATGTTATCATTTAAGGTGACCATTCACAAGCTGATTGGTATGCTCTCTTACAGATCAGCTCACAGACAAAGAAGGGCCACACATGGTTTGGCAAACTTTTTGTCGTTCCAATTAACTGTGCAAAGAGCACAAACTATTAGAACACCATGAAGAATCAATAGTTCTTGAACTGGCCGACATTGCACATCAGTAAATTTCGTTTTCAAACCTGCCAGATTCACAAACTGTCAACTATTGGTGGACCACCATATACCTAACAATTATTATTCGTATATCCAGTTATAAGGACAAGGAAGGTTATAGGATAACAAGACCTCCTCAGTGAACACTATAATACTTAAACATTAATTTTATTATGAGCAGATGACATGATTTTTATAATATAGTCAGGGTGCACCAAATCCAGAATTTGATGTAAGATTGAGCCAAGATATGGGTCTTTTTTTTAATTACAGGATTTGGTCAAATCAGGTTTACTGAACTTGAGAAATATTTCACAGACAACAGATTTTTAAAAAATGTAAATATGAAAATTAAGGTTTAAATTCAGTTCCGTATTTGGCCAAAATTTTATGGAAGATTAGGTACAGAGCAAATCCAAAAATTATGGTCTGGTGCATCCCCACAACAAAGCAAAAGTACAAACAGGCAAGACTCCTCCTTTTGAATTTTGGTTACCCTTGGATTGGATTTTTTTTATGAGACCATATTATTATTATTATTCTTTAAGACTATACTTTTTCACTTAACCATTTCCTTTACTTAAAATGATATATGGCAGCAAGTTAACGAGTTTTGTAAAAAGGAACAGAGGCTCTGAAAGGAACAGAGGAGAAAGACAGAAATATACAGAAACCAGAGTGTAACAAGGAGTAAAGGGATTTAAGGGGATCTTCCACAGTTGTTTCAATCACGCTACACTGGGAGCAACATGATCTTTCCATAGGCTAATTACAAATGAAAACAGTACTCAATTTTTTTGGGTGGATCACACCGCCCACAGCCCAAGCGTGACTGAAACAACTGCAGCACACCCATTAGCTGTGTTGGAGGGTCATCTTCACTAAGGTTTGCTGGGCTAAGGGCAGCTTTGGGGTGCTTTATGCTGCAAATATTTTACATGCTATATCTCTTCATCGATACTGACATGTTACTATGATTTTTACAGGAAAGTGTCAGTATCGCTTTAATACAATTTGGGACAGATACAAATGTTTACAGATAAGCATCAGGCAGCGTGCTGAATCAATAATGTTAATGAGCATGCCATCAGCAGTAATAGTAACAAGATAAGACAGGCTGGATATGGATAGACTACAGTAACTAAGTAAAAAGTTAGCGCGCACTGTGCAAATAAATTTTGCAGGATATAAAAGTTTGAACATATTTCTGTGTTTTTTTTCCAGTTATTACAGTTTGGCTAATGAAGGTGAATTGCCCTTTAAGCTGTGAATCTAACTTCTCCCAAGGGACCTGTTATCTTATATTGTTACATTTACTTATTTGCTTATCTCAAAATTGTTATAAAAGTATCTTATCTGCAGCTGTGGCTGTTCTGGGCTCTCTGCCAAAAGCCAATTAAGTTAGAAACATTGTTTATTTTTTTGGCTGTTCAGTGCAGAGAAAATTGGGACTTTCCAGTACAAATGAGGGACTGTGGGTTGAGCTGTCAAAAGAGGAACTGTCCTTCTGAAAACGGGACAGTTGGGAGGTATGGTGGTTAGTGAAAGGGTTTCTAAATATATCGGAACAGTGTCGGACTGGGAAACCAGGGGCCCACAAAAAATCTCAGACCAGGGGCCCACCAACAGTTTTTAGACCAGGGGCCCACCCTCAGTACTATTTTCTTCCTCTCCTCACTCAACCTCTGTTTTCCTAGTCTCTTTTCTTTACATACTATAATCTATTATTCCATCTATTTAGCCACTTTGTTCTCATAGAAATAGGGAATGGCCATGAAATAGGCCAAAAGTTTAGCAGCATGAGGGCCCCCTGACACCTGGGCCCACCGGGAGTTTTCCTGGTATCCCCACGGGCCAGTCCGACACTGTATCAGAATATCTAAATATATCTGGGTGTCACCTGTATGCAAGTGATTTCTAAGCCAAATACATTCATGAATAAAGAGAGTGAGGGTAATTTATAAACACTGGTCAATTTTGCAGCTGGGCACTAACCAATGGCAACCAACAAATCACGGATTGGTTACTATGGGTTACAGCCCAGGTGCAAATTTGCCCGGTCTATATGTAAATGAGTCCCAGTGTTTACAGGGAAAGCAACCTGATGTTTGTGGCAGAGTATTTAAATATATAGTACTCATACCTCCAACTTAACTGGGGACTTCACCAATTTTTCATCTTTCAGGTACAACAGCAACACCATAATTGACTTATTGCCTTCCCTCCTCAAGCACCTAATATTTTATCATTAATACCATCCCCAGATGCCTCCCCCCAAACAAAGCAAACGTTCTCTGTACTTTTAGTGTTCATTTCCCACCCCCTTACATTGCAAGCGTAATTAAGAGCAAACTGCATAATATATCTCTGCCTGCTTCCCCACTCTCCCAAATCAAATCTATTCTACTGTCGACGATCCTATGCTGTCCCACCGAATTGCTATATTGGTATTTACCAGCTACACCACTCTCTTCTTCACTTCCGCCTTCAGCACTTTCGGTCATGTGATCATTGACCTTGTCACGTGACCCGGAAGAAAGTTTAGGTAGTACCGGATGCCGGCATTCTGCAGCGTGCAGCCGTCTTGCGCGGACTAATCTGTACTTCTTAAGGGAGAATTAGTCATTGCTGTGTCAGTACACTAAAACACTTGGGAGGCATTTATATTCAAGCGGTGTGTGCATCATGCATTCTGAGCACCGTGTTCTTGTCGTGCTGTTGTATTTCACCCTCGTAAAAACAATACATTTAAAAGAAATAAAATGTTTGGGTTTAGTCATACCTCCCAACTGTCCCTTTTTCGGAGGGACAGTCCCTCTTTTGACAGCTCAACCCGCAGTCCCTCATTTGTACTGGAAAGTCCCTCTTTTCTCTGCACTGAACAGCCAGAAAAAGAAACAAAGTTTCTCACTTAATTGGCTTTTAGCAGAGAGCCCAGAACACCTAACAGGTGCAAATAAGATACTTTGTAACAAACACAGTTTAGATAAGGAGAAATATTTTCAAACTTTCATAACCTGCCAAATTTTGTAAAACAAACATGGTAATTAGGGGGTGTGGCCACAGAAAGTGGTGTGGTCAAAAAATTGCTGCGCTACATGCGGGAAAATTTTTTTTGTCCCTCTTTTTAATTCCAAAATGTTGGGAGGTATGGTTTAATGTATTTTATTTAGTACGATGAACTTTTGTACGACTTTTTACATGGTCACTAACCAACTGCAGGGTTGTTCTACAATTTGTTGTTCTGAAAACAATGACAGTTCCCTATAGATGGAATAGTCATAATTTTAGAACCGGGGCCGTCCATCTGGCAGCCCCACCGATAATTCCCTATAAATAAGTGGCTATAGGGTAACAGCTCAGATATGCTACTGTCCCAATAATCTTGTGACCCTCCACTGGCACATAAATAGTATATTCATTTATTTATACTATGCAAGCACTGACAAAAAAAGGGGGTTGTGGGTGCATTCCTAAGGCTATGTAAAAATATGTTTAAGTACAATGGAAATGCTACTGATTTGGCCAATTAATCAATGCACATTCCCTGTGCCCCTGTCTCATAAGTAATTCAATATGTATGCAAGTGCATGTGTTTACAAAAACGGGTTTTTAGTTACAAAGTTATGATCATAAAATTGATGAGCCACTGTACCACGTCAAGGTTAACCCCACACGGTGGTCCTTAACTTGTTTACCCCTGGTCATAGTTGTATTTCCATTGTACTTAAACACATTTTAACTTAGCCTTAAGAGTGCACCCACAACCCCCCTTTTTTGAATATGCAAGCACTAGGGTTGCCACCTTTTCTTGAGAGAAATACCGGCCTTCCTATAGTTTTATGGATTTTCCCTATTAATAACATTGGGACCAAACTTAATTTTTACCGGCCAGGCCGGTAAAATACCAGCCAGGTGGCAATCCTAGTAAGCACTGACCCAGGGTGGTACAAGGAATCAGGGGGAAGTTCAAATAAGATGGTTGTGCAGCTCTCTAATGAAAATAACCCTGGACCGCTGTGTTTTTTAGGGGAAAATAGCACCAAATCAGGGTTCCAGGTTAGTGATCAAAGTCTCTGTCAGCTGCAAAGTGATACCCTACAGTAAATTGTTGTCCTTTGAGTCGTGTGTAACTTGGTAGAATATGAGTAGGTAATTGAATGTATTTTGATTTTTTATGTTGTTTTGCATGCAACTTCATGGGGAATGTTGAAAGGGCAACACTGAATAGAACTATGCAGCCCTGTGCAATACATTTTGAATAATACATGCACCTATGTATGGAAATATTGGTACGAATACACCTTATGTGCAGTACTAATTCATAATGAGTACTGTCAGGATGGCATCTCAAGATAAAGAGACAATCAAAGCAGCTTAAAATGGGCTAAATGTAATCCCGGTTTCACTAGCTTTTATTAATTTGTTCTACTGTAATAGTTCAGTTCAGTTGGTTTTTAGATAGATCACCAGAAAGAAAGACTTTTTCCAATTACTTTACATTTTCTATTTGTGACCGTTTTTCTAATATTGTAAGTAGTGTAATGTTTAATTTTTCACCTTCTAAAGCAGCTCTGGGAGAGCTGTTCTAATTGGATACATTTAGTTGATACATTTGTTATCTTTGGGCCTGCTGAGCAGAATCCCCAAGTTTTATTAAAGATACTGCTGAGAAATGTATCAACTAAATGTAGCAAATTATAATGGTTCAGAATGCTCCTGGATCACTGAGCTGCCAGACTGAGACACTAGAGACAAGAACATAAAATTTTGAACTTACATTTTGGGAAAACGGTAAAAAAAAAGAATAAATGGAAATCAATTGAAAAAAGTCTTTGTTTATGGCAAACAATCTGAAAACAACTTGAACAGAAAAAAGTGTTTGGAAGGTGAACAACCCCTTAAAGACAGCTAGCAGCACCATGGAATTAAAATTACAAGCATTTATACATTATGTTCATCTAATCTGCTAGTTCTGAATCTTTTTTGAGAAACAATATGGCAGAAATATGACTGCAGGTTCTTTTGACAGGGATTCTAGGGGCAGCTTAGTAATAGACTGCCGAACTTGTTAGAGTAGGACAGCAAACGTTTTTCTCATATGGCCACAAACCCTTTCAGTGCAACCCTATTTTAGGATCTTTCTGACTCGTGTTTCCAAATGAACTCTCTTCTGTTGTGCCGTTTTTCCTCTTCTGATCTCAACTTTTCCCATTTCTATTCTGCATCCAGGCCTGGACAGGCAATCTGCGAATTCTGGAAATGCCAGAGGGGCTGCTGTAAGATACCATAGACAGTGATTATTCAGTGGGCCTGTGGGGGATGTTTAGGCCTCTGTGTACTTGAAATGAAAAGGCCTATTTTGAGTCCCAGTCCAGATCTGTCTGTGTCTTATCTTTTGTTCTCTTCTCACTTCTCTTGCCATTCTCTTACTCATTCTCTTACTCATTCTCTTATTCATTTACCTATCTTTTATATGCTTTATGCAATCAAACTGGACCCTGACATTTACACTAAAGACCAAAGAGACCCACAACACTCAAAAGTCCAATACATAGGGCCAATCTATGGAAGTCTGGAAGATTGCAGAATCCAGATTTTTAGTCTTGGCCTGACTGAGAGTAGCCTCAACAAGACAGAACAGCAAACTTTGTCTACTTTCCTTAAATGGGAACTGGAAATGAAAATTCAATATAAGCTTCATCATACTGTATAAGAAACTTTCTAAATACAATCAATTAACTATGCTGTACTGTTTCTGAAATAATAAAGTTTATCTTCACTATCCCTCTCTCAGCATCTATTTCTCTTCATTTTTGCGTCATGCTGGAGTTTAGCATCAGATATTCATTGAGAATTAGATCCAATAGATCTTTGTATTACAACTTACTCTATTAAAATCACCAGAAATCATGTCTCTCTACATGCAGAATTTGTGCAAAAGGCAGTTATTATGTGGATTTTGTTTGTACTGGAATCAGTTATTTGAGTGAGCTCTAATACATCTGCTAGGAAAGGAAGCCCCCCCCCCATAAGATATATTGGATGTATCTGTCAATGACTATCTGACACACAACTGCTGCATGAAGAGAGAATGAAAATAAACAATAGCGATCCTAAAGGGGGCGGGCCCTGGTGCGTGACACGCAGCCGGGCCACACCCCCCTCCGTACGGCCGCATTTGTATGGGCCGGGGGGCCCTGAGGGGGTGCGGGCCCTGGCCCGCTCGCACCCCCTGCTCCCCCGGTAGTTCCACCACTGAAAATAAACAGATGCTGAGAGAGGGATAGTGAACATAAACTTGATTATATCAGTAATGATGCAGAATATTTAATTGATTGTATTTGCAAAGTTTCTTATTTCAGTATGATGGAGCTCATAGTACATTTTCATGATAGTTCCTCTTTAAAATGACAGTGCTACTATATAAGCCACTAATGACCTTGCTTTACGGTACTCTGGTGTCTTATTTGATAGGACACATTTTATAACCCAGTTGCTCCAAGAAAAGGCTTAAAATGGAGGTTTGTAACTTGTTCCACCATTTAGCTCTCACTCAAGGACAAAAAATGGATATGTAGTACTCTTGTAATCAACTTGTGTTTTGACTTATAAAAATATTATCCATTGGGCCATATTGTAGAGCTAAAGCATTCAAATGATGCCAATACCCACATTTCACCACAAGATGGCGATGATCTGGATTTCCTCGGGTTACAAAGATTTGTCCTATCCACCAGCTTGAAGTGGGTTCGCATTTGATTGGTTAGGGGGCGGGGCGTGTAGGAAGATGGCGCTCACCAAAGTACAGCACGTTGTGGCTGACTCAGGTGCTTTCCTACGGAATGCGGCTCTTCAGGTAACAATTTCAATCTAAAACATTAAACCGGATATCGTTTTAGAGAAACGTCCGCTCCAATAAATATGTCTCTCCCTTAGAATATCGGAACAGATATTTACACCGTGCGGGAGGTGGTGAGTGAGATCAGGGATAAGGAGACCAGGAGGCGACTGGCCGTTCTGCCTTATGAGCTGCAGTTCAAGGAACCGAACTCGGAGAACATTCAGCTCGGTGAGCGTTTGCTCGTGTGATATTTATGATTGTGGCTTATTGTGTTTAAATTCGTGCTGGAGAACTGTCAGTCTGTTTTGTCTTTATTACTTGGTGTCTATGTCAAAGCTCTTCCCCTCTAGATGCTCAACTACAGTTCCTAGTAAACGTACCTTTTCAACTACAGTTCCCAGCATCCTCTGCTAGTAAACGTACCTTTCCTGCTCTGGAGGGTGTCCATTACTTTTTATAAGTTCAGTTGGTTTCAGATTGTTCACCAGACATTTTGCAGTTGTTTTCTATTTGTGACCATTTTTCTAATATTTAAGTGGAAAGATTGTGGGTCACCGACTCTCTAACTGTTCTAAATTGATACATTTGTTTTTATCTTTGTCCCTGCCGAGCAGAATCCTTGTTTCATTAAGGGATCAGTAACATCAATTTTTTGCTAAGTCTTTATTAAGAAATAACTCACCCAAACTCCGGCTTCCGTTCCTCTTCAGAAAAGACGACACGGCAATGATCCATCATGCGCCGCTCGATTTCTCCTCCGTGGCTATCTCCTATAAGGAAGGCAGGGAGGAGAAATTGAGCTCCGCACAATGGATAGTCAGATCGCCTTTTCTGAAGAGGAGCACAAGCATAGATTCAGTTATTTTAAAAGTTTAATGTCTTGTTTTTTTTTTTCGTTCTACACTAACACTTTTTTTAATAATTAAAGGAGAACTAAACACCCCCTCCTAAAGAGAGTCCCCATCAAATAGCTAAGGATGCACAGAATCCACTATTTTGGAACCCCCGAATCCTTTGTGAAAGATTTGGCCGAATACCGTACCGAATCCTAATTTGCATATGCAATGGGTGGGAAGGCAAAAATATTTTTTACTTCCTTGTTTTGTGACAAAAAGTCACACGATTTATCTCCCCGACTCTAATCTGCATATGCAAATTAGGATTTGGTTCAGCCCGGTAGAAGGCTTCGGCCGAATACTGCTGAAAAAGGTCGAATCCCAAACCGAATCCTGGATTCGGTGCATCCCTACAAATAGCTCCATTCATCCCCTCCCCACTTCCTCCCTGCATAGTCCACTATTTAAAAAATTGTTGCAGAAAGTCACACAGACCTTCCCATGCAGAGTAGGCGGGGGTCATGGGCGCCATCTTCAGTATTTTTGGATAGGTTTGCTCAAGGTGCCATCCTCCGTATCTTCGGATATGTTTGCTAAAGGACCACCATTTTCACGCATGCACAGTTAAAGCAGTTTCCTATACACGTCTACTGCACATGCACAGGAATTCTCTAAAAATATCCGAAGTGAAGAAGATCCAAAGATGTCGCTCGTGAGCTCCGCTACTCTGCATGGGAAGGGCTGTGAAACTTTATGCAACAACTTTTCAAATAATGAACTATGCAGGCAGGGTGTGAATGTGGGCTATTACATGGGGGACTCTCTTTAGGAGGGGGGTTTAGTTCTCCTTTAAAAGCAGCTGTTAGAATTGATACAATAGTTGCACATATACTATAGATACTGCTGATAAATGTATCAAATAATGTAGCAAATTGTAACAATTTAGAGTCTGTGCCTGGATTACTGAGCTGCCAGACTCAAACACCAGAGACAGGGACATTAAACTTCAATTTTGAAAAAATGATAAATAAAAATTGTAAAGCAATTGAAAAAACTTTTGATTCCTGGTGAACAAACTGAAACCAATTTAAAGGAAATAAGCATACCCCATATAGTTACCAGGAGCAGTTTTTTTTTGCTGCCCCACGTAATTATTTGGTGCAGGGCTCCTGTCAGTCATGCATCCAGTGTCATAACTAGAAGTCAGTGGACTCCAAAGGAGAATTATTTTAGGGCCTCAAATATTCTTTAGGAACGCGAACAAGAAACTATTTCCAAATGCTAATAAACTCCCAGGGCAAACCCCTACCAGGCTTACCTCCCACAGTATGGCACACACAGGGGAATATGGAAGGCAGAGAAGGGAGGCAGCATATGGTGCCCGCAGTGCAGGGGGGATTACAGGTTTGAACAAATCAGGGTTTTGCAGCCTGAGTCTGGGATGCAAACAATGCAGGGGCAGATACCCTTTAATGCTTACATGGCAACCAGACTTGGGGGGGGGGGGGCACACAATAAGGGGACGGCCCAGGGGGCCACCAGTTGGACAGCACTGTTGTAATACATTGGTCTTGTGTTTGATCTCCGCCTGTTCCAGGCCCATATATTTAACTATAATCTGTAATTAAAGTCACGCTAAAAGTTATACCTTATTCTGTTGCTAATGTATTTATCCCTATCTGTACCGTTCCCTTTGATGGGCTGAGAATAGAATTTGCTGCTCATGTAGTTATGACCGGTTATACTATGAACCTTAGCCTCCAACATTCTAGTCATATTCTCTTTTACAATCGGGTCTGTGAACTGACAGTCTATTACACCAATAACACTGTTAACACCAAGGGAATGCCTTTCTTAATAGGTTGTGTGATGCTTATATCATTGTATCTTTCTTGCCAGTGACTGAGTTCTCCAAAAAGACAGGAGACTATGCCAGCCTTTCATCTACAGATATCAAGGTTCTTGCTCTCACATACCAGCTGGAGGCTGAGCATGTTGGGAAGGAACACCTCAAGGCAGAACCATCTCAGAAGGTAATGTAAAAACAATTTGTGAATTGGCAAGGTTTACTCACATATATGGTTTGTGTACTCAATATAATGTCAGTAAGTTTTTCTGTTGATAATGCTGACATATAATGCTGACATGCTTTTTGACTTTTACTATTATTTCTACTGTGTATATTTTATTGTGCAATTATCTAGTAGTATACTTAAATGGACAGTATACACCTCTTTTTAACATGAGTGTAATGAATAGTGCTTGTGCTGAACATACATTTTATCTATTGTTTTAATTAAGAAATATCAGATTTTCTCATTTCTTCTACTAAACAGGAAAAATATACCAATTTCACTTCTGTAATTCCTGTCACTTCCTGGTCCCGCCAAGCACAGGAAGGACTGATAATTGTTGATATTTACCCGTCCATTGAGAAGCCCTCTGACAATGAGCTACTCAATTACTGCTTAGACAGCGCTGTTTCTTTGGAAAGGGCTGCCTGTGGTGGCTCCTGAATTGCCGCACCACTGCTGCTTACCTTTCTGGGGGGGGGGGGGGAGAGGCAGCAACGCTAGTGCGGAGAGCGCAACTGTGCTCTCTCGCACCAGTAAAGCCGAATTTCCGGTTTAAAAATGGAAATTCAGCTACTAAAGGCTCCAGCAGCGGCTTTTTGCCGCCCCTGGAAACCTACCTGGCTCTGCCGCCTGAGGGCTCCTGTGCTTAGAGAAGGGAGGGCTTTGTTTTTATTTTAAACATGTAAACTGTATGAAAATACTCCCACTGCATATATAATGCTACGCAGCACTGCACTAGATTGTGTTGCAATCAGTAACTAGTCACTGAAACTGCACTTGCAAAGCAGGAGGTAAATGTGGGCTGTGTAAATTCATGGGGCCAGTAACTACACTGGCCCCATGGTCATAAAATAAATATAAATTATAAAATAAATTCCAAACTGACTGACTATATTGCTTTATGGACCAGCTTAGGAACTTTTAGCATTCTTGGTGCCATATAAAGCTATTCTAAACATATATTGAAATATAGTATATTGTAAATAATTGTAAATAATAGAGATGAAAATCTGTGTGCATTTATTTTGTCATATTAGTGCAGACTCTCTAATGCGATTGTGTGCATTGCAGGTTTCTATCAGCACCACAGCGCGGCATCCAGAGGCTCCTGTTAATGTTGCAGGATTTCATTTCCCTTCTAAGGTAATTTTTTTTTTTCTTTTTACATTTATTTCGGATGTCAACATACTGTAGGTAGGGATTTTATCAAATTATCCCTGATTTAGATGTGGCCGTGCAGTCAGGAGACACAATTTATTTTTAAGTGCCAAAACATCAGTCGGCATCTAGGCTTATAGACCTCTAGGACCTTGTGTGCATTAAAAAGAAAAACAGTGATGCAGAATTTACCTGCTACATCAAAGCAAATACAACCACTCTAAAATGACAAATTTTATAGATATTCTTCTATTTTTATTGTTTGGGTATCACAAGGGGCATATGTTACACTGCTGACTAGAGTTGTAGTGGAGCTATTCAGTGGCAATTTAGAAGAGGTAAGTGAAGTAAGCAAGCTTCGGAGCAGCAGTGATTCATTTGCATAAAAATGGTGAAATCTGATGTATACGCAGGAATGGTGCACTGAATGTAGCACAGTACTTTGTATTCACACTAATGGGAGATTGTGTTTCCCTTAAAGGAACAGTAATAAAAAAAAATGTTTTAAAGTAATACAAATATAATGCAGTGTTGCCCTGCACTGGTAAAACTGGTGTTTGCTCCAGAAACACTACTATTGTTTATATAAATAAGCTGTTGTGTAGCAATGGGGGCAGCCATTCAAAGGAGAAAAGGCTCAGGTTACACGGCAGATAAGCTCTGTAGAACATAATGGTGTTATCTGTTATCCACTATTTATCCTGTGCCATATAGCCTTTTTTTCAATTTCCACCATTGGTACATAGCAGCTTGTTTATATGAACTATAGTAGTGTTTCTGAAGCAAACAAATCAGTTTTACTAGTGCAGGGCAACACTACATGATTTTT
The DNA here is from genome assembly GCA_038501925.1 of Xenopus petersii. Classification (NCBI taxonomy): domain Eukaryota; kingdom Metazoa; phylum Chordata; class Amphibia; order Anura; family Pipidae; genus Xenopus; species Xenopus petersii. Next base: position 44,168,531 of record CM076679.1, read on the forward strand.
TTATTACTTTACCAACACTTTCATTTGTTGGTGTTACTGTTCCTTTAAATGGCACCCGCCTACCCACAAATAGTTTTTGCATCATGAAAGAAAATGTCATTCTAAACAACTTTCCAGCATACATTAACTAAACATTTTAAATTACTTTAAATGATTATAAATATAATTGCTGTTGAGAGCAATATTTATCTGTTAAAAGTATCTATTGCACTGCTGTTGCTGACTCCTGAAACAGTGTGACAGAAACTAACTGATTGGAACTGAATTGGAACAGCACCACTTCATCTTGTTAAATTAAAAATGCCTTTATTGCAAACTTCTAGGGCATAACAGCGACGTTTCAGGCCTCACATGGCCTTTTATCAAGCTTGACCTTGATAAAATGTCGCTGTAATGCCCTAGAAGTTTGCAATAAAGGCATTTTTAATTTAACAAGATGAAGTGGTGCTGTTCCAATTCAGTTCCTGTTTGCCAGTGGCCACTGGGGAAACTGCACCCCAATACAGGAGAAAAAGATTCTACGAGGTTCTGCTGACTATTTCTCACAGACACCAACTGATTAACAGGGCTGGAAGAGAACTGACTTCTGCTACATTGCTTCAAGAGTCATTACGTGGAGTACAGAGAACAAAATGGGATAATATTCAAATCATAATACAGATAAACTGTTTTTGTGTGGTCACCCCAAGTAGTAAAAATAGAAGCAACAATCTGGTAAACATCTAAAACTGGTTCATTATTATCTGAGTGATACTTTTACTTTTATTCCTTCGATCCTGAAGAAGCATTTTACAGATAATTGGCATAAACTGCCTTATGAATATCTGTATTTTTAAGGTGATTGGGTGTAGCTAGTTGAATTATGATTAGCTGGATTGGAAATTGCACCTTTGCTTGGGCCTATACTCTGTCACACAGGGAGCATGGAAAATCCCCAATTCCCCAGGCATCTGAAAATACCTTCCCCTGTGCGGAACATACCATTGAAATTGCTGCACTTAAAACACTTTAACATTTTGAACTGCATTTAATGTTACAAAAAGTAAGAGAAGACTTGCAAAGCTTGTGTATAACAGTGAATGACTTTTATACAAGAGATTTAATTAACAAAGCTGAAACAAAGAGCACTGTAAATTATTGCTAGGCATTGAAAGTGTTGATACATATTTACAAAGTTCTAGAAAATTACTGATTTGTTTTTCTAGGTATTTCTAGTTATTATGGGTCTTCATTATGTTACACAGAAAATACTAAATTCTTTTTCTATTCCTAGACCACAAATAAAAAGGATTGTTGCCCAAGGGAGCCCAATGAAGAGATAAAGTCTGCCTCTCATTTGATGTCCGAAGATACAGAGTTTGACTCTTTCTTGTTCTGGAGAAGCCCTTTACCAAGCATTGAGGATGACCTGTTAGAGTTGATGGTATATAATTATTATTTTATTTTTAAAGGGGACCCGTCACCCAAAAATTATTCCCAAATCCTATTTTTATTACATTAGTCAATCAAAATGAACTTTTATTACACTGTAAAAATTATTTGAATCTTGTTTCCTTCAGTCTGGGAATTAATAATTATAGCAAGCAGGCAGGAGCCATTTTGTGGACACTGTTATTAAGACAAGACTTGCATCATCTCAGAATCTTGTTTGTGCACCAGAATGGGGGACCCGATGTCCATCCCCATGTCCTGGCTACACAATTAAATGGTAAAGAGAGAGGGGGAATGTGGGGAGAGCAGTGACATTTATGAAGTGCTGAATGGAAAGTGAAAGTAATTGTCTGCCCCGCCTCTATGCCTAAGGCATAGAGGAGGGGCAGGTAATATTTGATTGACATTGGACAATTTTAAATGAGTTTACAACAGCTAAGAATGCTTTAATAAAAAAAAAAAAGAATTTGGATCTCGTGTTTGATTTGAAAAATACTTTTACTGCCTTGCATTTAAAAAGGGCATTGACGGGGATGAAAACATAATATTATAGGTCCCTGGGAAGGCCTCACCCTAACAATACAGTGAAGTTCTGGGCCCCTGTCCTTAAGAATGGAAAGAGTGCAGATTAAATTTATAAAAGGAATGTAATAAATAAACTATGAGGGAAAAACACTGCACCAGCGTTGGTTATAATGACACATTTCTTATAATTGATGCAAACTTGCCAGTATCACTACTAATACAGTGTTATTCCTCCTCTTTATCATTAAGCAGAATGCCCAAGTTGTGTCTGTTACCCCTAACACTGATCAAGAAGCAGTAGGTCTGAAGGATGAGAGCCATGCTTTAGAGGAATTACCAGAGGCTGAGACATCCAGTGAGGAAGAGGAAAATGATGATGATGGTTGGATCACACCTGGCAACATTAAACAGATCCAGCAAGACATGGGAGTGAGAGAGGCTCCAGTGAATGTTGTTGTTGGTTGTCTGACAACAGATTTTGCTATGCAGGTAATTTAGCTGTTTTATTACAGAGGCTTCGTGTCATGTGGGTTTGCACTACTTAATCTTGAAATGATTTTCCAGTTTTAGTCCATTGACTAAAAGAGACCAGTATTTCTTCTCTTCCCTGAAAGTGAAATTCTCTCTTGCAGAATGTTCTCATCCAGATGGGGCTCCATGTGTTGGCTGTCGATGGAATGCTGATTCGCCAGACTAGAAACTACATTTTGCGATGCCATGGCTGTTTCAAGTTAGTGCCCTCGTTGCAGCTCTGCTTTAACTTTATTTTGAATTTGAATACTGTTTGAGTGAGAGAGACCACACTAGTGGCTCTTGCACCTTTGTGCAACCTTTCAGATTTGGGTCCTGTTTTATTCTGACCATCCGTAGTATGTATTTGACTGAATACTGGAAATTGAATTGACACTTTTATGAATAAACATTAATTTGTCATGTTTGCTTTTCAATTTCCAAATCCAAATCTGTGTAATGTCAAAATAAATGATAGTGTGCTGGGGTTGTGCACCTTTGTAGTAAGTATAGGAACTTTGTCCCACCCTGAGTTCATATTTGTGGCCTGGATAAAGCTAGATTTGTCTATGCACGTAGAATGCACTTACTCACTTATGTTACTGACACAGACTTATGAGCAGTAAGGGTTGCCACCTTTTCTGGATAAAAATTCCGGCCTTCCTATATATTTATCTCTTTTCCCTATTAATAAAATTGGAATCAACCGGCCAGTTGGCAACCCTATGCACAGTAGCTTATAAGTATGGTGAGAAGCACAGAAGCATGGCCGCTAGACAATGTTTAGTAATATGCCATGTTTTTAATTAAAAAAACGATAATGGTCACAAGGGATTCGAAACTGTAGTATTTTCATTAAAAAAATGCAACTCGCTGCAGTTTAATAGCAGGAAATGTTAATACTGTTTACGCCCTGAGTGTTGGTGTTTGTTTCCTTAGGACTACCTCTGATATGTGCAAGACCTTCTGTCCTAAATGTGGAAATGCAACTCTAAAAAAGGTGGCTGTGTCTGTCGCTGAGGATGGCAATTTTCACATGCACTTATCCAAAAACCCCAAAGTGCTCAATTCTCGTGGAATGAGGGTAAGTACTAACCTGCAAGTGCAGTAAGGTAGACCTTTCTTGTGATGATTATGGTTGTTAATACTTTAATATTGTGCTACACCAATGCTACCAAAAAAGGAGACAAATCTGACCATAATTCTTGCATGTTTGAATTTGCACAGTGATTTAGAAATGTAAATGTATGTCTTAGAATTCTTAAAGGCAGAAGACTGATCACCAAAAAGGCTTGGGGTATAAAAATACATTCATTTGGGATTATGCAGTATGCTCTGAGCAATAAGTGCATCTGCGAATCCAAGCAATTATCACTGAAATAAATTATTTCAGACTTTTTGTTGCCTGCCCATGGAACCATTAACTGGTCAAATACATTATTAACCCTACAATTAAGCCCCTCTAGTGGCACAACAGATAGAAGGTTTTTTCAGGACCATGTAAGGATGTGGACATATGAAAGTTTTAAGTAGAATGTCTGTGCCAGCCCATTTTTATTTACATTTTTTAACAGACAGTGCTGTGTGCCATTGCAACTTTGTGACTAACCAGAAATTGACATTGAAACCATGGGGCCACACACACACATCTAATATTTCCCTGCATAAGGACAGATGCCATACCAAAATGTGTACCCGTCCCCTTATAAAAGCACTGTTAATGTACAATGTCCTATTATGTACCGTATAGCAGTAACTAACTGGAAGAATCCCAATCGTAATCCCAGTCGTATGCATATATCCAAACACGTAACCTAAATACATGTAATGGGTAGTCATAGAAAGGTATGGAGTAAAAGCCTGTTAACATAAAGGCCAGACTTTTTGATGTTTTTATATGGCCTGTGCATAAAGCATAACAGATTAAATCAATAAATTATGATAATCTGGATTAATCATTTGCTTTTAATACAGTATCCCCTCTTTATACTGTTTATCTTGACACCAACATTTTGGTCTGTTCTAAATAAAAGTTAGATCAATGGTGTCTTGGTTGAAACTGTCCCAATTTCTTTTAAAGGGGTGTTCACTTCAAACACTTTTTTTCAGTCCGGTTGGTTTCAGATAATCACCAGACTTTTTCCAATGACTTTCTATTTTCTATTTGTAACTGTTTTTCTAATATTGAAGTGGAAAGTTTAATTTTTCACCTTCTAAAGCAGCTCTGGAAAGGGGGGGGGGGGTTGTCGACTCTTTAACTGTTTTAAATTGATACATTTAATTGATACATTTAATTGATACATTTAATTGATACATTTAGTTGAGTAGAATCCACGAGCTTCATTAAAGGGGAACTCCGGCTTCCAAACCAAAATTTGAGAAAGGCCCACATAACAGAGAAAGCCCTAATATACCCATCGCAGTTAACTGCTTCTTCAAAAAGTATGAATAAATGGCATTTTCTATGCTGCAATCCAGCTGTTTAACAGTTCTTCTCTTTCTGCATCATTTGAAATCCTGGCAGGGAAGGAGGGACTAAACACTGATGTTACAAACGGCTTACAGACAGCATGCATGAACTACATAACCCACAATGCATTGCACTGTGATGTTCATTTCCTTATTTAAATCACATGTGCAGGGAATTGTGGGGTTTGGAGGATGCAGGCTGAGGACAGCTGGTTGTTGATAGAAAGTAACTGTAGTCAGCCAGCTCAGCAAAGTAGTCAGACAGATCAGCAGAAGAGCAAGGGGATAGGCTATGGGAACTGTCAGAAACCATTAAAAATCATGAAAAGTCTGCATATTTTTTTAATGATGTATATTGCAAAGTTGCTTGAAATTATGTTTACTTTTTCAAAAGCTTTTGTTTTCTGGAGTTCTCCTTTAAAGGCAGCTGTTAGAATTGATACATTAGTTGCTAATTTTCCACAGATACTGTTGAAAAATATATCAACTAAATGTAGCAAATTGTAACCGTTATGCTCCTGGATCACTCAGCTGCCAGACTGAAACACTAGAGACAGGAACATTAAACTTCAATTTTGGGAAAACGGTAAAAAATAACTGATGGAAAACAATTGGGGAAAAAGTCTTTCTAATGCATATCTAATGCAAGTCATTGAACACCTATTGTCCTTGAGTAAAACATTATCTTGTACTGTATTTAAAAAACATTTCTCAGAACTTGACAATAGAAGGATGTATCATACATACAAATTACTGGCAAATACTGATCAGCACAGGAGATAACGAGGGGTCCTGATCACTATATATTAGTCTCATTGCTTGAATGTTCTATTTTATTTTTTCTAGCTCATCTTCCATACTTCTTCCTTTTTTTTCAGTATTCTCTGCCAGCCCCACAAGGTGGAAAGCATGCTAAAAATCCTTATCTAGTGGTGGACCAACATTTTCCACAGGAGCGTCTGTCTAAGAAGGCTAAAGCCAAGACTGATGTTTTCAACCCAGATTACATAGCAGGGTTATCGCCCTTTGTAGAGAATGACATTTACAGCCGGGCCGCTAATCTTCAAATCCGTGATGGAGCCCTGGGAGCTGGTCGCAGGCGTGTCAATCCCAACACCTCTAGAAAAAAGGGTGTAAAGAAAAGATGAGCCCCCCCACACATTACACAGGTTGAGTCGGCTGGTCTGGAGGCTTCTTTCTTATGCAAAGAGAGCAACATATTTATTGGACAAGCTTTTTTTTTCACTGTTGAAGCTGTTCGGTGCTGCCTGTGATTCCGAGTCCAACGTTAGGAGTGCCAATTTGTTTTGTAAATGCAGCAATAAGGCAGTTGGTAATAGTAAGAGCTTGTTATTTTTAGATGTGCATAAGATTTATTGCAGCAGTTGAGTTCACATCTTGGCTGTTTTTTTATTGAATATTAAATCTTCAGACTCTATTCCAGCGTCACTATATCTTCATCTTTTGCTTGGTTCTTTACATCTAATGACAATATTTAGAGATGAAAGAATGTTTGCCTCTTCTATAGCTCCGGTGAGCGTTACTGCCTTGTAGTTTTAGTCTTACCTGTCTGGCACAACCTTTATTATTACCACCTATATCCCTCCTTTTCTTTTCCTTTATAAGTGACTAGCAGAGGTTGCAACAGACAACACCAGCAGGGAGAAATCCCCAAATTTCTGATATTGGAGATATTTGCATCTCTTGTGGAACAAATTCTCAATTGTTTCTAAATATTTTGCATATAAAAGCATGGTGCCTATTAGCCAGAACATGAGGGACTTTTTAAATAATAAAGGGGTGTTTCATTAATGTGGATTACCAATCCTTAAATCATTTGTTCCCAATCTGTGGGGCCTAGAGCAGTGTCTGGAGTCTCCCAGCCTCAAGGCAGGTTAGGGTAAGATTTAGGGGAAATGCCTGTTTGTTCTTCCAGATACTTATGGAAGCCCAGGTTGAAGGTCAGGCAAGGTGAAATGAGTGTTCCAAATAACAGGTTTCTTGATTCCAGATCCAACACACACATGTATAACAAACAACTTGTATTTAGGTTTTTTTTTTTTTAGGTAAGGCCGTGTTCAATCAAAAATGATAGTTAACAGGTCTACTCTATAAACACAATAAACATACAGTAACCTATCAAACATCCATCATTGAAATTGTCAGTATTTGTATGTTTCTGTATATTAGAGTCCATAAAAATCCTGTATTTATCCACAGCCATTAAATTGATTGCAGAAAAAGGCATTTTCATGTTCAGGTCTAATTTATGTAGAAAAGGGGCATAAAAAACATCTGAAATTCAGAAATAAATATAATTGTATTGACAACCTGATTTCAAAAGTCTGCCTGCTTCATGGCATTATTCCCCATCCCCCATGTACACAGAATAACATAACCCCTCCCTTGAAGCCCCTCTGCTTTCCTTATGGAACAAGGTGAGGGAGTGGTGGATTACACTGTGAGCCTAAGGTGGGGGAACAAAATAGAAAACACACACGACAGAGATCGATCGAAGTGCAGTGTTTTTGCACCTTTTTTTTTTTTTTAATAGACGCCCAACCAACTTAATGTTCGAGTAAATATTCAGTGACTTTTTTTATTTATAGCATGGTTTTCTGTAGAATTGTATTATGCAGAGCAGACACTGTGTTAACTGCCAAGATCTCAAAAGAACATTTCATGGTAACGGGGACACTTTCATTTGCATTACATGAATATATAAAAACAGTTCAGGTTTAATCTGCACCACATGATATTGGATAAAGGTTACATGTACCAAAGTTACTCCAGAATCCAAATAATAAAGTGCTGTTCTCTGATCACAAGCATTCAAATCAAGGGGCCCCATATGATACATATCATACAAATTCGAATCATACAAATTCTGGGCCCCCTTGGCCCTGCCCACTGCTGCAGGCCCCACCCTAGACCCCACACACCACAGTAAAAAAAGCCACACACATTGGTGGCCATGGTCGCCGCTATAACTAAAAATAAAATGGGTGGTAAGGTGCCCCCCATAAAAGTTAGAAACATGTCACAGGTGGTCAGCTCCTACAAGTTAAAAACCCATTGGTGGTCAGGGGCTCCATAGAAAATAAAAAATATTGGCGGCCAGGGGCCCCATAGAATATTTGAAATAAACATTGCTGGCCAGGGTTCTATAGAGTATTAAAATAATACATTGGTGGCCAGGGGTTAAATAACATTTAAAAAAACCACATTGGTGTTCAGTGGAACTTACCTCAGGTTCTTCTTCCTTGTCCTTGGTGATGACCGCTTCTTTGGCTCCTTTTGTGGCTTTGGGTTTTCAGGAATTCACGCCCTGTCTGGGCATCACGTGTTTTTATAGGTAATTTCCCTGGTAGTCCAGACATTCCGCATTGGGTTTTATGGAGATAACCATTTACTTGTTATAAGTTTCCTTGCCCATTAGACCAATTCCGCCATTGATGATCAAAGATATGTGTTGGGGTATAGATCTATAATTGGCAGTAGGCAGACTTAGGGGTCCAGTGGGACTGGGGATCTTATCACAAGTGTCAGTGTGTTGGGACTTTCCTTAAAGGGGAAGGAAACCTAGTTGGCGCAAAAACCCTCCCCCCCTCCTGTGTGTTGCCCACCCTCCCTCCTCCCCCCTGGCCTACCCGTCCCGCTGGGCAAATGCCCCTAACGTGTTACTTACCCTTCTGCACAGGTCCAGTCCAGGGAGGTCACAGACGACATCTTCTTCCACGCGATCTTCTTCCTGCTTTGACCGGCACATGCACAATAGGAGAATTTCGCTGGTACGATCTACTGCACATGCACCAAAAGTACTTCGTGACTTTGGAGCATGCGCAGTAGATCCATACCGGCAAAATGCTCCTACTGCGCATGCATCAAAACGCTGTTCAAAGCAGGAAGAAGATCGTGTGGAAGAAGATGTCGCTGTGAACTCCTTGGGATATAATTAAGGACTTCAAAAAGGCAGTTTAGTTTGAAAGTGAGGTTGTTTAGAAGGCTGCAGAAAGTTGCTTTATTACCCCAGCAAACAAGCAACAGTTTGGAAGTCAGAATGCAAGATGAATAGTAGTTTGTATGAAAGACAAACAATAAAATAACAAAACCTCAGTTTTTTTTTTGGTGACCCTGCCACTGTTTTAAAGGAGAACTAAATCCTAAAAATGAATAGGGCAATATGTTATACAGTGGTGTGCAAAACTATTTGCCCCTTCCTGATTTCTTATTCTTTTGCATGTTTGTCACACAAAATGTTTCTGATCATCAAACACATTTAACTATTAGTCAAAGATAACACAAGTAAACACAAAATGCAGTTTTTAAATGAGGGTTTTTATTATTTAGGGAGAAAAGAAATCCAAATCTACATTTTCATGTGTGCAACTTGCAACAAGTCTTTTACAGCGCTCTGGAGGAATTTTGGGCCACTTATCTTTGCAGAATTGTTGTAATTCAGCTTTATTTGAGAGTTTTCTAGCATGAACTGCCTTTTTAAGGTCATGCCACAACATCTCAATAGGATTCAGGTCAGGACTTTGACTAGGCCACTCCAAAGTCTTCATTTTGTTTTTCTTCAGCCATTCAGAGGTGGATTTGCTGGTGTGTTTTGGGTCATTGTCCTGCTGCAGCACCCAAGATCGCTTCAGCTTTAGTTGACGAACAGATGGCCGGACATTCTCCTTCAGGATCTTTTGGTAGACAGTAGAATTCATGGTTCCATCTATCACAGCAAGTCTTCCAGGTCCTGAAGCAGCAAAACAACCCCAGACCATCACACTACCACCACCATATTTTACTGTTGGTATGATGTTCTTTTTCTGAAATGCTGTGTTACTTTTACGCCAGATGTAACGGGACGCGCACCTTCCAAAAAGTTCAACTTTTGTCTCGTCGGTCCACAAGGTATTTTCCCAAAAGTCTTGGCAATCATTGAGATGTTTTTTAGCAAAATTGAGACAAGCCTTAATGTTTTTTGCTTAAAAGTGGTTTGCGCCTTGAAAATCTGCCATGCAGGCCGTTTTTGCCCAGTCTCTTTCTTATGGTGGAGTCGTGAACACTGACCTTAATTGAGGCAAGTGAGGCCTGCAGTTCTTTAGATGTTGTCCTGGGGTCTTTTGTGGCCTCTCGGATGAGTTGTCTCTGTGCTCTGGGGTAATTTTGGTCGGCCGGCCACTCCTGGGAAGGTTCACCACTGTTCCATGTTTTTGCCATTTGTGGATAATGGCTCTCACTGTGGTTCGCTGGAGTCCCAAAGCTTTAGAAATGGCTTTATAACCTTTGAAATTGAACTCAGGTGTGATAAACCACAGTTAAGTTATTTTTTAACAAGGGGGGCAATCACTTTTTCACACAGGCCCATGTAGATTTGGAGTTTTTTTTCTCCCTTAATAACGTAAACCTTCATTTAAAAACTGCATTTTGTGTTCAATTATGTTATCTTTCACTAATCGTTAACGGTTTTTGATGAGCAGAAACATTTAAGTGTGACAAACATGCAAAAGAATAAGAAATCAGGAAGGGGGCAAATAGTTTTGCACACCACTGTATTCAGTATCTTATGCATGGGTCCCTAAGCTCAGTAAGTGACAGCAGCACAGAGCATGTGCAGTGAATCAGCAGAAAAGAAGATGGGGAGCTACTGGGGCAATAGTTTAACCATTTGCCTTCTTTCCCCCAAATAGGGGTCACCCTCAAAGGGTGACATATTCGCCTCTTTTCAGTATAAACCTATCTAATAAATTCACTTTTAGGAATGTTCACAATGCACACTAGTATTTTTCTAAGGATGAGTATTACATTGCGACAGGGAGACATGTTGTGGATAAAGTTCTGATTGTCTCTGTGGACCAATAAATGTAGCAGATAAATCAAACAGAAAGAGAGGGCTGTTAAATAAACAGAAGCAACAGCATCTCAAAACTTTGAAAGTTTTATTATCGATTTCAGCTCTATACAGAAATATAATAGCAAAGAGTATACAAATGTCCCAATAGAAGCAAAATATCTTTTGTTTAATATTTAACACATTATTACAAGATTGCTAAAAACAATAACATTTCTGTCCTAACAGAACACACTGAGTAGCTGGTATAAAAGCCATCGGAGCCCCTGTAACAAAGCCGTGCACTGCACAACTCAGACAAAACAGGGATGGAAAGAGGCTGGGATACTGGTATTGTACTGGTATTGTACAGTCCTGCTGGGGATTCCTTCATACAAAGTCTAGAGCTCTGTCGTCCCTTGTTTGTACAGTATGTTTCTGGCTGGGGATAAATATGAAGCCTCACTATATGACTTTGGTGATGGAGCAAGCAAATGCCAGTCAGGTAGTCTAGGCTCGAAGCAAATGCCAGTCAGGTAGTCTAGGCTCGAAGCAAATGCCGGTCAGGTAGTCTAGGCTTGAAGTAAATGCCGGTCAGGTAGTCTAGGCTCGAAGCAAATGCCAGTCAGGTAGTCTAGGCTCGAAGCAAATGGTGGTCAGCTAGTCAACGCTTGAAGCAAATGCCAGTCAGGTAGTCTAGGCTCGAAGCAAATGCCAGTCAGGTAGTCTAGGCTTGAAGCAAATGCCAGTCAGGTAGTCTAGGCTTGAAGTAAATGCCGGTCAGGTAGTCTAGGCTTGAAGCAAATGCCAGTCAGGTAGTCTAGGCTCGAAGCAAATGCCAGTCAGGTAGTCTAGGCTTGAAGCAAATGCCAGTCAGGTAGTCTAGGCTTGAAGTAAATGCCGGTCAGGTAGTCTAGGCTTGAAGCAAATGGCAGTCAGGTAGTCTAGGCTCGAAAACAAATGGCAGTCAGGTAGTCTAGGCTTGAAGCAAATGGTGGTCAGGTAGTCTAGGCTTGAAGCAAATGGTGGTCAGGTAGTCTAGGCTTGAAGCAAATGCCAGTCAGGTAGTCTAGGCTTGAAGTAAATGCCAGTCAGGTAGTCTAGGCTTGAAGCAAATGCCAGTCAGGTAGTCTAGGCTTGAAGCAAATGGTGGTCAGGTAGTCTAGGCTTGAAGCAAATGCCGGTCAGGAAGTCTAGGCTCGAAAACAAATGGTGGTCAGGTAGTCTAGGCTTGAAGCAAATGGTGGTCAGGTAGTCTAGGCTCGAGGGCAAGAGCTGGGGGTCACTTTCTGCTTCTCAGCGTTATCCTGGAAAAGTCTATTTAGCAGCTTGAGAAGTGTCAGAGATATGTGGATGTTCAGTTGTCTTTTGCCTGGCAAGGTTGTGACCCTAACAGCAAAAAAATGCACTTTATATGATACAAATGCTATTTCCAAAAAGAGCTTACTGGTTTAACCATTTGAGTGCTGGAGGCTCCCTGCTCTGCTGCAATGGGTGCTGTGGATAACTGGAACATGGATACAGAGTGTTATCTGTATTATCTACGTCTAATGCAATTATAATTTAAAAATCCCTAAATTAAGAGATAAAACATCTCCTTTGTTATAGTGACCAATATCCAAGCCTCCATTCCTCCATGCTGTGTGAAACAGGGGTGCCAGACAATTGTAAGGTGGTAACTGGTCTTTTTCTATGAAACAAATTGGATAATCCATAGAATACAAAAATATGTGCGTTGTTTAATACTGAAGTGATAGAATTAAACCTTGGTCCCGCGCTAGTTGCCCTTGTTGTGATGCTGTGGGATAACAGAGGATGTTCTCTGAAACAAGAGATGCCGTGTTCACTACCAGGGAACTGTACAACTGTACTATACAAGTAGAAGAAACCAGTCAACCCCAGGATATTTATAGGAGCCAGCTGAAGGTACATACGATGCAGGTGACTAAGGCAAATTCTTTAAGCCTGAGAACTGGACAAAAGCTGAACAATCACACTAGTATCTGACTTCTTGACCTTGATAAAGGTTAACCTTTTGAAAAATCTCATCACCCAAATGAAAAGTTCTCTCCCTAAGAAGTGCTTAACGTATGAGTGTACCTTGGGTAGAACTAACAGCTGACAATCCTGAATAAAACAGATTAGGCCTCAAACCAACCCCCTTTTCCTTGCAACACAATTTGACAAGTCTACAGCTCCTGGTCAAATGCCCATTGTACTTTTCTTGGCATTTTTTTTTTTGCATTTATATAAAAAGATACATACCTATATACACGCATACATGTTATTCTTCTTTTTTTCACATTTGTGCCTTTCTGGCCATATGAATGTTTGGTGATGTAGTGTGATCATAAACTAACAAAAATATTTCCATGGGGCAAAATAACCTTTAGTTACACCACTATTATGTAGTTCCATCACTGCAGATTACTCTCAGTTAAACAAAGAAGAGCAATGTTATTTGTACGCAAGGGTTATTACACTAATAATAATAATAATAGAGCAGCATAGGAACCTCTAATAACCAAAACAAAGTAAAAACATGTGCCCAACCAGGAAACCAGCACACATAACAATGGTTCCCACTAAACAGCAAAAAAGTTTAAAAAGTTAATGAATTCCTGCTTTAGTGTTAGTGAAGACCAGAACTTTATTCAGCTTACTGTTTGTGTAGGGATTTGGAATTGCTCTACCAAAGGAAGGAAAATGTCTATCTGTATTTGGAAGGCTGAGAAGGCACACAACTGCCTGGTTACATTAGTATATGTGTGTGTGTTGTGTGATACGGAGCTTAGATTGTATGCTCATGTGGTGCAGGAGCTGGTGTCAGTGATGTATAATTTCTGTACAGTACTGCACAAATTGTTGGTGCTATATAAATAAAGGCTAATAAATAGTAACATAGCATAAGACAGTGTGGCAAATCGCTGAATTGCATCCAAGAGAATCCATGACACAGGAGATGATACAAAGAAATACCTACAAATTGGAATCCTGGACCCAATTAACCATTTAAACTGGGACAAATGAAACCTCGGGATATTCTCAGTGTTGACCTAGTGGTAACCCGAGAACCTGACATCAGGGATCCACCCTAATTACAACCAAATGGAGAAAGTGCCATATAGTATATGGCAGAGCTAATGCTAGAGGTTAGAAAGGCTTTTTCCACTAGAGCCTAGGCCCAATAGAAGAACAACATCTGGTACATCTATAAAAAAAAAAATATGCAACATCTTCAAAAATGGAGGACACCTGACATTGCAGATCTTTGCTGCAATTAGTATATATTGGTATGTTACAGGCAAATAAGTTGCAGGCAAATCCCTTTCTCAAGGGCAATATGGTTCAGCCATATTGTAATACTGGAGTTCTAGAGAGGTTGGTTACAATAAAAGATGTATTTAGATTAATGTGCCCAGCAGTCAACTTCTTTTCTATGATACTGGCACCAGACTGAACGGTGTTGCACCCACAATTCAATAATGAATGCTATATAGGTAATATCAGCTGACCCAGCCACTGGTTGTGCTTGTACAACACTAAAGTACAAAAAGACAGAACACAGTAGACTGACTGGTATAAAAAAGTAATTGTATCTGGACTGCAAACAAACCTCGCTCTACCAAAATCTCCCCCCCAGTGGAGCAGCACATATCCAGTTCTCACCTTACATCAAATACGAGGAGCCACAAACACAAAAACGTACAAAATCTGCCACATTGTGCAAAATAATATATAATAGAATATAGTATTTATATAAACTTTTAATATGCATATTTATATAGAATTCTGCTAATGCACGTTATCAGTACATCTAGCAATTGCCAGTTGTGAAATACAAAATATAGCTTTCCGTAAAATGAAACGCATTCGATTAAAAACCATCCAAAAGTTTAGAACAACCCTAAAACTGTATTCAAAATTAATTTACATGGAACGGATCTCTCTGAGACAGTTCCCTTCATGATGTCTGCAAAAACCCGCACAACTGAAACCTTTAAAAGTCTCCTTTGAGGAGCTATTAAAGAAAAGACAGACAGAAAAAAAGGAAACAGGAAAGGTAACAATAATTCATATCTACATGGCTCAGGAACAAAATATTCTTATATATATATATATATATATATATATATATAAATATATATATAAATTCTTAAAACCCAAAGTGCAGCATTAGTTGTGTGACATGGAGGAGCTTACAACCACCCTCCCATCCCATTTAAAAAGAAGGGGGACAGACAGTGAAATCATTTATATAAGAGACATGAACAGGGTAAGGAATATGTTCCAGTTGGAGCAGCCTGCAGCACCTTGCTTAGACTAAAGGTGCATATTGAAGACAAACACAGGATTAAAAGAAACAGAGGAGACTTCCAGAGCCAGACCTGGGCTTGGGATCAGCTGCCTTGGAGCCAGACCTGCTTTACTTAACAAACACTTCACTGACCCATGTGCAATGCTAACTCAGCAGCAGTGACTACTACACGAGTGCCGTATATGTATAACACTGAGCGCTACATGTGACAAACATAGTGTGACATGCTTTTAACGATCACAGCTTCTTAAATGGGCAAAATAGTTTTTGCTTGAGGGAAATTTCATAGAAAAAAATATATTTTAGAATATTATGTACATACATATTTACATAGAAACCTACTTTACACACGGACATAGGTGAACAATGAACAAACACAATGGTAAACATTACAACGCAGATGTAGAAAGCAATGACTGCAGAATTCCAGGATTGGAAGCCGACAAAAAAACAGCAGCTACCACAAACCAGGCCTCTCACGGCTATTGCTTTCTGGAGTATGACAATTTATTGGCTTTATAGCCTTGGTCAGAAAATACTAAAGGACACAAACAGGTGACACTACAAACCAATTCTGTTTGGACCATAGTAGCTGTACAGAATAATCCAGTTTTTCTTTGTAAGTCTGGCAACTGTCTCATAGTTTCTGCTTTACCTGAAAGAAAACAAGAACAAAATAAAAAATCTTCAGAAACAAATACCTGTAGCATGCAAGGACGAGACGAACATGAAAATTCTAGCTCCTGCCAGATAAAGTGCATGTCATACAAATGCATTAAAAATGTATTCACAACTTAAACTAGTTCTCTAATGCTACCAAATAAAATACATTGAAATTCTGCTCTTAAAGGAACAGTAACACCAAAAAATTTAAGTGTTTTAAAGTAATGAAAATATCATGTTGTGTTGCCCTGCACTGGTAAAACTGCTGTGTTTGCTTAAGAAATACTACTATAGTTCATATAAACAAGCTGCTGTGGAGCAATGGCGGAAATTGAAAAACGGCTATATGGCACAGGTTAACTAATGGATAACAGATAACACTATTAGACAGACAGAGCTTATCTTCTATCTGCTGTGTAACTTGAGCTTTTTCTCCTTTGAATGGCTGCCCCCATTGCTACACAGCAGCTTATTTATATAAACTATAGTAGTGTTTCTTAAGCAAACACACCAGTTTTACCAATGCAGGGTAACACTGCATTATATTTTAATTACTTTAAAACACTTTTATTTTTTGATGTTACTGTTCCTTTAAATGTTTTTCTTGGAAAGCATTTTCTTATGTGACATTGATTTGCTTAAGTATCCAATCCCTATGATTAAGCATCTCAATTTAGAATCAGATATCACATGAAAGATCAGGTTTTTTTTTTTTACTGGGTTTCTGTAGAATATTCAACATTTCGCTCTTGGGCCATGGAGTTGTAACTTTCACCTGCTTTTAAACAAACCATCCCAAGTTTGATTGTTAGTGGACAGTATGTGATGTAAATACTACCGCAGCATGAGGCTACCACCATCATGCTTTACTGTAGGTATGGATATTTTTGAGCAGTGCAGAGTATTAAACCTGCACACAAATATTTGCTTTGACCTTTGGCCAAAGGCCCTGTCTTGGCCTCACCTGACCACAAAATAATTTACTACAATGCAATTGGGACACTCTGGATGCACTTTCACAGTTGTTTACAAACAATGGCTACTTTTGCCACTTTGCCATACAGAGCAGTCAGTGTTATGCAGTCCTCTGATGTGGTTGAGACTTAACTACAGTGGAGTATGGAGGGCTCAGCATCCCGGGAACTGAGTTTTTGTTAAAATAGAAAGCTTGGTGTGGTCTAGTCCAGTGCCTGCTTCCAGCCTCCTATATATCTGAGCCAACACTACACTAGATGTTTTGCATGGTTATTGAATCAGTTGGCCTCAGCCTTTGTCCTTTTTTTATTAGTCTGCACCTTGATTTAGTCTGTCTTCTGCTGTAAGTCTTCACCTGCTTACAGTAAATCAAATAACATTTGCAAGCTCAGAGGTAAGATAAATAAGTACAAGAAATAGCAGGAACAGGCCAGATCATACCCAGGAAAAGTCAAATCAAAAGTGCAGTACAGAGGGGGATAATGAGGAGCGGGGTCCAAAGGTCAGGCACCAGAGTCAGGAACATGATCAGGAAACACAGGATACCAGGACAGGAGCCGAGGCCGACTCATCCAATAATGAAGCAAAAAAGCTAGGGTAGGGCCCGACCAGATAGAAGGGAAGCAGGCATTGGACTGGCCTGCACCAAACAATTTATAGATAATAACTAAAGTAACTAAGATAACATACATTCCAGACACATATATAGCATTGTTAAAACTGTGTACAATGGCTTATACCCACCGGAGGAATATCTAATCACACATATATTAATTGGGGAATAGAATATAGTACCATTATGCCAGAAAATTCACAGTGCCTCCCAATAAAAATGGTTAAACAGAAAACATGGGAAAATGCAGAAGATATACTATAATAAGAATAAATGCTACCGTGGTCCTTGAGGTACCGGTATACAAAAAAGAAAGAATGGACCAACTTACTGGTTAGAAAGAGCCAGGCAAACTGGTCCCCTGGTTCTGCAGAGATTCAAACAAATCACTGATCTTCTCCATGCTCTGTTCAGAGGTCATTGATTGATTATCTGTCATTTGTTGGGATAGAATTGTTGTTATGGATTGGGCATCTCCTTGAGATTGACCAGACTGTGCCATAGCCAGTATCTGCTCAGATATGGAACCAGCAGCCTGGGAGATCAGCTGATCGCAATCTGAAGGGGGTAAAAAATAAAAAAAATGTTGTAGTATTTGTTTGATAGGTTGGATCTCCCTTTCTCAATATATTGCATGTACACAACCATCTGCTGTTGCTTAACATGAGTGCCCAACAGCTAGTCACACATTTATTGGATAGCTGCCATAGACACCTAGCAGCAGGTATGTATGTGGGGTCCCCTCCCATCCAACAAGGACCATTATATCTTCATTTTTTTTTACCAAAAGTTTGAATCGAATAAAACATTTACAAATTGAATGTGCTTTATAGTTTCCCCTAGGATATATGCAGTGTCAGCCATGATCCAGTCCAAACCTGGGCTATAATATAATTACATAGGTATGGCTGTCGCAGGAACATCTAAGTTTGCTTATTGCCTGCAAAGATACTAGAAAAGAATGTCATCAGATATTTTTCTGTAACAAGTTAAATTTAGCTGGGAACTATACATTACAGTAGGCTCTTCAAAAAGTAAATGGAGTCACCCTTTTTTCCCCTGTTTTCAAAATAAGCTCAATACAGAAATTGTCATCTTTTTGTCTCAAACAATTATTTTTCAAAATAAACATACCATTGCTAAAAGTAACACGACTTACTGCTTTGAATCCCGAACAAAAACATTCCTGATGCCTGTGGGGATGATGTTGGCTGACCCTGAATTTGACCCATTGCTCCACCTGTGGAGTTGTGGTATATATTCGACTGCTGAGGAGGAGGCGGTGTACTGCCCTGGATAGACTGTGAGTAAATACTGGCTTGCTGCAGGTCTTGCTGGTCCATGCTGCTCTGCAAGGCTGACATTGAAACAGGGGACATAAACAATGCAACATGTTGCTCTGGAGAGGTTGGGGAGGCCTGAACAAGCTGAAGTTGTGCAGAATTATGGAACATCGGAGACTGCTGCTGCTGTTCATGCTGAGTGGAAACAGAGCTTTGAGACTGGAATTCCATGTTCTGGGAATGAAATAGAGCTTGATTCTGCTGTTCTTGGGTGGACATTGGTTCCTGTCCAGTATTAAAAAGCAGGCTTTGCTGCTGCTCTGGGGATCCCATGTTAGACAGGGAATTTTGTGTGGTGAATAGAATGTTTTGTCTCTGCTCATGAGAAGATGGACTACTCTGAATTCCAACCATTGAGTGAGTTGCCTGGAAAATTGATGTTGGTTGGTTCTGTGGCTGGTATATACTCTGTGAAGCTTGCTGTTGCTGTTCTTGGGAGATTATTGCGTTTTGCATGTGAGACAGTTGGGCTTGCTGTTGAAAGGCAGCTTGCTGTTCTGAGGTTGTTGCAGGTTGTAGCTGAGGAAGTGAATTTTGACTTGTGAAAAAGGAGAGCTGCTTCTCTTGAGACACTGGATTGCTCTGCAGTGAGCTGATAGTGCTTTGGGATAGGAATAGGTTAGAAGAATTCTGCTCTGCGGTGACAGACAATGGGTTCTGTGAATGGAAAAGTGGAGACTGCATTTGATCTTGAGATGCAGTGTTCTGATGCTGCACCATAGTGCTTGTAGAATGGAATAGAGAGCCCTGAGTTTCCTGGTTTATACTATGTCTCTCCTCGATTGTGTTCTGTGAGTGATAAATTGTAGTGTGTGAGTGAGGGGATTGTTGCATGAAGTTACTCATTAACTCTTCAGGGGGGAAAAGCCCACTGCCGTGCTGAACTCCAAGCATGTCTTCATCTGGTGAAAAAAGACTGACTTGATTCTGGGCTTCTCCATTGTGTTGCATCTGGACCATAGACTGAAACACATTACTTTGCATGTGTTCTGCTTGCGCTGATGCATTATCATTATCTGTAGAGCTAGAAGGCTGGTACATAGTTGCACCAGATGTAGATACCTGCTGCTGGCTTGCACTGCTTTCACTTCCAGAAACCGCTGCAGTAGCAAACATATCACACTGCATTGGCATCTCTTCATTAGTGGACAGTCCAGGGAGTAAGTGAGAACCTTGCTGATGCTGATAGACAGGTGACTGAATGTTTGCTGTTCCAGAGTTTTGTGTCTGGAAAAGGTCAGATTGAATTGTACTATCAGAAGGAAGAATACTTTGCTGCATCTCTAGGACTAGGGCTGCTGTGGTCTCCATGGGTTGTTGTTGATTAGACAAAGAATTTTCAGCCTGTTGGAGAAGGCTGTCGGTTCTTCCCAAAAGCATATTTTCTGATCTGGAATGCACAGATTCAGAGGAGGAAAACAGCCCAGAATTTGCACTGCTTTGTATTGAAGCAACTGGTTGGAATATGTCGGCACTTATCCGCTCCTGAACTTGACCAACTGGGGCCTGCTTGCTTTCATTTGTACCTTGTCCAGGAAAAAGTACACAAGATAACTGCTGTGAGTCCAGAACCTGCTGGACCAAATCTGCATTTGTATTACCACCACTCACACTGGATTGAAAGTTACCAGACTGTAGCTGGTTCATCGCACTTTGTAACTGGTTTACACTACTTGTAGAGGTGAAAAAGCCTGTAGTGATTTGTTGTTCTAATGTCTGTGCTTGCTCTTGCATTGTGGATTGCGGAGCTTGTGGAGTGACTTCAGCCATTTGTGAAAGTGTGACAATGGCGTTGTCTGGCTGCATTGTGTCACTGGGTTGGCTATTCATGGTCTGAAATTGTCCAGTCGGCTGCATTATGGAATCATTAGTCTGGCACTGGCTTGAAGAGGTCACGGACTGAAAACTACCGGGCTGTGCAAGGTCTTGGGTCTGGATGGTGGACAGAGGTTCTGTGCTGAATGACTGCACTTGAATTGATGCTTGTTGATTCCCATCAGCAGGAAGATGGGATACAGTGGGTGAAAAAGGTCTAGCATTTGATGATTTTTCTTGTATAGTTGCTGTCTGAAAATAAAAAAGATAAAAATGTGTAACAATGGCCTTTACTATGCAAAAGACACGTTGAGCAATTTATAAAAACCATTTGAGATAAGACTAAGGGAAAGCATCAAGAAAACTTTACTAAGGGGGCACCAGCCAAATACATTAATTGTACTTGATAGTGACATGTGTATCAACTTCAAAGTCAGAGTCAGTTTAATGGCCAAGGCACACACCTTCCCTACCTACAGCTACCAAAAAAAATGGGGATGTTAGCCAAAAAATAAAATGTTACTTCTATGAAATAGAAAATATAATTCAAAGCCTTTTAACAATATTAGACATTTTAATGGTTTTAAAGTGATGTGTATCTATAACTGCAATCAGTATCTATAACAAACTAATATTTATCTGCAAGGAGTCCACATAAGGGAAAATTAAGCATTCTGTGCATTAGTCCCTTCCCTATTGGTCGTGAGAATTGACTTGGTTGCAAATGCTGAACAGAGGGGTTTTTTTTTTTTTTATTATTAGCATTTTTTTTTTGCATTTTTACATTTTATAGGGTGAAAGAAAACAAAGAGTTGAGATGAAGAGAGATAAGGCAAGGTATAGAAGCAAGAAGCACTTAGTTGTTGAGTGTACATTGTGTTGCATTGGTTGGACACTTCCCTTGCACACCCCAGTAGCCTGACCTTTCTTTGTACAGAAATGTAAACTGCTCAATGGGACCCATCTACTGACTAGACATTTCATTTATCATTAAGCTGCTCACTCTCCATATTATTATAATAAAATATGGAATCAGTGGTCAATATGAAAGTATCTGTGGGGTATCAAAACACCACAGCCCTCACAACCAGGGCCGGACTGGGAGTAAAAAGCAGCCCAGGCAAAAAAATCAAAGCAGTCCACATGTAAACACGCAATGGTCTTGTACTCATCCACACATATATTGGGGTAAAACTGCAAAAAAGTATTTGCATAAAGCGCTGTCTTTCTCACTTAAGTGTAATTAATGTAAAATATGATAAAGATTCTGCAGCCTGAGCCTTTATGTGGTCATGGAACCCCTCAGTGACTTCTTATATCCTTATCATTTACAGTAGGGGGTACATTATTAATTATAATACATGAGTGATACTCAGAGTTCCCTGTATAACGCAGCCTGCAGCCTTGTGCATTTATATGGTCACAGAACAACCCCTCAGTGACTTCTTTTCAGGAAGTTCAATGACACTAAGGTATGTCCCCCAGGCCCCCCCCAGCCGCAAACGATACCTCCTCCACCCCCTCCGTATGCGCATGGACGTGCACGCGTGAAGGTAAGTAGAAGAGGGAGACAGTGCAGGAGCGGGTCCAGGGCTCCCAGCCATAAACTGAGTCTATCTCCTGTACCTCCTCAGCATGTACGCGCATACGCGCACATGCACGCTGGTTTGTTTTCGGAAGAGGGAGTGCAGGAGCGGGTCCGGGCTCAAACTATTGAGTACCTCCTGTATCCCCTCTGCATGCACGCGCATGCATACTTGCAAATGTTTTCGTATAGAAGAGGGAACTTGAACTAAATATAAAGCGGCCCCTCGGGCATTTGCCTGATAAAACAGATTGCCAGTCCAGGCCTGCTCACAACTAAGCATTCCCTAAAAATTTGGGAAACAGTTCCTTCATCTTGTTTTTTTTTAACCAACTGTGGACACACTCTTTCTATAGCACATAAAAAAATACCAAAATCTGACTATCAAAGCACAGACTACACCTGCACTGAAATTATGAATTTAATTAAGCAATATTATACAGATTTTATGAAAATAGACTATAAATATTTTTATACTAGTAAACTGGTACTGTACTGCCACTTTTCAATAGTCCTTTCATTTATAAATGACTTTCAAAACATGCTGAATTCACATAAAGCAAGTTTAAAGAACAAAGAAAGTCTTATCGACTGACCAGGTGTACTTTCCCCCTCAGGATGCCAGGGCAGTGTGTTTCATACAGAAAAGGAATGCTGGTAATTCCTTTTTTCACCTGAGTCTAAAAATATTGGTAGTCAGTGAATTTGCCTTTCCTTGTCCTTTAATGTCTTCTAGCCTTGCCTAATACATCTAAGAATTGCAATGTGTGAATGACACAAGAGCTTGATCACTTCTTTGCTTAAAATTAAGGGGCATGTTTACTAACATTGGAGATAAATATCTGGAGAGATTTTTGGAGATGTTGCCCATGGCAACCAATCAGCAATTAGATTTAAACAGCCACAGCCAAGTTAGAAAACAAAAGCAAAGATCTGATTGGTTGCTATGGGCAACATCTCCAGAAATCTCTCCAGATATTTATCTCCAATGTTAGTAAACATGCCCCTTATTTTTAATATTCATCCCCATATTGTAATACTGTATGTACAATTAGAGCCCTGTGTGTACCAAGTTGCTGTGTTAACCATCTTTGGTCAGATTGGTGACAATTGAAACATTACATTATTTTCTAGTATGTGGTCAGCAAAACTTAGTGTATGTAATGTATGCAGAACCGCTTCGTTTTTTTCATGTAGGGGAGCAGTTATCCAGTATACAACATTTGTATACTGTGATATGATAAAATGATGGGCCTTTGACATGGCTGAGGGACACAACAATCTCTTGGAGGGCCCAAACAGGTATTTTACTTAATGTATTATGTATGTGAGCAAAAACCTCCTTTCTCTCATGTTTTAGCAATTAATCTTGAATGCCCTATACAAAAAAAGATACGCACACATACTACCACTGAGTAGATATCATATACTTCCTGGAGATATGCAGTATAGTCTGAGAAGCATGATTTATTAAGAGCTAAACCCACTTTGTACAGAGGGGAGGATCTCTGATCAGCTGTCATCTCCATAGGAGCGCTGTCTTCATTTTTAATTAAACCACTTGATTTAAGAGGGAAACCGAGAGTACTTGGAAGCAAACTCACTTGATCAGTGTTGCAGGCAGATGGTGCTGTTGCTGCAAGAAAAATAAAAACATATTAGAAAAAAAAATCATTAAGGATTAAAAAGATATTTTCAAAAATTGTATTTCTAAATCTGTTGTGACTGGCTGAATTTTTTTTTTCAATCCCCATTAAATAAGAAACAATATTCACAGTGTGTTCTACCAAACAGTGCCGCAGGTGGGATACAGATCACAAACAAAGGAGGATGCAGAACAAGCAGCAAGATCTTCAAATGACTCAAGTATCACCGGTTAACGGCTCTGAAATGCACTTCTTGCTTGCAATATACAAGCTCTCCTGAGTTGAAAGAACATCACATTGAGGCACACGGAACAGATCTTAGAAAAGCTAGCTCTGCTCTAAGAAATTGAAGGACTGCATTTCAAGCATTTAAATTTAGACATATGTATGCTTGTAAACAGACTTAATCTACATTGCGTATCTTCGATTAATCCAGCCCTGAGAATCTTTTCATTCTGGACAAATATGCCTATCCATTGTCCACTTTATTTTAAATTCATCTTTTACTGTGACTGTCTGTTTGAAGAAATTTTCAGGTGAATGTATTTCCTGGCTGGATTGGAAGAGAGAGACAGGGGTTTTCTGTGTGCATCTCTGCTTTCCCTGCTTTCTCTATGTAAATGAAAAGAATTACAAATAGTTTAGCAAATAGTTCATGTCTGCGTCAATAATCAGAGACTATCCCAGGTTATAACTAGCAGTGTGTGGTTTCACTGCTGTCTGCAGTCAGTAATGCCTCATCAAGCAAACAGAACTAGCTTACATAAAAGTATCTGTCTAGCAAGAAAGCTTTCCATCAGTGGAGCAATGCATTTATGGACTTTGCTTTGGTTATGGAAATTCCCATCGGTATTTGTAGTTTTAAGCAATTTGTGGAAGCTGTTGGCCCATTTTGCTCCCAGTCCTTTCTTTATTCAAAGTCACAAGTCAACTCCATTACCTCTATCATTCACAAACACACATTCCATAGCTTCATCCTGTGAGAATAAGGAATGCAAATCACTCTACCAAAACAAGTCACATGAGGAGCCTAAAGGGGAATGCTGTAAACAGCTTTTTTATTAGCTACAGTTCAAGCTTTGCAAGGATTTCTAATGCATGCACTTGGATAACCCCAGAAGTGTCTGCATTGTATATTTTTTTTACCAAATGATAGCAGTCATAATTACTAAATTTGTTTTACCAATACCGACCTGCATGAAGGGACATAAGCTGGCCATAGACACGCAGATCCTATCGTACGAATCGAGGATTCGTATGATTTTCGATTCGTGTGTGGAGAGTGCTGACAGCTTTCGTCCGGCGGAGATCGGTCATTTGGTCATTCGGTCAGGTTTGATTTTGACCCGACCGATCCCGCCGGAGCTCATTGCACATCGTAATCGCATTGTTCGGCCATCGGCCCGAACAATCAGATAACCCCCGATATAGCCATGCTCGTTAATGGCATACGGGGAAAGATCCACTCGTTTGGCGTTGTCGCCAAACAAGCGAATCTTTGCGTCTATGGCCACCATTAAAGGGCATTTCCACCATCAATCAACAATGTAAATGAATTTACTGCTATATGAAATATATGGTATTTAAAGGGGTTGTTCACCTTGCAAGCCCTTTTTTCAATTCGGTTGTTTTTAGATTGTTCCCCAGAAATAACGACTTTTTTCAATTACTTTCCATTATTTATTTTTTACGTTTTTTCCAAAATCTAAGTTTAAAGGTGAATGTTCGTGTCTCTGGTGTTTGAGTCTGGCAGCTCAGTAATTCAGGTGCAGACTCTGAACTGTAACAATTTTGCAACATTTAGTTGATACATTTCTCAGCAGCATCTCTGGAGTATTAGCAACTAATGTATCAATTCTAACAGCTGCCTGTAATGAAACCCAGAGATTCTGCTCAGCAGGGACAAAGATAAGAAATGCATCAACTAAATGTATCCATTTAGAACAGTTTACAGGATCGGCGACCCCCCTCCCAGAGCTGCTTTAGAAGGAGAGAAATTACACTTTACAACAAAAAGTTGTTATTTCTGGGGATCTATCTGAAAACAACTAGTTGTTTGAAGGTGAACCACCCCTTTAACACATTTACAGTTCTCGTGCGTAGCATTTCAGTGATCCAGTGTACCTTTGAAAAATATGCATACCATAAAAGTTCCTGGTGTGCACCTGTTTTTTGAAGACAGACAGATAGGATATAATAGCTGGGGTTCTATATGCAGTAATTTGAAGAAGGTTGCATACTGTGCCACAACATTGATGCATCTTGAGCACTTGCTCCCCCCACCTATTTAGCAGCTGACCATCCAGAGTACACTCAAGGTTACCCAGGTTATGTTGTTGCACCACCCTTTTCCACCTTGTGAGCAATGTTATAGAATGAATAAATCGCCAGACCATAAGTAATGTTATAGCACGGGTTATTCCCCTTATCCTAAGTAGTGTTCTCCTTAGTAATGATACAATGATACATAAAAAGAGATCCTTTCTGCTAATAGTGTAATGATGCATACTGTATTAATGGCAGTAGAATCAGCAAAAATTAGCAGGAGATTACTCCTGTATGAGGTTGTAAGTAAATGAGTTGGAATATATTTTGTGCACAAACAAAACATTGAGAACTTTTGAATCATTATGAAGGTTAAACGTGAAAAAAACAAAACAAATACCTTTCATAGTGTCTTCAAAAGTGCAGGACTGTGTTGGGCTGTGGATCTCTTTCTTTATAAGAACATTTACTGGAATGGCTGCAAATAGAAGAATAGAAATGTAACTAAACATGCAAGCCAAACAGATTATGTTATAGAGCTAGAAGTAACTACATGGAATTACTACAGGGAGATATTTAATGTAAGATTACAGGGGTTGCATCACATTTATTACCAAAGGTAAGCTATACTCTAGAACTACAGAACTCTTTTATAAATCAAGGGGCCTGCCTTCTCTGTGAGATACTTCATTGGCAAGTTATGCCGTTTCAAACGGCACCTTGTTATTTGCAGAACATACCAATCTCTGTTGCTGTTCTACAGAAGTCCTATTGTAAAATTAACCATTGGTCAAATTTGTCATAAACAAGTTATAATATATTTTTTGTATGTGTGCTACAATTCCTTTAAAGCATTGCACACTAGAAAGACCAGCTTCTGCCCTGTGTTTTGAGTGATGTGTGAGCACTATTAGACCACTATAAAAACCTCTATAATTGTCTTGTATAACAACAAACACTTCTATGCCTTGACAGTTTAATCATTGCAAAGCTTTTTGGCACACTTCATACTGGATTACTCTTTTGGGTTAGGGATTCTTGAGCTCTTGATATTCTATTCTAGAAAAGGATTACACCCTTAACTTGGCAATTATAGACCTTAGGCTTGAAATCTCTGGTGGGCAAGTTACCTGAAAGTTTGTTAAGGGAACACACTGTTTTGGAGAATATTATAAGCAAGAATCAGCATGGCTTTATGCAGTGCGAAAGTAGGCAACTGGATGGGTTAAAATAGATTTCATTTGCTTGGATTTTGCCATAGTGTTTGATACAGTGCTGTAAAAATGTCTGCTTTCTAAAGCAAGGTCTGTTGGTCTTGCCAATATTGTTTGTACTGATTTATTAATAAACTAGATAAATGATTGTATACAGAGTGGTTGACAATAGTACTTTCTCTAGTAAGGATCTTAGGGGTTACTGCAGGGTTCTGTATTGGGTCTACTGTAGTTTAATTTTTTTTGGGGGGGAGGGCACCTTTAAGCAATGCATTGGTCTATGTAGATGACGCAAAAATATGCATGTCAATATGCATGTTTTGGTCTCAAGTGTTCAAATGGAGTATTATTGAATTAGACAATTAAAATGGTTATAGAAGGTCAAAGAAAGAAAGGCTGGTCAATTTCGAAATATTTACACTGGCATAGAGGTGCTTAAGAAGGATATAACAACTAGGTAGGGCCTTCCAGTAGACATAAAGGTTAACCACTGAGATTAGATGAAAGGACAGTAACAGATTTTGGAGTAGTTCTACTGGAAGATACATTATATAGCTTCAAGAAGGGGTTGGATAGCTTTTTAGTAAGGGAGAAAATGCTGGGTTAATGAAATCATCTTTAGCATACAGATCCAGGTGTTTGTCCAGCTGCCATCTTGGAGTCATACACCATGAAAGCCTGCACATTTTCTAAAATGTTACCCAAAATATTTATATTCACACACACAATCTAAACACTAGTCCATGAGGAGTATATGGGAATTGCAACTAAAAAAGCACAGGGTACTCACATTGATCTGGAGTGTATGTGAAAGGCTGAACTTCATGAGAACGACCTGCATTTGTCACAACAAACAGAACTACTGAAACAGGGGAAGTAATGTGCTCATCGTGGAAAGGAGGAACCTTCACTATAAGGTGATTCTGTGTTGAAATAAACAGACATCATCATTTCAGTATTTCACAAATACTGCAGAATATTAAACTCAATTGTGATTTTGCAACAAACTTAAATTTAATGGTTGGAGCATAACAGTAATGACACTGTTGCTCAGAAAAAATTTTGTTTTGGCTTGAAAAGTGTACATGGTTTGGTGGATAAGTAGTACTTATAGTCAATGTTCTGCTTTCATTTTTTCTGGCATATACAGTGGTGTGCAAAACTATTTGCCCCCTTCCTGATTTCTTATTCTTTTGCATGTTTGTCACACAAAATGTTTCTGATCATCAAAAACCGTTAACTATTAGTCAAAGATAACATAATTGAACACAAAATGCAGTTTTTAAATGAAGGATTACGTTATTAAGGGAGAAAAAAACTCCAAATCTACATGGGCCTGTGTGAAAAAGTGATTGCCCCCCTTGTTAAAAAATAACTTAACTGTGGTTTATCACACCTAAGTTCAATTTCAAAGGTTATAAAGCCATTTCTAAAGCTTTGGGACTCCAGCGAACCACAGTGAGAGCCATTATCCACAAATGGCAAAAACATGGAACAGTGGTGAACCTTCCCAGGAGTGGCCGGCCGACCAAAATGACCCCAAGAGCGCAGAGACAACTCATCTGAGTTGTCACACAAAATGTTTCTGATCATCAAACACATTTAACTATTAGTCAAAGATAACACAAGTAAACACAAAATGCAGTTTTTAAATGAGGGTTTTTATTATTTAGGGAGAAAAGAAATCCAAATCTACATTTTCATATGTGAAAAAGTAATTACCCCCTGAACCTAATAACTGGTTGGGCCACCCTTAGCAGCAATAACTGCAATCAAGCGTTTGCGATAACTTGCAACGAGTCTTTTACAGCGCTCTGGAGGAATTTTGGTCCACTCATCTTTGCAGAATTGTTGTAATTCAGCTTTATTTGAGGGTTTTCTAGCATGAACCGCCTTTTTAAGGTCATGCCACAACATCTCAATAGGATTCAGGTCAGGACTTTGACTAGGCCACTCCAAAGTCTTCATTTTGTTTTTCTTCAGCCATTCAGAGGTGGATTTGCTGGTGTGTTTTGGGTCATTGTCCTGCTGCAGCACCCAAGATCGCTTCGGCTTGAGTTGACGAACAGATGGCCGGACATTCTCCTTCAGGATATTTTGGTAGATAGTAGAATTCATGGTTCCATCTATCACAGCAAGTCTTCCAGGTCCTGAAGCAGCAAAACAACCCCAGACCATCACACTACCACCACCATATTTTACTGTTGGTATGATGTTCTTTTTCTGAAATGTTGTGTTACTTTTACGCCAGATGTAACGGGACGCGCACCTTCCAAAAAGTTCAACTTTTGTCTCGTCGGTCCACAAGGTATTGTCCCAAAAGTCTTGGCAATCATTGAGATGTTTTTTAGCAAAAGTGAGACGAGCCTTAATGTTCTTTTTGCTTAAAAGTGGTTTGCGCCTTGGAAATCTGCCATGCAGGCCGTTTTTGCCCAGTCTCTTTCTTATGGTGGAGTCGTGAACACTGACCTTAATTGAGGCAAGTGAGGCCTGCAGTTCTTTAGATGTTGTCCTGGGGTCTTTTGTGGCCTCTCGGATGAGTTGTCTCTGCGCTCTTGGGGTAATTTTGGTCGGCCGGCCACTCCTGGGAAGGTTCACCACTGTTCCATGTTTTTGCCATTTGTGGATAATGGCTCTCACTGTGGTTCGCTGGAGTCCCAAAGCTTTAGAAATGGCTTTATAACCTTTGAAATTGAACTCAGGTGTGATAAACCACAGGTAAGTTATTTTTTAACAAGGGGGGCAATCACTTTTTCACACAGGCCCATGTAGATTTGGAGTTTTTTTTCTCCCTTAATAACGTAAACCTTCATTTAAAAACTGCATTTTGTGTTCAATTATGTTATCTTTGACTAATAGTTAACGGTTTTTGATGAGCAGAAACATTTAAGTGTGAGAAACATGCAAAAGAATAAGAAATCAGGAAGGGGGCAAATAGTTTTTCACACCACTGTACACCAACTGCTTTCTTTGAAGCAGTAATCTGAAACCCCTTTGTCCTATTTTATAAAACCTGTGCACCCTAATGATTTGCTTATGCAACAATAGTTGTAAAAATACAATTATAGTTTCTGTTTTCAAGTTATCCCCCACCTTGTAGGCAATTAGACCATTTAGATCCATGACTATGAAGACACAGAATCCTATGAGTGAAAATGCCTATAATGTACATTTTATTCAGCATAAGTATTGTTTTCAGAAAAGATTTGCCTATTTAATAGCACATTACTCACATATGTGCAAATAAGTACTTAATAGGAAATAGGAAAAGATAAAAAAACATGTAAGGAAAAAGAAATTCAAGATGTTTGATATAATGTGAATAATTTAAGATGTAAAATAAAACAGATCACTAAGGATAAGACTAGAATTCATATACAGCGGTGTGCAAAACTATTTGCCCCCTTCCTGATTTCTTATTCTTTTGCATGTTTGTCACACAAAATGTTTCTGATCATCAAACACATTTAACTATTAGTCAAAGATAACACAAGTAAACACAAAATGCAGTTTTTAAATGAGGGTTTTTATTATTTAGGGAGAAAAGAAATCCAAATCTACATTTTCATGTGTGAAAAAGTAATTGCCCCCTGAACCTAATAACTGGTTGGGCCACCCTTAGCAGCAATAACTGCAATCAAGCGTTTGCGATAACTTGCAACGAGTCTTTTACAGCGCTCTGGAGGAATTTTGGCCCACTCAGCTTTGCAGAATTGTTGTAATTCAGCTTTATTTGAGGGTTTTCTAGCATGAACCGCCTTTTTAAGGTCATGCCACAACATCTCAATAGGACTTTGACTAGGCCACTCCAAAGTCTTCATTTTGTTTTTCTTCCGCCATTCAGAGGTGGATTTGCTGGTGTGTTTTGAGTCATTGTCCTGCTGCAGCACCCAAGATCGCTTCAGCTTGAGTTGACGAACAGATGGCCGGACATTCTCCTTCAGGATTTTTTGGTAGACGGTAGAATTCATGGTTCCATCTATCACAGCAAGTCTTCCAGGTCCTGAAGCAGCAAAACAACCCCAGACCATCACACTACCACCACCATATTTTACTGTTGGTATGATGTTCTTTTTCTGAAATGCTGTGTTACTTTTACGCCAGATGTAACGGGACGCGCACCTTCCAAAAAGTTCAACTTTTGTCTCGTCGGTCCACAAGGTATTTTCCCAAAAGTCTTGGCAATCATTGAGATGTTTTTTAGCAAAATTGAGACAAGCCTTAATGTTCTTTTTGCTTAAAAGTGGTTTGCGCCTTGGAAATCTGCCATGCAGGCCGTTTTTGCCCAGTCTCTTTCTTATGGTGGAGTCGTGAGCACTGACCTTAATTGAGGCAAGTGAGGCCTGCAGTTCTTTAGATGTTGTCCTGGGGTCTTTTGTGGCCTCTCGGATGAGTTGTCTCTGCGCTCTTGGGGTAATTTTGGTCGGCCGGCCACTCCTGGGAAGGTTCACCACTGTTCCATGTTTTTGCCATTTGTGGATAATGGCTCTCACTGTGGTTCGCTGGAGTCCCAAAGCTTTAGAAATGGCTTTATAACCTTTGAAATTGAACTCAGGTGTGATAAACCACAGTTAAGTTATTTTTTAACAAGGGGGGCAATCACTTTTTCACACAGGCCCATGTAGATTTGGAGTTTTTTTTCTCCCTTAATAACGTAAACCTTCATTTAAAAACTGCATTTTGTGTTCAATTATGTTATCTTTGACTAATAGTTAACGGTTTTTGATGAGCAGAAACATTTAAGTGTGACAAACATGCAAAAGAATAAGAAATCAGGAAGGGGGCAAATAGTTTTGCACACCACTGTACGGTATCATTCATAAATGGTCTCCAAATTTCTAGTGACCCCCAACACCATAAAGGTGCAGCCTGCTGAGTCACACAATATTTAAAAGAGGATGCAATAAATAAAGTAACATTGAGGCTCTCCAGATGTTGAACAGTTACTCTAGGTCTAAGCTCTGTCTGGCTGCTCAACTGTGCTGTAAACAGAGTACTCTACTCTCTACTCTGCTGATATTATATACTTCATGTAATACTCATAAATCCTATTTGCAGAGTTTTAAAGCACATTTGCTAGTGTAATTTAAAGGAACAAGCAGGAAAGCATCCATAAAGAAATTTTATATAATGCAATTACAAGAAAAATATTGCAGAAATAGCCTAGGCATAAATAATGTGCTCTAAAGCATTTTTTATACTGAATTCACAATGATAACAAACATTATTTACCTGGTGGAATAACTCCATGTCAATTTCAGCTTCAGCTTTCCATGAATTGTCATCTAAAACCACAACAAAAATAATGAAACATAGAAAAAATATAACACAGTGTAAAACACCCTTTCCTTTATATTTTGCAGGAAAATTATGTTTCCATGGATATATACAAGAAGGACTAAGGTTATAAATACAAACCTGCAATATTCTCTTGGAATACAACTTTTGCTCCTTTCAGAAAGTTTTTGCCAATCAGAAAAACCTCCTCATCCCCTTTCACTGAGCAACTATGTAAACTCTTCTTTAGGATTTCAGGGACGCCAGCAGGCTGGGCTGAAGAGTATAGAAATTAAAATATTTTTATTTATTATTTTTAAACATATTTTAAGTGAACATTTTCAAGCAGGCTAGAATCTTGACAATACTGTTTAGCTTTTTCATCTGGTATTCCAGTGCCCAAGGATGTCCTTGCCATCATTTATTTTTATAACCCAAAGGCATCTCATCTGATAAGAACTTGCCCTTGCTAAGCAGCAAAGATGAGCTTATGCTTGTACATACTGCTCATTATCTGTTGAAAATGGTTCTGTTAAAGCTAAGGAATGTAGCAATGTTCTTTGCATGTGCATTTTAGTAAAAAGGACAGTCACACAAAATGTTTATGTGTTTAATACATGTAGAAGTAGGTATAGTGTACAGAGACTGACCTCTGCATTAACTTCATCGTATTAACTGTATACCCTAAACTAAAGTCAAATCTAGTGCTTACTTGCTTGATAGTAGGGAGAAAGGAAACAAGGGGTGAAAGATAACCACATGCACAGTTAAAAGTTTTTTTAACTCCTTGTTGTGTAACGAAAAGTCACGTGATTTTTAGGATTCAGATTCAGTTTAGCCAGGCACTTGGATTCAGCCAAATCCATATTTTGTAGAAAAAGGCCAAATCCTGGATGAATCCTGAACCGAATAAAGGATTCAGTACACTTGGAAGCTTGTTAAAACAAGTATTTCTGCCTCCCTATAGCTACAGGTATTGCAATCTCTTGGTTCAGATGTGTGACTTTTAGTCATTGTAGCACAAGAATGTGAAACTAGGTCATTTGTCAGCTGACTACTCTGGGATCAATTTCACATCAAGATAGAGCACATAATAGGCTTCCTCTAACAAATGAGCTTTCTTGCATCAAAAGTAAAGTGTGTTGGCACATGAAAGCTGTACCTTCTTAAAGCCTAAGATTTCAGTTATCCATGGCATAGTATACTACATCACAGGAATAATGTCCTGCAACTGCAATGAATGTCTGCAACCACCGGCGACGTCCTGAACATATTCACTGGTCATATATTGTGTTTGCCAAGTCCTGGAAGCTAAAATTAATTTAATAAGGTTAGTCTATACTTAACTGCACTCGTTTCACAGTTACAAACATCTGAAAACAATTCCCCTATGCGAGAAAGAATGGATGAGCCAATGCATCACAAAAACTAACTTTGAAATTGGATAAAGTGTGCCGTGCCACACATACCATCTATGACTTGCCAAGAAAGCTTCATTGCTGAAAATCTTAAACAGCAACACTATCCCCAGGACCTGCTGACTTGGGAGACTGCTACCATTGCTACTTAAGTAGCAGTGATAACTGGGCTACTGAGCTTGTGTGCCTTCTACAGGTAGCCACCACCCAACATTTGAACACTAAAAAAAAAAGTGTTGCCATTGTGCAGCTAAACCACAAAGAGAAGTTTTTAATGCCCTTCCTAGCACATCATGCCTGGTGACATGAGCTATACTTCTTGAAAAAAAAAGTTCATACAACAAGTACAGATGTATTGCTAGATAAAATAATCAATAATAAAACCTGAGGAAAAAAAGACAAAGAGAACTATTTTCTGTTAAACACTTGTGTGCAGTTAAGACTTTAAAAACCTGAAAAATTTGATGGGAAAAAATAGAATCATGTATAAGTACTTTGTCTTAAAACTAGGATCATTAAGCAAATTTGCCTATATGAGATATTTATAAAACTAAAAACCCTTAAACTTCTTCCTGTTTAGCTTGAAGTGCTACAAACTTCAGGCAACAAACAAATTCAGTTGTACAAATTAGCTTAAAAACATGCTATTTCTGTTATATTTGAATGATTTTAAGGAAAAGTAAATCGGGCCCCATAATGATAGGGTCCTTGCCAGATGAGGTTTTCAAACCTGCCTGATAGAGAAGTCTTTATTGAGAAATAACTCACCTAAATTCCGCTTGCACTCCTCTTCAGAAATGGTAACAATCCATCGTGCGGGTGCTCGATTTCTCCTCCCTGGCTATCTCCTATAAGGAAGGCAGGGAAGAGAAATGGATGGCTGCACGATGGATCGCTGATCGCATTTTCTGAAGAGGAGCACAAGCTGAGTTTCGGTGAGTTATTTCTTAATAAAGACTTTAAAGTTTAACTTGTTTTGGTGTCTTTTTTTTAAAAAAAAAATTTTTTTGCTCATCTGCTTATATCAAGCTCATTTATACTAAATAGAAACAAGTAATTGCTGATATTATATTTAATTTGCCCCACGGTGTTTCATTAAAAGTTGTTCTTTGCTGCACTACATATCACTTCTCAGCAAATCAATTTCTTTGTTTTATTACAGAATATATTTAAACCAGTTCCTGGCACAATAAAGTGGTATACAGCGGGTAAAATACTGTAAGTATTGAACACTGCAACGTTTTTCTCAGTAAATTTATTTCTAATGGGGCTACTGAGATGAAATTTACACTTAGGGGCCGATTCACTAAAATCGGGTGAAGGGTTAGAATAAAAAAAACTTCGAATTTCGAAGTTTTTTTTGGGTACTTCGACCATCGAATTGGTTAAATTCGATCGAATTCGAACGAAATCGAACGATTCAAAGTAAAAATCGTTCGACTATTCGACCATTCGATAGTCGAAGTACTTACCCTTTAAAAAAAACTTTGACCCCCTACTTCGGCAGATAAAACCTACCGAAGTCAATGTTAGCCTATGGGGAAGGTCCCCATAGGCTTGCTCAGCTTTTTTTGATCGAAAGGATTTTCCTTCGATCGTTTGATTAAAATCCTTCGAATCGTTCGATCGAACGAAAAATCCTTCGATCGTTCGATCGAATGTTTAGCGCTAAATCCTTCGACTTCGATATTCGAAGTCGAAGGATTTCAATTCGAGGGTCGAATTTCGAAGTATTTTTAACTTCGAAATTCGACCCTTAGTGAATCTGCCCCTAAATGTTGGTAGCAACCCAAGTAATCCACACAAAATGCAAAACAAATAAATCCATCAATTAAGGGATGTGTATGACATAGGGAATAAGCATTGAACACATGAATAAAAGGAGGTGCAAAAAGGCATGGAAAGCTAAGAAACCTGCTGAAATCTGTCTGAAAGCAATCCTAAGCAAATTAATACCAGCTGGTTTAGTGGCCTATAAAAGGTTTCTCATTACCAAGGTATTACACAAGAAGCAAAAAAGAAGGGTAAACGCAAAGAGCTTTCCCAAGACCTTTACAACCTTATTATTGCAGAAATATATTTACTGAGAAAAACGTTGACATGTTCAATACTTATTTTCCCTGCTGTAAGTGAACTAGACTGTTCTAGGTGAGCTTTGGCAAAGAAAAGAGCTAACTATTGTAATCCAATGTTCCCTATTCTGTCTGTCTATCTCATATTAAAGAAGAACTAATCCCCCCTCCAAAGAAAGAGTCCCCATGCTCTATCCCCTTCACCACCCTCCCTGCTTTTTCCCCACACAGTCCATTATTTTAAAAGGTGTCTCTGAATGTAACGCTGAACTCTCCATGCAAAGCAGAGCAGCTGGGTGCCATCTTCGGATCCTCTTCTTCCCTTCAGCTATTTACAGAGTTTTCCGGCGCATGTGTAATAGGTGCGAATACCAAACTGACTCCAACTGCATATGCTCAAAAATAAGCTCAAAGTCAGCAGTCCTTTAGCAAAAGTACCCAAAGACACCGCAGATGGCAGCCATGAGCTCTGCTGTGCTATTCTGCATGAAGAGGTTGGTGTGACATTCAGACACTTTTAAAATAGTTAACTATGCAGGAAGGAAGCGGGGGGGGGGGGGTTAGTGGATAGGGACTCTCTCTTTAGGGTGTTTAGTTCTCCTTTAAAAAGAAGGCCCTGGCCAAATAAGCATCCTTCTGTTTAAATAGACTTTCATTTTAGAACTGGCAAGGCTTAAAAAATGTATGACTTACTACAAAGAATAGGTGAAGAGAGTGTTTGAAGAGTTAAAACAGAGCCATCTGAGCGAGTGATGTTTACTCGAAACACAAGTCTGGCACGAGTGCTCTTTTTCTTAGAACCTGCAACCCCTATCCGTGTTTCTACATCTGCATTCCGAAGCTTCAGGATCCCAACACAATCAACCCTGTAACAATATAATATAAGGTTACTACCCAAAACAGTACATGGTTACAGGGTCTTCAAAGAAACCGTTTCGGCCCAAGGCACATGTGGCATTTTGATTTACATTAACACGTTACTACTTAAAAAAGGAACACATATTAATGAAGTATGCAGTGAATATAATATTGTAGGTTGAACAAACTTCTTCTAAATCCGGCAAGAGATCAGCATTTTGGAGAAAGTTTTTTTGTATACTATAAAGGATGAAATTATCTGGTTAACATCCCTTGAAAATAAACTGCCTTGCTCTAGAATGTATAGCATGCAAAAAAAATGAGCTCAACAGGGTCACTCAGTTACATTAGAGCAGAACAGCTCATTCTCGAAGCAACAGAGACCAATGAGTGGAAATTTACCACTTATATAGTGGTTCTTGAATATCTGCATTCTTTCTATGGAACAGTGACGATAGAATCTTGTACTTCAACATTTTAGATTAAAAAACAGATAGTGTAAATCAAATTCCTGCAGCAGGCAAAGATGGTTCAACCACACAAACCTGTAACAACTCATTTACTTACGCTAGTGTCATGTTGCTCTGGTCAAACACAACCTCAATAACTGTTGTGCCCTCTATGTCCACTTCTTTGCAGGGCGTGGTGTTTCTCCCAGTAACCCTACAAGCTTGGTAGAATCCATGCGGCTTCACTCTGCCAGAATCATTACCAACAAACACTTGAAGAACCACAGGCTCATTATGACCTTCCAGCTGGAATAGGAAAATGGAAATTTCCATGATATATATATATATATATATATATATATATATATATATATATATATATGTATATATATATATCCCTTTCATTTTAATGTGAGACCTCTTTATATAAAATGCTGAGATACGAACATGTATAGAGGCATAAATCTGTTTTATCCTAATTAATGCAGGATTGTAATACAGCTCTTTTTCACAATTGTTTGAGTAATGTTCATTTTCAGATAAAGGGGCATTTTTTTGACACGCTGCATCAAATCATGGCAGCTTATTAGGTCAGACTCCCACACAACTCTTCCAAAATATACAAAATATCAAACGCGAAATGGAAAAAGGACAAAAAGCCTCCACTGGTGTAGTAACAGCAATTATTCTACACTATTTAATAGACCTACAATTCTCCACCTACATATGCAAGTAATATAGTGAATAAAAGTACCCCCTATTGTAAAATATAAGGACTCTCATATATTTAGAAATTGATTCACCTCCAAATTCGACCACTTCTTACTGCTTCCGTCCTTTGAAGCCTTGTATCCACAAATATAAATATAAGGTAAGAAACAGGTCATACGCAGAAATTACTGCAAAAATTCCAGGTGCTCTTTTATTCCACTACATGTTTCGAGCTGGCGCTCTTTGTCAAGTGTTACAAAATCTACACAGTTGTGAACATTTAAACAATTAAACCCTCCCCTTCCATTCATGATGCAGGTGGCAACTGCTGAGGGATCCATTTTTATTTGCCTAGCCACCTTGTAGGTTCTGTCCATAAAACAAATTAAGTGAACAATATGTTTCCAGTGAAGAAATATATAAATAGTGTACAAAATGTAAAAAAGTGTAAAACAAGTCCCGTTTCATGTGTCTCTCCATCCTCCTCATATACAATAAAGAAGTTCATAATTAAAAGTCCACCGTTGTACCTAAAAAGTGGGAAAGAGGATAAACGGTACAAAAATACACTTGCGACCCTGGCACTGCCTCGTGAAAGCCTGCCTAGAGTAACCTTGCCCTTAATTATACAAAAAATTGCAACCACATAGCTGTACCATCAGCAAATATAAGGGAAAAATTCTCTTACCCTTATGTCGTGTTGCAAAAACCATTTATTCAGAATATTAATTTTTCTGTTATCTAGAAGAAAGGAAGAGTGTGTTAAATTCATCATGTATAGTCGCAACTATTTGTTACAAGTAAAATGTTTCAAATAAAATGTTGCAATATATTCAATCCTAGCAACGTTGTTTACAGAAAACTGCTCACGCTCCAATAGTCATTTAGACCTTCTGGTTTCAAACTATTAAGTTTTTTGATCCACCTGGCTTCTTGTTGGAGTAGTACCTTGGTTAGACTCCCCCCTCTTTCGGATCTACGTACCACTTCCAATACCTGCCACTTTAGTTGGGCCTGATTATGTACTTTGTCATAAAAGTGATGGGATACTGACGTGTCTGTTTGTGTGTTAGGTTTAAAGTTACGAATATCAGCCTTATGCTCTTTAATACGCTCTTTCACTGGCCTAGACGTTTGACCTACGTACACCATTCCGCAGGGGCATTTTAGAAGATAAACCACTCCCGCCGTATCACAAGTGGCATAGGAATACAACTTGTATTTCTTTCCAGTGATGGGATGGTACACAGTGTCTCCTTTAGTCACAGACGAACAACAGACACATCCCATACAGGGAAATGTACCTTTCTTCGCACTCTTTAGTAACCACGACGTAGGATTTGGATCTTTTCGTAGTTCAGAGGGACATAATTTGTCTCTCAATGTCTGTCCTCTATTATAGCTAAAGAGGGGAGGGTTGCTACAGTGATGTTTCAGGATCTTATCTTGCTGTAAAATAGGCCAGAATCTTTTAATTACCTTTTCAATTTGGTCACTTTGATTACTATATTTACTCACAAACGGAATCCTTCCATTTTTCTTATTGTCTGATTTTTTAGTAATTTTTGTTGAAAGAAGTTGATCTCTTGGGATGGAACTCACATCTCTAGCAATTTCATTAAGTTTCCGTGGGTTATAGCCTTTTTCTTTAAACCTTTTGGAGAGAGAGTTAGCTGCATCCCAATACTTAAAATCATCTGACGCTATTCTTCTAGCACGTAAGAACTGTCCCTTAGGTATAGCTGCAATACACTTCGGG
This sequence comes from Xenopus petersii, assembly GCA_038501925.1. Taxonomy (NCBI): domain Eukaryota; kingdom Metazoa; phylum Chordata; class Amphibia; order Anura; family Pipidae; genus Xenopus; species Xenopus petersii. The sequence continues at coordinate 44,208,274 of CM076679.1, forward strand.
TTGTGGAAACTCGAAGAATGTAACAGACTATTCCTATCAGTGGCCTTTCGAAATAGTTCTGTCGAAAGTCCCTCACCAGTTTTGGTTATTTTTACATCCAAGAAGTTAATGGATAAGTTAGAAATCTCTGATGTGAATTTAATAGTAGGGTGCATTAAATTCGCCTTATTAACCATCTCCTGAAACTGAGACACTTGCCCTTTCCAAATAATCAAAATGTCATCCACATACCGCTGATATAACACAATGTTTTCCTTGTATTCATCTGAAAGAAAAAACCTCTTTTCCAATCTGTGTACAAATAAGTTAGCAAATGAGGGCGCTACTGCAGCCCCCATTGACATACCCTGACATTGCCAATAGTAGTTACCCTGGAAACGAAAATAGTTTCTTTTTAGCACCAATGTCAGGCAATCAATGAGAAAATAGACCAATTTATGTGAATAGTCTGTTTCAAGCAGGAATTCTTCAATACAACTAATACCCTCATCCTGAGGTATAGAAGTATACAAACTAGCTATATCAATGCTGCATAATGTACAATCTGCAACGTTTATCTCAATTTTTGATAATATAGCTAGTAATTCATTGGTGTCTTTCAGGCATGTGGGAATCTGTCTCACCAGAGGTTGGAGAAAAGAATCCACAAATTTAGACAAAGGTTCTAAAACTGAACCTAACCCTGAAACTATAGGTCGCCCAGGGGGGTTAACCAGTGACTTGTGGATTTTCGGCAACACATATAGAACTGGTACTCGGGGGTGATCTACCATCAGATACTCTTTTGTCTCCTGTGAAATAGTTCCATCAAGATGGGCTTCAGTAACAAACAACATTATTTCTTTTTGTATGTCAAATACCGGATCTTTACTGATCATTTTATAATGCCCCGGTATAGTAAGTTGTCGAACTATCTCCCCAACATACATCTCCTTATCCATAAGTACAATACTGCCTCCCTTATCTGCCTTCTTTATTACGATTTTATCATTATTTTGTAACTTCTGCAATGCAATTCTCTCCTTATACGAGAGGTTTTGTTTAAATCTATTGGAGACCGGTTGTTCAATTGTTTTTTTAACTTCGGTCAACACCACTTTTTCGAAGGCAGATAAGGCTTCATTTTGTACCACTGGATTAAAAGAGCTTTTTTTCTTAAAGCACCTCTTAGGTGTAGTGTTGATCATTTCACCTTTGGAAAAACAGATTTTTAATTTCAACATTCTCAGAAATTTTTGGAACTCAATTTCCCAATTTAAAAAGTCCACTCTATATGTAGGGATAAAGCCTAAGCCCTTATTCAAAACAGACTTTTCTTCTGAGGACAGTGTATAAGAGGAGATATTAATAATCAAGTCTACTACCTCCTCTGGCTGGACCGATGTGGATAATCCTCTCTTGGGATCGGTGCCCTTGGGTTCCGTTTCTTTGGTGATGGACGATATTCTAAAAAAGGCTGTGGTGGATGCTGGCTGCCTGTGTTCGATCGTCGCGGGGCTGGTAACTCGGGGCGATACTGTGGTTGGCCACTTACGGGTCTACTCTCGTAATCAGACGCGGTGTCAGTTGAATCTGAGGAGAACTCTCCCCGGCTTTCTGTATAGCGCGGTCGTCTATTGCGCCAAGTAGATGGATGTACTCTGCGTTGAGGGGGATAGAGATTATCTTCTCGGTTTCTTGTATTCCTCCGTTCCTCTTTCCAGGTGTAGACCCTGTCCTTCAGGTAATCTTGCGCGTCTCGCTCGTATTTCCGCGCTTTCCTTGCCGCAATGCCTTCCCTGTGGCGTTTAAGCGTGTCTATCTGTGCGTCCAGAATAGCTTCCCCTTGTGCAGTTCCTCTCCTTGCAAACAATTGTTCCTTCAATGTGGAAACCTGCAGACATACCTCTGACAGCTTCACTTGAAGACGTTCAATCGTAAGTATCATCAAATCTAGGCTGCACTTATTACAAATCTCCTGCCAGCGTTGTATCAGGACTGGGTCCTCAGCGCACAGATTAGGCTGAATATCTAACCTCAGTCCTCGTGGTATTCTTTTAGCCTTCACGTACTGGGCTAAGGCAGAGACATGTAATTGTAGACTTATTTCTTTCTTCAGTGTGTATAACAATTCTTTTCCCGGATCAATCTCTCCTGGGGATTCAGTTAGTAAAAATTCATCACTCTTAACTCCTTTCAATATTCTCGCGATTTCATTCTCGCTGTATGTGAATGTGGCTGCATTCAAGCCTTGTTGTGTAGATTCGGTAGTCATTCCTCTGACCAGCACCTTATGTGAATCAGGTAGGACGAGTAAATCAGACTCTCATATATTTAGAAATTGATTCACCTCCAAATTCGACCACTTCTTACTGCTTCCGTCCTTTGAAGCCTTGTATCCACAAATATAAATATAAGGTAAGAAACAGGTCATAAGCGTATGACCTGTTTCTTTGTATATTTGTGGATACAAAAAAGAATTGTTATACACACTGAAGAAAGAAATAAGTCTACAATTACATGTCTCTGCCTTAGCCCAGTACGTGAAGGCTAAAAGAATACCACGAGGACTGAGGTTAGATATTCAGCCTAATCTGTGCGCTGAGGACCCAGTCCTGATACAACGCTGGCAGGAGATTTGTAATAAGTGCAGCCTAGATTTGATGATACTTACGATTGAACGTCTTCAAGTGAAGCTGTCAGAGGTATGTCTGCAGGTTTCCACATTGAAGGAACAATTGTTTGCAAGGAGAGGAACTGCACAAGGGGAAGCTATTCTGGACGCACAGATAGACACGCTTAAACGCCACAGGGAAGGCATTGCGGCAAGGAAAGCGCGGAAATACGAGCGAGACGCGCAAGATTACCTGAAGGACAGGGTCTACACCTGGAAAGAGGAACGGAGGAATACAAGAAACCGAGAAGATAATCTCTATCCCCCTCAACGCAGAGTACATCCATCTACTTGGCGCAATAGACGACCGCGCTATACAGAAAGCCGGGGAGAGTTCTCCTCAGATTCAACTGACACCGCGTCTGATTACGAGAGTAGACCCGTAAGTGGCCAACCACAGTATCGCCCCGAGTTACCAGCCCCGCGACGATCGAACACAGGCAGCCAGCATCCACCACAGCCTTTTTTAGAATATCGTCCATCACCAAAGAAACGGAACCCAAGGGCACCGATCCCAAGAGAGGATTATCCACATCGGTCCAGCCAGAGGAGGTAGTAGACTTGATTATTAATATCTCCTCTTATACACTGTCCTCAGAAGAAAAGTCTGTTTTGAATAAGGGCTTAGGCTTTATCCCTACATATAGAGTGGACTTTTTAAATTGGGAAATTGAGTTCCAAAAATTTCTGAGAATGTTGAAATTAAAAATCTGTTTTTCCAAAGGTGAAATGATCAACACTACACCTAAGAGGTGCTTTAAGAAAAAAAGCTCTTTTAATCCAGTGGTACAAAATGAAGCCTTATCTGCCTTCGAAAAAGTGGTGTTGACCGAAGTTAAAAAAACAATTGAACAACCGGTCTCCAATAGATTTAAACAAAACCTCTCGTATAAGGAGAGAATTGCATTGCAGAAGTTACAAAATAATGATAAAATCGTAATAAAGAAGGCAGATAAGGGAGGCAGTATTGTACTTATGGATAAGGAGATGTATGTTGGGGAGATAGTTCGACAACTTACTATACCGGGGCATTATAAAATGATCAGTAAAGATCCGGTATTTGACATACAAAAAGAAATAATGTTGTTTGTTACTGAAGCCCATCTTGATGGAACTATTTCACAGGAGACAAAAGAGTATCTGATGGTAGATCACCCCCGAGTACCAGTTCTATATGTGTTGCCGAAAATCCACAAGTCACTGGTTAACCCCCCTGGGCGACCTATAGTTTCAGGGTTAGGTTCAGTTTTAGAACCTTTGTCTAAATTTGTGGATTCTTTTCTCCAACCTCTGGTGAGACAGATTCCCACATGCCTGAAAGACACCAATGAATTACTAGCTATATTATCAAAAATTGAGATAAACGTTGCAGATTGTACATTATGCAGCATTGATATAGCTAGTTTGTATACTTCTATACCTCAGGATGAGGGTATTAGTTGTATTGAAGAATTCCTGCTTGAAACAGACTATTCACATAAATTGGTCTATTTTCTCATTGATTGCCTGACATTGGTGCTAAAAAGAAACTATTTTCGTTTCCAGGGTAACTACTATTGGCAATGTCAGGGTATGTCAATGGGGGCTGCAGTAGCGCCCTCATTTGCTAACTTATTTGTACACAGATTGGAAAAGAGGTTTTTTCTTTCAGATGAATACAAGGAAAACATTGTGTTATATCAGCGGTATGTGGATGACATTTTGATTATTTGGAAAGGGCAAGTGTCTCAGTTTCAGGAGATGGTTAATAAGGCGAATTTAATGCACCCTACTATTAAATTCACATCAGAGATTTCTAACTTATCCATTAACTTCTTGGATGTAAAAATAACCAAAACTGGTGAGGGACTTTCGACAGAACTATTTCGAAAGGCCACTGATAGGAATAGTCTGTTACATTCTTCGAGTTTCCACAACCCGAAGTGTATTGCAGCTATACCTAAGGGACAGTTCTTACGTGCTAGAAGAATAGCGTCAGATGATTTTAAGTATTGGGATGCAGCTAACTCTCTCTCCAAAAGGTTTAAAGAAAAAGGCTATAACCCACGGAAACTTAATGAAATTGCTAGAGATGTGAGTTCCATCCCAAGAGATCAACTTCTTTCAACAAAAATTACTAAAAAATCAGACAATAAGAAAAATGGAAGGATTCCGTTTGTGAGTAAATATAGTAATCAAAGTGACCAAATTGAAAAGGTAATTAAAAGATTCTGGCCTATTTTACAGCAAGATAAGATCCTGAAACATCACTGTAGCAACCCTCCCCTCTTTAGCTATAATAGAGGACAGACATTGAGAGACAAATTATGTCCCTCTGAACTACGAAAAGATCCAAATCCTACGTCGTGGTTACTAAAGAGTGCGAAGAAAGGTACATTTCCCTGTATGGGATGTGTCTGTTGTTCGTCTGTGACTAAAGGAGACACTGTGTACCATCCCATCACTGGAAAGAAATACAAGTTGTATTCCTATGCCACTTGTGATACGGCGGGAGTGGTTTATCTTCTAAAATGCCCCTGCGGAATGGTGTACGTAGGTCAAACGTCTAGGCCAGTGAAAGAGCGTATTAAAGAGCATAAGGCTGATATTCGTAACTTTAAACCTAACACACAAACAGACACGTCAGTATCCCATCACTTTTATGACAAAGTACATAATCAGGCCCAACTAAAGTGGCAGGTATTGGAAGTGGTACGTAGATCCGAAAGAGGGGGGAGTCTAACCAAGGTACTACTCCAACAAGAAGCCAGGTGGATCAAAAAACTTAATAGTTTGAAACCAGAAGGTCTAAATGACTATTGGAGCGTGAGCAGTTTTCTGTAAACAACGTTGCTAGGATTGAATATATTGCAACATTTTATTTGAAACATTTTACTTGTAACAAATAGTTGCGACTATACATGATGAATTTAACACACTCTTCCTTTCTTCTAGATAACAGAAAAATTAATATTCTGAATAAATGGTTTTTGCAACACGACATAAGGGTAAGAGAATTTTTCCCTTATATTTGCTGATGGTACAGCTATGTGGTTGCAATTTTTTGTATAATTAAGGGCAAGGTTACTCTAGGCAGGCTTTCACGAGGCAGTGCCAGGGTCGCAAGTGTATTTTTGTACCGTTTATCCTCTTTCCCACTTTTTAGGTACAACGGTGGACTTTTAATTATGAACTTCTTTATTGTATATGAGGAGGATGGAGAGACACATGAAACGGGACTTATTTTACACTTTTTTACATTTTGTACACTATTTATATATTTCTTCACTGGAAACATATTGTTCACTTAATTTGTTTTATGGACAGAACCTACAAGGTGGCTAGGCAAATAAAAATGGATCCCTCAGCAGTTGCCACCTGCATCATGAATGGAAGGGGAGGGTTTAATTGTTTAAATGTTCACAACTGTGTAGATTTTGTAACACTTGACAAAGAGCGCCAGCTCGAAACATGTAGTGGAATAAAAGAGCACCTGGAATTTTTGCAGTAATTTCTGCGTATGACCTGTTTCTTACCTTATATTTATATTTGTAAAATATAAGGATATTATAAGTCCCAGAGGAGTTTCATGACCATATAAAAGCATGAGGCCGAAGGCTTTTATACAGGTCATGGAACTCCGAGGTTACTTCTAATATCCTCATATTTTCCAACAATGGGTACTTTATATATTATAACACACAGGTTTTAGTGAGTCATGTGACAAAAATGACATCACTACTCACAGTTTATAACTGATGACATTACTAGTCACCGTTTACAAGATATTCATGGCTTTTGTGTATTATATTGGTATTAGCATACAAGTAACTTGATATTCAGTTCACAGTGCTTAGACTTTAGCAAGCAACTCCCCCTCCATGTGCCTCAATGCTTATTTGATAACTCACTGAAGTAGTACACTCAAGAAAAGTTTTATACACTACTCTTATTCAAAACAGATTTAATGGCAACTCCACCAGCCAACATGGATGCTCTGTTTTCTTGGCCAATTTGTTTTTTGTTTCTATTTTGCCTTAACTTTGCATGTTCAGTGCAAACCACTCACAAACCTCTCGCTGTATAATGTGAAACTTTTGCCAATAACTTAGCAAAACTCTATCAATTACAACACTCACAATGGGCATGTCATAGTACATATTTTCCATTACATGGAGTCTCATATATGGCCAGGGAAAGACTGTGCTGCCAATCTTGAATGCTGGTCAATGATTTAAAAATGATGGGGTGCATCGTTTTGCATTCTATTCGAATGAAGGCACATTATGGCTCATTATCAACAGAATGGAAAGGTACAGAGTTCAAAAAATACAAGATATAACCTCAGAAAGGAGCCACATGCATATAACAGCGGATGTCTCCATATAAGTCCTTTCCTTGAGTGTCAATCATGCTCAAGGCAGATAAAATGGGTGCCTCTTGAGTCTGTGAGTGCTAAGCTTTGCACATTTTATCAAATGCACAACAAAAGCAATGTACCAGCCCTGACACAACTGGTATGCCTGTGCCCAACACATGATTGCTACCATTACAGACAGAAAATGAATTAATACAGACAATAAAAATATATAATAGTTTTGGACTTTAAAGGAAAACTATACCCCCCAAACAATGTAGGTCTCTATTAAAAGATACTGAGTAAAACAGCTCATGTGTAAAACCCTGCTTCATGTAAATGAACCATTATCATAATAATATACTTTTTTAGTAGTATGTGCCATTGGGTAATCATAAATAGAAAATTGCCATTTTAAAAAATAAGGGCCGCCCCCTGAGATCGTACGATTCACTGTGCACACATACAAACCACATGTAAGGTCACATGAGCCAATTAACAGACAGAGTTCTGCCTTTTGCTTCCTCACTTCTTCCTGTTACAGTTAGAGTTGTAGTATTTCTGGTCAGGTGATCTCTGAGGCAGCACACTCACGAAATGGTGGTTCAAGGCAAGAGATGTAAAAGGGCAATATTTATGTAAATATATATTCCAGTTTGGTAAGATTCTTTAATATGTCATTCAATTTGATATAAACTATCTGTTGCTTAAGTATTCATTTTGGGGGTATAGTTTTCCTTTAAGCAAATACATGTATTGTTTGAAATTATAGTAGACAAATGATTAATGGTTTTAGGAAAATACCAACCTTTATAGTAGGAAAGCCCTGTTGTGTCCGATCTTTCACAGAGCCCCTACTTCCCTCTGTTAGATACCTGGCGCGGTGCTGGGTTTCTGGCTGTACAACTATTTTCAGTTCTTTTCCCTCAGCTTTAGCTGGATACTGCTCACACAACACCAGGTTCTTTTTTCCTCCCTTTGGAATCTCTGTGGCTCTGAGATCAATGCACAGTAGAAACTTACGTTTATTTGAAAAATATAAAAAGTGAAAAGCGAGCTAGAGTTTGAAGAAGGAGAACATAGTGGTTAAATGTTACTGGCAAAGTTTATATAAATGTAAAATCTCCTTTTTCTTGTGAAGTTGCAATTGCCTCGTACACTTTAAGGTAAAGGACCTGGGCTTTATATGTACATATTCATTTCATTTTATGAGTGGAATATATTGTCAGGCAACTGTTCCTGAAAACAGCTAGTGGAAGCTAAAATACCTTTTGCGAGAGCAGGGGACCGAACTTCTCATACAGGTAGGGTCTATTATCCAGAATGTGAGGGACCTGGTTTTTTTGTATAACTGGTCTTTCAGTAAATTGGATGTACATACCTTAAATTTACTAAAAAACAATTTAAGGGTTATATATGATAAATGAAAACCCCCTAGGCAAGTATGAATAATATATGGTGTTGGTTTCACATTGTGCTAAAGATTTATATCATTTTTAAAAATGGCACCTTTATTGGAGCACCCCATAGATGTTCTCTGGTCCCTGCCTGTGTTTCAAATGAGGGGTGGGCGTGTCCTAACGGTCCCTGCCAGAAGCACAGTAGGAGAGGGGCAGCCAATCACAGCCCTGCAGTCACACAAGCAAAGACAGGCTTCAGTTCCCTATCAGGTCAGCCTAGCTGTTGGTTCCTATCCTACAGCACAGTGTGCTGAGTGCTGCCGGCTCCACTGCACAGCCTGGGAAAGGAGGCAGCAGAAAGTGGAAGAGATGGGCGGGGCTAGTAGGGATTTAATAAATTTACAATAAAGTAGGCTGAAACACCACTTTTTAAAGTGCATTCCTTCCATATCTAAAAGAATTTAATGCACTGGTACATTCTTATTTTTTTTTTGCATAATATGTCTCCTTTAACATAAACCCAGTAGGACTGGTTTGGGACACAGTGAAAAACTCATTTTACATCCTCTGATTGAAGTTTTTCTACATTTACAACATTTTTTGTGGGCCCATCACTTTATAATGCATTATAATGGTTGTTTTTCCCCAGATTTTATACTATATTTTCCCCAGATTTGACATCAAAACTTTGTCACAAATCAGATAGATCTTACATATGCTTTCCCAAAGTGTAACATTAATGCTGAACTGCTAACACTTTATGATACCTTATGTGTATATCCTTTGAGTACTTGAAGCATCAGCAGCTTAAACCCATTTCCCTGATATTACACACTTTTTATGGGTTTCTGAAAAACTTCAATGGCTGTTCGTTTGTATTTATTAGTGACAAAGACTAATGGTCAATCAATGCCTCAACAAAAAACTATTAAAAGGAGATGCATATTCATTCAGTTAAAGAGAAATTAAGACCACAAAAGGCAGAAGAAAAGACAACTTTAGTTCTTTGCATTGCCCCCAACCTCAAAAAACACATTCCTGTGCTACGAGTTTAGTCAAAACCCAAAGTTCTATAAAGGGTTAGCTTTGTTTAAACATAAACAATGACAAAGCATCATAATGAATAGCAGGAGGCAAATTTTGCTTGCCATCAATAAATGGAGACAACAGGATAAGGTTTGCATGTTTAGAAAATACACAATTCATGAAACTAAGCTCACGCCAACACACTAAAAGGAAAGGTATCCTCAGTCAGTGGCTGTGCCATTTCTGGGACAGATAGTTAGCGACAGAACAGCACTGTTAGTTCTGATTTGTGCAGGAAGTGATGTTAAAGATAGAATAACCTGAAAGTAAATAAGTCTCAAAAGTGTCTGAACTCTTTCTGAATTAGTTGAAAGAACTCTGCATTACATGTTTATTTTAATTATCTGTGGGAGAATTGGCTGTGCTGGGACAACTGTAGATACAAGTCCTATTCTGTTAACTCTAGGATACTTAAAGTTACAATTATTTAACTTCAGTATTTAAAAATACAAATGACAAATGGGTGACCAGTGAGTTTTTATGGACCTTCCCAATGTAATAAGCAGCTGATAGGGTTATGAAGTAACCAAGACATTTATAATTGTAATTGTAGAAGATTAATCATGAAACAGAAAAGTTACAGTAGAGATTACACAAGCCTGGGGGTACAAAATAAAGTTTGTACAAAGAATTACATAACATTATATAGAATAGGACAGAGGTAAACTATGTGTAAACAACACTTATACCAACCCATTTCCAGTATGGCCTTTGCTGTCCGAGTTGAGCTGGGAAAGCACATAATGGGGAGCTTTGGCGCTATCAGCATCAAAAACATCCATGTTGGAACCCTGCCGTTTGGCTCCAGGCCTTTGCTTCGGGTTTCGTTTCCGTGACTTACGAGGCACCTCGGTGTTATCATTGTATGAATGGGTACTCATGTTGCTAAAATTGGATGTGGAATCTTCCATCCACATACTGCAACTCTGCTCCGACTCGAGTCCATCCCCGTCATCTTGGCAGGACATCTGACTGTTATCGAGCAAATCTTCAGGTGGTGGCGAAATGTTTAGGACTGCCCATCTTAGTGGCTCAGACTGTTGCAGGCCTGCATTACTGGCTAAGAGCTGTTCACTTACCCCTGGTTTACTTACCCCCAGAGCAGAGGAGCAACTCTCCGATTGCATAGTTTTGGTATCGGTGAGTGAGGTAGAGTGAATAGAAGGGCTGGAAGTGGTGGTAAAGGAGCTGCAAGCACCGCCCATTGAGGAAGAGGAGGCAGATGAGGCATCTGTAGTGTACAATCCAAAAGTAAATATACACATTTTCACCTGTACAGGCCAGCAGTCCCAATGGAATTAGGCAATTTTGCATATGTTCCCACAACAATTCCTAAGTCTGGAATCTTTTTAATTTTTAAATACTTTGATTAAAATAACTGGCTGAGCACAGGTGAGTTAAAATTGCCCAAATGCAGCTGTAATGTTATTAAGCTGAATTTCAGCTTGTTATATATTTTTGCAGGTCACAAACACCTATTTGGGCATCATTGCTTTTTTTTTTTAAAATTTGTTTCCCTAAAACGAGATTGAACAAACAAACATTAACCCCATTAACCACCTGTGCCAATTACAACAGCCAGATCATTTTTTTTTCCTTTTGTTTTGTAAGTGGGACTGTCTGTAGCCACAAAATATTAAAATAAATTTCTAACCTATGAAGCAGAGAACTACAGGTCATTTTTAATGCAGACACTCCCTGCTTCAGAGGCAAATCCTGGAATAAAAATATGAGAAAATAAATGAGAAAACAGCTGCTAATCATTCCAGATATCAAAAAAATGTATATAACAAACTCATTGGTTAGCAAAATGGAACTGATAAGCAAATCATGGGGACAAATCTGAAGAGAACCGAGGATTGGTTCCTTTATGGTGGGTTCTTGCTGACCACCTTGTGATGACTCGATATTGTATTTCCTGTTGATATATGTGTTTGTAGAAGCTAGCACATTTTTTTTTGCATTAGATTGTTTATTGTTGAAGGTGAGCACAACTAGATTTTGTCAAAAGCTGATGCACAGAATAACTCATACGGAAAATGAAGCCTGTGGTTGTACTCCAAGGAACAATCTATAGCCAAGACATGCTAATGGCTAGAATATATTGACATTTCTAAAATGTAATTTTTTTTCCTAAAGATCTCAAAAGTTTTTTCAATGAAATCTTGGCAATCAACCCACAGAAAGCTCACTGACAATAGAAACTCTTTTGGTACAGGCCACAATATTGCCCAAGATTTTCCCTGAGTTCTTTATAAACATCTGTCATCACTGCATTTTACCATGACCAGTTGTAGGGAAAATCTTGGAGGTAAAATGCCTTAGGGTTTCTTTCAAGGTCATCTAAAAGAAAAACTGGCAGAAAATATAAACATATAATAAGCTCTCTTCTCCAGATTGTGATTGTTAGTCGACCAGATAAGTTTTACTACATGACTGTCCTGGTTTGCTAGATTGGAGAGCGCAGCAAGATATAAAATAAAAGAGGTCCATTCACAATATCATGTATGGTACCACTGCTGACATGTGAGGGGCTGAGCTTGTACATGCCATTAGCATATAGATTAAGAATTCCAATCAGACATTATAGCAGTAAAAGTCAGAGCTATTATCAGTAGTTACTAATACTCACATCTGCTCTTTTTTTATAACAGAAAACGCTAATTAGATTCTTACAATATATGTGAGATATATAATCTATATGCTGTGTGAATTGGATGACAAGGAAAGTGTGGAGTCACAGAAATTAATAGCGCCGTTTTTTTCATGCATAGAGAGTGTGAAATAACATAATTGCTGCAAATTAAAACCCCAAACCTATCAGTTCCATTTTACACAGGGATGTGCATTCTGCAAAATTTAGCAGCTGAAATCAAAGTATTTAGTGACTTTCAAAAGCATTCACATGTAAAGAAAATTATATTTTGTGTATAGTTTGCTTTGTTTTTATTAATCATGCATTAATAAAATGCTTAATTGTATACAGCCTCAATAATATATAAATATATATTTATTATCTTGCAGCAGAATTGCAGCCACTTTAAAACCAGCTTTTTTTTTTTAAATTCCTTTAATCACACCAGTGTGCCACATACTGCTGTCACTTTAACAATTAAAATAATAATGTGCAATCTACACAAAATAAGCTCAATGCATGGATAGGACTGTGTGAAAAGACTAGGCTATGGCAAAACTAGATTATATTCATAACGAACAGTAGAGGACAGAGCCTTCAAATATATCTCATGTTATCTAGCATGCATCACTGGTGCTCTCTAAAGCAGCCTAATAATATAAAGATGACACAAATCAGTAATGGAGGGTGATATATTCCTGCGTTTTATATATCTTAGTGATTTTTATGTAAATCGTATATTTACATTGTCCTTTTTTATAATTTGGGATTACAAATTATATTATTTATTTATGATTTGTGTAATCCAGATTCAGTGCATTTTGGGTATAATGTTAGAAAGCAATAAAAAAATTACTTTTTTTTGTAATGATGATGGAACAATAGCCAACTAAAGAATCCTTTCTTAAGTATTACATCTGACCAACAGGATCCAAATCTAAAAGGTATGGGGCAGGGTTTGCAGCTCCATAGGATTCAGCTAACAATATTTCTTCATTTTAAACCTGTACCGTTCACCAATAAAAGTTGTGTGCTGTTGTGTGTGTACAGATTAAATGAATCTCCATGTGCAGTTTAAGTGGCTGCAAATCTGAGCTCCAAGCTTCATGCTAAATTCAGGTTACTATGTCTTTCATCATCTCTTTTTCAGTGTATTTAATTATAAAATGTCAATTCACTATTTACATCTCAAAAAGGAAAAAAAAGACATGAAAGAAAACAAATAAAGAGAAAAAAAAGGCTTAGGAAGAAGTCTGAAAACAAGACCGACCTAGACCCTGGGTGAGTTTGGATGGGTTTAGTGTCTCTGGCAATATTTGTCTTCACTATTGATAGACAGACACTGTCACACAACCCACCACACGATGCCTGCCTCTGAGTGGCGGAGCTAGAATGCAAGTTAACTGTATTAATAGAGAAAACAGCTAGCATCCCAGCAAATATTAAAAAAGCAATCCAATTATCACATGGAACATCTTTTGTCAATTTAATGTTAGTCAACATAAATTTTAAAAATATATATTTTTACATACATAGTACAAGCCAAACAAAAATTGAGCACCCTGCTAAAAAAAATCTATACTTTGACATTTGTGAACTCATTATTTCAGCACAAACATTTATGTTAGGCAGATTACTAAATAAGCCTTTAAGGAATCTTTTATGCAGGGGGTGACTGTTGCCTCTGGTTTAACCATGTACAACATTATTGTACCACAGTACAGCACATTCATATGTCACCGTTAGGCTTGCAAAGCATGATGGATAAAGGAAAGTCCTCATCCAGTATTGCTGTAATCATTTCACCACAGTATACCTCTAAGAAATTAAATTACTTAATTCCAGCCAATTATTTAGAATGAAACATCTTGCTACAAGAAAATTTACTGTTAATGACAGAAGACTACTTCAGTGTAAAAAGTAGAATGGGAATTAAGGGACTTAAGTTTTTGGCACATCACTTTGTTTTACTGACATAAAGCTGGAGAGCAACTGTGAGAACAACTGAGAACATATTTCAGCATATGTTATTATCATGCGACTACTGAATACATTTATAGATCACATGCCCTTGTCAGATAAAACAGGTTATTAAATATAACTGTCAAGAGAGTGATACAAAAATAAAGCCACAGCAGCAAGATATTTGCAAACAGACTATAGCTGCTTCCAAGGAGCCAGCAAGCTTAAAACACATAAAAAGATTTAGATTCACGTTAGTTTTTTTCAAATCATGTCAGAGAAAAATATCATTTTTAATGTGTTCTAGAGGCCTATGAAAATTGTTCTTGCATAAGATCACTTCTTGACATGGCATTTAAATGTGGCACTTAGGGTCCCAAGAGAGAGAGAGGGCCAAAACGCAACTAAGGTGGAAATTCATTGTATAATAAATGTAGTTTACTAACTACTGGGCTGAGCAGTCAAGTAATCATCTAGTTCTTCAAGTCTAAAAGCTTTAATGATCTTTCACCTAGTAATTATAAATCTGTGCATACATACATATAATAAATGTATCCATGCATGCTATTCTTATACATACAGTCATATGAAAAAGTTCAGGAACCCCTCTCAGCTTGCATAATAATTTATTCCACTTCAAACAAAAGAGATAACGGTCGTATGTCTTTCATTTCCCAGGAACATCTTTCATCATTCAGTTGTATGAAATAAAATCAAATGTGAAACCTGGCTGTGCAAAAATTTGGTTAGCCTTGTAATTTTGCTAATCTGAATGCATGTAACTGCTTAATACCGATTACTGGCAACACCAAATTGGTTGCATTAGCTCCTTAAGCCTTGACCTTCATGGGCAGGCGTGTCCAATCATGAGAAAAGATATTTAAGGTGGCCAATTGCAAGTTGTGCTTCTGTTTGACTCTCCTCTGAAGAGTCAGCATGGGACCCTCAAATCAACTCTCAAAAGAGCTGAAAACAAAGATTGTTCTGTATCATGGTTTAAGGGAAGGCCACAGGCACAGTTGCTATTAAACCCAGTTCTGGCAGGTCAAAAAATATATAAGAGTGGCATATGCAGAGGATTGTAAGAATGGTTACAGACAACCCAAACATCACCTCTAAAGACCTGAAAGAACATCTTGCTGCAGATGGTATATCTGTACATCATTCTACAAACAAGCACAATTTGCACAAAGAACATCTGTATGGCAAGGTGATGAGAAATAAGCCCTTTCCGCACTCACGCCACAAACAGAGTCGCTTGTTGTATGCAAAACCTCATTTAGACAAGCCACAGTCATTTTGGAACAAAGTGCTTTGGACTGAGGAGACAAAATGTAGTTATTTGGTCATAACAAAAAGTGCTTTGCATGGCGGAAGAAAAACACTGCATTCCAAGAAAAACACCTGCTACCTACTGTCATGTGGTGTAGGTTCCATCATGCTGTGGGCTGTGTGGCTAGTTCAGGGACTGGGGCCCTTGTTAAAGTCATGGGTCGGATGAATTCAACTCAATATCCACAAATTATTCAGGATAATGTTCAAACATCAGTCACAAAGTTGAAGTTACACAGGGGCTGGATATTCCAACAAGACAATGACCCTAAACAATGGCCGTCAAAGTCCCCCAACTTGAATATCATCGAAACTCTATGGGATGATTTGAAGCAGGCTGTCCATGCTCGGCTGCCATCAAATTTTTGTATGGACGAATGGTCAAAAATACCAATAAAAAGGAATGATCTAACTTCAGATATATAAAATTGACTAAAAGGAGGGGATCTGACTTCCGTCAGTATTTAATTTTGTATAGGAAAAAGAAGAAAAGTATCCCTGTCTTCTTAATCAGAAAAATTACAAAAGAATGTATTATTACTGTGTGATTTGTTTTCAGTTAAACCATTAGGTCACGTGATCCAATATCTATTAATTCCCTCTTTTTGTTTGAATAATTGATCCCACAAAGTGCTAGTGCTTAACCTCAATAAGTTAACATTAAATAGGGTGAAACTAAAACACAATTCATTTTCCTTTTAATTATTGTGTATATTTAGTAATTTCTAACTCATAAATAATTCATTTAAGATTAATTAATAAATTACTAACAACCCGCTAAAACACCAATAAGGATGGTAAAGTGCCACCAAATGTGATCAATTCACCTATAAATTACTTAAAGTGCAATTATGAATATCTCTGATTCCAAGAAAAAGTAGGAAAAGGAAAATGGTAGAAGGGTGGAGAAGTCCCGTATTGTCTAGCTGATTGTTTTACTAACTGCGGGACCCCACAAAGAAGGAGAAGTCAGTGCTTCTGGAACTGTGGTCTCAATTCTATTTTAACTGGCTAAATTGAGAAGCTATCTTGTCTAAAAAACACACAAATTCCAGAGCACTTATAGTGAAAACAGTAAAACAAGAATACAGATGAGGAATCTCCTATAATCTGAGCAGAGAAAAGCGCCCAGAACACTATAAAAAAAGTTTTTTGTAAAAAGAACCCCCCAAGGTTTTATCTGGTTTATACCAATTTTAGATAAATATCTCTGTTGGGGTGCCCACATTTATGCACCCGTCTAATTTTGCTATGATGCATGTTGCATATTTTCTGTTAATCCAATAAACTTTACGTCACTGCTGAAATACTACTGTTTCCATAAGGCATGTTATATATTAAAAGGAAGTTGCTACTTTGAAAGCTCAGCCAATGATAAACAAAACTCCAAAGAATTAAGACGAATTCCCAAACTTTTTCATATGACTCTACATTAAACTGATAAGATTACAACTCCTGCTTGCATTGGTTATTGGCCTATAACAATATGAAATACACATATGTGATTAAACAGAAGTGATTTGAGAATGTGTAGAATCTGTATTGAACTGTTTCAACAATCATATGTATTTTTCCAGGATATCTGTAGCCTGGAACACTGTAGGGGCACAGGTATCTGTCACATGTATGACTAAAAAATGGAAATGTTGTAAGTTATCTACAACAAGTAACATAAAATCCTGTTTTTAGGATTTGGAGTATATAAATTCTTAATAATATGTGGTTATCTGGAAATGTAGAAACCCCAGTTTTGAATTCTAATTCTTAAATCATACGTGGTTCAAGCCTTCACTATGGGTTATGCTATTTTGTCTTCAGGGTGGAGGAAAATAAAAAATATTCAAAATAGTTACTCCGTTAAAGGGATAGTCATTAAGACAATACTGGGTTTAACCACAGAATCAGTTCATATGTGAAGGACCCAAACACCAATATCACCTCCTTCCTAACTGGAGTTGCTACAGTTGGAACATTAACTTCCTGAACATGATGTACTCTTATTTATGGATTTTTTTTTTGTCACATACACTCGTGAGTCAGGGCCTATATAAAACCAATGATATGCTTTTTGGTTTCATTAAAAATGAAGCAACAGATATTTTATTCCATGTAATCAATTAGACTAATTGTATTAAAGTTAGCAAGCAAATCTGGAAAACATCTTAAGTAGGCATACTGTGAAATTGTTCAGTATTAATTTGTCTAATTATACAATATATTTTTTAGAAAAAGCCAACGTTTGCAGTGCTATGTATACCATTCAGGAATAACACATAAAGCCCACAGACCTAGAGAGAATTACTTGTGGCAACAATAAAATGAGCAGTGCTGCAAAGTATTTCATTATAAAGATTCCCCAAATTAGCAAAAGGGGTGTGGGCAGGGTTCACATAGTAGCAGCTCAGTGGCTTATTAACGTAATCTAGTGTTTTCTTATTTGTGACTTCTGTTAAGTGAATAAAACTACAGTTGCCAAAGCTGAGCAGAAGCTTCTACAGAATACAGATGTTTTTGGCCAAAACAAACAGGAGCAAGTAGACATCCTTCTTATATAATACCAACATGCATACTGCAGCAGTAATGAGGATGCTACATCTGTCAACTCTGAAACATGTGAACATATCAAGCAATTTACTGGCTGTGCCCCCAAAAAAAGAAATATGCAGACGTAACAATGAACAGAAAGCTGCAACAGTGCTTACAGTTGTGACTAGATATTAAATAGTTCACAGGAAAATGAGTATACTTTAATCTTTTCTATGTGTAGAGTACCAAGTGTGATCATGAACCTATTTTCTTTGCTGCAAACATGGATTAGCATTTGCAGATTAATAAATGATAAACAAACGAATGATGAATACATTATGACCACTACAGAGCAATTCTTTGCTGTTTAAAAGCAGTTTATTGCATAAATATGGTGGATTTTTTGGTACTGAGAAATATTCACATTATTTTCCCTCATTTTTAAAGTATGCACCTGATCTTTGACAGCACTGTTCATTTAACCAGTAGCAAGAAAATAAAAACAACTTGTCTATGCAAAAATAATGGCAGCAAGATGCTTACCAGCAGCAATAACAGCCGGAGGAGGTGAGCCTGCCTCACCTCCGCTTGTCTGACTCATTGGGGCGACAGATGTTTCTCCTAAGGAGGGCAACTTCAGCTCCTTTGGGAGAAGGTCATATACAAATTCTAGAAAAAAAAAGCAAACTCATGTTAGAAAAAAAATCCAATTCATATTTTTCCGTGAAAGTTCCTTTAGAAGCATCTGTGTGCACATATTCATCTTAACAGAGAGCTTGTTTCACAATGGGTAAAGGAAAAAGGAACAGCTGTTCTAAAACATCAGTTGTCCAAAAAAAAAAAAAAAAAGAACCTTTTTAACAATCATGTTGCTGTTTACAGTTTGGAGAGATGTAGTTTCCTTACTTTCAGAGAGCCCAGATGAAGCTGAAGCGCATGTGCAGGGGAAAAACTTGAATTTTTTCATTCGAAATCAGTGACAGCTATTAAAATGCACCCGAAGTGCGATCATTTTTACATCAAAGCCACATGTCCATCACTAAACACTATAAGGTGGAATTTCCGCAACTCCTATTTACTTTAAATGGGTTGGATGAGTAGTTGTAGAATTTGTTTTGTCCCATCTCTCCAATCACTAGATGAAAACTCTCCAAACTTCACCATGTACCATAAGTTCCCCTGCCTACTTAGCAGCCCCTGCTCCATTTGGAAACAATTTCTTATTTTTCTTTGTTGGATGTGACCCTAAATTCTTGCAAATATTCCACTGTGACTCAACCATAAAAGTCTCTATGAAACTGCTCTGTGAAACACCAGGTATATATAGTCCAATATGCTGGTTCTGCTTCTAATAAGGATTAATTATATCTTAGTTTGGATTAAGTACAATGTACTGTTCTATTATTACAGAGAAAAAGGAAAGCATTTTTTAAATTTGGATTATTTGATTATAATGGAGTCTATTCGTGTGACCACAGAAAATTAACAAGGACCCATAATAATAACATATAAAACTTTCAAATATATTTCTTTACAAATACACATTTTTTCTAAAACTAAGTTTACATGTACCACAGATACACGTAGCTACAAAGGATCCTGTGGCAGCAAGGCCAACTTTATGCGACAAAGATAACCCATATAGAACAATGGTTTTTAGTAGTTTGAGTACATGACAATAAACAGGGGTGAAATGGCAATATTTCTACTCACCTAAAGAATAACAAACAAGCAGCCATTAACCTCCCTATTGTGCAAAGTCAAACTTGTAAAACCCTGTTTACAACACTTAAAGATGTGGTTCACTTTCCAAACACTTTTTTTCAGTTCAGTTGTTTTCAGACTGTTCCCCAGAAATAAAGAGTTTTTTCAATTACTTTCCATTATTTATTTTTTACTGTTTTCAAAAATCTAAGTTTTAAGTTTAATGTCCCGGTCTCTGGTGTTTGAGTCTGGCAGCTCAGTAATTAAGGTGCAGATTCTTAACTGTTAAAATTTTGTAACAAAATTATTTCTCAGCAGCATCTCTGGAGTATAAGCAACTATTGTATCAATTCTATCAGCCAGGACTATCATATATGAGCATGACCTGAAATTGCACCACGCAGTTATCCATGATAACCAAACAAACCTTTGCTTTAATTTGATTGTCCAACATTTCATTAGTTGCTAATGAATCAGCAGATCTGTTGGGCTCTGCCCACTTATGTCTGAAAATACAGGCACTGTGTATGTAGGCTTAGGTGCAGACATGGAGCAGATTTCAGCTTGAAAATGCATAATCATACGTTTCAGAGTCCAAATCCACTCTGTGTGTCTGCATCAGTCCAATGCAGTGCCTGTGAGCGTAGACTCAGGACTGGGCAGCGGCCAGTAGATCAGCAGATCCTCTGCCTGAATTTATATGTAGGGAATGTTGCCCTTTCTGCTAAACTCTACTTGTTTTGCTCTGACCTTGTGGTCAAGCAATGAAAACTGGGTAAGGCCTGTATGCTTTAAAAATGATTTATTATGCACTCCCTGTTCTGTCATTTTCCCACTTTTTTTTTTTATATATCTTTTTTATTTACATTCACTTGGGTGGGTGTGGTAGAGACCCCACTAGTATAATTCCCAAATGCGCAGTTCAACCAAATACGAACACCTTTATTCAAGATTCTGATTATTGCATATCCAGCGTCGGACTGGGCTGGCAGGACACCGGGAAAATACCTGGTAGACCCCAGCCCTCACTAGCCCTACCGGCCAGACAGAATCGATAGACCTAGTTGGTGCTCCTGACCTCCCCCCCATCCGATCGTGTAAGGAAGGCACGATGAAGGGGGAGGGACAGGGTGAGCCCGCGACTGGGGCATCGGGGGGTCCTGCTACTGAGGGGGCCGTGGCGGGGCCCTGATGTGTCAGCCTGGACCCCCCCGCAGACCCTGGGCCCAGATCTGCTCAACATGACCTCCCCCCGTCCAATTGCATAAGGAAGGCACGCGTATGATGCACAAAGTAGGAACACACCGGCGGGGGGGCAGGAGCCAGAAGACTGGGGCAGCGGGGGCCCTGCCACTGGGGAGGAGCAGCAGGGGGTCCCTACTACAGGGCCCTTATGTGTAAGCCCCGGTGGGCCCTGCCCCCCCCCATATCCTTCATTGATGACCAAAACAAAACCTTTCAAGTGACTGTAAGTTTCTGTATAATGGTAAGTGACTTCCTGCATCAGTTAATTGGGTTTTTTTTGTACATAATTTGTATGTACACATGTTATTAATAATAATATTGTGTTAATAATAATACAAATAATAGCAATTACATATTTATGTTCACAGATGCACAGATTTTGTTCCTTGGACAGGCATGGGATACATTATCCGGAAACCTGTTATCCAGAAAGTTCCAAATTACAATCAAATTAAAATTAAATAATCCAAATTTTCAAAAATGATATCCTTTTCCTCTGTAATACTAAAACAGTACCTTGTACTTGATCCCAACTAAGATATAATTAATCCTTATTGGAAGCAAAACTATTCTTTTGGGTTTATATGTAGACCTAAGGTATAAAGATCCAAATTACAGAAAGATCCATTATCCGGAAAACCCCAGGTCCCAAACATTCTGGATAACATGTCCCATACCTGTATTGAATATACAGAATTCTATTTTTTTGTACCAAATCTAATACTAGTAGGACAATCCAACCCTGCATCCTACAAGCAAAAATCATATTTACAGGAAAATTTGTCAGGTTGGGTGTCGACGGAATAAAGATGTCAATTAAATACAAAACAGCTGATGATTTGCCAAAGTGTAAAAAATGGGTGAAAAAATGAGGACCCTGCAATAGATCTGTTATATTATACAGGTTTCAGTAATCCATAATATGCATAGGACAAGTATACAAGGTGGGTTGCCACTATTAGATTGCTTATAAATAGCTTAGCTAACTGTAAAATGGTTTGATGTGATACAGACACATTTCTGTAAGTCAGTAAAGTGTCAGTATCAAGTGAAAAGCACATGATTCTAACTAACCCCTTAAAATGAATAGGGCCAGAAATGCCATATTGTAAAGATTTAAAAAGGTTAAAGGTATAGTAGATATGATTCAGGCTTTCAAAGTTGTCACTGGAGTTTCCCATCTTTGATTTTGTAACATGCACATGCTCATTGGGCTCTGAGCAGCTGTTGAGGAGCGAAGCTTAGGGGTTGTCACAAATCATCAAGCAGAAAATGAGGTTTGTCAGTCAAATAATTTGATGCTGCAGGGCTGATTATTAAATAATGCTGCTAATTGTGGTGGTTTCTGTGCTGCCACATCCCAATAATCTCAATTATTTACTAATCAGCCTTATAATGTGACATTTATTTTGTATATATTCAATATATTGTAAGTCGGCCCCCAAGCTCAATAAGTGACAGCAGCACAGAGTATGTGCAGTGAATCAGCAGAAAAGAATATGGGGGGGGGCTATAGTGTCATCCTTAAAGGCACATATCTTTACTGATATAGGGCTGTGGTTGTCTTGGGCTGATATAGAAGTCAAAAACATAATATATAACATTTCTGCCCTACTTTTTTTAGTTAATTTTAGTTCTCCTTTAAGCCACCTCCCAGCCTATTACAACCTGCCTGAGTAGGAAGACCTGTTCCATAATTCACGCTGGACTTTAAGCACCCGATCTTTCTGTAGCTGCAGGACAAAAGCAACAAGAGTGGCAACTACAAGAGTGGTACAGTATCACTATAAAGCAACTCAACTTGCCCTTCACCTACATAAACCATAGCTGCAATTTAGTGTTGTACAAAGGTGATATACCGTGCATGATTTTGTTGCAAATGGGTGCCCGCACTCTCTTAACACAAAGATAAAGGCGACCATACACAAGTCTATACTTTGGCTGAGCATTGTGCAGTGTGATCATCAACTTGTATGGCACAATGCCATTAGAAACATTAGGGTCCAGATCCAGTAAACTGCCGGATCAAATCCAGGCTTGTATGGCCAGCTTAAGCCTAATATTTGCCCACACAAAGCATAACAGCAAATGATGTAAGTGGAAGCAGGTAAGCAGAGCTAATACATCAATCTGCACAACAGACCTGTACATTCGGGAGGAATGGATCAGCCAGGTCAGTAAAGGTGGTATTTTCATTGTACCCAGAGGACTCCATACCTGTTGTATAAAAACACAAAAGTGCTGCTGAAAATTGTTGGCTTTTCTATACGTCCCAAGGAACATTTTTCATTATGGTCTTTAATTTTAAATGTGATTGGTGTACTATAATTTTTATTAGCCTTCGTTTCCTATATATATCCTATATAGGTGTGAAAACTCTGAGCTCTTCGTTTTCCCAAGCAGACCGAAGTTGCCTCACGAGGAAACTTCAGGAGACTCCGGGCGACTAATCTCCCCCGAATCGGAGCGTGTGCCCTGACCCTAAGACTACTGGATGATATTTACTTGGAGTCTTTCTGCTTTGTTCTTCATTACTCTGTTCTAAAGATATCCACAACACTCTTAGGGTGGTGGCAGAAAGGGAGATTAGTCACCCAGTGACAAATTGTCTCTATTGCGGGTGACAGAGGATCTCCCAAAAATGCCTTCCTGTCAGGCAAGAATATGAATCGCCAGTGGAATGGCATAAAAATCACTTCGGATTTCCGAAGTCGCCCAAAGTTTCCTTGTGAGGCATTTGCGGAGATTAGTCGCCCGCAGTAGAGACCCAAAACATAATGTGCAGCATTTCTATCCTACTTCTTAGCCTTTAATTCTCCTTTAAGGAGGGTGATATATTCACATGACTACGAGGAAGCACAATTCTTTACAATCTATAAAAAGAAACGTTTTTTTCATCTGCTATTTAATCAGCTCTAGAAAACACAAAATCATGAGGCAACTTCGGGTGACTTCGGAAAACGAAGCGCCACTAGTGCCTTGCCACTGGTGATTTTTCATTCTAGCAGGTGGAAGGCAAGGGAAAGCAGTTCAGGGAGATTAGTCACCCCAAAGAAGAGGCGATTGGTTGCCAGGCGACTAAATCTCCCCGAATCTCCCAGTGTGACTTTACCCTAAGGGGTGTGCTCTTAATACTCATATATAGAGAAGTGAACTGTGAGCAATTAAATTATTTATTCCTTCCACAAGAAGGAATAATGTTTCTGCGCTGCAATCCCTCTTTCCTCTGCTATGCATTCAAAGAAAAGCCAAAAGTGTTCCACTGCCCTCATACTTTCAATAAATTAAAAAATTTCAACTTAAAATTGTTTTGAGAAACCTGAATGTTGTGTACATGTAATATGGTTAATTTGGTTATAACTTCCCCTTAAAAATCCAACACCAGCCTTGTTTTTTAAAGATCACCCAAGCAAAATACACTATTGTATTTGACAGATTTTATCCCAGAAAATATACCTGGTAAAGTTCACCATCATTTTTTAAACAAAATTCATGATGTTTACTATACAGAGAAATGAACTCATGTGAAAACTGCCTATTTCTTTCTATTGTTACCTCTCATTATGGACTTCCCTGACTGGCTTAAGAACCTCAAATACTGCTTCAGCCCCTAACATGCACTCCATGTACGGAACCCCTAAGTTTAAAACAGATGCAGTTGGTCTACCTTGTCCTAGATCTTTTTGTAATTTGGAACACCAAATCTTTAACACTTTTTTTTAAAAAAAAATTATGGGATGGATTTCTAGATAACAGATCTCACATCTGATGGAGGAATACTATAGAGTAATATAATAGACTGCAAGTAGAACAATTGAAGACTTATAAATCTTTAGGGATGCACCGAATCCAGGATTCGGTTCGGGATTCGGCCCTTTACAGCAGGATTCGGCCGAATCCTTCTGCCCGGCCGAACCGAATCCTAATTTGCATATGCAAATTAGGGGCGGGAGGGCAATCGCGTGACTTTTTGTCACAAAACAAGGAAGTAAAAAATGTTTTCCCCTTCCAACCCCTAATTTGCATATGCAAATTAGGGTTCCGATTCGGTTTGGTATTCGGCCGAATCTTTCACAAAGGATTCGGGGGTTCGGCCAAATCCAAAATAGTGGATTCGGTGCATCCCTATAAATCTTACATACATAAGTATAAAACATTTCAATGCAAGTAAATGTATTTTTTTTTATAAAGCAGAGGAAGGCACATTTCAGCTCTAATACTTTCTTACTGCTGCTTTGGATTGTATTGGGTAACTTTTGAACACCAAATGAACAAGAAAAACATTACACTGTCCATGACAACTTTATGAAGCATTCAGTCCATCTCCAATGTCCCTGTCTGGAGACCTTGGAACTAGACAACTGATTTTCATAGAACTCAAATCAAATAATCAAAAGGTTTGAGTGCACCCTTCTGCAAGCTGCATTTGAGTGCTATGTGAAACACAAAGTTTACAGATCCAAGACAAATAATTGAAATGTGGTTAATCTATAGTTACTAAAGTCATAAAGATCTACCGTAAGGCTTCTGTTTTATTGTTATTACTATCTTTATTATTACTAATTAGGCCTTCTTTATTACTAATTAGGCCTTCTCCTATTAATGTCATGCTGCACTTCAAACATTATCTGGTTTCTTGCTTTATTATAAACTAGCAACCAGATAACAGTTTAAATTCTCAGGATAAGAGCTGAAAATAACGTAAATTGGAAAAAAACAAAATAGAACGAAAACTAAAGCACACAATACTAAACATTAATATTAAGTAAGCTACCCCTTTATTTCAGATTTATAGTTAATCCTAACAACTTGTCTTTCAACCAATCAAAACCTAGAATGTTGAAAGTTTCAGCTAATTCCTTTATAATGTGTTGCAGACCTTGCTGTGAAATGGGTACATTTTACCCAAAGAGGTCAAGCCAATTCCAAAGCCAACAAAGCATCTGTGGAATGCAGACGATGGTTTGATGCCAACAAAACACTAAACATTAACAAAACAGCATCCACCTCCCTTACAGCTACTTTTCATGCATATACTAGGACTCCTAGATATGTAAGGTTTTTCTCTAACTACGCACTCAACAATGTAGGACTGTGTACCGGTAAGTGCAAAGACATATAAAACCTTAAAGTAACAGAGGAAAGACAAACACATTTCAGGTGATGTTATTTGCTATGGATGTTTAAAACAAAAGAACAGAATTTTTTTTTTTAGTAGATATGATTCTGGAGCAATACAAATATATAAGTGCATACCTCCGAACTGTCCTGTTTTATGCAGGACAGTGTTCCAAGTTTCTAAAAATTAAAAGGATTGGATTGGATAAGCTGCAAATCGATACATTTTAAATACTTTAAGATAAGCAAAGAAACAATTGTAATACTTTAAGATAAGCAAGTCTCTTAGGGACTCACAGCTCAAAGGGCAATTTTAGCTTCATAAGCAAAACTGTTACAACACGTAAAACATGGCCCGCAATTTGTAAAATGGACAATTGTAATTAGTTTTATATCATATAGCAGAATCCGTGCAACAGAAATGTTGTCCATGTTTTCATTAAAGAAAAATATTTTATGAATGTATTATTTCAGTAACTATTACACAAGTAGCTTTAAAATAATAAATATAAATAAAAAAATAAAAGTGGAGTTCCCCTTAAAATTCACATTAAGTATGGTGTACACAGTAGTGTATAAGACAATGTGCAATTATTCTTAATTTTTTTTTTTGTGGTATTCAAATTATCAACAGGTTTTTTAATGTAACCCTCAGGCTTGGAATTACATCTGCTAACTGGTTGTTAAGGCTTAATAACTCTTGTTCGTAAAAGAGCAATAGGAGAGGACAAGAAACGACAGATAAGAAGTTAAATATAAGAATAACAAAAAAAAAAAAAAACTGAATCTTTACTGAATTTTTTTTTAAAAAAAAAACATGAACTTCAGATAGCATTTTCAGTGATAACATGCAGAATAGGAAGATGAATCTTTCCTAATCCATTACAGGCTCTCACCAATAAATAATGAAGCAACGTCCATCTATGACAGAATATATTATAAGAAAAAAGGTGAAAATCCCCTTTAATGAAGACTGCAACGTCTATTAGAATTACAATTTCTTTCATCGTGCAAGAAATGTAAAGTGCATGCGGTATACATTTCCCTTTTAAACAAAGTATCTGCACTTTAGTTGCAGTCATACTTTCAAAGACAATCCATCACTTCGTGTCAGCTTGTCATATGACCGATTCCATAAAGATGTTAAACTAGAACTACATTCTGCTAAATCTTCTGGATTCCACTGAAAGATGTTAGTGAAGTTTATGCCATCATCTGTTCTCATACATGAGGGGCGGACTTCAAAACAATACAGGGACATTATCGATCTTGTCTTAAAATGTATATATAAATATATTTTTTCCACAAAAACACATACAGGCAGTAATGTAATACAGCAGATGTTAACAACGAGGCCTTACAAGCCTAACTGTGTCATGTGAACTGGTATGAAAGGGTTTTACACATCTGAACACACTGCTTACCACAGAACATACTTTTCTGAGCTGAAACCTAAGCAAACTAAGCTTGTGGAACTTGGCTAGCACTTCATTTGTAGGAAAGCTATGCCTAAAAACATGTGAACAGGTTCCTTCATAACCAGAATAGAATAAAGCAATGTTAAAATGGTGAAATGTCATTGCTAGGAGTCGAGATTTCAGATGAATGTACTCATTTACCAAATGCATTAACTTTTTATTAAGATGCTGATAACTTGTATTATTATTATTATTTTTTTTTGTATACTTAGTTTTTTTGTTTAGTAACTCTACATTTTGGAATTTCATCAGGTATCTAGTTGCAAAGGTCCAATTTACCCTAAGAACAAGGTAGTTTAAAAGATACACTGGATAAAAGGAGAAGATGAAAAGGAGAGTCTGAATAGAAACATAAGTTATAAAATGTAACAATAACCATAAAATTGTAGCCACACAGAGCATTTTCTTTTGCTGCTGGAAGGAGGCAGAACAAAGAAAATATTGCAATAAATTTTAAAAAATGAAGACCAACTAAAAATATAGGGCCTCAAGAGTTCTCTTGAGGCAGAACCAAATGTGTAGCCCCGTGAGCTGTAATGTAAGACTCTATAACAATAAACTCCCCCTGATACTAGATGATTCTCTGAATGGGTTGACAACACTGGTAAAAATTGCATAAGTACAATATTGTGATTTATGGTATACTGCATCGCAATGTCTGCATTAAATGCAACATCCTGGTTTGTTTGTTTTGTTTTGCTGTGGTAAACACATAAAACCTTTTTTAAAAAAAAAAAAAGAAATTCTCTTATTCTGTCATAAATGTTATGTTGTAATTGTATTTTTAAATTACATTGTTTACATTACAAATAATTCACTCTACCGTATAAAATTGTATTCCCGAACAAACAAATTGGTGTGTAGGCAGCTATCTCAGTTCATTGTGTCTGATCCTGAGCTTGAGAAAGAACAGAACTGCTTTCAGATAAGTTATTGTTTCTCCTACTCAGTGTAACTGAAGGAGTTGTGATGGGGCTTGGGTATTTTACTATGGAGTGCTACCCTCTACTATCTACTACCAGGTGGAGCATGGGAACATTTTTAGCAACGCAATTAGTTCCGTTGTTATCTGGTTACATTCCCATTGTTCTGCTAATGGTTGCTGGGGGGGTGCTTTAGATCCAACTTGCATTGCAGCAGTAAAGAGTTATTTGTAGTTATCAGAGCACAAGTCACATGACTGGAGGCATCTGGGAAACTAGCATGTCTAGTCCCATATTAGAATTAGAAATACAAAAAAAAGTTTGCACTTTTGAAAATGATTTCAATGATTCTACTGGAGTAGTACCATTAATTAATATGTTTTGGAAAAAAAAAAAAACTTGCCTTCCCTTGACATAATCTGTTTAAAGGGGAACTACCTTTTAAACAAATCTGAATAAACTTATGTCATGATTCTGTCATGATTTTTATGATGCTGTTTTTATTTCTAAATTACACAGCAAATAATTCACGCTACAATATTTCATTCCTGAAGCAGCAAGTTTATTTTTTTAATTGTAATATTTGTGTGTAGGCAGCCATCTCAGGTAATTTTGCCTGGTTATGTGCTTTCAAAAAGAGCCAGCACTTTAGGGTGGAACTGCTCTCTGGCAGGCTGTTTTGTTGCTCCTACTGTTTTGTAACTCAATATGTCACAGTGGGACCTGGATTTTATTACCGAGTGCTGTTGAACTTGCAGTTCAGCAGTAAAGAGTGACTGAAGTTTATCAAAGCTGACAATATGTCTAGTCCCATGTCAGATTTCAAAATTAAATATAAAAAAATCTGTTTGCTCTTTTGAGAGATGGGTTTCAGTTCAGAATTCTGCTGGAGCAGCACTATTAACATATGTGTTTTGAAACACTGTCTTGAGCGAGAGCATCGTTATCCAATATTGTCTACAGCACAATTTCGGAAAGAGAATCATGTAGTAAACATAAGAAAACTAGAACTCAGCTAGATCTGAACTAAAATCTCCCCTTCATTCATATTTGCATGCGGTTGACTGTCCTGTCTTTGAACTTACTTAATAGAACACATCTAATATTGGTCAATATTCTTATCTGTATAAAGCATATCAAGTATATGTAAAAACACTGGAAAATGATTAACAGTAAAACAAAAAAGTCAATTATCTAACTATTGAAAGGTGAAAAAAAATCAAACTGAAGGGATTTACACTGAACATTAGCATTAAAGCTTTTGAGACATATTGTGATAACAAAGGGCAAAGATTCCTTTGCTGGCAGCTGAAGAATACCTAAGACATAAAACTAGCACGTTTCCTCTTGCGCGCATCATCGTTTGCGCAGCCCTGAAGGCAAGTATTCAGATCCAAAATGGGCCCTAAAAGTACATAGGAAAGTGCAAAAATTATATTTTTCTAAGCAATACCACTATCACTGCGGCAAGTCCTAAAAGTGTATTTGACTATACTGCCCCATAACACCTGGGATTCTTGTGTAAACAAGGCATTCAATAAAAGCTCCTGTGTAGTCAGTATTTTACCTGCTAAGACACTTTGGAGTTTAAAGCTGCTCCAGACCAGCTTATAAGAGAGTTTAGTTTGTGAGGCAGGATTTATGTCATGCAAATACTATTACAGTTCCATGACGTTCAAATAACAGCTTAACACTGCATAGTGAAAAAGAAAGAAGCAGTCTTGGACAACGTCGATTGGAGAAGCACAAAAATAACTGGCCCTTTCTTTTGGCATACAAGGGTAACGGCCTGCCAAAGAAGCTGGCACTACTTCTGCAATCAAGTTTTCACACTGCCAAAAGAAACCGCTACTCACTGAACCTTCGCTGACCTTAGTTTTCAGAGTCACGTTTCACGAATACTGCATGGCCTGAGATCAAGCCCTGAAGAAGTCACTCTGGTTCCATTTAACATTTACAATAGTAATATATAAACAAAATGTACAACCTCCCCCTACAAATATAATTAGTCGAAACCAAAGGTACAATATTATTTTCAGAAAGCTTTAGTAGACAGATCTGCCCCTCAAAGAACCAAGGGCAAGTCAGCAACATAAATGACCTTGAAATTTAGTTCATGTCCCATGGCAACAGATCTGCCCGCACAGATCCAACCCTCACTTTAATGTCATCATGCCCAGCAAAACAGCTCTCAAACAAAAGAAATATAGATATATAGCAGTATGTGAATACAAGTTTAAAAAAACAAATCCAGCATATTAAAGCGGTTGTTCACCTTTGAGGTAACTGTTAGTATGACGTAGAGACTGATATTCTGAGACAATTTGCAATTGGTTCTAATTTTTTATTATTTGTAGTTTTTGAGATATTTAGCTTTTTATTTAGCAGTTCTCCAGTCTGCTATTCAGCAATCTGGTTGCTAGGGTCCACATTACCCTAGCAACCATGCATTTATTTGAATAAGAGACTGGAATATGAATAGGAGAGGCCTGAATAGAAAGATGATTAATAAAAAGTAGCAATAACAATACATTTATAGCCTTAAAGACCATTTTTTTAGATGGGGTCAATGACCCCTTTGAAAGCTGGAAAGAGTCAGAAGAAAAAGGCAAATAAATCATAAACTATACAAAATAAATAACAAAGACCAATTGCAAAGCTGCTTGGAATTAGCCATTTTATAACATACTAAAAGCTTGAAGGTGAACCACCCCTTTAGGTAAGAGAATGGTTATGTGATATAATTAATTAGAAAGAACGAAATCCCTCCAGTAAAATGTTTCCCAAGTTGACCTTGTCACCACACACAAAACTAGTCTGACCAGAAACTTTGTATATGGAATAACAGAAAAGAATGTTCAAATCAAAGGTATGAATAAATAGATTCAGGATTGGAGGAGAGAAAATCGACATTGGTATCCGTAGAAAGTGGAAATCAACAAAGCAAGCATGTGACGCTAAAACAGAAATAGAACCAGTATCAAAATACACAATTGTTGCCTTACAGCAGGGATCCCCAACCTTTTGAACCCATGAGCAACATTCAGAAGTAAAAGGATTTGGGGAGCAACACTAGCATGAAAAATGTTCTTGGGGTGCCATATAAGTGCTGTGATTGGTCATTTGGTAACCCCTATATGGATTGTCAACCTGTATTGAGGCTCTGTTTAGTAGTGCATCTGGTTTTTATACAACCAAAACTTGCCTCCAAGCCTGGAATTCAAAAATAATCTCCTGCTTTGAGGCCACTGGGAGCAACATCCAAGGGGTTGGAGAGCAACATGTTGCTCGCGAGCTACTGGTTGGGGATCACTGCCTTACAGTCACTGCAAACAGCATATGAACAATTTAACAAAAAGTCCTGTAAATGTTACAGGTAAGCAACTGCAGTGGGCTATTGTCGTATTACACAGCACTCAACTTCTTATGCCAGTAGCATTCCTGACCACAAGTGGACCTAATACTGGTCAGTAAAGGGTTAACAAAACTGGGCATCATGGCTGTAGTATCTAATGTGCGCTTTCCTCTAAATATTCTTTTTTTTTTTCAAACAATGCTTGGTAAAGCTTCACAATCACTTGGCACTAAATCCAATTACCTTGGCAGGGAGAATTGCAGCCAAAAAAAAGCTTCAGTGACAAATCTACTGGTGGGAAATGACTCATAATGATCTTCTAGGGCTATTTAACATTCTAAGAT
Organism: Xenopus petersii; assembly: GCA_038501925.1. NCBI lineage: Eukaryota > Metazoa > Chordata > Amphibia > Anura > Pipidae > Xenopus > Xenopus petersii. The sequence continues at coordinate 44,240,371 of CM076679.1, forward strand.
GAAACAGAATAAGTTACAATGACATATTTGGCCCAATTCTAGTCTTCATCTTGCCACTTAACCTTTTCTAGGAAATTGTTAAAGATAGATCTCACACACACACACACGCCATGAATATCTTGTCAATTATATCCTTATAAACGTGAGTTCTGATGTCATTTCTGTCACATGACTCACTAAACTTGTGTATTATGATAAATAAAGTACCCCCTGTTGCAAAATATGAGGATATTAGAAGTTACCTCAGAGTTCCATGACCTGTATAAAAGCACCTGGCCTTTAGTCTTGTGCTTTTATATGGTCATGGAACTCCTCTGTGACTTATCCTTATATTTTACAATAGCGGGTACTTTAGTCACTATATATACAGTAGAACCCCCATTTTACATTCCCTGTTTTAAAGTCTTCCCTCATTTTACATATTGTTGTTAAGCATAATACATAATTCCCTGAAACACCATTTTTTTCTGGTCCCCTGAAAACGTAAACTGTGGTTGTACTGTATATATTCACACATACATGTGTAAAGTACAAGTGACAGCACAGAGGTGACGTTCGTAGCTATTTTTAAACTACAACTCCCATTTACACAGAATCGTCCCAGTATCCCCCAGCAGCAGAGCATGGGGATTGGACAGGCGTATGTGCAGGAAGGGGAGGGTATTCACACGCTCCCCATAGCCTATCCAATCCCTATACAGCTCTACCGGGACTAAAACTTGTGCGACAATACGAGCAGTACGGAAAGCTGTGTAGGGTAGAGAACACGCAGACACCATAACTCACGCCCTCCCTTCAGTCTGCACATCACTGACAGCGGCGGAACCAGTAATCCAAGAAAGTACATAAAACCTAACAGTTCGGCTATTCCCGACCCAGCTAGAAGTTTCGGATCGCTACTTACACCTCCCGCAAAGCTGTCAACTGCAGGCTCCTTGCCTCCTGTCTTACAGAAAATCCCAACACCATAAGCCATCACGCGAGACTGGCGTCACGACTACACAAAAGCGCGGTGACGCATCACGTAGCCGCCTTGTGGGCGTGGCAAGTCGGTGCAACGCACAGTCAGAAGCTGCTCATAAGTGCCAGCGGTGTCTGCATTCAAGCTGTACTTTCGTCTGGGCTCACCTGTCACTTCCTACTTCTGTTAAATAAAAAGACTGTCGAAATGTGCTGTGTGATAACAATACCTGTCTCGACACAAATGCTGTTGTAAACAATAACATTTATTGAAGTAAAAAATAAAAAGACTTTTACTTTCTTGTTGGTTGACTGCCACCTCAGCTCCCAATATTCCCTTAGAAGTGATTTACAGTTTCTGCTCGGCCTCGGAGCTCTAGCATGTGCCAAGGAACACAAACAAATACAGTTTTTCTTATTGTCATGTACCTGTGGCCTCTTCTCCCAAAACGACCAAAGAGGAGAGAGAGTTTCTGTGCAAACTATGACCTAGTGAAATATATTTTTTGTTTGTTTTTTCTGTTACGTTAAAGGGGTGGTTCACACCGAATCTACCTTACCCTCCACATATTAGCCAAGATCTACCCTGGTAGCCCGGACAACTGTTATAAATGTGGGGTTGAGATAGGCACCTTTTTCCATGGGGGAAATTTACTAAAGGGAGAATTGGCTAACGCTGGTGAAAATTCGCCAGCGTGACGTCATTTCAGTACTTCGTCGATTTACTAATGGGCGCTGGCATAATTTCGCTGGCGTAATTTAACCAATCGTAACTTCGAACTGCTGAACATATTTTTGCTAGCGCAACTACTCCAGCGTTCGTTCTTCACAACTTCCGATCTTCGTGAATTAGCATTGTCCAGGTGTATTTACGCCTGGTGAAGTGTTGCGACGATGTGCGCAAAGCCAGCGATGGCGAATTTTCGCCGGTTAGTGAATAGAGTCCATACAACGCTATATGGGCCATATTGAACCTCTTACTCTCCCCCCATGCCAGAGATTGTTCTACCTTCAAATGCTATATTATGCCAAAAAAAGGTATATTACTAACATGGAAAGACACTAGCCCCCCCCCCATCCTGAACCGGTGGAAACAGCTAGTAAATGAAATACTACTCTTGTAGAAAGTGGTATATTTGGCCAGAGGATGTCCGGACTAATTCCAGGCAATATGGGGTCCTTGGCTTGAGACACAAGAATCAGCGACCACTGAGCATCAACTGTCATAATAACATCGATATCTATTTATATTGGTTGGTCGTGATCAAATGTCCCTGTCTGTAGTGCATGCATGTAAGTACAAGAAAATGTCTCTTATTTTAATGTTAATTGTTTTGTATTGTCTCAAATATTCAATAAAAACAAGTTTAAAAAAGGGAGTGGTTCATCTTCAAGTTAACTTTTAATATGTCATAGAATGGCCAATTCTGGGCAGTTTTTCAATTGATCTTCATTATTTATTTTTTATGTTTTTTGAATTATTGCCGCCTTCTGCTGCCTCTTTCTAGCTTTTTAAAAGGGAGGCACTGACCCCATCTGAAAACCAAATACTCTGTAAGGCTACAAATTTATTGTTATTGCTACTTTTTGTGACTCAAATTTCTATTCAGTCCCCTCCCCATTCATATTTAAGTCTGTTAATCAAATAAGTGCATGGTTGCTAGGGTAATTTGGACTATAGCAACCAAATTGATGAAATGGCAAACTAAAGTGCTGATAAATAAAAAGCTAAATAACTTAAACACCAATCATGATAAAACATGAAAACCAATTGCAAATTGTCTCAGAATATCATTCTCTATATCAGGGTTCCCCAACCACCGGACCGCGCACAGTCTAGTGACCAATTAACACAGCACGTCCGAATTGGATGCTGGAGTGCCATATTGGACACCGGGCACCAAATTGGATGCCGGCGCACCAGAATTGGACACCGACCCCCCTGGTCCTTGCAAAAAATTTGCTTCTACATCGGTCCCGGGCCAAAAAAGGGGACTGCTGCTCTATATCATGCTAAAAGTTAATTTAAAGGTGAACAGCCTCTTTAATTGACTATTGTCAGTTACAGTAACAATTGCACAGACAGATCTGCATTATGAAAACAAACATTACAAACCCCATAGGCTTATATATCTTAAAGGTGAAGAAAAGACAATTTACATTGGGGCTGCCAAACGTTAGGTCCCCCGAGTGATTATATTTACTTACCTGATACTCCGGGCCAGTGTCCTATCTCCGGGCCAGTGTCTACACTAGCACAGGGTTCTTCCGGCGAGCACCACGGATGTCACTTTTGGCGCTCCCCAGTATAATTTGCCTTTCTTCTCCTTTAATGATACAGGCGTAGCTATAGAGGAAGCAGACTCAGCAGTCGAGGCCCCGCAGCCCCGCAGCCCCATTAAAGGAGAACGAAAGCCCGAGGGCGCAAAACCCCTCCCCCCCTCCCCTCCGTTGCCCCCCCTCCCTCCTCCCCCCTGGCCTACCCCTCCCCCTGGGCAAATGCCCCTAACTTGTTACTCACCCCTCTGCGCAGGTCCTGTCCATGGAGTTCGCAGTCGCCATCTTCTTCCACTCGCGTCTTCTTCCTGCTCTGACCGGCGTTTTCTGGCGCATGCGCAGTAGGAACAGTTACGGTACTGCTCTACTGCGCATGCGCCGAATGTCACGAAGTTTTCCGATTTCACTTCGTGACATTCAGCGCATGCGCAGTAGAGCCGTATCGGTAACTGTTCCTACTGCGCATGCGCCAGAAAACGCCGGTCAGAGCAGGAAGAAGACGCGAGTGGAAGAAGATGGCGACTGCGAACTCCATGGACAGGACCTGCGCAGAGGGGTGAGTAACAAGTTAGGGGCATTTGCCCAGGGGGAGGGGTAGGCCAGGGGGAGGAGGGAGGGGGGGAAACGGAGGGGAGGGGGGGAGGGGTTTTGCGCCCTGGGGCTTTCGTTCTCCTTTAAGGTAAAATTTTGTGCACCAGTGCCCGGGAGCTCCCTGCGCTACTCTGCATGGAGAGGTTTGTGCAACTTTCTGCAACACTTTTCTAAACTGTGGGGAGGAAGTGTAGATGGGAGCAAAAGGGGGCTACTGGCAGCAGCTAGCAGGACCTGATAGGAGACTGAAGCCTGTCTTTGCTCGTGTGACTGCAGGGCTGTGATTGGCTGTCCCCCCTCCTACTGTTCTTCTGGCAGAAGCCCTATAGGACGCGCCCACCCCTCATTTGAAACATGGACAGGGACCATTGAACATCTATAGGGAGCTCTAATAAAGGGGCTATTTTTAAAGATAATATTAATGTTTAGCACCATGTAAAAGCAACACCATATATTACTTATAATTGCCTGCAAAATTAGGATTTTTTTTATTTATCCTTTATGTCTCCTTTAAAGGGCTTTGTTACCTGGCCCCCTATTCCCATCTCACATATCTTTTTTCACCTGGTCCCAGAAAGAAGTTTTTACTGGGCATAGCAGCCACATATGTTCTAAGTTTCCCACTTGTGGTTTACATCTTCAGCAGTTATGTGAAGGTTTCAGAAACATCTTATATAACACTGTTGGGGTTTGATACCAGTGAGATAAGAAGATTCTTAATATTAGGCTTGTTTTGAAGATTGTTCTCCACTGTTCAGAGAGTTTAGTATTTAATTCTGATTCCCATTTACACACATAGGAAGGTGAGTTTGGATATTTACAATCCAAAAGAATATCGTATAAAATGGATAGGCCATGTCTAATGGGAAGACAACCCAGTATACAAATGTTGTTAAATCCCTACATGTAGCCAAAGGTTGTCCATATGACAGAAGTTATAGCCAATAATTAGGAGAAAATGCCAAGTGTGCCATGAGCCTAAAGGTTATTGCTCAGCCAGAGATGTGTCTTTTAGCAGACACAGTGACATGGGATAATGGCTTTGTTCACCATCAAACCCTTATCTTTGGATATTTCTGTTTCGGGAGATCTGCGAAGGTGTGCAAACGTTCACAATTTCTGATCATGGTTTACACAGTGGTATCTCTGGTCATACATTTTCACAGGACATTACTGGATTATATTTAGCCTAAATAATATTTCTTCCACCTTCTATTGACTCCTGAGAAAATTGTTCATAGTAGGTGTGAATGTGACGAGGGGCCAGGGAATCATGTGATAATGTATAAACAATGTAAATCGCTGTGTAATATGTTGAGGTTGTATAAATAAAATATAATAGCGCAACTGCGCAAAACAATTTCTGTTTGTTTATTGTTCCTTTTGAGTAAATGAAGTTATCCTGACCTATAGGAACTTGTGGTCATATATACTTTTTTCTATAGAAAATTTCGAAAGCAACCCCAGCCCACTGGTAGTTACTGCATCAAACGCTCAAAGGCCCGGGCCCAGGGCGGAAAAGAGCTGGAGGCTGCATGACGTCTTTGGCCACAAATGAACCTGTCTACTGCATCTGAACCCAGTGCCAGAAATCGAGGGAATTGTGAGGGAGATGAGCAGTGGGTTTTTGTGGGGAAGGATCAAGGTCAGAGATTCCAAGCAGCCTAGAGCACACCTTTTAGAAATCCAGCCCTGGGCATGGAAGGGGAGAGCCAACTGTATCAATACCCCCACCCTGTTGCACCCTAGGAATGTGTGCCTGCCACTAGTTCTTGCACAGGGTTGGAGTACAGTTTTGATTTCATTTCCCCATTTACAGAAGGAACAGTGCTGCTCCTGCATCACTCTTTATTATAGGTACCACTGGACTATGGCCATCTTAGGAAGCACATTTCTATAGCAAGAAGCTTGTGTCTTTGCTTTGTCAGTAATACTGATTTCCATACAGTGTAAAAGACAATCTATTAACTATAGGCAAAGACAGAGGATAATTGCTATGGTTTATTAGACATAAAGCTATGAAGGTGGTATATGTATTTGTTAATTGTAAGGGATAAGCAATATCTATTAACATAACATGTTTATCAGCCTTTCGAATATCTAGCAAGTATGAACTTGATATCTCTGCATGCAAAGGTTGACTTCCGCCTGATACCACTGGTACAGGAGGCTCTTAGCCCAAAAATGTGCAGTAGAGCATTTACAGGTCAAAATGCACCTGTACTAACTGTGTCAGGTGGTTCTACTGAAGTCAGTGGGAGGTACTAACTTAGGTATGTTTCAGTTGGCAGATGAAAGTGCCCTATGTACCATTAGCTTAATATACAGTATATATCTGCCTTATAAGAATTATTTTACTGTTACATTTAGTTCATTCCAAGAATTTAACATTCACGGCTCATTTAAAATGAAAATCTATTAAGATATATTAAGATATAAATGTCACGGCCGGCACCCAACACCAGAACAAGTGCTCGAATCCTGGGTCTGAGCTAAGCTTCACCAGTGGTGTGACCACCTTTGAGCTTCGGGAGGAGCCCTCAGCCTAATCGGGTGCCACCTGGTCTTACGAGAGGTTCAAGCAAGTGTTCTGGCAGGCAATGGGGCACGGCTGGTAGCTAGAGTCTTTTGGACCGAGGATCACGGTAACAGACAAGGATATGGCAGAAGGATCGTCAGACAGGCTGGGTCGTGGCAGGCAGAAAGCAAGGGTCCTCAGGCAGGCAAGGGTCAAAACCGGGTATCAAGCAGGAAGGGTACAAGCAGAAGAGTAGTCGGATATCAGGCACTGGTCAGGATTCAGAATTCGGGATGGTCAAGGTACAGGCTGGGTCAAACACGGATTATCAGATTCAAACAGACAAAATAGCACAAGGCTTCAGAACAGAGCACCAGAAACAAGTTCTATCACGGGCAGTTTGCTGGGAGTGGAAGTGGCCTATTTATACCTTGTTTGGGCGCCAAAGTTTTCGCGCCAAAATCGGCACGCATGCGTCAGAATCGACGCGCATGCGTCAGAATCGACGCGCGCGCGTCCGCGTCAATAAAGGAAACGAGACGCGGGCGCGCGCGTTCTAAGGAGGCAAGATGGTGGAACCACGAGGCGGGCGTCCCCGCGGCCGGCGTGGCGGGCGTCCCCGCGGCCGGCGTACAGCACCCCCAATCCCAGGTAACACAGATTTCCTTACATTAAATTTAAAATATATTAAGAATCAAGTGCTATAACTTCAGTCCCTATTAAAAACCATTGCTGACAGCTTCTGAAATGACCAACAAGCATACAACCTAGGTCCCTGGTAAGGCCTCATCTGGAATATGCAGTTCAGTTTTGGACTCCAGTCCTTAAGAGGGATATAAATGAGCTGGAGAGGGTGCAGAGACGTGCAACTAAATTGGTTAGAGGGATGGAAGACTTAAATTATGAGGGTAGACTGTCAAGGTTGGGGTTGTTTTCTCTGAAAAAAAGGTGCTTGCGAGGGGACATGATTACACGTTACAAGTACATTAGAGGACATTATAGACAAATGGCAGGGGACCTTTTTACCCATAAAGTGGATCAGCGTACCAGAGGCCACCCCTTTAGATTAGAAGAAAAGAACTTTCATTTGAAGCAACATAGGGGGTTCCTCACAGTCAGGACAGTGAGGTTGTGGAATGCACTGCCGAGTGATGTTGTGATGGCTGATTCAGTTAATGCCTTTAAGAATGGCTTGGATGATTTATTGGACAGACATAATATCAAAGGCTATTGTGATACTAAATTCTATAGTTAGTATAGGTTTGGGTATATAGAATTTAATTAAAAGTAGGGAGGGGTGTATGTATGGATGCTGGGTTTTCATTTGGAGGGGTTGAACTTGATGGACTTTGTCTTTTTTCAACCCAAGTTAACTATGTAACCCTAGCAATCATTTGAATATTCTTCTCTTTTGGCCATTTTTCCATAAATATAATTTAATCCCAACTTTATATGTAGATTCGTTGAATATGCAAACAGCATTCCATATTCAGAGGAAGGAATGCTAGCACCCATATTGGCTTCTGAAGCATACACAGATGCTGGGTTTCTGCCATCTTACATTAACTACTATATCAGTTCCATTTCCATTGCAGATAAAAGTATATATTTAACCCTGACACTGGTGCATCACATTTTTATACTATAAAAATAAAAACCTCTAAGAAAAAATCCCATGGCCTGTTGCTGTGTTGTCACGTAAATTGTTTCAGACTACTGACAGATATATTCTGTAAAGGCAGATAATCCTCAATCCACAGAATTTGTCAAAACTGCCCTCAACTTTTTATCCTTGCCCATATGGACACGTATAGTAGGGAAAGTTTGTACATGGCCCTCCTCCTCACACCCAATTTGTTGAACTGGCAGTGGCATAACTTCAGGGGCCAGGGCCCCTGCACAAAACCATGGATGTTCACAATTAAAAATGTAGGTGACCCGCAATGCAAGCAAAATCACAGTTTTTTCAGTTGGACCAAGAGATACATTTTGAGAAACATTCAATTAAAATAAATAATATTCCTTGCAGTGGAATGAGTCACACATTTGCTTTTTGAAAAACATATGTGAGCTTTTTCTACATATTTTCAATACAGTATATTTATTTGCTGTTGTTGTATCACAGTGATACACTGGTCCGAGCTAGGGAGAAGAATTTACAGAAGTCCTCTGGATGTACATAGACGCCCAGGACTTCCGTGAGCACCTCAGTCTGTAATTCTAAAGGTAGTAAGGTTACAGGACTGCAGGAAAGTTTGTTTACGCTGCTTCTCCTTCTGTACAGTCACTTACCTCTTTGTCTGGTTCCTGTTATAAGATTCCGTTGTTGGCACCGATCTGCAAGCCTTGGAGCAGAGAAGACGTCTTCAGAGAGAGATCGCATAGCACCTCTGGTTCCCCTAGTATTTGTCAGGCATTCAAGCTCAGAGCAGTGTTTGAAAATTAATAATGCTATTTATTATGTTTTGTATACCAGGAATAGAGGCTCCTTGACGTTCACAGGAACAGAGTACTGGCATGTGCACAGTACAGTATTATCCTGTTATGTCTGTCCTTTTCTCAGTATAAAGTGTGTGTGCATGCAGTTAGATCGCTGTTCAAATAGGTCACACAGCAGCACTCACAAGCTCCTCTTACAGAAGATATTCTGAGACAAGAGCTGTGGATTATTAAAGAGAATTTCTCTGCTACTCTGTCTAAACCTGTCTGGCAGGTCGTGGGCTGTCTCCTTCCAAGTTAAACACATACTGTAGGTCCCTCTGCCTTTTGTCCTTGCTAAAAATTAACTCCTTGCACAACACAACATGTGCTAATATAACCATGCATGCAGGTCCAGACTGAGAATTAAAATAGGTCCTGGCATTTCAGGTACACAGAGGCCCAATCAGCCCACACAGAGGCCCAAACAGCCCACTAAATACCGACTTTCTATGGCACCTTATAGCAGCCCCACTGGCATTTGCCAGAAGCCACAGATCGCCATGCATGCAATCTTCCACCATGCAATGGATGCAAGCATGCATGCATGCAATCTTCCACCACTAACAGAGAGCCTCCACAAGAGTATATCTTGCAAAAGAGTTTGGAGTCATTCCATGATGAGTGACCCATGCCTGAGCCAGCTAGTGTTGCCACCTGCCTCGTATTTTACCGGCCTGGCCGGTAAAAATTATGGTTGATGCTAATGTTATTGATAGGGAAAAAAGTTAAATATATAGGAAGACCGGTATTTTTTTCCAGAAAAGGTGGCAACCCTAGAGCCAGCCAAAACCTGAACTGCATAGCTGTTTATGACATGATGGTTTGATCAGATGCCAGATGATATCATACATAATTATGTGAACCCGTTTTACCAATACCTTCATACACTGGCATAATGGTACGGCGTGGGTGCTGCCACAAAAAAAGTCTTCAGAGGGACCTGCCATGCACAGAAATGTACCCATACACAAGAGGCATGCTCATTTTCAGGGACTAGAGTGTCTATAGAGGAAACATACTCCACAGCCATGGGAGGCACCCAGGGGGGTCTGCTTCCTCTATAGTCAAGCTACTGCCATCATATACTGTATCTTAGGTTATCAATATAATTGTTCTTTAACATAGATTTTTACTTTCAGATTTAATATCTAATACCATCACACAGTGTTTCATATATACTGTATATGTGACCTTCACTGGGGTCTTAATCAAGATATCATTTCTTGATATCTTTTCTTGATATCTTCGCATATTGATTTTGTAGGAAGGAGATTGCCAGAGGGCCCACCTGGTTTTTTCCCGCCTGGCCAGTCCGACCTTGTCTATGGCCACCTTTACTTTCTGATTTAAAAACTGCTGTCTGGTTGCTAGGGTAATGGATCATTAGCAATCAGATAACAGTTTAACTTATAAGCTTAAGAAGTGAAGAAACAAAATAAGTAATTGAAAACACAAAAATGTAATCAAGGAACAGCCTCTTTGAAATCATTAGATACCTGCCAATCTGGTTGTTAAAAGGTTAACAGTAAGGCTGGAGCATCCCCTTAATTGCTTAGAAATTCTTCTCCTCTCTAACCCACTATGCCCTCTCCCTCAGGAATTTGCTTTGGCTCTTGACTTATGAGCATGCTCATTGCAGATTACTAAACACATGCTCCAGTCTAACAGCCAATGAAGAGATAGCATCACTGGTACCCATAGAATCTCTAGCTGTATGATCCTATTTTTTTCTCCTAACCACCTCTCCTGAGCTCACCTTAACCATTACAGTGATCAACTCCAGCAGAACTTTAAGTATGTTGCACCTGTGTAATCCTACATTCTGCATTGCATGGATTTTACAGCATACACGTCTCAATGTTACTGATGATGTGTCAGAGGGGAAATGGCCACCTGGTGAAATCGCTTTTTATTTTAGGAAAATGTGACGGAGCTGGCAGATGGAGGGTATACGCAGTACAAATGATGTGGCTTGGGTGGAGAAGATGTGCCCAACTTATATACATGGTAGGAAAATGTAGGCTTTACATGTCCTTTAACCAATTAAACTTCCTAGAATTTTAAAAATATAAATGTTGTATAAAGTTTTATTTGAGAAAAAAATACCTCTCTGTATCTCCAATTGTTAGTGACCATTTTGATCTGATTCATTAACTTTCATTGCGTTTCTATCATTTCAATGTTCCAGTTATACATAATCCCACTGAAGGCTACACTTCCAGTCACCCACCACATTCCTATAGAATTCCAGTCTCGCCCATGACGGGTAGCATGAACAAGGGGCACAGTGAAGGGGCAAGTGGGTGGTAAATGTGTTCTTTGTGTAGTCTGGTATAAGAGATAATGCATGTATAGATACTGGCTATCAAGTTATGATGCTACATTATATCATTTTGATACTTATGTAGCTTTAGGAGGGTTCCAGTCATATGATAGAAAAGGTGTGTGTGTGTGTGTGTGTGTGAGTGTGAGTGTGTGTGTGTGTGTGTTCCAGATTGCCAGCCTTGTCTTGGGTGTCAAAGATCCACGGCAGTACTTTCCAAGTGCAAAATAACATAGTACTACGAGTAGCATATCATATGGTGCAATAAGAATTCTCATGAGACTATTCTCATTCTGCCTGAAATTTCATACCAGTTCAGGGCAGAGTTCTTCTGTAGAAAATTGATATGAAATTAGTCGGTTTTATCAAAGCTAAGAAAGCAATTTCATTAAGAGCAGATGCACAGGATGTCTCTCTGAGCACTTTTGCAATTTTACATTCATTTTCTTTTCTTTAATTTTCCCACCAAAATAGTTATTAAGAGCACTCAAAGCTTTGGTTAAACTTTAAGGGGGTTATTTAACAAGGTCCGAATATCTCAACCTCGAATAATTTGTGGTTTTCTGGGGGAAAAAAAATATGAATTTTTTGAGATTTATTAAAGTCCGATGGTCTAAAAACTCAGAATCCGAAACCCCAGCATCTAAAAGCTCTAGAGGTCCTGTATAAGTCAATGGGGAAGGTCCCAGTGTCTGCGCTGATGTCCATACCGATATCCAATGAGTTTGTGGTTTTTGTTTTGTAGATTTTGTGATTTTTTTGTGTAGATTTTGGCGTTTTTTGCGCAGAAACCGCAAACAATTTGGGATTTTCGGGGAAAGCTCTGAAGTTTGCCCGACCCTATTTTTTCGTGCTCATTTCTTCATAAACAAGGTCAATTTGGGCAATTGGAGTTGCTCGGATTTCTAATTTAGAAATACTCAGATAAATTCCACCTTGATAAATAACCCCCCTAATTGTGGACTACAATTCACACAACATGTTTCCTTTCTCCCGCCAATATATAATGCATAAATGCATTTCCCTCATTTTACTTTTTCACGGATTTTACACTATTTTTCTGTGGGTTCTACTGTATTAATTATCTATAACTGATCCTCAGGAAGGACCTTATTGTACCAAGCTGAAAAAAATGAAATGGTAATGTTTGGCTTCTTTGTAATAAACTTTCTGTTGGTTTTCCCCAATTTGAATACACTAGACTCAGTATATTAAGAAACAGAGACAGTCAAAAAAGCAATAAATTGCTGTTAATGAAATGTATTCATCCACCATATTCAGTATAAAGTGCTTCTCAATCCCAACAAGAAATCCTCTTATTCTGCATACTATTTGTCATCATATTGATTTTTATGGTTTACTGTGAAAACCAAATAAAATATTTCAAACACAATCCCAACAAGAAAAAGGAAATAATTTAATATCCTGGTACAAAGCTGATATTTTTGGCTTTTGGGGGCTATTAAAATTTAGTTGCAAAATATTTTTAGGAATACATGATTAATAATGACAGCACAGACTTGTTTTACATGGACTTGCTGGAAACTACAACAGAGAAAGAACTAAACACTCAAAAATTGTTTAGAATATGGCCATCATACATCTGCTCCTTGCCAAATCACAGGAACGCCTACAAAAAAAACACAAGTTTGTTTCAAAATATATCTCATTGCATTTTGATCTAGTTGTACAGGTATGGGACCTGTTATTCAGAATGCTCGGGACCTGGGGCTTTCTGCATAACGGATTGTTCTGTAATTTGGATATTAATACCTTAAGGGGCAGATTTACCAATGGTCGAATATCGAGGGTTAATTAACCCTCGATATTCGACTAGGAATCGAAATCCTTTGACTTCGAATATCAAAGTCGAAGGATTTAGCGCAGAAAATTCGATCGAACGATCGACGTATTATTCATTCGATCGAACGATTAAATCCTTCGAATCGAACGATTCAAAGGATTTTAATCCAACGATCGAAGGAATATCCTTCGATCAAAAAAAAACTTAGGCAAGCCTATGGGGACCTTCCCCATATGCTAACATTGAGTTCAGTAGCTTTTATCTGCCGAACTAGGGGGTCGAAGTTTTTTTTAAAGAGACAGTACTTCGACTATCGAATGGTCGAATAGTCGAACGATTTTTAGTTCGAATCCTTCAATTCGAAGTCGTAGTCATAGTCGAAGGTCGAAGTAGCCCAAAAAACACTTCGAAATTCGAAGTTTTTTTACTTCGAATCCTTCACTCGAATTTAGTGAATCGGCCCCTAAGTGTACTCGATTAATTATATCTTCGTTTGGATCATGTACAAGGTACTATTTTATCATTACAGAGCAAAAAGGAAATCATATTTAAAAATTGGGATTATTTGGATTATGATTCCAATGCTAATACTGTGCATTATATCAACTGGCCTGTCTTGCTGTATTAAATAGAGAACTTTTCCTATGCTCACGCTATGCTTGGTTCTCTGATAGTATAATTTGGAGTTATCCACAGAGTGCTCTCTCTTTAACCTTGGCAAGCAATGCAGCAGCAGATACATTCAGTGACTAATCTACAAAACTGCCAAAGTTGCACTCTAAAATTGTATGCAATGAAGTCATAGAAGAAGACTTTCTCTGGGCTCTTACAATCCACTTCAAGTGGAAATTCCAAATATGCAAATGTTAATAAACAAGAATGTGAGTAAGAAACCTTTTACTGTCTCAAGGACCACAGTCCACCACCTCCGTACCACATTACCATGTCATGGATTTTGCCTTTTTCCTTATATGTAACTAGCAAGGAGTTGGAAACAGCATAGAACCTACATAAAATTAAAAAATATCTGCTTCATCTTCCTAAAGCTATGTAATATGCCATTGTCCACTGTCAGAAAACGATGCATCTGCGATTGGTTTTAGAGATTGAAACTTTTGTAAAACAAACAATGAAAAGATGGACATTCAGTGCACAAACGAGGAGGAGGCAAAATAGAAATCAAATAAGAGGGACTGTAAAAGGGATTCTGTCATGATTTTTATGTTGTCCATTTTATTTCTAAATGACATTCTTTACATTAAAAATCATTAACTCTACCAAATACAATTTTATTCCTGAACCAAGTATATTTTTTTAATAATATTGGTGTGTAGGCAGCCATCTCAGGTCATTGTGTCTGATCCATTATTTATTCCAGCCTATTACAGTACACCTCTGATTTGCCGACAAGTTTGTGTCATATAGGCTGTTGTCTGAATGCTAGCCAACCTGAACTGAAATCTGAAAGTTCATCCTAAAAATGATTATTTTCCTTTAAAGGAGAAGGAAAGGCTAAAATTAAGTAAGCTTTATCAGTACACATGGGCTTCTGTATCAAACTTCCTTCTTTCAGCTGAAACCTCCAGGGCTAGGGCTTGAGCATGCTCAGTTTGCTCTTATCTCCCTCCTCCTCTCCCTGCTATAATCTGAACCCAGAGCTATGAGTGAGCATGGAGAGACTCGGGCAGGAAGTGATGTTACACCAAGCTAATATGGCAGTTGTATCCTAAACAAACAGAGAGAGTTTCTAGAGCTGTTTACTCAGGTATGGTAAAGCATTCTACAGAATAAATATAGCATTCTAGCTTGCACTATTGTGGCTAAACTATTGGCAATAAACTGCCTCTGTAGCTTTCCTTCTTCTTTAAAGAGAAGTCAAATTCAACTGGGCACCAATTTGTTGCACATGCCCAGTGAATACCATAATTTACTTTTTATCCTACAATAGGGTACTTTCCATGTGATATTTTCCATCACATTTTTATGGCATAACATGTGTAGGCCACCAAATGATTTGCTTCTTGGGAAAGTAAACTATAAAAGAGATACTGTTATTACCCCTTATCCTCAGGAACAGAATGTTCTATAATTTCGTTTGTATGCAAACAAAATACTTAATTTTATGCTAAACCCTATACCTACAGCTATAAGTAAAAAGTATGCATATAACATTATTTTAGCCCTTTATTGGAATTGCCTGCCTTGATGACACAGGAACAATAGAATGAACAGATTGCACACGTTACATTGGCTCATTGTGGAACGAATACTGCAAAAGAACAAACATTTACTGTGAAGGATGCCACAACACAGAAGGAGCTCTGTCTCAGAAAGAGAGTGCCAAAGGCATTAAATGGTAAACAAATACTGAAATGAATGAGCTGGAGAGGCACAGAGAGCAAGTGACTGCTGCGGGGTGGGATGGTATTATCAGGTATCCAGGGAGATGAGCGACAGGCCAGTAAACATGTAGGCACAGATACCATCTTCCAAAGGTCTATGTGGAGACCCCAGCCTAGAAATATTTTATTTATTCTTTGCAAAATGACTGCTAGTGAGCAATGGAAATCAGGAATCCACCATCAAATAATATATTGGAAATAATTTATTATGGGAATCACCAGGGGAAGAAAATCTAAATTCTACATTTCTTATCCTTATTTTTTCAGAGCTGTTGTATGTAGGTCTTTGGAGTTGTTTAATGCAACAACTAATGATCTTTCATGTACTGGCATGGCTCCAGCTTTAGAGACAGCTACAGCTAAAGCAGCAGTGAAGCAGATCAATTTCTTGAGTTGGCATCTTGGAGCTGAAGTGGTAAAACAAGAATTATGGAATGTATGCCGACTGTGCAGGCACTCTCTCTCTCTCTCTCTCTGCCTGAAGAACCTGGCTGATATGTTATGCTCCAATCACATTGAGATTCAGCTGCTTCCTTGTCCATTGAATGAAATGCACTGTATACAACAGGCTTCATAATGGAACGGAGAAGAAAAAAAAAAAAGTAAATTAAACTCAGTAGAGCAGTTAATGCGGGTGCCTTCAGCTCTCATACATTGATATAATGCGGTTGTCTGGGACACATTGTAGTGCTGTAAAAACTTTTACATTAAGGTCTTTTGAATGCAAACACAGAAAAGGGATTAGTTCATTTAATTTCCCTCTGCATGTATTTGTTTAAAGGGGCCCTCCACCTCTTTAGCAATTTTCCCAAAATAAATGATTTTAAATACATTTGTAAATGTAATAATTCATGAAAGAGGTGCCTGTAAATATTTTCTACAATCGTTGATCTAAAGCAGTGATCCCCAACCAGTAGCTTGTGAGCAACATGTTGCTCTCCAACCCCTTGGATGTTGCTCTCAGTGGCCTCAAAGTAGGAGCTTATTTTTAATTCCAGGCTTGGAGGCAAGTTTTGGCTGCATAAAACCCAGGTGTACTGCCAAACAGAGTCTCAATGTAGGTTGACAATCCACATAGGGGCTACCAAATGGCCAATCACAGCCCTTATTTGGCACCCCAGGAACATTTTTCCTGCTTGTGTTGCTCCCCAACTCCTTTTACTTCTGAATGTTGCTCACGGGTTCTAAAGGTTGGGGATCCCTGATCTAAAGCAATGCAATATAAGACAGTTAATTATAAGGCAAGGAAAAATATATTGTAAATTTAATAAAGCCCCTGCAAAGGACCTTCTCTTCAACAGCGCCACTCACTCGTACTTGTTTATAAAAGGCAGAGTAGCGCAGTGGAGTTGGCAGCGGCCATATCTGGCTGCTTGACTCCTTGACATTATGGGGTTTTTTTTTTATCAAAGTCCATATTTATCTCAATATTCTCTGCTACAAACTCAAATCCGCTCCAGTTTTTTAAGTTATTCATTATAACATTTTCCCAAAAATTTGCTTTGCGGGGGAAAAAAAATAATAAAATCAGATTTTCACGATTTTTTCATAAATTTTCACGATTTTTATTATAAATTCATATTTTTGCCAGAAAACTTTGGGATATTGCACGAAACCCAGCGCTCATTAAAAAATCATTGGGACTTCTCCCATTGACTTATATGCAACCTTGACAGGTCTGAGATGCCGGATTTTCTGATTCTGACTTTTCCATCCTCGGGTTTTAATAAATTCCGGAAAATTCTTGATTTTTTTAAAGGAGGTTTCCTAGGCCCAGAGACTTTTTGGCTTATTGCTATTGCTCCTGTACCTACTGGTTACTTGTTTGGAAAGTGATCAGCAGTGGTTTGTGGTTAAAGGGGGTGATTAACTTTTAGTATGAGGATATCCTCATTCATCATTTTTTAATGGTTTTTTTTTTTTTTTAACTTTTAACATTTAGGTTTTTTTTCAGCAGCTTTCCAGTTACATCATCACTAATTTTTTTAAAAACAAAAACATAAATAAAAGATGTGACACAAATTTGTTTAGCTTAATTTCATTAAACTATTAGTGTTTAGAGATGCGTTAACATTATAGAATTCTGGGTAGGGAATATAAAATAATCATTACATCTCATTCCAAACACTGAGCATTTAACAAGCTGCATCACCTGCATTCAGATGCACAACACATGGGCATCACCAGTCTGACCACTATCATTGAGAAGAGTTGCAGCTGAAGGATTGAGGATCAATATTATTATTATTAGGCAAGTTGTGCAACCTGTTCTCTCTGCAGACCCAAATGAATGATACTTGAAGCAACAAGGTAAAAAACAGAGGCAGCATACTTTGTAGTAGAAATAATAACCCATACCTTGACTTCCCACTGAGTGAAGTGCATTGACTGTGAGCAAGCGTTATTCCCGATCTCCTTTTCCACGTTAGCAAAGTTGTACAGTCTTCCATCCTAAACAACTTTATGGATATTTTAGAAATACTTTTCCAAACTAACTGATGATACTGCAATGCTTTTAAATTGATTGTTTTTAGTTTATTATATAAAGGATATTTAAAAGCACAGGAATTGGATCCTTTATCCAGAAAGCTCAGAATTGCAGGAATGCCATCTCCCATACAGTCCATTTGAAATGAATATTTTTTTATTAATAATTTCCTTTTTCTCTGTATTTGTAAAACAGTAGCTTGTACTTGATGGCAACTAAGATGCACAAATCTATATTGGTGGCAAAACAATCCTACTGGGTTTATTTAAAGGTTAAATGATTTTAGCAGGGGTTATGTAATAAAAAGCAGGTGACCCCTGTTTAAAAGCGAACATCTTATTGACGGTTAGACTGGGTCGAACTTAGTGCCTTTTATTCGATATTATTAGTTAAGGTCTCCCCTTTTCCAGAAAACCCCAGATCTCAAGTATTTCTGATCACTCCCATACCTGTACCTAATTTCCACTAAAGATAAGTGACCTTATCTCTGAATGGATTTGGCTGTGACAGGTCAGTACAGGATGAATTATCGTTTTACCCCAAAATATATCCTCTCTACTGGTTTTCCCTGTTGCCTTATACAAAGAAAGCTTTTCCCAGAATGTAAGAAGTATTTAGTTGTATGGAGCTTGCTCCACAGTCCATTAGGAAGTATTAGGAAGAGGTCTTGGTCACAAACATAAAAAAAAAGGTTCATATGAGAAATCTGACATATTCATCTGTGGCAGAAATGCGGTAATATCCTTGTGGCTGTGTGTGTGGATTCCGCTTGTTTTATTGTGCATAAGAGACACTGGCAGGTTCTGCTTTTTCAGGAGGATCGGCTATCAACCATGTAAAAACGGTACATGAAACCCAAAAGAACGACTGCTGCTGCGGGGATCAGCCAGCTGGACCAAGAACTGCAGGAAAAACAATGACAGCAAATAATACATGTAACAGATCCCAGAAATATAATGAAACAAACAGATGCAGGTTTATTTATCAAAAATGTAATGTGTAAAGGTTTTTTCTACTTCAAATAAACATTTAAAAAGGAGAAGGAAAAGTTAAAACCAAGTAAGCTTTATCAAAAAGGTCTATATAAATAAACCAGTAAACCCTCAAAGTAATTGTGCTCTGAGTCCTCTGTCAAAATAAACACCACATTTCTTTCCTTCTATTTTGTACACATGTGCTTCTGTATCAGACTTCCTGTTTTCAGCATAAACCTCCAGGGCTTGAGCATGCTCAGTTTGATCCTCTATCCCTCTCCCCCTCCTTCCCTTCCTGCTATAATCTGTACCCAGAGCTATGAGTGAGCAGGGAGAGATTCGGGCAGGAAGTGATGTCACATCAAGCTAATATGGCAGCTGCTGTCCTAAACAAACAGTAACAGCTTCTAGAGATATGGTAAAGAATTTAACATAATAAATATAGCATTCTAGCTTGCATTATTTTGGCTATTGGCAATGAACTGCTTCAGAATCTCTTTAAGCACAAGAAATAAAAATTGAGAAAATGTTTATCACAAACGCTGTTCATTAAACTCATATTGAAAAGGTGGTATAATGGCCCAACTCACCAACCAGCAGTATTACCTGCAGGAACCAAACCTGTTGCAGAAGGTTATATATAATCTGCTGCACTGGTTATTTTATATCACCACCATAAATTCTATGCAAAGTGTCATTTGCACACTGTAGCTTAAACTAGCCCAGATGTATAAAAAAAAGGCATGCATGTAGTTCAGGCACCCTTCTATTCAATGTACTGTCTTACAGCAACACGGATAAAATCACAGCAGTGCAAGAGGTCAGTTACTGGGGTAGAATAGAATAGACAGGAATATTGTATGTGATCACAAAGACCAGAGCATTATGGACCTACTTATAGTATATTCAGTATAGACGAGAACAGCACCTTCTTAATGTAATAAAAAGGCCTTTATTCAAACATGGCACAGACCAATAGTAGCAACGTTTCAAGCCATCTCTGGCTCTTTATCAAGCTACTTTATATACCAAGCTACTCTTTATATACCTACTTATACTATATTCCACATACTATCTTCTATAAGTCAAACATACATGGGATGGATAAAGCTTTACTACCTGTATATTCATTGTGTGACCCATAGTTATGAAGAATTAGTTACCTGGATGAACTGGAGGATGTGGTTAGTAGAACATCCTAAAGGAAGCAGACAGACATGTATTAATTAAATTATCATTTTGCTTCCAGCACCAAAAAAACAATATCTAATTAATTACTCAAAAAAATCCTCATTGACCAACCCTTTACATTTTGTGTATTCCAACAATGTTTATTTTCACAGTGTTGAAAACGACATGCAAGGGATTCACACAAGAACTGGCCAGCATTTATAAGGCGATGTTTACCTGGGAATGTGGCTGCTTTTCTAGGCAAATATCTAAGATAAAATCACTTGCAGGGGATTCTACTGTAATTAAAAACAGTGTTCACTAGTCACTCCCTGTGCTATTATCCATAGAATGATAAAGGGACAGTTTATTGTAATTACTTTTTTTTTTATAAAGTAGACAGTGGTAGACAATTTACTGTACTGTTAAATATGTATTTGTCACTGTGATACAATTTTATAGGTTCTTGCAGCTGCTCCATGCTTTTCATGCACAATTTGGCTCGCTTCCCATAGAATACTCTTCCCCAACAGTTGCAACAGTGCTCCATAATCCACAAGCAGGCAAGCCCAAATCACGTCTTTATAGCTCTTTGATGGACTCTGTCCCTTCCCCCTTCACTAGAGCCAAACAGAAATGGTTGCTAGTTATCCCCCACCTTAATGATGAGCAATGCGACGATGCTGTTGACGGTTTGTACCGTAACCTTATCTCGATCAGAGATAGGATGATTCAGTTTAAATTGATACATCAGTTATATTGCTCCCCATTAAAATTGCAAAGAATGGGGGTGAGGTTGGATTCCGCCTGTCCTAAATGTCAAGGGCTTGATGCCTCCTTGTTCCACCTAATCTGGGAATGCCCCTTAATCCTTGAGTTCTGGAAGGGGGTGCTCCGCTACCTGGTCGATAATATTGCCTTCCCGAATGTCTTTAGCCCTGAGTTATGCCTTTTAGGCGTAGTGGATGATCTTCTACAGCTGAATAGGTCTAGAAAACTTGCTAAAACATTACTTTTCTATGCAAAGAAAATAATTGTAATGAACTGGATGGGACATACTGTGCCTACAGTGGAACATTGGGTCAACCTAGTTAATAAGATACTCCCTTCTGTTCGACTTACATATGAAGCTCGAGGATCCTCTGGGAAATTTGACGCAATATGGTCCCCCTGGCTAGATATTCATACCGTTGAGGATGTGGGCAATTAAACTACTGTTTAAGCAAAGGGTTCAGATACAACCGGTACTCTAATACTCGTCGAGTCTCTGGCAGTGGTGTCTGACCACTAACCTTCACTGAACTATACTGTGAAACATATGTCAATACATGTATCTTGAACGATTGTGCATACAGCTGTCTTTATTTTCCTTTCTTTCTTCTACCTCTTTTTTCTTTTTATGCCTTAATTGCTTGTATTGATAATGATAAATAAAAACTTTAAAACAAAAAAAAAATATGTATTTGTCAAATACTGCTTACATGCATACATAGTAAGTGCTTACAGCAGGTATTACATTATTTTTTATAATACACAAAAGCCATGAATATTATATCCTTATAAACAGTGACTAGTGATGTCATCCTTTATAAACGGTAAGTAGTGATGTCATTTTTGTCACATGACAAAAATTTGTGTATTACAATAAATAAAGTAGCCCTTGCTGGAAAATATGAGGATATTAGAAGTAACCTCGGAGTTCCATGACCTGTATAAAAACACTCGGCCTTTGGCCTCATGCTTTAATATGGTCATGAAACACCTCGTGACTTATAATATCCTTATATTTTACAATAGGGGGGCACTTTATTCACTATATAATACACATTTCAGTAAGTCATGTGAAACAAATTACATTACAAAGCACTGTTTATAAGGATATATTTTACAGGATATTCATGGCTTTTGTAAATTATATATTGGGAGAAGTCTCTTTTACACTCAGCCAGGCCTTTTTTTTGCACCAGGTTTACAACAGGACTCGGACCATTCCCTCCAACATTTTGGAAACAAAAAGTGGGACAAAAAAAAGTTGGGGCGAGTAGCGTGGCGATTTTTTTGACCATGCCCATTTTGTGGCCACACCCCCTAATTACCATGTTCATTTACAAAATTTGGCAGGTTATGAAAGTTTGAACATATTTCTGTTTATTTTTTTCAGTTATTACAGTTTTGCTAATGAAGGTGAATTGCCCTTTAAGCTGTGAGTAACTTTTCCCAAGACACCTGTTATATTATATTTTTACAATTACTTTGCTTATCTCATAATTATTACAAAAGTATCTTATTTGAACCTTGTGGCTGTTCTGGGCTCTCTGCCAAAAGCCAATTAAGTTAGAAACTTTGTTTCTTTTTCTGGCTGTTCAGTGCAGAGAAAAATTGGGACTTTCTAGTACAAATGAAGGACTGCGGGTTGAGCTGTCAAAAGAGGGAATGTCACTCTGAAAACAGGACAGTTAGGAGGTATGGACTCCTGCCTGTCCCTCCCAATAGTAGCTCTGTTGGAATCGTTTTTGGCAAATGAATAATCGGCTAAGAGGTCATTTGCCCCTTAAGATGGTCATAGATGCAAAGATCCGATCGTTCAAATCCTCAAACGATCAGACTTCCCCAACTCCTGACCTGCCATTAACCCATTCAGATCAAGTAAAGTGGTAAAAGAACAGATCAGCCAATGTTCTGCCCCTGACAGCAATCATACGAAATGTATGTCCGACAAAATCTAGTGACAGTCTCCCACTGAAAATCGTATGATCGGCAATACACGCAGAGAAATTATCGGCAGCAGACTGAAATCTTTTAACCTATCCGATCGACCAAACGATTGATCTTCGCTGGACGAAAAATGTCGGGACTCTCCACACGGTCTGAAAATTGTACGAATCCTGGATTCGTACTATCGGATCTTTGCGTCTATGGCCAGCTTTACACAAAGCTGGTTTGTTGGTATGTCTGTCTGGGGATAAACAACTGCATTTTCTGTTGAAAAGACACGGAGAAGGAAGAGGGATTATTTACAGCAACATATTGCCATCCATTCGAAGGACAGAAATACACGTGTTTGGGGGGCAAAACAACACAACATTACAAACACAGCAAAAAACAATAATTATAAAGGATTCTAATTATAAAGTTGAAAGTCATATTTAATCTCTTCTGGGCTGCCAGCCAACAGGGATAAAAGCATATTAGGCAGATGGGCAGCGGGTTTCTTCATTTAGCTTCAGTAATTACTGGCAGTGCAGATAAAAGACGAAGGGATCACTTCTCAGAATAAGACTATAATTAGAGAGTATCATTATGCCTGGAACTACTTAAGATTGTCAGGAGCCTTGTGTCAAAGAACAAATATTGATTCATTTTGTTATATTCACATCACAGATCACAAATCTGGCTATTTAGATAAGATTACTTAAAATGATAAACAGTATGCACAGGGAATGCCCACATTGAATTGGTTGATATCGGGCTGATCCGATAGTTGGCCCTAAGGGCCGAAAAGATTCGGCCGCGATCCGACGTGTTTTTCTAACCTGCCTGATCGCCATCTAGCCGACTTTCGGGCAGATATCGATTGGGAAAGCCGTTGGGGGGCTCTACACACAGGCTGATAAGCTGCCGACTTGTTCGGCAGCTTTTATCGGCCAGTGAATGGGGGCCTTTACAATGTGAGACATGTATATTATGTACACAAGATATACTCATGGCATTATTGCATGTGTCCATTCAGTGTTAACGAACACCACATCATCAGGAAATAATGTAGTAGAAACTAGCAGAGATCCCTATGAGAGGGTCTCTGCACACACTACACTTTTATACACTTAATTCTGGATCCACCCAGTTGGCTCAAATAGTGCACAGCAGTGAGCCTATCAGTGGGGCCATTGTGCTCCAATCCAGCTCTACACAACATAGGTCCATAACCAGGCTATGCATTATATTGGAAACGAGTGGAAACTGGTAGCGCACTCGATACCGGAAGGTTCGTTCCTCCTTTGATCACGCCAATACTCTCCTATAGTTACGACACAGGGGGTGATATGGTTGTGAAGGACGGTGTGGGAGGAAGTAGATGACTCGTCAGGGTATGACAATCCCTCCTCGCTGTAACCTTACCTGAGTTGACGCTGTCAATCATGTCCATGTGCATATGCACCTAATTACAGGCATCTTTAAGGAAAAAGGTGTGTGTTGCGATACTCTGGCTTAACGCCAACCATGCTGGGTACAATTTTAAGGTACCAATTTAATCCTTAACACCACCCGTTCCGCTCACATACTGTGGTTCACCAGCATTTACTGCAGTTGAGATTGATGCTTGGAAACAGTTACTACTGTGGTTAAAAACTCATACCACTATCTCAACTTTCAAATACCGTTTATTAGCTGCTGACTTCGTGTCCAATCAGCTTCCGTACCTAACCTTGTTTTTAATATATATAATTTTCTTTCATATCAATTTTGGGTGGTTATTAGTAAAAGTTAAGTTTTAATTTACACCAGTGGGACCTCAGATTAAAAGAGTGGGAGGGTGCAATGTTATGGGACATACTTTTTTCTTCTTTTTTGTAATTATATATATCATGTGACCTTGCACACCACTATTTTGTATTGAATTTCTATGAATGGATGGTGCTACCTACTACCTTTCCGATGTATATATGCATTATATTGCTGGCAACTGCCTCTAAGTGGCATGAACAGTCCCTGATTTCTGATAAACTATTTCTGATTTCTATGATCTTGCCCAGAATCAGTTCTCAGTCTCTCCACAAGGGGTGCTTTTATTTCCCCTTCCCCATATCCGTACAGGCAGTGCGAAGACCAAGGTACAGAGGGGATGGTTTAGCTGTTGTGAAAAGTACAGTTGTGCACTGTACACCAACAAATTTCATCAAATTTCCCATACAACTTTGTCCTTTGTGGATATATAAAAATTAAGAAGATATATCTGTGGCAACACAATCACTATGGTGCTGATATTGCAGCGTAACATACCCACACCCTTATTAGCATGTATGTATCCAAACAGGGGTTGCCTACTGAAGGAGAGACTTGAAGAAAGTGGTATAATGCATGCAAGCAAACAAATACTTGTGTATGCAGCACCTCTCAGACACTATTTATATGTATCAAAAAGAAGCTCCAAAGTCATATATAGGCACAAGGCCAAAGGGAGAGTGCTTTTATACAGGTCATGGAACTTTGAGGTATGCTATTGTGAAAAAATAGCATGGCCCATGGCCGCCACTTGGGTTGCGGTGCTGGCACATTGACTCCATCACACCGTGTCTGGTGTGAAAATTCAAAATAAAAGAATGCCAATGTCACGGGTTCAATCTCCAATTATAGGTCACGCTTGCTAGTGTTCCTGAGTGTTCTGTAATTCTTGAAATACTGATTACTGGACCCTCTGTTCCTAACTACGATCCTTGCTGCCTGCCTCCTGAACTTTTGCCTGAATTCCTGATTATGCTTATACTTAATCCCTTTGGCTACCGTGAACTGGTCTTTGTTATTTAGTGCTTCCTCCTTGGTCCGTACTCCGTCATCTGAGCCGTAAGGCCCTGACACTAAGGCAACCTTCTGTACTCTTTAACTATCTACTCTGATAGCACGTGGAAATGGATGAATGCATTTCAAATAGTATAGTACTATAAAAAATAGGAATGGAATGAAAGAACATTCAAGAATTCTGAAAGAATAACTTATGAGTATACTTACATTTTTTCCTTGATTTTTACAGTCATCCTGTCAAAAACAAAAACATTGAGTTAACTAAAGACTTAATTTTACAGCACTGTACAATAAATGGGGTATACATGCACACATCCTACAGGTGCAAGAATACAGCTATATTATTTAAGTGGGTGCAGGTAAACATTAATACATGCAGCTACTGGTTCAAAAAAAACCCACCAGCTTAATGTATATTGCTTATACAAAAATTAAATTAAATTATTATTAATAATAATAATAATAATGCTTACCGGATGTAAATCTCCAATGTAATACTGTTTCAGCATCTCCCTGGCATCAATGGAATGGCCAACATCTTCAAAGCTCTCTGTGGCATCTGCCCCTGCCTGCTCAAACAGGACCTCCTCCCCACCTGGGTGCTGCCATAAAGAAAATTAAAATAAGATTACAATAGAATAATATTAATCAGAATATATTGCCCTCTATTTGGGGTTTAATAGTAATCAGAACAATACTGGAACATTTTCAATTTTTTTACATGAACAATTAGTGTCATTTCTAAACATTACCATTACCCCTTATTTTAATTTTGAGATCAGGTCTAGGTCAATGTGGTGCATCTGCAGAGGACATTTTCAAAGCTACCCAATCCCTCAACAAACTGGATTACAGTGAAACCTCAATTTTACATACCTTGATATTGCAGTTTCCCTCATTCTACACTGTTCTTTTGTGGTCTCAACAATATATAATGCATTTTCCTGATTTTACACCATTTCTTCTGGAATCTATAATGGGAGTTCAACTGTATATAGTACATAGATATTGGTCAGGATGGTAGACCACTATAAACTTGGCAGTAAATGCATGGCCAGCTTTAACTCTAGCTAAAGGCACCACTTGCCCCAACCCTTCCTCAAAATTACCTGTGCTCTTTGGTGACAAATACCCTCTGTCTGACCCTATCTGATATCGTTGGTGACCTCAGAGGGGGTGGGGCAAGCTACAATAATTACATCCTCTCTCAACCATGGGCCCCATTACTATAGAAAACAATATATATATATATACTTTCTGAAGAATTAGTACGCATTTTGAACAAATCAAAATGAGTTAATATGCTGATACTTAAATCAAAACATTTTTGCAAAGGTAGTTGCTCTTAGAAAAAGTTCAAAAGTCTACTTAAAGCTTACGCTTACGTACATCCTATCTCCTATTGTTCTTGGGTACAAAGTGAAAATATTATAAAATTAGATTTCATGTGTCTCATGAATACTTGGATACCACAGTTGCATATGTTTACCAACAATTTCTGTAATGTAGAGACCCAAAATATGAATAGCATATCATTTTTTCATCCCTTCAAACAAGCTGCTTGTGTTTTATGTATTTTAAATTCCCTCAACAGTAACAGTTTGTATATTTTATCTTCCATTTTTTTTTTATTCAGTGGTTTGCCTCCGATTTAATCTATAATTGCTAAGTATGTGCTCAATTTACCTTTTCTTCATGAGTCTTCAGTCTCAGACAAAAGCCAAGCAAGCATTTCACCATTTTCTTCTTAAATTTAGGCACTAGACAAATTTATTAAGTTCTCTCTTCAGAACAATTATGATATGAATAACCCCAAATGTCCAGCTCTCTCTGCTGAATAATATATATATATATGTTATGTTTTACTGATCAATTACAGGAAAATAAAACTAATATAATGTATATTGTTTTTCTAGTTCTACACTGCTTCAAGATGGCGGAGTTTACACTTCTTTGGCCATGACTTTGTTATTTGGCCACGACTTATAGAATGACCATTTCTGAGCCTGTGTTTTGGCACAATTTATTCTGCATTGCCTTACACTGGATAATTTGCTGCACATATATGTTGAATAAAATTAGCTCCTCAGCTGCACACAATAAAGTAGCATAAATATAAACATATCAACACACAAACAAACAGGAACGCACTGTGCACCACACCCTGTTAATGAGATTCACAGAGAAACTTGAACCAGGTTAGTCCTTGGTTACAGAGGGCAAAGCTAAGGTTTGGTTAAAAATGATCATCCGTTAAAAATGATCATCCTCTGATGACTAAAATCATAGGATAAACACAAAAAAAGAGATTTTCTTACTGGTACATAATCTTCTGGTATGTCTTTACTATCACTGCAGGTAAACTGGCTCACTCCTTGCTGAAGACAAAACTAACTAAATTTGTAGTACAAACATTTCTTCTTCTCATTATGGCCCTACATCTCAGTGCTTGACAAAAAAAATGTGAAAGGGCTGGTGAACACAAACGCTAAACATAACATTTTTTTTTAAAAAAAAGTACATGGAAGCAATAACTGTGACAGGGAAAAGGTTTAGCCAAATGTTTCCATTAAAAAAGGAAGAACTGTGCAAGGAGCTCCATGTAGTTGCAATTCAATCAGTATCCCCAGGCCAACAAGGTACAGATATTCCTGAAGAAATGAAAATGTATTCACCTACAAAACTGACTTGTACCTAGCTTGGCCTTGCACTTATCTCACAAGGGTTATTGGGCAAGTCCAATTCAAAGGCAAGCTCCTGTTCTCATATATTTCATATAGTTGGGCTAAAGGTGGCCATAGACATAGAGATCCACTTGTTTTGCAATGTCGCCAAACGAGCGGATCTCTCCCCGATTTCACCACACTGAAGTGGGTGATATCGGGCTGATCCGATATATCACAATGCATCCGATACGGGCGTTTGGATCGCGGGACTGCATAAACGCACAGATGCGGCCGAGATCCTGGTCGCTGCCATCTTGGTTGCGACACTGGAAGGGAGAGCCGCGCCTGCCGGCGCTGCTTCGGGTAAGGACCCTGACACTAAGATACCCACCCCAACAGGGCTTAGTTACTATCAAGTGCAGTTAATTTCTTATTATTACAGAAAAAGCAAATCAAACAAAAATGTTTTTTTCTAAATTAGCATTGCTGCATTTCAGAGCTTTCTGGATAATTGATTTCTGTATAATAGATCTCATGGGCATCAACACTTTAAAACATTAAACACTGACAGTGGCATCTAAGTGATGCAATAGCCTTACCCAGTTGCTAGGGTAATTTGGACCCTAGCAACAGGATTGCTGAAATAAAAGATAAAAAAACTCAAAAACTCCAAATAATAAAAAAGGAAACCACTTGCAAAATCTCTTACATAATAGCAATAACCCTACTTCCTGCTTTGCAGCTCTGATTGGTTATGTCAGTAAGCAATCAGTGACTAAAGGGGGGTCATATGGGTCATAACTGTTTGCTTTTTGATCCTTAGCATGCAGCTCAGATTAAAAAGCAAACTCACTGAACAGTTATGTCCCATGTGGCCCCCCATAGAGTCGCTGATTCAGCATTAGAGGGCTGTAAAGCAAGAAGTAGGGTTTAGCTTCAGATTACTATATTCGACATCCAGTCGCTCCAGCCTTTATAGTTATAAATATATCACTATATTAGAAACATTTTTTTATTTTCCATGGCCTATTTACCCAGTTTTTTTTAAATGTTTTACTGAACTGTTCCTCTAACAACCCATTTAAAAAACAGTATTATTAAATTAAATTCACTAGCTTGAATTTATTTGAAATCCATCCAAATATATGGAGAAATGCTAGGAGTTTTACTAAGCAAGCATCTGGGCTCCCAAGATTAACAACAACTTCAGTAACACCTTCCCTTTCCTCAGATCTACTCCACTCGACTTTCTTGTGCTCTTCCTTTTTGATCTGTTTCTTTCTTCTGTGATTATTGTAGGTTACAGTAATGGCTTATTGCTTCATTTCATACTAAGTTTACAGCATTCAGTAGCAGCATAAAACCTGAAAGGAGATCCACTACTACAAAATATGGCTAGAAGGGCAATATTTTATGAATTGACTATTATAGCTGACCTACATAGGGCTTGATAGGGCATCTTTTGGCTTAAATGAACAGTAACACCAAAAAAAAAGAAGTGTTTTAAAGGAATGACCAGGGCAGGATTTACATAGCGGGCACTAGAGTCCTGCAGCGGGTCTGGTACCCGTGGGGTTCCTGAAAAAACCTGCGGTACCCTGCGGGTTGCAGGTAGAAGTTTTGGGAGCGTGTATAGACGCAAGTCGGCAGTTCTCCGGGTTTGCAGGTCGGGTCACGGGTCTTCTCAATAGCGAATTTAGCTCCTTTTTTTCCTGATCACGCCTACTTCTAATGATGTCACTTCCGGTTTACAATGACAGCACTTCCTGTTTAACACCTTTTTCTCTGATCACGCCTACGTCTAATGATGCCACTTCCGGTTTACGACAGCACATCCTGTTTCTTGATGGTCAGCGGGTTGCGGATCAGGTTTGCGGATAAGGTACTTGCGGGTCGGGTAGCAGGTCCAAGCGGGTTAGTATGCGGGTTTGGGTTTTACAAATTGGTTCTGCGCAGAACTCTAGCGGGCACCCCTAGGCCCGCTGTCGTTCGTCACCCCTGTCCCCACCCCTTCATTCGTGCACATGGACAACTTTCCATCATCAGGTTGGGAGCACTGGGGATTGGCACATGGAAAATGTAAAAAAACGATTACATTCTACGATCAGCCCCAGAGCCTCTGAACCAATGCCGCCCCCTAAAATCCTGCCGCCCTAGGCCCGGGCCTTGGTGGTCTTTCCACAAATCCGGGCCTGGGAATAACAATAAAACGTAGTGGTGCCCTGCACAGGTAAAACTGATGTATTTGCTTCAGAAACACAACTATATGACAAGCCCTTCAAGCACAGGATACACAGTAAATAACAGATAAGTTCTGATGAATCCGATTATATACTACACGGCTTAGCTGCTCTCTGTTGTGTATCATGTGCCTTTTTACCTTTTTCAGCTTTGAATGGCTGCCCCCATGGCTAAACAGCAGAAACTATAGTAGAGTATCTGAAGCAAATACACCAGGTTTTACCAGTGCAGCACAACTGCACATTGTATTCGCATTACTTCAAAACACTTTAATTCTTTGGTATTACTGGTCCTTTAAGTGCAAAATCTCTATGTTGCCCTTGGGCATTCCTATTCGCCCGCCTCCAGGTCAATACTGACCACGTGACTGTCGATTTCTGTCAGCCCAACCAGTAGCTTCTATAAAGCCCACTCACCTCTTCCACGAACTTAGTGATATCATACACTCTGCCGTGTATCACTAACCACAGCTCCTTAGCCGTGTTCCTTTTTCTCACATCCTCTAACTTGTACAAATCAACCTGAGGTTCTTCTGATTGCGTATCCCCATCTTGCGCCATGGCCTCTGACAACCACTCTGTAAAAAATGATCTGCAAGACACTTTGAACACCTTCGGCTTCCGTCCCCTGGCGCAATACAATCACCTCATGAACACAGGCGTCGTTTCCAAGGCGATAACCAATCCCTTTACCAGTCACAAAAAGTACAGTGAGCGTTTGACCAATCAGAGGGCTCGAAGGGTCCCAGCCCATCATAAATAGTAAAGCATCTAAGCGTCGTTTCATGTGACGCTGTAGAGGGCAAGGTTTTGTGGGTGGAGCGAGTTTGTTGCAATGTGAAGATAAAATCTTAGGAAAGAAACGGTGTAAATGATTGTTGGAATGCTGACCTTGGTAACAGTATGTGTGGATTGAAGCTATTATAACTAACCAGTGCTATTCAGATGATCAGATCTGTATGGTACAGTAGCCTCAGCAAGGATTTTAGTTTTTATTGCACAACCAAGACCAAAAACATCCTATCTTTGTGGCCTGCCAGGACCATGGTGATACTTGTCTACATCCTGTATCCCTTCCTCCTCTCCTAAAACAAAAATAAGTTGCTTTCTTTTGACTATATGCCATACTCTTACTTCACTTATATATAGCCTGCTCAAAATGTACCTTTTTTGCTGTCTTCTGGCCAATCATGCGTTCAGGCCCTGCTCCTTTACATCACAGCATACCCTTTTTATGTCATGACCCGCCCCCTTTTACATCACACCCCACCACCAGCCGGTGAGCATTGTATAAAAAGGTGGCAACCCTAACAATAGCTTTGGGGGAAAGATGGCCTATAGGCTACACACCATATTCACCATAAATTCCATACTCACTCCCTGTCATTGCTTCGGCTTTCCCTAGGAAGGCAGGCCCACAGTTTCAAAGCCACTTTATTAGCCTAAGTTCTATGTGACAGCAAAACTGGCCTGACATGCATGCTGCTGAGTCTTTGTAATTGGATCATTAATGGAGGCCTGCTCCAAAAAATAGCAGTATAATAATAGCTTGTTCCAAATAATATCAGAGTGTGGTTCAATTCTGTGAAAAAAACAGGCCAAAAGAAGGAAGGCAACAAATAATGTTTTTTGAGTATTTTGATTAAAAAGTTGATTGGAGAGGGGAAAACATTTAAAGAAGTTCAGAAAATGATAGGCTGCTCAGCTAAAATGATTTCAAATGCTTTAAAGTGGCAACCATAACTGACGTGGAAGAAAACAGAAAACTACCATTCAAATTGATAGAATAGCCAAAATGGCAAATACTCAGCCAATGATCAACTCCAGGAAGACCAAAGAAGGTCTAAAGTTACATGCAAAGTCCCTTTGACTGGGGGCAGCTGGCAAACTGACAATATGTCTAGCCCCATGTCAGATTTCAAAATTGAATATAAAAAAATCTGTTTGCTCTTTTGAAAAATATATTT
Organism: Xenopus petersii; assembly: GCA_038501925.1. Lineage (NCBI taxonomy): Eukaryota > Metazoa > Chordata > Amphibia > Anura > Pipidae > Xenopus > Xenopus petersii. The sequence continues at coordinate 44,272,752 of CM076679.1, forward strand.
CAATGCAGAATTCTGCTGGAGCAGCACTATTAACTGATGTGTTTTGAAAAAAACAAGTTTTCCCATGACAGTATCCCTTTAAAAAAAAGACGTGCTGAAGAGGTTAGTTTGCCAAAGAGCAAATTGACTGGCCTAAAGAGAAATGGCGCAACATTTTGTGGACTGATGAAAGCAAGATTGTTCTTTTTGGGTCTAGGGGCCACAGACAGTTTGTCAGACCCCCCCCCCAAACACTGAATTCAGTGAAGACAGTGAAACATGGTGGCACAAGCATCATGATATGGGGATGTTTCTCATACTATAGTGTTTGGCCTATTTATCACATACCAGGGATCATGGATCAGTTTCAATATATCAAAATACTTGGAGATCATGTTGTCCTATGCCGAAGAGGAGATGTCCTTAGGTGTTTCAACAATATAACGACCCCAAACACACTAGTAAATGAGCAACATCTTGGTTCCAGACCAACAAGATTGACATCATGGAGTGACCAACCCAATCCCTGGACCTTAATCCAGAAGAAAACTTGTGTGGTTACATCAAAAATACAGAGGCAAAATTAAGAAATGCAGAAGAATTGTGGAATGTAAGAGGTGCCAGAAGTTGCTGGACTTCATGCAACACAGATGTGCAGCAGTTCTCAGAAAAACTGCTTATACAACTAAATATTAGTTCAGTGATTCAAAGGAAAGCAAAATCTTGAAACATTTTTCAGTTTATACAGCGAATCTTTGAGTTTGTAAAGAATAATGTAGGCAGTACTATTTTTTTAACCATTTTCTTCACGTTCTGTAAAGGAATAACACAAATTTGATACATTTTTCATTATGTATTGATTTGGAATAGAGTGTGCACTGTTCCCAATGCATGTATGGAAATAAAAGCTATTATAAGGATTTTGAGCTTTACACACTTTTTTTTTTTATAAACACCACTGATTTTATTCTGAACACAACAGTGTATAGGGTATATTTCATTCCCTAAAAAGAACACAAGGTTTTCTGACTGATATCCACTCCTTGTAGGATAAGAGAGGGCATGAATTGTGAAGTACCATCTACAAATCTGGTTGGAGGACAGAATAATTCTAAAGAGGACACAGGTCAAACGTTATTCGTAAGAAAGAATTAAGTTGCTTATGTAGCTAGGACAATAGGTAAATTGCATCTATAAATATGTTTTGAACAGATTGGGGGAAAGTCAGTCACTGCTGCTGACCCCCATTAGGTTTACCCCTGAGGAAGTCTCAATAAAGGTAATGCATTGGCACAGTTACATTTTTATACCGTATATCTTTCTAATGAAGTGAAGATCTACGGACTTATGCGAGAATCAGGCGAGCCAACATATTGGTGAACTGAGAGATATGACATTTAAATGCATGTAGTACTGGTTACCTCTGAGTATTATAATCGAGTCCACTCTCTGTTGTATAGTAGACCTTACTCTACTTCACAGGCATAAGACTAGTTATCTGTCTTATCAGTATTACCATATGAATCTACATTATTCTGTGTGGCTACTGCAAAAGGTGAATATGCGAGTGTTCCATGTTTCTTCTTAATCAGCGGCCAGTTCTTCCTTACAAAAGGCTTATCTTCTTGACCTTTAGGTGACCACATTCTATACATAACGGACAGTCTCTCTTTTTGAAATGTGCAAGTTGTTGTGCAGCAGAGAACAGAACCTGGTTAGGGTGAGATGGCCTAAAAGTAGCCAAAAAAGCCCTGCACATGCAACAGTAAGCCTTCTGAAGACAAAGTATTTACTTGCCTTGTGCCTTGTACGTAGTACGGCCTTAATACCAAATATGAGAGCTCAACTCTCCTATAAGACATTATGGGTGAAGACATGCAAATGACGCCTTTATGTCCCTCTGGCTAACTATGCATCCAGATCCACTGGATTTACAGCACATAGACAGTGCCAAACTCTAACATGACATTTTGAGGGAAGAATAAAAACAATAGGCTAAAAAGCTAATTAAAGAAGTCTTTCTTCATCACTGATTGTACTAGTGCATAGTGTATTATGGGTGCTCATTATACTTTTTTTTTTATTAATAATCATCAACTTTGCCAAACAGTCTACACAATATACAAGCAAGAGGACTATACAGACTTTTGCAAAACCAAAAGTGCAGACAAGAAACCTCTTCCCGCCCCTCTTACAAAGGCACCTCAAGAACAAACCAGTCAAGTGCAGGAAGACCCCCAACGGTGTTAGCCAAATCAACAAGAATCTATTCCTTTTTTTATGTACCGTTATTTATTTACCATCTCTAATCTGATGCATTTAACTAGAGATGGTCATACACAGGCAGATTGCTGCTGATATTGGTCCTTTAGACCCATGTGTGAGGGCTCCCAACAGGTCCTCCCGATTGATATCAGGCCAAAAATCGGCAGCTATCGATCGGTCAAGTTTGTTTTTTTTTTTGTGTGATCCAGGACCGCATTGGCTAGTTGATGTGGTCCTGCGAGACGTTGGAGCCCATTCATATTATTGTAATCTGATTGTTCGGCCCCAGGGCCGAACATTCAGATTCATCCGTTATTGCTCAGCCGTTAGTGGGCATATAAGGTTAAGATCCACTCCTTTGGCGACCTTGCCAAACGAGCGGATCTTATAGTGTATGGCCACCTTTAGTCAACCTTGAATCAGAAAAGAATCAAAAGAATAAGCTCCAAATAAATATTGCTTTGTGTCACTAGCATAACTAGAAGTTTCAGGGTCTCACAGCAAAGTCATTTTAATGGCTCCATAAAAATTGGGTAGAAGACATTAATAGTCTGTAGTAAAAGAAATAAAAGCGCAAAGAGACAAAGGATCTTTTCTAAGTGCAGTATTTAGTTGTAGTTCAACATATCCCTGCATAAAAAGTTACACTCACAGGATAAAAAATTTTCAATATCGCATATACATTTCTTATCTGTCCGTATGTGTCCTTCTCAGTCCCACTCTGTGTGTGTCCAGTGCTCGGAATCAGTCCTGTGCTGCCAAATAATCTTTCTATGGTCAGGATCTCGAGCTCTCTTGTTTAACACTCATTTGCGTAGGGACTTCAGACAGATAAACGGACTCCTCACTCTTGTCCAACGCGTTTCACGGAATTTGATCCGCTTTCTCAAGGACTGTGGATCGAATTCCGTGAAACGCGTTGGACAAGAGCGAGGAGTCTGTTTATCTGTCTGAAGTCCCTCCGCAAATGATTGTTAAACAAAAGAGCTCGAGATCCTGACCATAGAAAGATTATTTGCCGGCACAGGACACACAGAGTGGGACTGAGATGGACACATACGGACAGATAAGGAATTTATTGAATTTATTGCGATATTGAAAATTTTTTATCCTGTGAGTGTAACTTTTTATGCAGGGGTATGTTGAACTACAACTAAATACTGCACTTAGAAAAGATCCTTTGTCTCTTTGCGTTATTTTTTCTTTTACTACAGAATTCTATATACTTGGAGTGGGAGTACTCCAACACTAGAAGCTGCAGAGCGGGGAAACTAACATTATTGAAACAGTGATTCCCAGTAACCTCATCTCCAGGAGCGCCGCAGGTGGTAAATTGGTGTGTTTATAAGACATTAATAAGTCTACATATTAGTTAATGCCCCAAATAGCCCTTATACCCCCAGACATTTATAAGGATTAATTAAATCCTAATTTGGATTACGTACAAGGTACTGTACAAGGTATTATTACAGAGGGAAAAAACATGTAACATTTAAATTACTTGGGTAAAATGGAGCCTTCCTGTAATTCAGAGCTTTCTGGATAATGGATTTCCAGATCCCATGCCTGTATTTCACTATATATTATTACAATGTTTTAAATGAAATTTGCCTTTCTTAAGGTTGAAACTCCCAAAAGGTTGCACTTTTTACATGATTTCACAGGAATCACCTGAGACCACTGTTCCTTTATAAATGAATCGCAAAATGCGTACACCAGTAACATGTTTATATTATAAAGCAGGGGTGCAATGAAGGTGTGAGCACACAATTCACACAGGTATAAGACAGATAATAGCTATCCAAAGAGAACATCCTATTTCTCACATATATGAAACTGAGCTAAAAGATATAGGCAGGGAATAAGGCAGAAGTGATGATGATTAACTTGAAAGTCCCTAGCGACTAGTCTTATCCTTTATTATTGTGGTTGTATCCTTTTCCAATAGATCACTTGAGCAGTTATAGTTAACCGCAGCCCCAAGCAGTTTCCCAACACATGCACCAAATTATGATGCAAGTCAGTCTTGTTTTTCATTTTGGCCTAAGTTTGAAACAAATATACCACTTAAAGGGATACTGTCATGGGAAAACATGTTTTTTTCCCAAAACGCATCAGTTAATACTGCTCCAGCAGAATTCTGCTCTGAATCCATTTTTCAAAAGAGCAAATAGATTTTTTTATATTACATTTTGAAATCTGACATGGGGCTAGACATACTGTCAGTTTCCCAATTGCCCCAGTCATGTGACTTGTGCCTGCACTTTAGGATTGAACTACTTTCAGGCAGGCTGTTATTTCTCCAACTTAATGTAACTGAATCAGTCTCAGTGGGACTTGGCTTTTACTATTGAGTGCTGTTCTTAGATCTACTGTACCAGGGAGCTGTTATCTTGTGTTAGGGAGCTGCTATCTTGTTACCTTCCCATTGTTTTGTTGTTAGACTACAGGGGTGGAGGTGATATCACTCCAACTTGCAGTAAAGAGTGACTGAAGTTTATCAGAGCACAAGTCACATGACTGGAGGCAGCTGGGAAACGGACAATATGTCTAGCCCCATGTCAAATTTCAAAATTGAATATAACAAAATCTGTTTGCACTTTTGAAAAATGGATTTCCATGCAGAATTCTGCTGAAGCAGCACTATTAACTGCTATGCGTCTTGAAAATAACATGTTTTCCCATGACAGTATCCCTTTAAACTTTAAGCTCTACAGAGTAGGGATCTCTTTCCTTTTTCTAGCTGTTAACACATCTTGAATTTATAAATTATATATAGTTCTTTATATTCCAATAATGTGCCATTTGAATGTATACTGCTCTGTATACTATTTCTGCTATATTATCAATACAAAGTTACACACATTCATTTCATAGAAGCACTATGTTTTCAGGTGCAGGGACTTCAGTATTGTTGATTTCCTGGATTTGAGAAAGTCAGACTTCACTTCCTATCCTAGTGGTATTTCCCTTATAAAAGGGCTGAATTTACAAGGTTATTGTAATGTTACTAGTATGAAATATTAGAATTTACAAATTAGCGGTGAGTATTTCAGACCCCTTTAATTTATGGAAATCGGTGTTACTGTAACGATGACTGTTCTATCATATATATTCACATTAAAATATTCTTTTAAGAAATATTTGCTCTGTTTTCCTTTAAATACAATAAAGGCCACAATATTATTTGTACAAAACATTCTTCTCTTCATACTACTTCACATTTACAAATTATAAAATGTTTTTACATTGATATATATCAAAATAATATAAAATATGTACAAAAGCAAATCAGAAATAATGCTATCTGCCAACAATAACCTTTGCCCTCTTGCTTAACCATTTTTGAGGACAAATACAATGCAGATAAACTATACAGGTACAATAAAATATATTTTCAACTGTTCATTTAAAACCATTACAGTTATATTTTAGAAAACCTGGAACACTTTGCCATACCCAGATACTCTGGCAAGTCTTAATAATGGCTCTTAGGCAGGAAAAAAAAGAAACAGGTGATTTTTTTTAAAGGGTTGTTCACCTTTCAGTTAACGGAGTATGATGTAGAGAGTGATTTTCTGAGAAAATTTGGAATTGGTTTTAATTTTTTATTATTTGTGGCTTTTGAGTTATTTAGCTTTTCATTCAGCAGCTTTTCAGTTTGCAATTTCAGGCATCTGGTTGCTAGGGTCCAAATGACCCTACCAACCATGCACTGATTTGAATAAGAGACTGGAATATGAATAGAAGAGGCCCGAATAAAAAGAGGAGTAATAAAAAGTAGCAATAGCAATAAATGTGTAGCCTTACAGAGCATTTGTGTTCAGATGGGGTCAATGACTCCCATTTGAAAGCTGGAAAGTGTTAGAAGAAGACAATTTAAAAACTATAAATTAATGACAACCAATTGAAAAGTAGGGATGCACCGAATCCACTATTTTGGATTCGGGAAAGATTTGGCCGAATACCGAACCAAATCCAAATTTGCATATGCAAATTAGGGGTGAGAAGGGGAAAACCGTTTTTGCTTCCTTGTTTTGTCAAAAAAAAAAAATACGATTTCCCTCCCCGCTCCTTAATTTGCATTTGCAAATTAGGATTCGGTTCGGCTGCGAAGAAGGATTCGGCTGAATTCGAATCCTGCTGAACACCAACAAATGAAAGTGTATTAAATTAATTAAAATATAATGCACTGTTGGCCTGCACTGGGAAAACTGGTTTGTTTGCTTCAGTCCACATGAGCAGATTTGGGGAAATCAGTCGCCTCTTCTTCAGGGCGACAATCTCCCCAAACTGCCTTCCCCCTGCCCTCCGCCGGCTAAAATGAAAATCGCCTGCGGCAATGCACAAGAGGCGCTTCATTTTCCGAAGTCTCCCGAAGTGCAATTCGGGGAGATTGTTGCCCCGAAGAAGAGGCGATTTGTTGCTGGGGCGACTAATCTTCCCGAATCCTCATGTGGATTGACCTTAATACAGTTTATATAAACAAGCTGCTGGGTAGCCATGGGGGCTGCCATTCAAAGCTGAAAAAGGAACGGGATAAACAGCAGATAAGCTCTGTAGTGGATTCTACATAGCTGATTTGTTATCTATACTATGTGTCTTGTGCTTAAATGGCTGCCCCCATGACTTCACATCATCTTGTTTGTATAAACTATAATAGTCTTTCTGACTACACCCCAGTTTTATCAGTGCAGGGCAACACTACCTTTTTTGTTCATTACTTATAAACACTTTCATTTTTATAATGTTATTGTTCCTTTCATGTTTTTGAATTTCAAGATAAATATACCTTCTGTGACTAGGAATACATGTTCTGCACAGGTCAATCAGATATATTTAGATAGTACTTAATCCAGAGGCCTTGTAGGCTACTAATGAAAGTATTGCAATGCACTTTGGTAGAAATCTTGCTATTAACATCCACTGAAATGAAGGTCTGTTCCAGTGGTACTGCAAGACATCCAAGGATAAAAGTAGGAACACTATGTTTCTTTCGGGTAACAAAGTTAATCATCTGGCACAATCCCCAGTTTCTTCATGGTCCTCCATCTGTCCTTTACCATGACGGAGGTACGGTTCTGGAAGGGGTATTTCTTTATGATGTCTTTCCAGTTGCCTTCACCAAATTTTTTCACCCCTTGTATGATCCATTCAGTCTCCTCTTGTGTCCATTTCTAAACAGTTAGGAAATATGGTTACGATTTGCATTTTCCCTTAACAATCAAATCCACAAAGTGATATAACTACATATTTGACCAATGATTAAAAACACATTTTATTTGTCTTATAAGATCTACATAGGTAGAAATCCCTTCAGTACATATATATTGTATTAGCAATCACTATAATAAAATGAGAGATTTACAGTCCCTAAATTAACTGGGCAAAGAGTGTGAAATTAAGTCATTTTGCAATTAGTTTTCATTTTTTATTATTTGTGGTTTTTGGGTTATTTAGCTTTTTATTCAGCAGCTCTCCAATTTGCAATTTCAGCAATCTGGTTGCTAGGGTCCAAATCACCCTAGCAACCATACACTGATTTGAATAAAAGACTGGAATATGAATAGGAGAGGCCTGAATAGAACGTAAGTGATAAAAAGTATCAATAACAATACATTTGTAGCCGTACAAAGCATTTATTTTTATAGGGGGTCACTAACCCCCCATTTGAAAGTTGGGAAGAGTCAGAAGAAGAAAGCAAATAATTCAAAAACCATAAAAAATAAATAATGAAGATCAATTGATAAGTTGATAAAAATTAGCCATTCTATATCATATGAAAAGTTAACTTGAAGGTGAACAACCCCTTTAGGGTCAGGCCACACAGGGCGTTTTGGGGAGATTTGTTCGCCTGGCGACTAATCGGCTCCCTTTTGCGGGGACCAATCTCCCCAAACGACTTCCCTGAATATGAGCCGGCTACAATGAAAAAACGCTGGCGCTAATCACACGCGGCAATTCGTTTTCCTAAGTCGCCCGAAGTTTCCTCGTGAGGCAACTTTGGAAAACGAACCGCCGCGTGTGATGTAATGAAGCCTCAGCTGCCTAATAGACCTCATGTTTACATTTAAATCTGAAGAACCAGTACTCACTTCAGTCACAGACATACTGTCTAATAAGAGCTTGCAATGCAATTCCACTGGATTTAACTCACCTGCTTCCTGCCATTGGTGGTTGTGTTATTCGATGTTTTTTCATTCTCTCCTTAAAATATAAAAACAAGATGCACGGTAATCCATATTATGTGATGGGACATGGTATCAAAATGTCACCATACAATTAAAAATGAAGAGCTCATAGGAACCAATCAACTGTTTGTTTTTTTTACGACAGATGCAATTAGGCTTATGTCACACAGGATGGTTTCTCTGCAGGGGTATTTTTAGCAGAGAAACCATCACTCCTGCCACCATCACGGATTTAAACAGCCATGACTGGTGGTTCTTGACTGCAGAAAAGTACAAGAGAGATTTTGGGGCAGAGGACAAACCATAATTATCATAAAATTTGCTTTTAATTAAAGAAAGCAGTGGTGCACATTTTTCTGTTGCACAGAGAGCACAGTAAGTAGAAAGTAGTTTACAACTGATACAAATTGGTTTAAAGGGCACCTATCACAGCCAAAATCAAGCACATATTAACAATCTGACCAGTACAAGCTAAGCACGTTTACCAAACTACCTATATATAGTTTTTTGAAAAAACTGCAGGTTTTAAAAAAAATCCCTTCCTTGTCAAATGGGTTCTTTCGCTGAGGGAGGCGATACCGAGACTATAACAGAGACTATAATATGCAAATTTCAAGAACACTGCTTTGAGTAGTCTACCCAGAATGCCTTGTTTAAGTAAACTCCTCCACTAGAAGTATCAGGAGATTTCCCTATCTTTACCCTGCTGGTAAAGTCATTCTGCAAATGAAGGGCACACACTAACTTCCAGCAGGTGGCAGCACTACTGAACAGCAGCTAACACAGAGTTTTGGCTGATTTGAAAATATCTTAGTTTAGATGTTTCTTTAAATCCTCAATATGCTCTAGTAGATATGAAAGACTTTTTTCAGGTATCTTACAATGGTTCTTCTATTAATGTCTCAGATGAAATATCTTTTTGTTGGATGGTTATGGCAGCTACTCGAAAATCTATATTCTTGTACTGGATAAAAGAAAACCCCCCTTCTTTGAAGGATGTGCTTTCTTATCTATTTAACTTATGTATTCAAGAGGTAATTAGATTTAGAATGGATGATCTTCTCCAAAGAAATAGAATCAGGAATAGATGGGTCTCTTTATATCTCATCTTTAGAGGCTGATAGGAAGTCATTTATCCTTAGTCTTATGGGACAAGATTTATGCTAATGATACGTTAAAAGAAATATTTAATGCCTTCATTCACAAAAATGTTTCTCTATGTATTTTTGCATTGTCAGGTTTTAATCTGAAAGGAAAGAATAACAGGTCTATTTATTTAATTTTTTTTTACTTCATTATTATTATTCTAATATTTTAATATTTAATGCTATTTGTATTTTCCCCTTTTTCTTTATTTATTTATCTTTCTTTCATGTCAAATGCTTTGACAGTTATGCTTAAGAATATTTCTTTTGCTCCTTGTTGAAACACTGTATGTTTATCATATTGTCATATTCTTGTATTTTATTGAAAATCTCAATAAAAAGAATTTCAAAAGAAAGAAAATAGCTTAGAAGGGTTGATAAGCAAGCAAGGAATTTCAACTGAGCATGTGTGAGATTTCAGAGCTGCAGTTGGCTGGGAAGATATAGGTAGGAGGAGCCAGTAAAAAACCAAGATGCCTGCCTCAGCTAGAACTGCAGTGGAGATAGGGGAGATCTTGCAGAAGGAATAGTGAGCTGATCATTTACATTATACAAACAATTCTAACTGTTTTAAAAATCAGATTTCTTGAACTTTCTTTCACATAGTATATTTACTTAGTAAATGATTTTGGTCATGATTGGTGCCCTTTAAGTAGTCCCTAATGCACTGTAAGAGTAGTTCCAATGCTTTGACATATTACAAGGGAAGAAAGGCACTGTTGAAACCAGCCATGCTTGATTTCGTAAAAAAAATTAGAAATAATGCATGGTCTTTTTGTTATTTTGCTAAGAACATAAAGCGTAAACATTTTTCAAGTGAATATGTGGAAGCCACTACTACAGGGATTCTGATGGAAAGTTGTAATATATATATACATACATATACATATATATATATATATATATATATATATATATACATATATACACACATACACATATATATATACACATACATATATACACACACAGTAATATACTTACTCTTGCCTTTAAACAGCTCATCTGCTTCACTCCAAGTGTCCTGTTCTTCAACAATATCTGAGCGGTCTAACACCGGATTTCTAAAGTAAAATATATGGAAGTCATTTTTTTTTTACCAAAGAAAATGGTTGGGCTTTTTGCTTTTTCATCATTTGCAAAAACTGTAAACCCTCAAAATAAATGAAAGTAACACTGCTCAGTGCTCTACTAAGCCACTTTTGCAATTTCTTTTATATATTTTAAGTAGGGATGCACCGAATCCAGGATTTGGTTCGGGATTCAGATTCGGCCCGGCCGAACCGAATTTGCATATTCTAATTAGGGGTGGGGAGGGAAATTGTGTGACTTTTTGTTACAAAACAAGGAACTAAAAAATATTTTCCCCTTCCCTAATTTGCATATGCAGATTCGGTATTTGGCTGAATCTTTCGCAAAGGATTCGGGGGTTCGGCTGAATCCAAAATAGTGGATTCGGTGCATCCCTAATGTTAAGATTTTAAAAAAATTTACACTGCCAATATAATGAAACTTAAACAGTGCCAACTGCTGTTCAGTTCTTCTGCTGTTGCTCTGCCAAAGAAAGACCAGAAAAATGTATTTCTGGTCTTTCCTACACCGATATTAAAGAGTCTCCTCTGAATCCGAATCCTGCTGAAAAAGGCCGAATCCCGAACCAAATACTGCATTCGGTGCATCCCTAGAAATTTCTGCCCAAATGTAGCCTGGTTGACAGCATTGCCCAGTGGGTGGCTTCAGGTTCATTATATTAGCAGTGTAAAAAAGCGAATATCTTGAAATCTAAAAAATACAATGAATGAAGCCTCATTCCATAGCCTTATGCAGTACGAGTATGTAACAAGCAGCCAAGTAAATTCTCTAGTTTCAAGGAGTTTGTTCTGTCCTGTTAGAGCTCTGACACGTGCTTGCTCATATGTTCCCCTGAGCTGGATCTTTCATGTGTTCCAGTTCAGGGGAAGCCAGGAATTAACACAGCCCTTTATTTCTTAACCAATTCTGCTCACTGTAGTGTAGACAAGCACCAAAAGCAGGGGGAACTGTGCCACAGTTAGTACAAACTACTAGGAAATACAGAGCTGCAGTTCAATCAGGTAGAATGCTTAGAGCCCTTAGACCTAGGAGAGAGTAAATTAACTATGTAAAGCACAGATTCTTCATTCACATATAAAAATCATATAACTGTTACACAAAGCTTACAATTTCCTTTTCTTAGGTGTAATTTGCGGTTTCTGTGGTTTCTGAGCAGGAGGGACAGCTTGATGTGCCCTGTCATGGGAGACGTTTGAATTCTCGCTCAAATTTATACATTGGCTGTCTTTTTCCTTTACTAGCTGCTTCAATGATACAACCAGTTTCTTCCTGTGCCCCTTTAATATTGTGTGTGTTCCAGCCTTCTCAGGAGGAATGTCATTAGGGGTTTCCAGGCTACAGAAGTCCGTTTCACACAGTTCCGTGAAGATTGTGTCAGGGTCCTCATCTTGGCAGAGTGACTTGAATTTAGATTTCAACACAGACAGTCCATATGATAATACACAGTCTGCTTCTGAGCTAGGAGGAAAAGTACGGTAAACAAAATGTTAACAGGTGATCATTGTGAATATAGGAAATGTACAAATGGAGTGATTGAATGGGAAACACATACATATGTTCAGTTTAGGTTGCTAGTGTTTTTACCTAATGTGTACCTACGTTATAGGAGAAATAGGTTAGTTTTACACTGTCTGTCTGAGACTGAGTCTGAATGATTTAATCACACTTTACTATCCTGTGTTAGAAGTGTTAATGTGTTGTCAAGAGCACCTGAAACAGTAGAAGACTAGAAGATAAATATTAGAGGGCCTCTATAAAAAGATTATCAATAAAAATAAATTCAAGGGCAGCTGCATAGAGATGTATAGCTGCGGTTTTAAGTGATCATGAAATCATAGTTTAGACAGAATAGGCGGTAAATAATTATATAAGTCAAAATTATGAAAATATATTTTACATAAATAAAGCTATTTTAATGTGCACTGTCCCTTTAAAGCTAATTAAGCTTGTTATTATACAGACATTTATAATGCAATAAGATTAGTGCCCGGTATTTTACTAAAAAATGATGGTTGATCCCAATGTTATAAATAGGGAAAAAATATAAATATATAGGAAAGCCGGTATTTTTTTCCAGAAAAGGTGGCAACCCTATCCCGAGGACACAATTATACAAAGAAGCATCACAAAGTTAAATAAAGGAAGCAGCATGATTTCTTCCAATTGAAAAAAAAGTAGAGATAGCAATACAGCTATGGAGACAGATGTAACATGTTTAGAAAAAGATAAAATTACTGAAATTGTAAATGAATATTAACATATCCATCCAGGAGTCACACCTGACAACTTGCGGAGATCTAGGAGATTCATTCTGAAGCTGTAAAGTTGTCCTTTCTTGCTCTGTTGTAGGGGTTTGAGAGTCCTGGGACAAACACTGTAACTTTTTCTCCTTTTTGGCAATCTAAAAACCACAGTTAAAACGATAGTCAAAATAAGCATATATTCTTTGAATTGTACTAAATACACGCTAGTTAAAACATTAGCCATAAAATATGTCATATGATATATAAGCTATGTCATAAACTTTGTTCCAATACAGTGTACAGTGGTACATGGCACATAAAACAATTACCATATACAAGGAGTCCTCGAGTTATTTACACCCGACTTACATACAACTTTGGTTTGCTTGACTTTATTAGCATTTAGCTTTAATAAACCACCTGGCCCAATCCTTTCTGGTGTGTTTTGTCTACTGCAGAGCACAGAAAGGTAAAACAGGATTTTTTGATACTCACCGTTAAATCCTTTTCTCTGTAGTCGATAGGGGGACACAGGGACTCTTGGGGTTTAAGCTCCACCCTCCAGGAGGCAGGACACTATTAATAAAATTAAAATTAAGTGGGCGTGCCCATATAGTGGCTTAACCCCACATGCTGTAGCATTCCTTCAGTTGGTACCAAAGAGACTGCTGAAAGACAAACAGTATTAACACTCAACTTGCAAAATCGTAAATCAGGAAAACTTTTCCTTAAGACCAAGTGGTCAACAATTCGCTCAGGGTCGGGAAGCCCTGTGTCCCCCTATCGACTACAGAGAAAAGGATTTAACGGTGAGTATCAAAAAATCCTGTTTTCTCTGTCGTCTAAAGGGGGACACAGGGACTCTTGGGGACTTAACAAAGCAGCCCCAGACAGCAGGGTGGGAGCGAATCTAATAAGGTAGAGACACGTTACCGTACCACAGAGTGTAGTACTTTGCGGCCGAAAAGGGCATCCGCTGACGAGAACGTGTCAAGGCTGTAGAATTTAGTGAATGTATGAACCGAAGACCAGGTGGCCGCTCTGCAGATCTGGTCCAAAGAGGCCGAGTTGCGCCAGGCCCAGGAAGCTCCCAAGGATCGTGTGGAGTGAGCTCGAACATTAGTAGGAGGAGTTCTGCCCTTAGCCAGATAGGCTTGCCTGATGGTTTCTCTGATCCAACGTGCGATAGTGGTCTTGGAGGCTGACAGACCCTTCCGATGACCGGACGGAATGATAAAAAGTGCTTGAGAGCGCCGATAGGACTTGGAACGGTCAAGGTACCAGCGAAGTGCCCTGACCACATCCAGACTGTGAAATCTCCGTTCCTTGTCATTCTTGGGTTCCGGACAGAGAGATGGAACCACAATCTCCTGGTTCACGTGAAACGATGACACAGTCCTGAGGACTGCCTTGTCCTTATGGAAAACCAGCAGAGACGGATCACAAGATAAGGCACCTATTTCCGACACCCTGCGAGCAGATGAAATGGCAACGAGGAAGGCCGTTTTCCATGTAAGCCACTGTTCTGAGACGACTCCCAGAGGCTCGAAGGGGGGGTCAAGGAGAGCCTCCAAAACGAGATTAAGATCCCATCCAGGGACTGGCGATCGGTAAGGAGGAACGATATGTTGTACCCCTTGCAGAAAGGTGCGGACCGAATCGTCTAGGGCGAGACGAGACTGAAAAAGGACAGAGAGAGCAGATACTTGTACCTTCAAAGAACTGAGCTTCAGACCGAGTTGGAATCCTCGCTGTAGGAAGGATAAGATCCTGGGAACATCGCATTCATGGAAGGAAAACCCGGATGCCTCGCACCAGGTCCAGTAGCTGCGCCAAACCCGATGGTAGGCTTTGGAAGAGGTAGCTTTGCGTGACTTCAGCATAGTGGCAATTACATCTTCCGCTATACCCTTCCGTCTCCAGATGGCCGCCTCAACAGCCATCCCGTCAAAGCGAACAGTCCCGGATTGTGGTGTAGTATGGGACCCTGCTGGAGAAGATCGTTCCTGGGAGGGAAACGAACTGGTTGAGCTATGGACATGTCCTGAAGATCCGTGAACCACGTTCTCCGGGGCCAATACGGAGCTATCACTATGACTGTCGTGTAGGATTGCTTGATTTTCTTCAGAACCCGAGGGAGCATTGGAAACGGAGGAAAGACGTAAGCTAGGTGGAAATCCCAGACTTGTGTCATGGCGTCCACTCCCATCGCCGTCGGATCCCGACAACGGGCGTAAAAGGCTGGAACCTTGCGGTTGGCTCTGGAGGCCATGAGGTCGACTTGAGGACTTCCCCACCGTTTCACTAGGTCTGTGAACACTGCGGGATGAAGTTCCCATTCTCCCGGATCCAGCTGGTTCCGACTGAGGAAGTCTGCTTGGGTGTTGTCTACTCCCGGAATGTGGATGGCAGATAGTCTGACTGAGCTGAGTTCCACCCAGGCTAGGATTTGTACTACCTCCGCTAGGGATGCTTTGCTGCGGGTACCTCCTTGCCGGTTTATGTACGCGACGGTGGTGGAGTTGTCGCTTTGTACTCGGATCGACTTGTCTTGGAGCAGTGGAGACCAATGCCTGAGGGCAAGCCTGACTGCCCGAAGCTCCAGGACGTTGATGTGTAGTCTCTTTTCTGCTGGCGACCAACGGCCTTGTACCGACGAGGTGTTCCACGTGGCGCCCCATCCGAGGAGACTTGCGTCTGTTGTGATCACGGTCCAGTCCGGAGTCGCCCAAGACTGGCCTGTCGACAGATTGTGGTGATGCAGCCACCAGAGGAGTGACACCCGGGTTGTTTGCTGTAGAACAATCCGTTGGGACAGAGGGCCCCCTTTCCATCCCGAGAGAACGTTGGCTTGTAGAGGTCTCAAGTGTATCTGAGCGAAGGGAACTGCTTCGATGGATGAGACCATCAAACCGAGGACCTTCATTGCGAGGTGGACTGTGGGGAGCCGGTCGTGAAGAAGGAGAGTGACTTGCACTCTGATCTTCCTCTGTTTGTCCATGGGCAGGGAAACACGTTGGGTCAGGGTATCGAAGTGGAGACCCAGGAATAGCATCTGGTGACTGGGTGTCATGCTGGATTTGGTCCAGTTGATGGTCCACCCGAAACTCTGAAGTAGTGCAATTGCTTGTTGCATGTCCCTTCGGCTCTTCTCTAGCGTGGAAGCCTTCAGGAGAAGGTCGTCCAGGTAAGGAGTGATCGAGATGCCTTGGAGCCGTAGCGTTGCCGCCGTCACCGCCATGAGCTTGGTGAACACTCTGGGGGCAGAGGAGAGACCGAACGGGAGTGCCACAAATTGGTAATGGCGATTTCGGAATGCGAACCTGAGGAAGCGATGGTGAGGAGGCCAGATCGGAACGTGAAGATACGCATCCTTGATGTCGAGGGACATCAGCAGTTGACCTGGTTCCATGCCCCGTATGACAGACCGGAGAGTCTCCATTTTGAACCGGACCGATCGTATGTGTTTGTTGAGGAACTTCAGGTCCAGTACCGGTCGGAAGGACCCGTCTTTCTTTGGAACCAGGAACAGATTGGAGTAAAACCCGCAAAATGTTTCTGACGGGGGAACCGGAGTGATCACTCCAGTCTGTTCCATGTTGGCAATGCAGTCCAAAAAGGCTCGGCCCTTGACTGGGTTTGAAGGGACCCTGGACATGAGAAATTTCCTGGGAGGAAGGGAGGCGAAATCCAGGTGGTAGCCCTCGGAAATGATTTCGGTTACCCAAGCGTCTGACGAGTATCGTGTCCACACCTCCCGGAATCTCAGCAATCGTCCCCCTAGTGGTTGCCTTGACCCCGGAGGGGGTGACCCGTCATCCGGAAGTGGCCTTGTCGGCCGTGGACTTGTTGTGGAATTTGTTGGTCTTCCATGATGGTCGTCCCTTGTCGTTTGGTTTAGAGCAAAACTGAGAACGTTGGGGAGGACTGTGCCGTCTGGAGAAACGTCCGGTGGTGCCACGAAAGGACCGACCACGTCTGGGGGAGGTCGTGGGCCTTGACTTTTGTTGGGGAAGAAAGGTACTCTTCCCTCCCGTGGCCTGTGAGATTATCTTTTCGAGTTCCTCACCAAAAAGTCGTTGTCCCTTAAAGGGTAGTGAGGTAAGGGACTTCTTGGGACTGACATCCGCAGACCAGTTCTTCAGCCAGAGTGTTCTGCGTGCTGCGACGGAGAGCGCTGACGTGCGGGCAGTAATCTGTGCTGTATCGAGAGAAGCGTCGCACAAGTAAGCCGCCGCCTCCGTGATGGATTGTGCGGAGGACAGGATGTCTGTTCTGGGGATGCCATTTTGAATGTCTGCCACGAGGGATTCTGCCCATGCCTGAATGGCTCGCGCCACCCAGGCCGAGGCAAGAGCTGGCCGAAGAGTGGAGCCAGCGGATGAGTAGACTGCCCTGAGGAAACCTTCTAGACGTCTGTCTGAGGGATCCTTGAAGGCTGCAGCGTCCGTGACTGGTAATGCTGTGGATTTGGATAACTGCGAAACTGGTGCGTCCACGGTTGGAGGCAGTGACCATTTTTCTACTAGGTCTTTGGGAAAGGGATACGATTTCGAAAATTTTCGGGTAGCTTGGAACTTTCGCTCCGGAGAATTCCATTCTTCTTGTATTATGTTAAGTAGCTGGTCATGTGAAGGAAAACATGTAGCAGATTTGTGTTTTCTTTTAAACAGGTTGGAAGATGAAGCCTGTTGGTCAGGTGTTTGTGTGATTTTTAGCACGTCCAACACCCCCTTAATAATACCCTCAACGTCGTGAGGGAGTTCCTTGCTTCTGGAATCCTCCGCATTATCCTCCTCAACTTCGGAGGAAGCATCAGAAGGCGGGAGTTCCCCCTCTGAATGAGAAAAGTCTTCCCCAGCTGACGATACGTCAGAGGGGGTATGGGTGTCTGTGTCACCCTTGGAGCTGGGAAGCCGTTTCCGCTTTCCACTGGAGTGATGACCTAGTTTGGCTAGGGCTTTTCCCAAATTGGTGGCAATGGAAGGAAGGCCCTGCAGGGATGCCAGAGATTGGGAAAGTTGAATTGCCCATAGGGGTGCAGGGGGTTCTGAGGAAGTGCCCGCTACCCCATCCATTGCATCCAAATCCTGTGCGGGTTCCCCAGATGCAGGGACCGTTGGGATGGGCCCCTGGGTGGGCGCTGGTCCCTGCCCCTTTGAGCAAGATCTGCAGAGTGGGTCAGCCTGGCCCCCAGGGATTTTTAGTTGGCAGTTTTTGCAGGTAAAATAGGTCACCTGTGCTGCTGGTGCTCTCCCCCCAGCCCTGGGGAAAAGTCCCCCTGACTTACCTTCTGCCATACGAACAGTGGCTGAGGTACCTGCTGAGGAATGTCAGTCA
Organism: Xenopus petersii; assembly: GCA_038501925.1. Taxonomy (NCBI): domain Eukaryota; kingdom Metazoa; phylum Chordata; class Amphibia; order Anura; family Pipidae; genus Xenopus; species Xenopus petersii. The sequence goes on from CM076679.1 coordinate 44,291,007, forward strand.
GCAGATATGCTTAGTAAGAGTGCTTGTAGGCAATCCTAGACTGCTGCCTGAAGGTAGAGCCTAATCCCCAAAAGCAAGAGAGGCTCCCGTGTCTCCTGAAGTGCTGCTGGCAGAATGAGGAAGCGTCAGCTGAATGTGGCTGTGTAGAGTGGCGGGAAGGAGTTCGGCGCCTTCTGAAGCCACTTGTTAGCTTCGCGCCGAAAAAACAAAATGGCGCCTGGAACGCATCAGCGCGATGCGTTCCACTGCGTGCAGGAGAAGGGCGCGCACTCACTAAGCAGCCCGTCAGTGTGGAAGAGCGTCGGAGAAAGCACACAATGCCACCTTGAATGCAGCTAGGTCTGGGCTGACTGAGGGGGGTCCCCACCCGGGGGGGTGGGGGTGGTGGGAGGAGAGCAGGCCAGAACACGAGTAGGACAACTCATACTCACTGCTGGCGTCTCAACCGGTCAGAACATCTGCTGGCCCCAGCGGGTTGCAGGAATTTTTTCTGTGCAGGTCGGTTATAGCCTAGAGGGCTAGCATATGACCCCGGTGAGAGATCCCTCGAGGGGGGGGTACACACAAAGGAACAGGCAGTCCTGCCCTGGTGACACCCCATAGCATGCTTCTGTGTTGAAGCTGGTATCCATCCTCCTTGAAGCAGGACACTTTAAAAACTGAAGGAATGCTACAGCATGTGGGGTTAAGCCACTATATGGGCACGCCCACTTAATTTTAATTTTATTAATAGTGTCCTGCCTCCTGGAGGGTGGAGCTTAAACCCCAAGAGTCCCTGTGTCCCCCTTTAGACGACAGAGAAAAATAAATACTATGTTAAGACAAACATCTGTCTTGTTGCATTTAATAAGTAAATGTATATGTTTCAACTTATATACAAAATCAACTTAAAGGAATTGTTCAGTGTAAAAAAAAAACAAAACTGTGTAAACAGATAGGCTGTGCAAAATAAAAAATGTTTCTAATATAGTTAGTTAGCCCAAAATGTAATGTGTAAAGGCTGGAGTAATTTGATTTATAACATGTCAGTCAGAACACTACTTCCTGCTTTTCAGCTCTCTTGGTTTACACTGACTGGTTACCCTGGCTACCAGGCAGTAACCAATCAGAGACCTGAGGGGGGGGGGCACATGGGTCATATCTGTTGCTTTTGAATCTGAGCTGAATGCTGAGGATCAATTACAAACTCACTGAACAGAAATATACTATGTGGGCCCCCCTTCAAGTCGCTGACTAGCTCAGAGTTATAGAGCTGAAAAGCAGGAAGTTGGATTCTGGCTGTTTTATTAGATATCTGTTCACTCCAGCCTTTATGTATTACATATTTGGCTAACTAACTATATTAGAAACATTTTTTATTTTGCACAACCTGTCTATTTACACAGTTTTTATTTTCACACTGAACTGTTCCTTTAAGAACAAACCTACAGCCCCTATCTGGTACGTAACCCAGGGACTGCTTGTATTCTGGCTCATAAACATCTGTGTGCCATTGATTGTATATTCTGGGATTCAATTTAAAAAAGAAGGAAAGCTACGGAGGCAGTTTATTGCCAATAGATTAGCTGCAATAGTGCAAGCTAGAATGCTATATTTATCTGTAGAATGTTTTATCATACAAGAGTAAAAAGCTCTAGAAGCTCTCTCTGTTTAAGATATTAGCTGCAGTATTAGCTTGGTGTGACATCACTTCCTGCCTGAGTCTCTCCCTGCTCACTCATAGCTCTGGGCTCAGATTACAGCAGAAGAAGGGGGGGGGGAGGAACAAACTGAGCATGCTCATGCCTGGCAGGAAGGCAGGACGTCTGATACAGAAGCTCATGTGTACACAGTAGAAGGAAAGAAATGCAGTGTTTTCAGCAGCATTACTTTGAGGGTTTACTAGTGTATTTAGGTGGACCTTTCTGATAAGGCTTACTTAGTTTACTTACTTTAGTAAGAAAAACATCTCTAGAAGCTCTCTCTGTTTGTTTAGGATAGCAGCTGCCATATTAGCTTGCTTTGACATCACTTCCTGTCTGAGTCTCGCCCTGCTCACTAAAAGCTCTGGGCTCAGATTACAGCAGGAATGGGAGGGGGGGGGAAGAGGAGCAAACTGAGCATGCTCATGCCCGGGGCAAGGAGGCTTAAGATGAAAGAAGGAAGTCTGATACAGAAGCCCATGTGTACACAATAGAAGGAAAGAAATTAGGTGTTTTTTTTTGAAAGAGGGTTCAGTGTTTACTTGTTTATTGATATAGACCTTTCTGATAAAGCTTACTTAGTTTTAACATTTCCTTCAGCGTGCTTAAAAATCCTATAAAAGGGGAAAATCCTAAAGTTCCTAAAGCTTCCTATTTTGTTTGGATAAGCTCCAGGATTTACCAAAATATTATTACTATTATTAGTAATATAATTGCAAAAAAAAAAAAAACCATTTCTTTTTTCAATGATGGAAGGAAGGATTCCAAAAGATTGACTATATTGCTTTGGAAAATCTTGGGAATGGAAATCTTGGCAAAGTATTGACTAAACTAAAGGGGAACAGCTTAACAATTTTATCGTCCATAAAAAAACAAATCATCATTTGAATGCCACATGATTTACAAGAAAACTGCCCCTGTAAGACTGTATTGGGAATTGGAAACTACTGACAATCATAAGGAGCATACGTAAAACTGTTTTACCCATATTGGCTTGTTGTATAGGTATCTGCATTCCCACACAGCAAATTATACAGACAAAAAAGTCCTAGTAGAAATAGAAATGGCGTCATAGTGTCATAGCAAGCTATAAGGATTTATGTTAAAGCAAATAAAGAAACTGAAATCCTCATTTCCCATCTACCCTAAAACACCCACTACAGTTAATGCTAATGTACTACGCAAGGCTACAAAAATAAATGCATGTATGTATTAATTTCTAAAGCACATCTAAGACATGCAGCGCTGTAAAATTTTACCATACAGTAAAGTGCACACAAGGAGGACAAACATTATAATAACAAGCATATATGCAGAAATTAAGTGCCATGTAGTAAATGACACAGTAGGAAGGAAGGACATGCCCAATAGAGATTACAATCTAAATAAACAGCAAATCCTACTCCGGATTAAATGTAACTATTTTTCCCAAATCACCCATGGCAGACAATTCACCAACATGGGTTAATCCCGCCTATCAGGTCACTGGACAGGAAAGTGTTAACGATCGGTTTAAATACCTTGCTCCTCCCAGCAATCCTCGGACTGGCATGCGACGTTGAAAGTCCTGTTTCTGGTCGCTATTACCTCAGCTTGCAGGGTTGGAGAGATTTCTGCTTTGTCAGCAAAAGAGCCAGACACAGTTGTCTATCCGGACAAAGTGATTATGAGACCATCTTTCGAGTTTCTTCCAAAAGTAATCTCCCAATTTCATGCCGATTTGGAAGTTACACTACCTTCCTTCTGCCCGTCTCCAAAGTCTAACAAGGAGCGAGAATGGCATACTTTGGACCTGGTGAGGGCCGTTTCGCATTATCTGACGCGAACGAAGGATTGGTGAAAATCTGACAAGTTATTCCTGATTCCGAGGGGCCCTAGAAAGGGTATGGCACCAACAAAATCTACGATTGGCCGCTGGATTGTCTCCTGCATTGCTCTAGCTTATCGGTTGACAGGCAATGAGATTCCTAAGGACCTGAGGGCTCACTCTACAAGAGCCATGGCTACTTCCTGGGCGGCGGAAGCCAGGGCCCCGCCAGACCTCATCTGCAAGGCTGCTAGGTGGACGTCTTCCTGTACCTTCATTCGCCATTACAGACTGAATGTGATGTTGTCTCAAGATGCAAAGTTTGGAAGAAAGATTTTGCAATCTATTGTTCACGCTAAATAAAGTTTTTTGGTTGATCGATAATGGTCCCTCCCTTCTTTAAGCTTGGGGAAATCCCATGTTGGTGAATTGTCTGCCATGGGTGACTTGGGAAATATAGAAATTTTTTCATACTCACCGTAATTTCTATTTCCAAGTCACTTCCATGGCAGCATTCACCAACTTCCCTCCCTTCTTCTGGAGCTTGTTACTAGACGAGGATTGCTGGGAGGAGCAAGGTATTTAAACCGATCGTTAACACTTTCCTGTCCAGTGACCTGATAGGCGGGATTAACCCATGTTGGTGAATGCTGCCATGGAAGTGACTTGGAAATAGAAATTACGGTGAGTATGAAAAAATTTCTATATTTTGTTAGTTGGTTTGACGTACTCTGGATTTTGTGAGGTTATTTATGCTTAGAACCTGGTAAAATGTTAAAAGAACCCATTTTGAGAAGTCTAAGCCTCATTTTATAAGCAGTGAATGTTTCCCAACTAAAAGAACACAAAATAAAGAATCATAACATATTTGTTTAGGCGTTGCATGTCTGATTGAAAAACATTTGCTTTTTAAGGCATTTGCATAAATAACATAAAATAATCTGGAACCTTACTTACTAACCCTTCAGATACCACAATTGTGTGTCTAATTAACAAATTGTTCCAATCTTTACATAAATTGTCAACCAAAGCATTCAAGTCAGGGCACTTACACAAAGGCAGTTTTTTTCTGCTTTGATGCACACTTGAGATGGAGGTTTAAGCGCACCTAAATGGATCAGCTTATAGTCTGCCTTTATGTACATGTTGTCACAAATGTGTTTTATGGTAGTCAAGTTTCACTTTTTTTTTTTAAAAAAAATTAAACTCAATAAAATAGAAATGTTGCACATTATTTTCTGAGATTATGTACCAGCTCAAGCCAACCACAGTTCTTTAGCAGTGAAAATCTGTGACTCCAAATATACCCCCTGTAGCTCCCCATCTTCTCTTCCGCTGATTCACAGCACATGGTCTGTGCTAGTATCAGTTACCTGAGCTTAGGGGACTAAGGTTGCAACCTGGCCGGTATTTTACTGGCCTGGCCTGTAAAAATGTTGCTTGATGCCAATGTTATTTATAGGGAAAAACCATAAAAATATAGGAAGGCCGGTATTTTTTTCCAGAAAAGGTGGCAACCCTATTAGGGACTGACTCACTATATGGGTATGGGACCTATTATCCAGAATGCTCAGTATCTGAGGTTTTCTGGATAACAGATTATTCCGTACTTTGGATCTTCATAGATTAAGTCTACTAGAAAATCATGTAAACATTAAATAACCCCAATAGGCTGGTTTTACTTCTAATAACGATTAATTATATCTTGGTTGAATGAAGTACAAGGTATTGTTTAATTACTACAGAGAAAAAGGACATTTTTTTAAAAAAATATTTGGATTATTTGATTATAATGGAGTCTATGGGAAACAGCCATTCCATAATTGGGAGCTTTCTGGATAATGGGTTTCCGGATAATGGATCCCATACCTGTACTTACATAAACAAAATAATACGTAAGACATAAATAGAATATAATAGTCACAATACTAAGTGGATTAGTAATGAATTAGATTCACATTACTTGGTAGCACAGAAAAAAATTATTTTACAGCAGCATATAAATCAGCCCTGTAACATAAGCTTTAATGGCAGATAAACCTTATTTTCTGCTTGAAGATTTGCTACAATGTCTAAGCTCAGCTTTTCAACAACTGCCTAGACCACGCTGAGCATGTGTGTCACTCAAAGAATCCAAGACATTGAACCCCCTGTGCACAACTTTGAAGGCCTCAATCACTACTGTTATAGTTTTTTTTGGCTGGTGCAGTAAGTTCAATATACACAATATTCTACTCATATTTTTAATTCTCATGGTATATTTTTATTTCTTAAGCGCTTGATGCACATTCATAATACATTAGTATAGGGAGATGTGCTTTGAACTCACAGAAACTCACCTGTTCTGTGTTTAAATATTTTTTTTTTTTAAAACCCACATACCCTTTATGTAACACCAACATATTACAGAGATTATACATATTCAAATCAGTTCACACACACAAAAACAAAGTATAGGTCTACATACAGTCAGTAATATGGGAGCTGTAGCGTCAATATGTTTCTCAAAAAGCTGGTAGATCATTTTCTTAATGGCAGTGAAGGAAAAATTTGTAATTAAAGGATGATTCTGGTTCTTTTCTTGGATGATGGTTTGCAGCTCAGCTCGCAGCTTCTGAAACAAAAAAAACCCATAACATTACACTTTTGTTAAAGTTGCAGTTAAGTATGAACAAGCAATTTTTGGCACTGCCAGAATCTCTCTCCAAATCTTACATTTTGGGATAAAGTTACGCCCTGTAGGAGAATGAGACTTACTTTTCCCAGAAGCAGACACTGCTTCAATTAGTACTGAAAAAATACCTGGATAGAGAAGGCTGTGTCTCTCAATGAAAATATTATGGTAAGAACATTTTTTTTACTCCTGTGTTGACTGGGGACACGCATGTCTCAAACCGAAAATCCAATAAGAGGCAAATGAACTGCAAAGATCAAAAAGAGCTCAGAGACCATTATGAAACTAAATGTCACGTAGGGTTGCCACCTTTTTAGTCGAAATATACTGGCCTGGGTGGGGGCGTATCCATAAGGGGGCCGTGACATTGAAGGGACAGGGTCGTGCCTCTGAGGAAGCGGATTGGCTCAACAAAACGCATCAGGCGGAGGTGACGTCACAGTGAGCTACGGGTAAAACCACGAGGGGAAAAACCTGCTAAAGACTTACATATATGGGTGGCTAAACGCACGGAAATGAATGGGAGTGCAATGCTTTTAAAGATTTTTATTTATAAAATAAACGGTATTATACTATGGGATTTTTGTATGCTTGTGTTGGAGCCAAAAAGTGTTCTGTGAAGCAAGGAAGACTTCTATTGAATACTACACGCAATACCTACAGTACAACTACTGTCTTGTAAGTTGGCATTCTGGCCAAATTGGTGAAGGTTTCCGGAATAAGCATTTGTGCACCATTTGGAGAAGTGAAAATTTCTTTCAAGGGGAATATGCACAATAGAGTATTCTGCCTAACACAGGGTGCTATCTGAGGAACTTGAACGTACTACACCATATTTTGTGTCTGGCTTCTCTATTGCCATGGGTGCTGATTCGCTTTTTCATTTGTGTGATTTTGTGTACAGTTTTAGAGACTGGGAAAGAGGAAACAAACCTAAATGACTAACCATTCTTTTATTTTATATATATATTTATTGGGTTAATATCTAGCAAGCTATCCACATTACCCAATGCATTTTGGGTGTATCCTTGCTCAAGACACTTTGCTCTTATCTGCCAGTCTGGATTTTTTCCTTTGAATGAATACCAGCTGCAGCAGGCTAATGAATAAGAAAAACGAGAGAGGATTTTTCATTACTGACAATCCACCCATGGCAGGTTAAAATCTCTGCACAAATCTAATCCTGTAAAATTCCCTCTGCCGTGGAGTTTACCCTCAGGGCAGAGACCCAGTCAGATTCAGGGGAGATTAGTCGAAAAATCTCCTTTCCTTCGGGGCGACTAATCTCCCTGAACTGCCTCCCGCCGGCTAGAATGTAAATCGCAGGCGAGATGGCAATTGGTGTGCTTCATTATCCGAAGTCACCTAAAGTTTCCTTGTGCGGAAACTTTGGGCGACTTCGGAAAACTAAGCTCTCCGTGTAGCCGGCGATTTATATTCTAGCCAGCGGGAAGGCAGTTTGGGGAGTTGTCGCCCGGCGACAAATCTCCCGAATCTGACATGTGTCTCTGCCCTTTAGGTGAGTTTTCTAAAAAGGAAGATTATAGCCTTTCCCTGTAGATAAGTTTTGGTCTTCAGAACAACCATCACCCGTGTTTGATATATACACTGCACCAAAAGGAAGCACCATGCATGTGAAGATATTCCTAATGTTCCAGGGTCAAAAAAATAAAGACGTGTCCTATATATGTTTAGGGTAGCCAAAAAATTCCACGGAGTTGGTAGAACTAAGGATACATCTTAATGATTCTTTCTTGAAACAAATAGAATGGGGGTATCTGTTGAAGTTATCAGATACAATAATAGAGGAAAAGTGGGCATTCATTTGGTACAAGGAAAACATTTTAAGACTTAGTCCCAATAACCTTAATTAGGAGGAGGTCTGGCATAATCTGGTAGATTTCCAATTCTTGATGAGAAAACCCTTTGGATGCAATGTACAAGAACACTATGTGGTAAGAGCATCCCACAGGTTCCTGGACACCTCATGCAGAGAAAGTATGCAGGCAAGTTTTTTGTTGTACTCACTCTTTTGCTGTAGTTAGAAATGTACTTCTTCAAAATTCTGATGGCTTGATCAAACTTCTGATTTTTTATACACACCAAAACTGCCTGTGAAAAAGAAAAGTCACATCTTGTAGTAGTAGTAGTAGTAGTAGATACAACTATTTCAGAACATATGGGACACGTGAAAATTAAATTTTTAGCAAAATTGAGACACCATTCAGAATTAGAATTCCTAAGGCTAGTAATGTAAAATGTGAGTAAAAGCTTAATTATAGCAATTTAAAGAAAAATGCTATAGGGGGATGTTAAAATACATACATAGAAGTGGTAAGAAACAAAATGTTTGTATCTTTTAGACAAAAGCCCTAGTCAAATTAGTCATTAGGGAACATAGAAAAGTGATGGGCAGCTCCCATTCTTAAAGTAAAACTGTACATCCTGAAGTTAAACTAAACCAAAATTATTATCTTAATGTATAACTTATTCATATCAAATCAACACACTGTTACTAGGGTAATTAGGACCCTAGCAACCAGATTTCTGAAATTGCAAACATGAGAGCTGCTGAATAAAATGTTAAAGAGGTGGTTCACCTTTAAGGTAACTTTTAGTATGTTATAGAATGGCCAATTCTAAGCAACTTTTCATTTGGTTTTCATTATTTATTTTTTATTGTTTTATAGTTATTTACCTTTTTCTTCTGACTCTTTGCAGCTTTCAAATGGGCGTCGCTGACCCCTTCTATAAAGCAAATGCTCTGTAAGACTACAAATGTATTGGCATTGCTAATTTTTATTACTCGTCCTTCTATTCAGACCATCTCCTATTCATATTGCAGTATCTTATTAAAATCAATGCATGGTTGCTAGGGTAATTTGGACCAGATTGCTTAAAATTCAAATTTAAGAGGTGCTGAATAAAAAGCTAAATAACTCAAAAACCTCAAAGGAAAACGATACCCCCAAAATAAATACTTAAGAAACAGATAGTGACATATTAAAAAATCTTACCAAACCGGAATATATATTTAAGTAAATATTGTCCTTTAACATCTCTTGCCTTGAACCACCATTTTATGATGGTCTGTGTGCTCAGAGATCACCTGACCAGAAATACTACAACTCTAACTGTAACAGGAAGAAGTGTTGAAGCAAAAGACAGAACTCTCTCTCTTAATTGGCTCATGTGACCTAACAAGTATAGTTTGTTTGGCATGTTTGCGTGCACAGTGAATCGTAATCCCAGGGGGTGGCCATTATTTTTTAAAATGGCAATTTTCTATTTATGATTACCCAATGGCACATACTACTAGAAAAGTATATTATTATGAAAATGGTTTATTTACATGAAGCAGGGATTTACATATGAACTGTTTAATACAATATCTTTTTATAGAGAACTACATTGTTTGGGGAGTATAGTTTTCCTTAAATAAATAATAAATAATAAAAAATGAAAAACAATTTCTAATTGTCTCAGAATATCACTCTCTACATCATATTAAAAGTTATCTCAAAGGTGACCAACCCCTTTAAATAACTCAGAAACCACAAACAAATGCAAATCTAATGATCAGGAAAAAATGTGGGAGTAGAACAGACTGCTCTGTCCATTGATTGGCTTTTGCAGCCTAGCATGCCTTTGGGTTTTTTTATCTCATGTAAGCAGAGGAACAGGCTAAATGTTTATAACTGCAGTGTTTAAATATAGGATTATATAACACATACTATTACAAAAATATAATTCTCATAAAAAGTCTTTATTCAGTTTAAATATAAGCAGTTTTATTTGATATATTTTTTTAGAGAATGGTCATGGGTATATTTCCCCTTCAACTGTAAATTAAAATATGCACGTCGTTGTCTTGCAATATATATCTCCATTATATAAACCCCATACTAATCAGGTGACTTCAAGTTCTGTCTCAGTCTATTTGCAGGGGAAAGTATATTAAAGGAAAAGTACAATTACTGGGGGTTATCAACTGCCCCATTCCAATTCTTAAAAAAACCTGCAATCTATGCTATTATCAGGCATTCCCTATACTTAGTGACGCAGGGAACATGTGCAGTACAGAAATAAGCAAGGTGGTGGACATGTATAACATATAATGGAGATGAAGAAACTTTCAAGATGGCCTTATAGAACTAATACTTACAGCTTCCTTAACCATTTGCTTATTGGTTTTGAGTAAATCTTCATCAAGAAGCATTTCTTTCTGGATGATATCCAGAAGTCCAACAGCTGATTCCAGAGGAGTTTCATTGTTGTCTGCATTAAATGTACAATCTGTAAGCAAAAGACATACAATAGTCCAGTCAGGTCAATGCTGGACTCATGATGGAGGGTAAATCGCCATGTAACATCTTTCTGTACTATACACAGCATAGTAACATTATAACTACACCTGCATATTATACAACTTGGATCCATTATTAATATCAGGATAGGTTAACAATGTGATAAGCCAAGCAACATTTGTTTCCCACTTTTCTATATAAAAGTAAGAAAGGAAAAGGGAATGCGATTTTCACAGCTGGAGAAAACACCAACTCTATTCAAAGCAGAAACACTATTTAATTGGATAGGGGTGTTTTCCATGTATGATTGTGCTATTAAACTTTAGTCACAATCCTCTTGCTTACCTTTCATGTTTTTGTCCATCATGCTTTAGTAGAATTTTAACATAAGAACCAAGAAGCTAGAGCATGAGGTTGCTCTGTATGGCAAATGGTAAACCATCTGGCAATACACAGGATCAAAAAGCAAACTGGACAAGGAAAATGCCCAGCGACAAATCACTTCTTCGGGCTACTAATCTCCGTGAACTGCCTCCCAGCCAGATAGAATCTAAATCGCTGGTGGAATGACACTAGGAGCGCTTCGTTTTCCAAAGTCACATGAAGTTGCCACACAAGGAAACTTCGGAAAATGAAGCGCTCCGAGTACCAACTAGCGGGGAGGCAGTTTCGGGAAGATTAGTTGCCTGAAAATGAATTGATTTGTCGTTGGGCGATGAATCTACCCCAGTAGCTTTATGTGCCCCTGCCCTTAAACATTAAAACTAAGAAAAATAAACAGTATTTGTGAAACATTTAAAACACACTAGCTACTGCTTTTTGTGTGTGCGCTTAGTTTTTTTCCATTAAAAATTTCAGGCTGACTGAACTTCACTCACCTGGGTCTTCACCTTCTTCAATCCGAGAAAGACACTGCATTATGCGTACCTTGCAATCATTTTGAGCTTTCATTTCTAAAGGACGCTGAAGTAAGACTAGAAAAGATAATAAGGAATTTGGTTTATATTTTATATTGGAGGCAAAACTCAGCTGCTGTTAGTGATTTATTACACTGCATGTAATGGGTCTCTAGGAACACAACTGATAAAGGGCACCAAGGACCTAAAAACATGTAGTATGCAGTGGATTTCTCTAAGGGCCAACGACCTAAAAACATGTAGTATGGAGTGGATTTCTCTATGTACTAAGCAAGGAGCATAAGAGCCCCTATGGTGCACATGAGTTCTTATGCAACCAAAATGACTTACTGGGATGCTACTGTTATTTTACCGCGATCATCCACATCACATTTAATTTGGATCCTGAAACTGAATGGATACAGTCAAACCCCAGAACATGGCTCACTTTGCTGTTTAGCCTTAAGGGCATGAATACACCTTATGAAAATGTTAATCCTCACTACGGTGTTGTATATATTACACCAATCGCCTATATGGATCGCAAATCCAAATTTTGTGAAGAACACCTTGCTTTGACAACTAATTTGAGGCAATTCTAAATGCAGCCAGTGTACTGGACTCACTGATGCGCTCTAAATCTTTTTCTCTTGGCATGCAGCTCAGCTATTCTATCCCAAGTGTCAGACAATTCATGATGTTTCTACTTCCTCAGTTCTGCATGTGGCACCATGGCTGTCAAAACTCCACTTGTGTCATAGCCTTTAGGGCACAGATTTTTGCAGCAATTTTTCAGCTGGTGGAAACCGCCTCCTCCATTTCCTTCAGTAGGAAAGGTGAACCACTGTACATGACCCCTTTCTGTGAATATTTTTTGAGCAGATAAGCTTGGAGTCAGTGTCTGACTGGCCCACTGAGGGAACAGGAAAACTCCAGGTGGGCCCAGGTGTCAGGGGGCCCTTGTGCTGCTAAAGATTTGGCCTATTTCATGGCCATTTCCTATTTCTTTGAGAACAAAGAGGCTAAATAGCTGGAATAATAGATTATAGTATGTAAGAATAGAGACTAGGAGAATAGAGGTGAGTGAGGAGAATAATAGTACTGAGAGTTGACCCCTGGTCCAAGGTTTTGGGGTGGGCCTCTGGTGTCCGAGTCCGACACTGCTTCGAGTACCACCCTGGCAGCTTCAGAAGTCTCTGCAGATGGAGAATTACCACAGCCCTTTAGCATAATCAATGGCACCTCATAATGATAAATGCACCAATTTTTAGTTGCTGTTTGTTCTCACAGAGTTCAGGAAATAAAAATGATTGCAATGTATTTGGGTGAACATTAGTGCTTTACATTTACAAAGGAGAGTGCGTTATACAGTAGCCATGAAATGTCATAAAACAAGGAGATGGTGTACAGACTCCATATTAGTGCAGGACGTGTTTGGATTACAAACAAATTTAAGGAGCTTATGTGTAACGCTATCCGCACAAAACACAACTTCCACCCAACTTCTTAGCGCTCACACTAGCCCCAGTAATTACCGGAAACAATGTCCCGGATCTCCTGGAAGTCCTTATGCTGATCGTTCCTAAAGGCGTCCACTGCAATGTGAAAATAATAATCGAACACCCACTGGTTGACAGTCAACTCCAATTGTGTACATGGGTCAACTGACCCGCATTCCCGAAGGGTGCTGTTTCTTTCCATAACCCTCTCAGTTCAGGGAAAAGTCGCGCCACAAAACCATAAACACTTCCTGTCGGACGCTAGACTATCAGCAACTTATTGCCGCCATATTGGGAAGGTCGGAAGTAGTAACATTGTAACAAGTTGAATTCATAGCTCGCAAGCATCCAGTGCCAGGCAATGCCGCCGGGCGTCCCAGGCAACCTGGCAATGGCAGGCCTTGTCGCGCCAACCCCGCCCCCTCCAGCGCGATCATGCACAAAAACGGACGCGCATGCGCAAACGGGGACGCGCACGGGCCAGCGCAGCGCCTTTTTACTGGCTGGGTGTTACTGATTTATGTTTTAAATGGGAACAGGAATTAGGGATTATCAATTGTACCTGTTTTTAAATAAAATGGAATCGTCTTTATTACAGTTATCATTATTAATAAGCTATACTTATGGGTAAAGCTTCAGGTTTGGAAATCTTGAAATCAAATTGGATGTAGAGAGAACAGAAAATACATTTTAGAAATTGTAAGGACTTTGGGGCTTAATTGAGCGAGTTACACGGAAGCAGTCCCAGGCCCGGATTTGCGGCAAGGCCGCATAGGCCCGGGCCTAGGGCGGCAAAAAAATAGGGGCGGCATGCCGCCCAGCCGCATTATGGGGACGCGTGCGTCCCCATTCATTTACAGCAGCTGCGCCGGCGTTTTTTCGCCGGCGCGCTGAGAAAGTGAGGTGAGGTGGGCGCTAGGACCGCGCGGCCTAGGGGCGCGCCTCAGAGAAATCCGGCGCTGAGCAGTCCCCATGTACGTAGGCATCCAAGAAGGTTTTGCCAGGTCTAGTTTTCCAAACCAGCTAAAGTCAGCTACAAAACTAGCCAAGAGGCACTTCAAAAGTAGCCCAAAAATAGCACATGTGGAGTGAAAAAAAAAGTAAAAAATAAATTCGAATGTGTGAAGAAACACCTTTTTCAAATTTTCACTGATTCGCAAATTTTTCCATGAAGCAAAATGAGACAAATGTGCCCGTCACCAGGGGTGTAACTACAGAGGGGGACCCAGGAGGTAATATAAGGCCCTAGCCTAATTCATATACAATTTCAATAAATATTGGTAAAACAGCTCAACCTTTAGACATTTTGGTGGCTAGCAGATTTTTGCCCCAAAATTGTCTGAAATTGAGGAACATTACTGGAAAATTCCGAGAGGGACTGAAGACTGGGGTAGAGAGCGCAAAATCTGGTAACTCCATCCCATTGCATGCTGGGTATTGTAGTCTTATTAAACTTGGCAGTTGGCAAATTGTTAAACAAAAACGACATTACCCAACATGCATTGGGAGACAGGGCTTGACACGTTGGGGCAAGAAAAAACTTTGGCTATTTTCCAAAGTACAAACTAGCCAAAGGCCCAAAAAGTAGCCAAAATTTGTACCTTAAGAATTGAATTTCTTGTTAATCCACTCGTTTGTAAATTCTTTTAGTCTTTAAGGCTCATCAACAGTTGTTGGAGAAGCTACCTCCACTTAGTATCATAGACGAAATAGGGACTGGAGAGCCTTTCAATGTAGGCTGAATTTCTTTATCGAAGCACTACATGTTTCGGAAAAAAATGTCCCCGCCCACTGGATAGTTGCTGTCTAAATCCAGTAGTGGAGCTGGGGGGTAAAACACTGGCTTTCCTATATTTTTATGGTTTTTCCCTATAAATAACATTGGAATCAAGCAACATTTTTACCTCCAAGGTGGCATTGAACTATCTCAGTTCAATGCCACCTTGGAGGTACAGCTTTTGATGTAGCCCCCCCATAGCTCATATCAACAGATATAGTAAAATATCACTCAGTCATCCAGTCATGTTTTAAGTATATTTAGGATGAAAATAATAGTCCCCCCCAAGGGAAGACTTGCTTGGAGGGCCACACCTGCCATGAAGCAAGATGAGAACCTTGCCTCAGACGGCAGTGAGCGGTCAGTTTTGGCTGCACCTTGTAACTATAAGAGCCGAACTTCCGGGTTTTAACCCGGAAATTCGGCTCCGATAGTGCAAAGAGCTTTATTGCGCTCAATGCACTACCGATGTTGCCCCCATTAGACCTGCTCCAACGCTAATTTTTAAGCGCAGAACGGGAGAGGAGGGCTGCTCCCAGTATCGCCGCTGCATGCTGGGTTTGCAAATATATTTAAGAAAGTAAATAGGTATTCTCCACAAATCTTATATGTCACTAACTGTTATTAATGCTGAGTCCCTCTGACACTTTTCCCTGACACACAGTTTGGGAACCAGTTTCCTATGACAGAAGAAGATTATTGGCAGCAAGTCACTCAATAAGACCTACTTTCTTCAGACTTGAGCAGTAGCGTCACTAGAGGGGGACTTGCGCTGGTGTGTGACGCGCAGCCGGGCCCCGCCCCTTCCGTACGGCCGCATTTTCAGTGGCTCACGGGCTGCCGGGAGGGCCCTGAGGGGGTGCGGGTCCTGGCCTGCTCGCACCACCTGCTCCCCTGGTAGTTCCGCCACTGGACTTGAGTGACATTAATGCTTCCTAGTTTTCCCACTCCCCCCCATAGGCAGAGGGTGATATTTTGTTTGGGTAGTTTGTCTAATTTTACATCAACAGTTTCTTCACCAGCAATTTTCCACTGGCAGAGAAAAGGCTGATTCAGTCACATACTATAAGCACTGACAAAAGTTGTAATACACCTACCTGAGCACACAGTGGATTTTTGTGTAAAAATGCACTACAATCTGAAATCTGTCTTGATTTCTGTCTTGAAATCTGTCATGGGCTGACTTAGGGTTTAAGCACACAGGCAGATTCGGGGAGATTTAGTCGCCTGGCGACTAATCGCCTCATCTGCGGGGCGACACAGGCAGATTCAGATTCTGGGAAAAATACTCGAGTGCCAGGAAAATCACTTCCATTAATTTTTAAAATTCAACTTTCAAAAAACCTCAAATTATAAAATAACTGGGATGCTTAAAATATACAGTACCTTCCACAGACTTCTGTAGAAGCTCACCAAGTACTAGCTGTCAAACCAAAAATTCATGTTCTGAAAACAAGAAAACTTCCAAATTAAAAAATATTGTCATGATTTTCTCAAAATGCTGCAAAAACTTGAATTCACACTTTACTATATATTTGTTCCCTAGTGTTGATTAAAATGCTGGGTGTGCAGTAGATCCTAAGAAACAAATATTTTAACAAAGGACAAAGCACATTATGATATCCTTGTCTCATGTAAGGCTGGTGCAGCATTAGTAACATTGAGTAATATCGTAAGCTGCCTGTGTGAATTATACAGGTGTTTAAAAATGTTCCATCTCCTTCAATTGATTGTAGTAGGTGCACGCCTTGTCAGTGGCTGCTTGGGTTAATGATTGCCAAGCTCCTCTAGGTCCTCGTCTGCTACACTCATTGTGCTTCAGCCTGCCCTCATCATGCTTCCAGTTGTGGTGTCCCTACTGCCCCTTTTATGGTTCAGTACTGCCCAAAAGTCTGAGCCACTCAGTGACCCCAGTTCCCAACCTTTGTTCCGTGGTGCAGACCGTTATGACTTTGCTGTCCTGCTGGGCCCTGGAGGAACTGAATGCTTTTGGCATTTTGCTCATCAGGATGGCTACTTCTACTATGGATATGAGGTTAGTAGGCATGTGATATCCCTGATGTGAAACAAACACATCAGATATAGCTATATACTTTACTCTCAAACTGTCTGTAAATATCATCCAATCAATGGATTCAACTTTTAGATACATAGTGGCTCATACTTAATGCTTAAAGGGAAACTATTGTGAAAATGAAAATTTAATATAAGCTTTAGCACACTGAAATAAGATATAGACATATAATCAGTTAAAAATTCTGCACCGTTTCTGCAATAATCAAGTACATCTTCACTATCCCTCTCTCAGCATCTGTTTCTCTTCAGTCTGTCTTCATGCAGCAGTTGGGTGTCAGATATTCATTGACATTTAGATTCTATGGGGTATATTTATCAAAGAGTGAAGTTAGGGATCTCCACAGTCCGCAAAGTGAAATAATACCGCCTCTCTCCATTCATTTCTATTGGATTTTTAGGGTGTATTTATGGTGAACTTTCACTATCACCCTCTGATAAATACTCCTTTGAAAATCCCATAGCAATGAATGGAGAGAGGCGGTATTTCACTCTGCGGACTGTGAAGATCTCTAACTTCACTCTTTGATAAATCTACCCCGAAGTATCTTGTTTGGGGGGGCTCTTTTTGCCTAGAAGATGTATTAGATCTCACTCTATTAAAAGACATATAATGTCTCTCTACATGCAGAATTTGTGCAAAAGGCAGTTATTTTGTTAATACCCAACTCCTGCATGATGAGAGAATGAAGAGAAACAGATGCTAAGAGATGAATAGTGAACATAAACTGGATTATTTCGGAAACGATGCAGAATATTTCATTGATTGTATTTAGAAAGTTTCTTATTTCAGTATGAGGAAGCTTATATTAAATTTACATTTCTGCAACAGTTCCCCTTTAATGATTTGTAGGATGGCTTTTCAGCTGCACTAATGGGCCAGGCAGTGTATTGGTACAGTATAGGTGGCAGATCTGGTAAAATTTAAAATCATGGTACAAATGGTCACACATAACCCAACTGTTTGTAAAATAATTGTGTTAAACTTGTGCTGTTGCTGGAAAAAGAAACATCTGTTGCCAGCCAAAATAAATATCAGTGCCTTATCTCTTAAGTTGCAAGGTGACCCAATGCGTTCTCAGTCTTCCAGCACAACTTCACCCCCTACAGGCATGTACCTGTACCATTGATCTAGTCGCAAATATACTGAACTAAAGACGTTTTATTGCTGAGACAGATGTTGGCACTCTCCCAGAATGACAGGGGCTGATTTATTTATGATAGTACCGTAGGCCTGGGCTATATGAAAGATGTAAACACACAAGAGATTTTAATTTTGCTCCGAAATCTGCATGTAAAAAGGTTTAGGGGTTCATATCAATTTATTTCAAGGAGATTATGGACTATAAACTGGTCTTTAAGGTAAGAGCAGAATGAGGGGCAGATTCACTAACTGGCAAAAATTCACCAGCGATGGCTTCGCACCCATCGCTACACTTTGCCAGGCGTAATTTCGCTTAGACAACAATAATTTAATAAAATGCGAAGCTGCGTCTGGAGCACCGAATGCTGGCATTCAATGAACGTATATGTTGCAGCAAATACATTACACAAGTCCAGGGAACCTTAATAAATGCCCTACGCATGAACCCAGTGTATAGTTTATGTTCCATATGTTAGGAAATGTAGGGGGGAACCCTGTTACCCGAAAAAAAATGTAAGGACTTTTGCAGACTATCACTCTGAAAAAAGGAAAAGACGCCAATGTTTTTAGGGACAGAAATATTTTCCACAAAAAATTGAGGAAGATCTATACACTTCGCCTGGTCTGAGCTGGCGAAGGCAAGTTGTGCAGAACAGGTAACATTCACTAAAATCCGCATCTTAGTGAATTGTGTGAGTTACGTCCATTTGCCAGAGCGAAAATTCACCTGGTGTTAGAGTGTGAAGCAAGGCCAGCGTCTATCTCTTTCGCTAGCGAAGTGATGCCTGAGCCCATTAGTAAATCGGCAAAGTCCCTGTGGGCGGTAGCGAATTGACGCTAGCGTAAGCCACTTCGCCCTTTAGTAAATCTGCCCCTAAAATTTACAAGTGCCTAATTATCAGCATATATAGAAGTTATGCCAAGCTGAGTATGGTGTTAATACTTTACATCAAAGTCCATTTACTGCAGTTCAGGTGAATGAAGTTAGTATGTCCTGCACTGCATGTTGCCTTTCTCTTGTTGGAGCAAAAACTACCTTCACCCATGACCCATGTGACAGACAAATATATTATGTGAAGGGATCAGTGGTAGCTTTGTTTTACTCTTTATCACATATATACAAGGCAATGAACATCTAATTTTCTGCAGGTGCAGTGGACATCAGGGATAATGCAGAACAAACATGTTACTGCCTCAGCTTTTACTCCAGAAGGCTTTCAGATTGAGCAATCACAGGACACTCGTGGTCAAATTAACTTCAAGACAAAGGAGACTGGTAATGTGGATAAGCATATTCACACTGTGTGAATGGGCAGCCATTTAAAGGAGAAGTAAAGCTCAACAAAAATCAGGCAGAGACTGCTGTATCTAAACCAGCTCAAGGCCATCATAGACTTTTAGAATTGAAGCTCAGATCCTTTGAAACTGCTCCTAGTAGCTCCATATTTCTTTTAATTGAGAACAAACTATGAGCAGCCTGAGGGGCCAATTCACATTTTACAGAATATGTACAAATATAAAATGTACAATACAAGGAAGATTAGTAATCATCTTTGCATTACTTTGCAGAATTGCAACAGCATGCAATATATATACAGTATATAGATTGTTCCTAATTTGCATGCTGTTACAATTCTGGTGGCAAAAACGTGGCTGGTGGAGAAACGTGGCATTCAATTCTGACTGCGAATCACAGTGAACAACAACAGCAGCTAAAATAAAATCAATGGCTTCTGAATGTTTTTTTAAAGGCTTACCTTGTGGGCAAATTCTTTAAAGCATTTGCTCACAGAAAAAAAGTCCCTCTATCGATACAGTTTTGTACCACCTTTCAAGAGTGAATGAGAAAACTTGTTATTTCCACAAGATGCACAACTTTATCAGAAGCACTTTATCTCATTCTTTCATCAATCTTTCTATTTCAGGGTTTTATCAGATCTGTGTGAACAACTGGCAAAATAGTTTTGGGCAAGCACAGGTCTACCTAAATTTTGGGGTATATTATGATGGTGTTGGGCCAGAACATGTGGACGATCAAAAACAAAAGTTAAATGACACCCTGGTGACTATTGAGGTATTTTACTGTTATATATTTTTCCTCTCTCTTCTGCAATTTTGTCTGGTTAAATGTGCTTTGCTTTGTATCTCACAAGTTTTTGATTTTCTTCAGGAAAGTGCACAGATTGTACAGAACCGGGTGCTTCATATGTGGCGATATTACAACTTTGCAAGAATGAGGAAAGGGTCTGATTACTACATCCTCCTATCAAATTATCACTATGTGAATTGGTGGTCTGCTGTGCAAAGTCTGCTAATTGTGGCCTCAGGAGTCCTGCAACTTTACTTCCTGAAACGTCTCTTTAACGTGAAAACAACAGACACACAGAAACCCAGATGTTAAGTAAACACATACAGCAGTCTCACATTGGGGGTCATTTAGCAACACTGGGCAAATTTGCCCATGGGCAGTGACCCGTGGCAACCAATCACATTGCTGCATTCAATGTTCTACTTGCAGCTGGCTTCAAAAAGCTAATCACTGATTGGTTGCTATAGGTAACTCCCCATGGGCAAATTTGCCCAGTGTTGATAAATGAGCCCCATTGTGTCTTGAAGATTGTGTCTTGAAGATTGTATAGCCCAATTTTCTTTATATAAAAATTAAACAGGCATGCACACAGACAGGCCAAATGGATGCGACTGTTGTGTCCTGATTAGTCTTATTTTGATTGCTGCATACAATCTGACAAATCTTCTACCCCAGAGCCAGAATTTATTCTTGCCAATGAAATGTGAATGTTGCTGGTAAGGGTTATAGTTAACAAGTGTTTGGGCTGTTTAGGAAGCATGTGGTCTAATAATAGGCAACTTTCTTTTTGCAATAAACTGAAGACAAGTTAAAGGGGGTGTTCACCTTTAAACTAACTTTCAGTATGATGTAGAGAGTGATATTCTGAGATAATTTGCAATTAGTTTTCATTTTTTATTATGTGTGATTTTTATTCAGCAGCTCTCCAGTTTGCATATTGAGAATCTGGTTGCTATGGTCCAAATTACCCTAGCAACCATGCATAGCTTTGAATGAGACTGAATATGAAGAGAAGAGGGACTGACTAAAAAAATGAGTAATAAAAAGTAGTAATAACAATCAATTTGTAGTCTTACAGAGCATTTGTATTTTTAGATGTGACCCCCATTCTAAAGCTGGAAAGAGACAGAAAAAGAAGGCAAATAATTCAAAAACAATTAAAAAGAAAAAAACGAAGACCAATTGAAAAGTTGCTCAGAATTAGCCATTCTATAACATACTAAAAGTTAACTTACAGGTGAATCACCCCTTTAGCTGTAACACAGAAAAGACACAGACTGCATAGGGCAAGTTAAGCAATGTACATTGACATGAAATAAAATATGTCATTTAGATGCATGTGTTTTGTTTTACTGAGCCTTAGCTAACATATTAACTGCCAACCTTAAGCTCTGCCAAACAAATACAGGTATTTCATTTCTTGAAATGATGCCAAAATGTTCCTTTATTTTTTCATTTCTACCTTTATTAGCATAATCTTTCTTTCTTTTGCCTTTTTTCATTTTTATTCCCTTATGGTTTCTATTTTCTCTTAGTCTGCCCACTAACCTCTTCTTTTTCGACTTCTGCATGTATTCAATTTTCTCTTCCTTATGCATTTTTGTTTTCCCTGTCCACTATTTAATAATTATTTTCTGCTGATTTACTCTGACCCTTCCCATCCATGTTTTTCCACTTGCAATTACCAATACAGACTTCAAAGTAAGTAATATTAATTAATAGTCTATAAGGGAGCTGTTGAATCTTTAGTGGTATTCATGTCTACTGTCAGGTAACATTCTAGTGCTTACTAATAATAAAAAACTACAAAACATCTAGGATAGCCTGCAAAAAACTAAATGTCCTGTATGATATAGGAGGCTTAGCATACCTAACCTAGTTTTTAAAATGTTTTAAAATTATTTTTACTTTTAATAAAATGCACAGCTCCATAATCCATGTTTTTGCTTTTCTTCACGAAAGGGTGGTATAAGAACTAGGGATGCACCGAATCCAGGATTCGGTTCGGGATTCGGCCTTTTTCAGCAGGATTCGGATTCGGCCGAATCCTTCTGCCAGGCCGAACCGAATCCAAACCCTAATTTGCATATGCAAATTAGGGGCGGGGAGCGAAATCGCGTGACTTTTTGTCAGAAAACAAGGAAGTAAAAAATGTTTTCCCCTTCCCACCCCTAATTTGCATATGCAAATTAGGGTTCGGATTTGGTTCGGTATTCGGCCGAATCTTTCGCAAAGGATTCGGGGGTTCGGCCGAATCCAAAATAGTGGATTCGGTGCATCCCTAATAAGAACTGCATGCTTTATATGTGATGATATTACAACTTTGCAAGTTTAGCTTGAGCTGTTTTGCTAAATAGATAACAAAAAAACCCAGATTTTTCACGATTAAGACAATAGGCAAAATAGTATAATATATATATATATATATATATATATAAAATAGTATTCATTGATCTCATGTGAGATCTTTAATGTGATTCCAGAACTAACTTTACAGTGGGAGCAAGTAACACGTAATATGTACCAACTGTGCATATTGTAAACCAGACTTAAATACAAGGGTAGGAGGTCTATGTCCTTGTTGTAAGGTGCAGATTTCTTATACATGATATGAACATGTTCTCCTATCCCTGCATACTGTTCTGTGGTTTTGGATAATTTTATATGACAATGTAGGATTCCCACAAATAATAACACCCCAGAAAAGTATCCTTGCAATTTAAGCTGAAATTATCCCATTGAATCAGACAAGAAAAGAATTGGCACTATCCTGTACTGAGCCAAGTAAGGGGTCATGTACACCCATTATATAGTCTCTGGTTTACAAAACCATTCAGTTTCTTATGAAAACTATACACATTTTTTAATTAAAGTATATTATTTTCCTTCTTCTGACTCTCTCCAGCTTTTCAAATGGGGGTTATTAAAAAATGAAAAACAATTGCAAATTGTCACAGAATATCACTTTCTACATCATATTAAAAGTTAACTCATAAGTGAACAACCCCTTTAATGTAGAAATGTTATATTTATGTAGTTATGGTTTATATTCAAAATTATCTCATTATGAAGACAAAAAATTGTGCGTACAGAACTCTTTGTGCAGCGAAAAAAAAAAATCTGCTTTGCATACTTGCATTTGTAATAGGATGAAGCAGACGTGTTGTTTGCATCAATTGTAACACTATTGTCATATATGGAACTATGAAAAATATTCTGTTGAAAATGTTTGCAGCTCACAGCAACCAATCAGTCAAAAGCATAACATAGAGCAGTGCTGTCCAACTAGCGGGACACGAGCCCCCTTTGTGTGGCCCCCCACATAACAGCCTGACTGCTGTCTATGCTTACCATGTGTAAGCTTTAGGGTAGAGGCACACAATGCTATGGGGGGAGATTAGTCACCCCACAATGCCTTCCCACCAGCGACATACATTGGCTACCTCACAAGGAAACTTCAAGCGACTTCGGAAAACTAAGCGCCGGCGGGAAGGCATTGTGGGAAGATTAGTCACCCAAGAAGAGGCGATTTGTTGCTGAGTGACTAATCTCCCCCAAATAGCATTCTGTGCCTTTACCCTTAAAAGGTATCACTACAGAGATTAACTGGCCCCTGCATTGTTTAAACCTCAAATTTAGACTGTAATCCCCTGTATTGTTCACACCTGTGACACCTCTATTGTTCACACCTGAGACGCAGACTGAAACTGCCCACATTGTTCACCTGTTCACACTCATACAAACTGCTGAAGGGGCACCAGCATTGTGTCACTGTATGTAGTACATTTTAGAGTGGTCCTGATGGGTTTCCCTGTCTCCTGCTCTGTTCTGCTCCCTGTGTGTGCCATACTTTGCCTGCAATATGCTCCCTGTATATGTCTTGCTCTGCCTGTCCTACTCTGCCTGTGTATGCCGTACTCTGTCTGCCCCATGCTCCCTGTGTGTGCCCTACTCTACCTGTGTGTGCCATACTCTGCCTGCCCTATTCTCCCTGTGTGTGCCATACTCTGCCTGTGGAACCTAAGCCTGGTATTTGTTCAAGGGGGTTTGTTAGCATTTTAAAATAAATTATTGTTAGGGGTCCCTAAGGTGTTTGATCATGTGCTGGGGGGGTTGCTGTGTTATCCACAGGGGAGGTTGAGGCATATGGATTTAAGAGTATGTCTTAATATGACAACTCACATATGAGTGATAATGATAAGTGATATCCCTGCAGTGAGCACCAACCATTTGGTTTTTGGTGTGTTACCACCAATAATATGGACATGGTCTTGTGGTAACATGGGTGTGGTTTAAAAACAGGGAGTGGTCAACACTGGCTTCCATAATTGGCCCTCCACTATGTAGCCCAGAAGAATTCCGGCCGTTGGTACCACAGTAGTTGGACAGCACTGACGTGTTACTGAGTCTGTATATTAAGAAACTAGTAAAGCCTCATACTAGAACACTGTGGACTGTGACATAGACTCAAAAGACCACACTAATGAGAAAAAGTATTCCCAGCTATGCATGCTTTTCTGATGTCATGTAAAAAGCTAGAGATTCTATATACTGAAGTTTACTCATAGAATAGATGGACAAAAGGAAGTCACTATTTATTGGGCTGGTGAGGTGCTGCTTGGACCTCTGTGTACTTGAAATTCCAGGGCCTATTTTGAATCCCAGTCCGGACCTGAACAAATTCTTATGAATATACTGCTCCTCAGCAAATTAGGTGCTGTGACTGCTTCACATGCACAAGGGTTTAAGTCCAAATAATCTTACAAAAGTAGCTATATGCCTGTCCATTTATATAAAGGTATCTTCATGTCTGATGTACTCCCCCACGTCTGCCTGGTGAAAAACCAAACTTGCCATGGGATCAAGCTTTCTGCACTCTGACTTTGCAGCCACTACAAATCCCTGCAGAGCAATGGTAAAATAAGAGAAAACAAGAGAATGTATTCTTATTGTGAAATTTTGCTCCCCTGCATCTATTGTGGAGGCCATGAGGCCCAGAGTTCTCAAAACATTGTCCACCATTGGAGTGCGTGCCGATATAAGTTTGAAAATGGATAAGGAGAGTTTTGAAAATTTGTCCTGAGGTAGGGAAACTGTCTGTGATCTCGAATTTAGTTCCATGCCTAGGAATGTCAGTTCCTTTGAGGGTTGAATGATACTCTTGTTGTAATTGATTACCCAGCTGTGGGTGGACAGAGTGTGTATGCAGTCCTGGGACCTTTTGAGGGCACAGCGTAAATCAGGATGTCGTCAAGGTATGGAAATATGTGGCAGCCTGTCACTATGATAGTGGCTATCAAGGCTCAGTAAAAATACTCGGGGTGCTGAAGTTAGACCAAATGGCATCACTCTGAACTGGAAATGCTGTTGACATACCATGAATCTTAGATACTCTTGGTGCTCTAAATGAATGGGAATGTGTAGGTAAACATCCTGCAGGTCTACTTTCATGAGGAAGGCCCCTCTGGGGATGGATGCCGTAATTGAACGTATGGATTCCATCTTGAATCTTTGATACTGCACATATTTGTTCAGTGGGTGCAGGTTGAGGACTGTCCAGAACCCTCCGTCCTTCTTTGATACCAAAAAAATATTGGAGTAGTAGCCACGAAAAAGTTGGTGTGGTGGGAATGGTACTATGACCTGTTTTTTGAGAAGTTCGCAAACAATTTTTTGTAGAGCTAACCTCTTGAGGGGCTGTTCCAGTTTTTCAGGACCTGCCAGTTTGGTGGTCTTAGGCTGAGATTTCAATCTGTTAGAAGACTGGGAATTCGATGGTCGGTTTCTGTATGACGACCTCTGAGACAAGTTCCAGGATCTATGGTGATAGTTCAGAACCGAAAAGGTAGTTACCGTCTAATTTAAGAGAAGTTTGTTTCTGTTCAGAATCTGCATCCCCTGCCCATTGTCTGAGCCAGAGTGCCTGTCTAGCTGTAACTGTATCAGAGGATGGTTTAGCTGCTTACTTTGCCATTTTCGAGAGATGCATCGATGAGGAAAGTGAAAGCAGCACTGAGCTTGAGGATATTTTTCTTAAGATCTTGGCACCAGAGTCTGAATGTCTTAGCCACTGACAGTGCTGCTGAGGCCGGTCTGAAAATGGCCACTGAATGGAGAAAACCTCTTTTGAGGGTTCTGCAACCTTCTGTTGCAGAAGGGGTTGAGGTAAATTTCACCCTGCCCAGTAAATATCAGAATGATTCCAGCTCGGATATCAGGGGTGGATTGTTTTAGGCTGCTGTCTTGGTCTAGAATGGCCGTGTCCCCAGCCATTTGTTGCGTGCTGATATACAAGCTTCTAGCTTTTCGATATATACAGCTAGGTTTGGAATGGAGTGTCTAGATGGCAACAAATAACACGGAAATGAAAGGGTGTGTCTGTGGTGTACATCCAGCTGATAAGCTCATAGCACTTATCATACTTTTTTCCCCCAAGGTTGTCAAGAGCATTCTGGCTTTTTATTGTGCTGAGGAAGCAGCATTTACACTGCAAGAGCTTGAACTATTTTATCCAGTTCTGCACAGTGCTTCTTGAAGACCTGACTCCCTTTCTTAATCAATGTCTTCAGGTCCTTTTCCTACCAGCACAGAGAGCACAGATCCTGGGTATGAGCATTTTCTTTCCATTATTTAACATATTTTAAATTCTTTGTATATTTAGAATTTTCCTGAATGTGACATTTCTAAAAAATCCTCTATATTACAGTTACATAGTCAAGCTGTGTTGAAAAAAAGACCAAAGTCCATCAAGTTCAATACCTCCAAATGGAAACCCAGCACACACCACTGAAACTATATATATACTTTAAGAAGTCTCTCTTAAAGGCATTAACAGAATCAGCCATCACAACACCATCCACAGAGCATTCCACAACCTCACTGTCCTCACTGTGAAGAACCACCTACGTTGCTTCTAGTGATGTGTCGGTCAAAAAAACTCTACCGGCACCTGACCCTAACCTGCTCCCGCCCACCGGCACCCGACTTCCCCCCTCCATTTATAGACCCGCCCCACCGATGATGTCACAAAAGGGGCGGGCAGGCACACGCCTATAAAGTCGGCAGTGTAAGGACGCGGGTAACCCCTGGGTCAACTAGGTTTAAGCCAGGCCTCTTGGGTTTCGTCATCACTGGTTGCTTCAAATAAACATCCTTTTCCTCTAGTCTAAAGGGGGGTGGCCTGTGGTCTGATGATCCATTTTATGGAGGAATAGATCTCCCGCTAGCTGTCTATAATGCCCTCTAATGTGGTTATAAAGAGTAATCGTGGCCCCATTGAAAGATTCTTTTCTCCAGAGAGCACAACCCCAAACTTGACAATTACCCCCATAATTTAAATATTCCATCCCCTTAACCAGTTTAGTTGCACATCTCTGTGATCTTCAGCTCATTTATATCCTTCTTAAAGGAACAGTAACACCAAAAAATAAAAGCATTTGAAAGTAATTAAAATATAATGTACTGTTGCCCTGCATTGGTAAACGTTATGTGTTTGCTTTAGAAAGACTTTTTATAATTAGGCTGCTTTGTAGCCACGTGGGGCAACCATTTAAGCTGAAAAAGAAGAAAAGGCACAGGTTATTTAGCAGAGAACAGATAAGGAATGAACAGATGTAAAGGAATACAATGGTATTTTGAACCTCATTTTCCAGTTTGCAGCCCAGTTTTCCTAGAACCTATAGTTCTGCACAATTTTTATCAGCAAAAATAAAAATAGTACTTTCAATGCCATCCTCCAAGTCATTAATAAATAAGTTGAAAAGCAAATAACCAAATACAGACCCCGTGCGGTACTCCACTAAGAACACTGGTCCGATTATAAAATGTTCCACTTACTACCACTCTTTGTAATTTATATTTCAACCAGTTCTTTATCCAGGTACAAATACTATGTTCTAGGCCAATAATCTTTAATTTACATTAACCTTCTGTGTGATACTGTATCAAAAGCTTTAGCAAAGTCCAAGTAGATTACAACCACTGCCATCACAGACTTGAGGTTCCTGCTCTCCTCTTCATAAAAGTCCTGTACCCTACATAGACCATCCCTCCCTTCTCATGCCCCAGCCTAGCTACTACCCCAGGCAAATGCCCGTAAGTCTTTACTTACCCCTCAGTGCAGATTCTGTCCAGCGGAGTTCATGGCAGCCATCTTCTTCTCTTCTGTAATCTTCGGAAGGTAAGTGCCGTATCGGCGCATGCATAGTTGGAGCAGTTTTCTGTTTGGCGACAACTGCCCAGGTGCTGAAAGTCACGGACATTGCCGAAGCGCCGATCTCATTCCGAAGAGCCAGAAGATGCTGCCGTGAACTCCGCTGGACAGAATCTGCACTGAGATTTAAGTAAAGACTTAGGGGCATTTGGCCGGGGTAGCAGCTAGGCTGGGGGAGGGAGGGGGTTCTATGTAGGGTAGGGGGGTATGTTTTTTTTTACTTTATGGTGAATTTTCCTTTAAAGTCTGGCACGATCTGTTACGCATAAAACCATGCTGGCATAAACTCATAATATTATTATTTGCAATGAAGACAAGTATTTTATCCCTTAAAACCCCTTCAAGTAGCTTTCCTTAAACCGACGTCAAACTAACAGGCCTATAGTTTTGAGGCTGAGAACAGGATCCCTTTTTAAACAGCGGCACTACATTAGCAAATCACCAGTCTCACCTCTATGAATCCTGAAAGATTTCCATCATTTCAACAGTGGATAATACTTTTAGAATCATACTTTTTATGGGTATTGATATGGTTTTAAAAAAAACAAAAGTTATTTTAGTTTTTTCCAAATTTTTGTTTAGATTATGGGAAGAGTCACAAAGTTTCTACAAAGAATTTACTTAATCTTTTATCCTGGTTTATGGCTTCACAAATGTTCTTATTTTTTTCTGTCTTTTCAGGAGTTGCACTGCACATCTGTCTCATTACGGCAACCTTTGCAGTATTTATATTACTGTGCTGCAAGAAGCCCTGCTGGGAATATTGCCTCAGAAATACACCCCAGATTTGATAGCTGGTGATTCTGTATCACATGTGCAGGCAGAGGGAACTCTATTCCAGTGTTATCTATTCCAGTGTAGAAAGAAGTGGATAAATTAAAAGAAAGCCAAACTAATGAAGTGGAAATTACATTAGAACTTCAGTGAACTTATTTAAAATTCATCTAAGTATTTAAGATTTAAAGACTTGAATATGTTATCATTCCGGAGTGGATTAATCAAATTATATATGTGGAAAATTTAGTAGGTGATGACAGAAGAACTGTGAGTAGTGCATTGTGTGTGCACATATGTGATCTACATTATAGCTAAACTTGGTCAACCAATTTCACATAATTGAAAAATTAAGCAATCAAGTTATCTAAAATAAGTTATAATTCTTAAATATGCCTTGCTGTAGGTTTATTACCTTGTGATTAAGTATACCTGGTCTTACCTATTAGTGAAGGAATGGAATTCCTTCACTAATTTTTCAACTATTTTAAAGCTTGTAGAGGGCTTGGCCACTAGTATTTTTTTTTTTTTTTAATTTGAATGGGGCCTTGACCGCCAACATTTTTTTTATAAAGTCTGTGTGTGTGTGTGTGGGGGGGGTGTTTTTACTGTTTTAGTGCTGATGTCTGTGTGGCCTTTCTACTGTGGTCTGAGGAGGGGAGGTCAGGCATCAGAGAGCCCAGAAAATGTTGTAGGGCCTCCCATGATTTCTGATGGTGGCCCTGGAGTATAGTTCCACTATGCCCAGCTTTCTCACTGGTACCACAGGACTCTCAGAGGGAAAGTAACACAAGACCCAGTGACACAATTTGAGACCCTGGAAATAGATTCTAGCCCTCCAACACTCATAGTTTCAATTAAACTACAATTATAAATGCTTTAAGGTTTAATCTCAAACCTACTTATGCTGTGAACTGGGAAAAAAAAGCTAGGGAGATGATTCTCTGAAGCAGCCTGGCAGAAGCCTTTTATATTAACACATACTGTAAGATGAATTTAGCAACCAAAGCACAAGAGATCAATTTCAGAATTCTTTTGAGATGGTATCTATGCCCTTCATACTAAAACTAATGTATCTAGTGGCCATGTGCTGGCATTAAACCATTCTAAACATCTAAAACAGGCCCTGTGCATTGATCTACCCTACCCTACTAGTCTTAGTAATAACCTTACCTGGCCCCATATGCACTAGCAAATAAGGGGTTGCCAGGTTTGCTTTATAGTAAGCTAGGGCCCCAGACACTAGAAATCTGTATAGCCTGCTTCAACGATGGAATTGAAGGAGGAAATAAGAACCATAACCTCAGTACATGGCACCCATGATCAACACAGCTACCTGGGCTGCATGGACTCTATGCAAGGGAATATAAAAGGGACACCTCATCTTAACAGAGGCAGTGACAATGTTTTTCTTTTTCTACTCACAGGGTTGGTACAGGATAATTTTTGGTTCATGTTTGTGCACACTCACTCAATGTTAACATTACATTTTTCACAATTACACCCAGTGTGTGCTGCACTGCTGTACTTTATATACTTTTCATTATGTGTGCTTCCTTGTAGTTCAACTACAACTTCAAGCAGAAACTTGCACAACTGATATCATTTTTGCACCCTCTTCAGAAGGCTAATACAGGCTTCAATAAAATACATTTGTCCAACTATTTTACTTTCTGGATAACTTCAGGATGCTTATTTCTTACAAAACACATATACAGTAGATATACCAGTGCACTGCATAAGTACTTTCTATAAAGGTAAATAGTTCCTAGTTCCTATTGCTGCTTACATATGGTAGAAAGCAATCCAGCGTATATATCCACTCCAATAACTCTTGCATTCTCACATTTTCAGGTCCAGTTCTAAAATTCTCACATATCGTTAATAGCTTTTGAGGGTGAGGTCCTTACCAGCACCCCTGGTCTTCTAGCCCTCAGCTCTATTATAATTTTCTGAAGAACTCGGACCCTCACCACTGATTGCCAATTTCTTTCCCCTCCATTGGCCCCTTATTCATAGCCCTCACCACTTGTCCCTCATTTTTAGCCATCTCCATCTGCTCCTCTTCTTGGCCCTCACCATTGGCCCCCTAACTCTGGGTCTCTAAATGCTGATCTCTTCATCAGTCTATGGCCTTCACCTCTAATCCCTCTAAGCCCTCCCCAATAACCCCCTCCCCCATTATTTTTTTGCCCCTAAATTTTGCCATAGCCTTGGTCTACCATTTCCATTAGCAACTATTTCTGACCCTCTCCATCAACCCCTAACTTTGGCTCGCACCATTGCTCCCCCATTTATGATGAGCTACATCTGACCCTTTCTTTCGGCCCTATCTTTGGTCCTCACCACCACCCCCCCATTTCTGTCCTTCTCCAATCAGCCCCTTACTTTGACAGTCACCATTACTGGCCCTCACCACCAGCCAATTATTTTTGTCTCTTTAAATTGGCTCTTTACCCACAGTCCTCCATATTGGACAATACTCAAGTATACTAGAAAATCATATAAACATTAAATAAACCAAATAAGCTGGTTTAATTACAGAGAAAATTAAAGCATTTTTAAAATTTGGATTAATTTGGATTATTTTGGATAAAACTATGGGAGACTGACTTTCCGTAATTCTGAGCTTTCTGGATAATGGGTTTCTGGACAACGGATCCCATCATGTATATCCAGATGATCAGGCATCATGGTTCCCTGACCAGCCTGAAAAACCTTGCCCACAATCTGCTCCAAGACACCAAAACTGCACCCCTTTAGAAAAGATGATCCTTTTGAGTCAGTCCAGGTTGTTGAAATCTGTAATTTGTGAGGCTTATAAACCAGTGGAGATGTTTAAAATGATCACTAGAACTGATCATCCAAAGTTGGCCAACCATGTTGGCCACTGATTTAGGTACAAGGTGAGCTCAGCAGAGATGTTGCTGCCTTACTTGTGGTATAACTTTGCCTTCTCTTCTCCAGCCCTAGATATACAAATGGCTAGTCTGATTAATGGTTATCCAAATGATGATCGTTGCCTGTAAGGGGGCGCAGGTTTTTTCTTACTCTGTCTGTGGGCTCCCTGCAGCCATGGTTTCTTTCCCCGGCAGTAATGCCACTGCTTGCATTTAATTTATAGCAAACATGTTGCTGTTGTATTATTAAGATAGGGAACAATACTTTAGAAATGAACTGGAAATGTTATATGTATGCTGTGTTGGAGATCTTGGAATTCCATGACCTGTGTAAAAGAACTCGGCCGAATGGTCATGGAACTCCTCAGTGACTTATAATATCCTTTTATTTTACAATAAGGGGTACTTTATTCACTATATATGGCACACATACCTCAAGAGAAATCTCAGATCCACTAACTAAACAAAAGATTATTATAAATGTAGATGATTGGTATAATGTGAGTGAGAATTTAAGATCTATGGAGATTATTGCAGAAAAAAGAGAAAGCTTGTGCTCATTTTAAGATAAGGAAACTTAAATATGATAATATGAACTTAAAGTAAAAATACAGTATCTTATAGGACCGAATCTCACAAGATAATTTATCTAATGCACTAATGCAATATACTAATAAAACAGTATACATACTAAAATATGTTGTTGTTGTATTATTATTTTTTCCTTCTGCTTCTATATGATTATAATGGCTGTATTTGTGTTTATATATATTTACTTGATCACCAGAATCTTTTCTTATTTTTACCCCAACATCTTAAAATATTTAAAAAAAAATTAAATTAAAATTTTTTTTACAAGTTTCCCATTGGATTGAGTAAATTACACCAATTCATAGTTCAGGTATGGGATTCCAGTTTTTTTAATGGGAAGACCATCAGCTTTAGAGTTCATTCTTAAACCGTCAGTTTGAATTTTTAAAAATAATTTCTATTTTCTCTGTAATAATAAAACAGTACCTTGTACTTGATAACAACTAAGCAACACAAATCCATGTTGGTGGTTTGGTTTTTATAAACAGCAAATAAAACAAATTAAGCACATAACATAATTGATCTTATCCAGAGTGGGATTAGCTATTAGCATGCAATAACTACAGATTTGGGATCAGTTATCAGGAAACCCGATATCCAGAAAACACTATTACAGAAAGGCCATCTCCCATAAACTCCATTTTATCCAAATAATTCAAACATTTTAAATGATTTTCCTTTTTCTCTGTAATACTAAGACATTACCTTGATTGAAAATAAGATATAATTCATCCTTATAGGAAGCAAAACTAGGATGTTGGGATTATTTAATATTTACATGATGTTTTAGTAATTTAGGGTACAAAGATCCAAATTATGGAAAGTGTTATCTGTTATCTGGAAAGTCCCAGGTCCCAAGCATTCTGGATAACAGGCCCCATACCTGTACCTATCAGGCTAACAATGAAACCAGCAACATGAATTATGTTTGCAATGATTATGAAACTTCTGCACTCAAAGATTAACTGCCCCCCTTCTTATTTTAGCTAGTGGTTTAGTCCAACTTCTTTACTGGTTATTCTCTCTTTCCTAGTGTCCTGGTATTGACTATGAAGCACCATCCACCATATGTCTAAGGACACCTTACTGATTGGCTAAACACTTTCCCATCATGCCCTGGTACTGACTGTGGGAGAAACTGAATGTTTGCAAGAGAAGGCAGTGAAGAGAATAGGATTTATCTCCCATCAGCTACTGACAATCAGTCTGCCAGCTCAACATAATGAAGTTTCCCAGGTAGGGACACAACCAAAATCCTTTACCTCAAGGGGGTGGATCTTACCATAAAGTTGATGGATTGGGGATGTGCCCTTTGGTCTTAGTCAGAGTCATTTTAACTTACATCCCCAATTTGCGGATTTGGACATTGGGAACAGCTTGTATTGAAACTGAAGCCAAAGGCTGTCATGCCAACCCAGATTTAAAAGCATCCATGTGCAGTTTGACGATAACTTCTATTTCCCCTGACAGTGCATTTGTACTAAATCATGTTTTAATGTTTAAAGTGTGTATAGTAATATCTCCAGTGAGACAAGCTGGAATCAGTAATACTTTAGAGCAGGGCTTTGCAACTTGCAGATTGTAGCTGTAATTGAACTACAAAGTGACAGTTACAAGATTGTCAGATGCAGCTTTAAATCAGAGTTAATGGCAGCATAGATGCACTAAAGACACATATTAGGGTAAATTGCATTGCATTTGTACTAAATCTGGTTTTAATCATGTTTTAAGTGTGTATAGTAACTTTTTCAGTAAGACAAGCTGGAATCAGTAACACTTTATAGCAGGGCTTTCCAACTTGCAGATTGTAGCTGTAGTTGAACTACAAAGTGACAGTTGGAAACACTAGTGACAGTTACAAGATTGTCAGATGCAGCTTTAGATCAGAGGTAAGTGCAGTACAGACACACTAGGAACACATATGATGGAAAATCTGGGAATTGTACAGACACACTAGGAGCACATATGATGGGAAATCTGGGAATTTGTACTAAATCAGGTTTTAATCATGTTGAAAGTATGTAAAGTTACTTTTCTAGTAAGGCAAGGTGGAGTCAGTAAGTGCAGCACAGACATGCTAGGGACACATTTTGGGGAAAATAATTCATGTGTACTAAATCAGGTTTAAATCATTTAGATTGGAATGGTCACCCGGAGATGTTGGTGCTTTTATAGAATATATCATACGTTAGGACTGCTATTAGTGACGGAGGGCACATAAGTAAAGTAACATTGGGCCCTAGTTCCTAGATTTATATTTGGGGAAGAATCTACTGCTTTGGAACAGTGAATATAATAACATGTCCAGTAGCAGGCTTTCCAACCTGCAGATTTTTGATTAAGTCAAAGCAACAAAGCACATACCTGAGAAGTTGTTCTTCAACAAGTGTATGGTTACTGATCCAATGCAATGTTAACTATTTGGATTGTGAGTTGAGGGCAGGCAGGGGTTGGCACACACAGGGAGCATAGAGCAGTCAGGGCAGGGCAGGGCAGAAAAAGATAGAGTAGGGCAGAAAAAATATGAAATACACATGCAGGGTATGGCAGGCACAATATGGAACACCCAGGCAACACAGGGCAAACAGAGAATGGCACACACAGGCAAGAGTATGGGACACACAGTCAGCATGGGGCAGGCAGATTATGGCACATACAGGCAGAATAGAACAGGCAGAGTATGACAAACAGACAGATCAGTGCCAGCAGAGTATTGCACATACAGGTAGAATACGGCAGGTAGAGTATGGCACACACAGGCAAAGAATAGCACATACAGGGAGAACAGGGCAGGCAGAGTATGG
The DNA here is from genome assembly GCA_038501925.1 of Xenopus petersii. Classification (NCBI taxonomy): domain Eukaryota; kingdom Metazoa; phylum Chordata; class Amphibia; order Anura; family Pipidae; genus Xenopus; species Xenopus petersii. Next base: position 44,326,236 of record CM076679.1, read on the forward strand.
CACACACAAGTAGAGTAGGGCAGGCACAATGTGGAACATAGGCAGATTAGGGCAGGCAGAATATAGAACACACCGACAGCATACAACAAGCAGCGTATAGAACACACAAGCAGATTATGGCACAAACAGGTAGATGGGGTAGGTAGAACATGGAAAACACAGGCAGCACAGGGAAGGTAGTGCATGGGACACAGACAGAGTATGGCAGGCAAAATATGGAGCACACAGGTAACGTATACAGGGCAGGCAGAGTATGGCACAAACAGGTAGATTGTGGTAAGCAGAAAATGGAAAACACAGGCAGCATAGGGAAGATAGTATATGGCACACACAGACAGAGTAGGGCAGGCAGAATATGGAACACACGGACAGCGTAGGGCAGGCAGAGTATAGCACACACATGCAGTGTAGGGCAGGCAGAGTATGGCACACACAGGCAAAATTAGGCAGGCAGAGTATGTCACAAACAAGTTTAGTAGGGCAAGCACATTATTTCACATACAGGCAAAGTATGGCATACACTGACAGAGTATGCCACACATAAGCAGAGGAGGGCAAACAGAATGTGGCACAGACAGGAAGTGCATGGCAAAAAAAGCCAGTGTAGGACAGGCTGAGTATGGCAGAATAGGGCAGGCAGGGTATGGCACATACAGGCAGCATAGGGCAGGCAGAATAGGGCACATAGATAGAGCAGAGCAGGAAGGATACAAACACACAGGCAGCATAGGACAGACACAATATGGAACACACAGGCAAAATTGAGCAGACAGAGTATGGCACACAAAGGTTAAGTGGGGCAAACAGAGTATTGCACATACAGAATAGGGGAGTATAGGTAGTGTGGCACATACAAGCAGAATAGGGCAGGCAATGTATGGCACACACTCAAAGGGTACAGCATACACAGACAGAGTATGGCACATACTGTACAGGCATTGTAGGGCAAGAAGAGTATTTTACACACAGGAAGAACAGGTCAGGGAAAATATGGAACACACAGGCAGCATAGAGGCAAGAAGAGTATGACACAAACAGGCAGCATGGATGCAAGAAGAGTATGACACAAACAGGCAGAATATGGCACAAACAGGTAGATTGGGGTAAGCAGAATATGGAAAACACAGGCAGCACAGGGAAGGTGGTGTATGGCACACACAGACAGCATTGGGCAGGCAGAGCATAGCACACACATGCAGTATAGGGCAGGCAGAGTATTGCACACACATGCAAAATTAGGCAAGCAGAGAATGGCACACGCAGGTTTAGTAGGGCAAGCAGATTATTGTACATACAGGCAGAATAGGGCAGGCAGAGTAGGGTACACAATGACTGAGTAGGGCACACCCACAGGCATAGTAGGGAAGCAGAGTATTCTGCATAAGGGTAGGACAGTCAGAGTATGGCACACACAGGCAGAGTATGGCAGAATAGGGCAGGTAGAGTATAGAAAACACAAGCAGAATAGGGAAGTCAGAATATGAAACATAAAGGCAAGCACAATATGGAACACACAGGTAACATAGGACAAGCAGAGTATGGCACACGTAGGCAGAGCATGGCGCACACCTGCAGCATAGGGCAGGCAAAGCATGGCACACAGAGGCAGAATAGAGTATGCAGAATATGTCAAACACAGGAAAATTAGCGCAGGCAGAGTATTGAACAGGCAGTAGGGAAGGCAGAATGTGGAACGCAGGCAGCGTAGGGCAAACAGAAAATGGCACACATATGTAGAGTAGGACAGACTGAATATGGAACACACAGATAGCATGTGGAAGCAGGGTATGGCACACTATGCAGGAAGCAGGGAAGGCAGACTATGGAAAAACAGGCAGCATAGGGCAAGAAGTGTGTGTCACACACATGCAGAATATGGCATGCATATCACATCAGATGAAGTGTCAGGTTTGCTGACACGAAACGCGTTGGTTGTAATCCCCCTCCACTACAATTTTAATGCGCTGAATAAAGCCGACTTTTTGATATTCAAACGTCTGACTCCGTGATTGCTTTGATTGGCGCACCGCAGCGGTACTGTTGAAGTAAGTGTATGTGAAGCCGGCTAGAAGGAGCCGAAGTATCGCGAGAGCTGCGACTCAGCAGGAGCCGGCGTTCCACGGGTGAGCTCCGCCATTAGCCGCATCGTTTTTTTTTTTGGCTTGCTATAGATAGCATAGGGCAGGCAAAATATGGCACATACAGGCCATTTATGAGTAGCTTAGTTTGAACATGAGTGTATATTTTTGTGATGCAAGTCGAAAACTCAAGGTCCTGAGCATTTTCATTAATTTTTCCTTTACTTGAACAACTCAATGTACCATGGGGTTGTTAAAGGTGCTGAGCTTCAATCTATCAATCTACATTCTACACACAGTTAGAACAGCAAAGGAGGCAGGAAACCCTATCAGCCGGGGGAGGGCAGGGGGAAGGCAGTTCGGGGAGATTGCCGCTGGGGCGACTGATCTCCCCAAATCCTCTCATGTGGACTGACCCTAAGATGAACAATATATACTGTACTATGTACAGTGGCACAATGCCAGCACTGCTCCTACAGTTTGAGTTGTTAATAGAAGAACAATGTGGGCCATTATAGTCTGAGATGTGTACAATATAGGACTTTACAGGTGTGAACAATACAGGGTTTTAGGGTTGGGGCAGACGGGTAGATTCAGGGAGATTTTGTCACCTAGCGACTAATCGCCTCTTCTGAGCAGTGCAGGCAATTCTTCATTCAACCAGACAGAAGGCAGACGGAAGCCAGTTCGGGGAGATTGTCACCCGCAGAAGAGGCGATTAGTCGTCAGGCGACTAAATCTCCCCGTCTGCCCCAACCCTTATGGGTGTGAACAATACAGGGGATTGCAGGTATGAATAACAATGCAGGACTTTTACATTCTGAATCTGATGTGTGAACAATGCAGGGGTCAATTAATCTAAATTCTGAAACCTTTTAAAGTTTATACAAAGGTGAGTAGTCACAGCATCCAGATTTTAAAGGAGGGCCACACGGGGGGGCACAGGCTGCATATGGCTCCAGACTACAGCAGACAGACACTTAATAGTTCTATTGGTAAACGTTTGTGTTTGAAGAAAGGAAAAATGTTTTTGGATAAGGAGGGATACTCTGCATTTGTGCCTTTGTAAGTGGTTTTTGGTTTCCAGTTAGTGTGAGTTGTCATATAGTTGTCACCCCTTCCCTGTTACATTCCTTGTATACTGTAAATCAGGGCTGTCCAACTGGCGGCCCGCGACCCCAATTCATGTGGCCCTCCACATCAAAGTCTGCCTGCTGTGTCTGCTTACCATTTGTAAGGTTTAAAAGGTATCACTACAGGTATCACTACAGAGACCCTGCATTGTTTAAAAATTGTTTAAAAATCAAATTCAGACTAATCCCCTGTAGTGATGGGCGAATTTGCGCCGTTTCGAATCGCTGAAAAATGCTAGAATTTCCCGCGAAATGGTGAAAAATTGTCGAAATGGCGCAGGCGTCTCATTTTTGACTCCGGCGTCTGTTTTTTCAGACTGCGGCGTCAGCAAATTTTCACGGGGGGTTTTCGAATTTATTTGCTGGTGGCGAATCGCGCAAATTCGCCGCTAATTCGCGCCTGGGGAATAAATTTGCCCATCACTAATCCCCTGTATTGTTCATACCTGTGACACCTCTATTGTTTATATCCTAAAGCCCTGTATTGTTCACATCTTATTCAAAATGCTAATGGGGCACTAGCACTGTGTCACTGTATGTAGTACAAATTGGACTGGTCCTGGTCCTGTACTGTTCTGTCTTCCCTATGCTCCCTGTGTGTGCCATACTTTGTCTGCTCTTTGTACCCTGTGTTTGCCACACTCTGCCTGACCTATGATCCCTATGGAACACAAGCCTGGTATTTGTTCTGGGGGTTTGTTAGCATTTAAAAATTATTGTTAGGGGCCCCTAAGGTGTTTAATCATATGCTGGGGTACTGTATTATACACAGGGGAGGAGGCATATGGATATAAGGGTATGTTTTAATATGACAACTTTTTTAACATAAGAAAATGTTCAACACTTTTTCATTTATATTACTGCCCCCTGTACCAGCAGCCATCCATAATACAGCCCACCCTGTACCTGTGGCAGTAGCCATCCATTATACTGCCTCCCCCATACCTGTACCAGCAAGCCTAGCAGCCATCCATCATACAGCCCTCCAGCAAGCAGCCATCATATTGCCCCCAATACTTACCTGTGCCAGCAGCAGCCAAAAATAAATCTGATCACATCAAATTGCCCCCAAGTATTTATGTACCTGTGCCAGTGCCCAGCCCAGCAGCAACAGCAAACATATGGCCCCCGGCCCAAATCTGAACCTGGCTGTGCCAGCAGGAAGCTTCACACTTTCACAGTAATAGAAAGAATGTCTTCAGTTCAGTGCAAGGCTGAGAGCAGCAACCGGGAGCCACACCAAGCAGGCCGCTAGCTCTCTGCCTCTCTGCCACCCAATAGCATCAGTGACGTCTTTGACGGGTATACGCATGTCGCACTGCACTGCTACACCGCACAGAAGGAGCTATTACTTGCTGGCAAGAGGGAGAAAGTGAAGGAGGGGGGTTCCACCCAACTGAGTGACCATGATTACTGAAACAAATGATTAAATAACGCTTGAAAAAATGAAAAAAAAAACCATTAAAATTGTGCGCCTCAATAGTGGTGTCCTAGACAGCTGCCTACTCTAATTACCCCTAGTTCCAGCCCTGATCCCTGCAGTGAGCACTAACCGTCAGTTTTTTTGGTGTGCTATTAATGTGGACATTGTCTTGCGGTAACATGGGTGTGGTTTAAAGTGGGTGTGGTCTATAAACAGGCCCTCCACCATGTAGATTAGAAAAATTACGGCCCTCTGTACCATATGAATTGGACAGCATTGCTGTAAGTGATTGTCCACTCTGAAAGTCTGGGCTATTTAGCAAGGGTAGATAAAGAATGTGGCAGCTATTCAGGTTGTCTCAGTAGCTGGTTTCCACATTGTGTACAGTAGAGGATTATCTATTATCTTGTTTGGATGTTCCTGTTTGCATATATGTAGTGTTCAAAGTGAGTATGGAATAAATTGTAGTTCTTGTGATGTATATAACTCAGTTTCATGTAGAAAATCTTTTAGATGTCTCAGTGTAGCCATTACAGTAGTATATTATACTGTTTGACCCCATAAAGGGTCCCCTAGTATAGTTTTTTTAAGGCTACTTCTTGGTTTCTTCTTGTTCAAGAGGAACTCCCTAAAATATAGATTTAGTTTTTGTATGTCTTTTTGTGATGTCAATTCAGGTTTTATAGTTTGAATAATATTTTGGAGAGCAATTTTAATAGATTGTCAAAAGAAAGGTGATGTGCTTGCCATCGTTTGGTTTCCTGAAGAATTTCCTGTATGCAATATGTGATTTTGTATGCATATATTTTATGAGAATTCTTCTGGATTTATTTGCTAAAGTAAGTGATTGTGTTGTTGGCCCATTTAAAGCTGTATTTTATACACCATTTGGGTTTTCCTTTATAACTCAATAGTAATATTTTATAGGCATTGTTTATGCAATACCCAGAGACTGATCTATATTGTTGGATGAAGGATAGGATGTATAGAAGGCCCTGTTTCGGCTTTGTAATATATAACAAAATGCTGTAAGCTTTGTTTCATGTGATCCGATTTTGATGCCTTGGAATGCTGTCATTTCTCAAAGGAGCCTAAGGAGAGGGCCTTATGTTACGTTAAACAAAAGAAGAGAGAAGAGGCATACCTCAATTTATAATTATTGGATTGGTTATTATGCGATTTATGAGTAGCTTAGTTTGAACACGAGTGTATATTTTTGTGATGCAAGTGGAAAACTCAAGGTCCTGAGCATTTTCATGAATAGATCCTTTACTTGAACAACCCAATGTAAAATGGGGTTTTCAAAGGTGCTGAGCTTCAATCTAGCAATCTACATGCTATCTATCTATCTAAATAAACATATATTCGAAAGCTGGGGGATTTCCTGATTTCCATAATCAGATCAAAATGGCCATCATATTAAATCTGTGCCACTTGACAGGACTACCTATGACATGTAAATACACTGTAAATCTACCAGCAGTTCATAATTGGGCTCTCCACAGAGTGGGATTAGCTATCAGCATGCAATAACATCTACCTATCAGGCTAGAACTGACATCAACAACATGAATTATGTTTGCAATGATTCTGACAATTCTGCACTCACAGCTTAACTGCCACCCCTTCTTATTTTAGCTAGTGGTTTAGCCCAACTTCCTTACTGGTTAAGCTCTCTTTCCTAGTATCCTGGTATTGACTATGAAGCTCCATCCACCACATATCTAAGGACACCTTACTGATTGGCTAAACACTTTCCCATCATGCCCTGGTACTGACTGTGGGAGAAACTGACTATTGGAAAGAGAATGCAGTGAAGGCAATAGGATTTTATCTCCCATCAGCTTCTGCCAATCAGTCTGCCAGCTCAACATAATGAAGTTTTCCCAGGTAGGGACACCACCAATTTTCCTTACTTCCAGGGGGTGGATCTTACCATAGAGTTGTTAGAATGTGGATGTGCCCTTTGGTCTTAGTTTTTGTCAGAGTGATTTTTTTTAGTTAATTTGCTGATTTGGAAACTGGGAGCAGCTTGTGTTTCAACAAAAGCCCAAGGCTGTCACACCAACCCAGATCTAAAAGCATCCATGTGCAGTTTGACGATACCTACTATGCCCCCTGACATTGCATTTGTACTAAATCATGTTTTGATGTTTAAAGTGTGTATAGTAATATCTCCAGTTAGGAGCTGAAATCAGTAAGATTTTAGAGCAGGGCTTTCCAACCTACAGATTGAAGCTGTAGATGAATGGCAAAGTGAAAGTTACAAGATTGTCAAATGCAGCTTTAGATCAGAGTTAAGAACAGCATAGACGCACTAGAGGCACATATTAAGGAAAATGGGATTGCATTTGTACCAAATCATATTTTAATCATGTTTTAAGTGTGTATAATAACTTTATCAGTAAGATAAGCAGGAATCCGTAATACTTTAGAGTGGGGCTTTCCAACCTGCAGATTGTAGCTGTAGTTGAACTATAAAGTGACAGTTGGAAACAGTTGTGACAGTTACACGATTGTCAGATGCTGCTTTAGATCAGAGGTAAGTGTAGCACAGATACACTAGGAACATATATGATGGGAAATGATTTAGAATTTTTAATAAATACAGGTTTTAATCATGTTGAAAGTGTGTAAAGTAACTTTTCCAGTAAGGCAAGGTGGGGTCTGTAAGTGCAGCACATGTACTAAATAAGGTTTACAACTTTAAATCGTTTATATTGGAACGGTCAGTACCAGTTTGTTTTAGGAGGTGTTAGGTGCTTTTATAGAATATATCATATATTAGGGCTGCTAATAGTGATAATGGGGATCAAGCAAAGTAACATTGGGCCCTGGTTTCTAGATTTATATTTGGGAAAGAATCTACTACTTTGGAACAGTTAATATAATAACATGTCTAGTAGCAGGGCTTTCCAGCCGATACATTTCAGATTAAGTCAAAGCAACAAACTCTAACATCTTTCAGCTGCCAAAGGCCAAGAAGTTGCTCTTCAACAAGTGTATGGTTACTAATCCAATGTTAACTATTTGGATTGTGAGTGGAGAGCAGGCAGGGTATGGCACACACAGAGTATGGCACAAACAGGTAGATTGGGGTAGGCAGAATATGGAAAACAGAGGAAAAATAGGGAAGGTAGTGCAGGCACACACAAAGACAGAGTAGGGCAGGCAGATATATGGAACACACGAATGGCATAGGGCAGGCAACATAGAGCACACACATGCAGTGTAGGGCAGGCAGAGTATGGCACACATAGGCAAAAATGGTCAGGCAGAGTATGGCACACATGGGTTTACTAGGGCAAGTAGATTATTGCACATACAGGCAGACTAGGGCAGGTAGAGTATGGCACATACAAACAGAATAAGGCAGGCAAAGTATGGCACACACTGACTAATTACAGCACACACAGGCTTAGTGGAGCAAGCACAGAATTGCACATATAGGCAGAATAGGACAGGAAAAGAATGGCACACAGGCATAGTAGGGTAATCAGAGTATTCCACATACAGGCAGAATAGGACAAACAGAATGTGGCACACACAAGAAGAGTATGGCATAATTAGGCAGAATAGGGCAGGCAGAGTATGGCAGAATAAGGCAGGTAGAGTATAGCAAACACAAGTAGAATAGGGCAGGAAGGGTATGGCTCACACAGGCAGTGTAGGACAGGCAGAGTAGGGCACAGATAGAGTTGGGCAGGCAGAATATGAAACACACAGGCATCACAGGCAGAGTATTGCACATACAGGCAGAATAGGGCAGGCAGTACTGCAGGCTTCTGGAACACAGGCAGTGTAGCGCAGACAGAAAATGACACATATATTTAGAGTAGGGCAAACAGAATATGGAACACATAGATAGCACATGGAAGCAGAATATGGAACACACAGGCAAAGTATAGCATATACAGGGAGAATAGGGCAGGCAGAGTATGACATATGTGATGTGCTTGTCATCATTTTGTTTCCTGTACATTCTCCTGTATGCAATATGTGATGTTATATGCATATATATTTTGTGTATTCTTCTGTGTTTATCTGCTAAAGTAAGTGATTGTGTTGTTGGCCCATTTAAAGCTTTATTTTACACACCATCAGGGTTCCCTTTATTACTCAATAGTAATATTTCAAATTCATCAATGATTATGCAATATTCAAAGACTTGGCCATATTGTTGGATGAAGGATAGGAAGTGTGGCAGGCCCTGTTTCAGCTTTGTTTTTATGTGATCCGATTTTGATGCCATGGAATGCTGTCATATCTCAAAGGAGCCTAAGGAGTGGGCCTAATGTTAGGTTAAACAAAAGGAGGAAGAGGAGGCATACCTCTATTTATGTCTATCGGGTTGCTTAGGGTGCCATTGATAAGTAGCTTAGTTTGTACATGAGTGTATATTTTTCTGATACAATATGTGAAGGTGTCACCCAGCAACATGAACACTGAAGTAAAATAGCCATAACATTTTATCAAATGCCTCTCTGTCTCAAGGCTCAAAGGGAATCCAATACTTTCATTGTCCCTAGCAAAAATTATTGTAGTCGTTATTGCCATCCTAATTCCCCATGTTGACTGTCGTTTGCGTAAAAGCTTAGCTGGTGCTTTGTTAAAGGGGTGGTTCACTATTTTGTTAACTTTTAACTAGTAATACAATGGCTAATTCTAAGAATATTTTGCTTTGGCCTTTATTTTTTCCTTTTTTTATAGTTTTTGAAATATTTGCCTTCTTCTAACTTCCAGCTTTCAAATAGGGGTCACTGACCCTATCTAAAAAACAAATGTTCTGTAAGGCTACACATTAATAGTTAATGCTACTTTTTATTACTTATCTTTCTGTTCAGGCTCTATCCTATTCATATTCCAGTCTCTTATTCAAATCAATGCATGGTTGCTAGGGTAATTTGCACCCTAGCAACCAGATTGCTTAAATTGCAATAACAAAAAAAAGAAATAAAAAATGAAAGCCAACTGCAAATTGTTTTAGACACTCTCTACATCATACTAAATATACATTTTAAAGGTGAAAAACCTTTAAAAAAAAAATATATATATATGGACGTTAATAGTTGTATCATGTGTGTGTTCAGTATTTCATAATATTCTGCTGTGAAACAATCCGGGTGATTTATGCATGGCCAGTTATTTTCATTATGCCCAATATCCCTGCTGTTGTTATTAGTGAGTTAAGTATCTCCATCTTTGTCTGGTCTATTTCTAATATTTTGGCTTTTTGCAACATAAGACTGATAAAGTCTTCAGGTGGTTCCTCAGCTCAGTATATTTTCCTAAAGTACTCTTCCAATGATGTTAATCAATTTGTGGTTGTTACATGGTCTGATGATACCTGGTTGGTCTTGAGAAGTGAGTGTTTTTAACTCTGAAATTAGGAACAGTAAAAGCCCAATTTTACATTTTCAAGGGACCAGGAGAAATTGTGTAAAATTCAGGAAAATGTAAAATTAGGGAAATGTACTAAATAAATGTATTCTTTAGGTATACAAAACATATGTATAGAGGTCTCTTTTACTCTCACTGAAATAAAATATTTAAACATATGGAAGTGAAATATAAAAATCTGTAGTAATAAGATATTAACTTTAAAAAACTAACTTATATACTCTAAGGTAATTGTCTTCTTAACACTTCAAGGTGAAGTAATGGTGAATAAATAATGATAGAGAGTAGGACAGAATCTGACAAGTTAATTAATCTAATGCACTAATGCCATGTACTATGGAAGTACAGATACTAAAATAAGTTGAAGTTGGATTGCTCTTTTTTCTTTCTGCTTCTATATGATTGCAAGGACTGTATTTGATTTTATACTTTTTTCTTGATGCCTAATTTCTTTTATGTACCACTACATTTTAAATATGTAAAAAATATAATAAAAAAGAGACTTGAAAAAAACCCTAAATCACAATCCTCCAAATTACGGAAAGCTCTCGTAAGTGGAAAACCCCAGGTCCCAAGAATTTTGATAAATAGATTCTATACTTGTACTACTCAGCAGCACTTTGCAAAAAATATATAAAAGGAACCATTACATTTTCAAAGGTTCTGAGATTCATAGGGGCAAATTCACTAAGATTTGAAGTTGCGCCAGGCGCAACTTCGCCGCACTTCGCCAGGCGTATTTTCACCAGCACTCCGCATATTCACTAAAATCTGAAGTTGCGCACAGGGGTAGCGTAAGTTTTCGAAGTTGCGCTAGCGTTAATTTGCCAAGCGAAGTGAAGTTTCGCTAGCGATGGTTCATTTGCATACCGTGCCAAATTCAAATTTCAATGGAGGAACATGTATCACCACTACAAATGCCTAGAAAACCTTCAAAACATGAAATAAAAATTTTATTTTGCCCTACACATGTGCCCACTGTATAGGTAAGTTGCCATGAGTTAGGAAATGTAGGGGACAAGGAGGGGAGCCCCAAAAATTTTTTCTATCTTTTTCAGCCTATCACCCATAATATAGAAAACACGCCAGCGTTTTTTGGGACTTAGAAATTTTTTTTACTTTTTTTGAAGCAATCCCTATCTACTCTATTGCGCTTCGCCTGGTCTGAGGTGGCGAAGGAAGTCTAGCGTAAAAGGTAGCGTTCAGTACACTGCGCGCGTTAGTGAATTTGCATAGTTACGTCGCTACCGAAACTTCGCCAGGCGTAAGGGTGCGAAGTAACACTAGCGAAACTACTCCAGCGTTCGTTAGTGAATTTGCGCAGTAACGATAAATGCCAAACGCTAGCGAATTAACGCTAGTGTTCGGCGCTTAGTGAATTTGCCCCATAATCACACCCCTTCCATCAGACCAAAAGGAGAGCACTAGTGATAGGCGAAAATTTGCCAAAATGCATTGAGGTCTATGACAAATTATTGACACGTGACAATTTTTTTCACCCATTAAAGTCGTAGAGATTTATATTTGGTGAAGAAGTTTCTGCTTTAGGACAGTGTGTTTAATAACATATCCAGTAAGGCAAGGTGGGTTCAGTAGCATATTATAGCAGGGCTTTCCAACCAGATTTTAGCTTAAGTCAAAACAACAAACCCCAACACTTTCAGCTGCCAAGGGCTGAGAAATTATACTTCAACAAGTTTATGTGTACTAATCCTATCCCAATTGCCAAATTATTTCTATTTTTGTCATGTTAATGATGATTCTGTCTAGAGGATACCTCAGCCAATCAAGGGACTCTGTATCTTTAAATGGTACTATTGACACTCTTTTAACAATGGCACACTAAAAGAATCAAACAGCATGGTACTAAAATAAATATTTTTATATTTAAAAAATCACAAACAGACCCCCTATTGTTAGAGCGGGTCTTTTGTTAGATTAATCAAAGCAAGGCAGAGGGGACACCCCTGTCTTCTACTTCAGCATATGACTATTGCGTTTCTGAGGGTGCCATTTATGAGTAGCCTAGCTTGCCCATTAGTATATGTTTTGCTGATGTAAGTTAGGAAGATGTTACCTAGCTTTTCTATTATGGAGTAAGTGAGATAAAAAGGGCCATATGATTTTATCTGTGTTAAGGCTCAAAATGAGGTTTCTACATTCCTTGTCCCTAACAGAAATAATTGTAGCCAATATTGTCAAATGCCAATTACATACAAAACCTAGCTGTAGCAAAAGTTGAAGTCTCCGGGCCAGTATCTTAGATATAATTTTAAGGTTGACATTCAACTGGAATATTACATGGCAGGAGGTCATTTGTATGGGGTTTCTGTTTGGTTTGCAGATTAGTGTAGTGTATGCTTCTATGATGTCAATATTTATTTCACCTCTCTTGCATTATAGACATTCGTTAATAGGTGTATGATATGTGGGTTCAGTATTTTATAATATTATGCTGGGCCTGGTGATTTATGAGTGACCAGTGTTTTTTTAGGCCTGATATATCTGCTGTCCTTATTGGCAAATTTAACATCTCCCTCTGCATCTGGTCTATTTTTGTTAGTTTGATCAGGTCTTTAGGTGTTTCCTCTGCAGATTATTTCATTACTCTCTAAATGCTATTAATCAATGTAGGGTTGTTGCATGAAGTGTTGGTCCCGGGGGTTTGTAATTTCAATATGTATTTTGCTTTGGATTGTGATTTAGTTACGTTGACCAGCAGGCTCCCTGTTTCATTTCCCCATCTATAGAATTTATATTTGGAACATTCCAGTGATTGTCCACTCTGAAAGTCTGGACTATTTAGCAAGGGTAGATAAAGAATGTGGCAGCTATTCAGGTTGTATAGTTTTCTCAATAGCTGGTTTCCACATTATATACAGTAGAGGATTATCTATTATCTTGTTTGGATGTTCCTGTTTGCATATATGTAGTGTTCAAAGTGAGTGTGGAATTAATTGTTGTTCTTGTGATGTATATAACTCTGTTTCATGTAGACAATCTTTTAGATGTCTGAGTGTAGCCATTACAGTAGTATATTATACTGTTTGACCCCATAAAGGGTCCCCTAGTATAGTTTTTTTAAGGCTAATTCTTGGTTTCTTCTTGTTCAAGAGGAACTCCCTAAAATATGGATTTAGTTTTCATGTGTCTTTTTGTGATGTTAATTCAGGTTTTATAGTTTAAATAATATTTTGGAGAACAATTTTTAATGGATTGTCAAAAGAAAGGTGATGTGCTTGCCATCGTTTGGTTTCCTGAAGAATTTCCTGTATGCAATATGTGATTTTGTATGCATATATTTTATGTGAATTCTTCTGGATTTATTTGCTAAAGTAAGTGATTGTGTTGTTGGCCCATTTAAAGCTGTATTTTATACACCATCTAAATAAACATATATTCGAAAAATGGGGGATTTCCTGATTTCCATAATCAGATCAAAATGGCCATCATATTAAATCTGTGCCACTTGACAGGACTACCTATGGCATGTAAATACACTGTAAATCTACCAGCAGTTCATAATTGGGCTCTCCACAGAGAGGGATTAGCTATCAGCATGCAATAACATCTACCTATCAGGCTAGAACTGACATCAACAACATGAATTATGTTTGCAATGATTCTGACACTTCTGCACTCACAGCTTAACTGCCACCCCTTCTTATTTTAGCTAGTGGTTTAGCCCAACTTCCTTACTGGTTAAGCTCTCTTTCCTAGTATCCTGGTATTGACTATGAAGCTCCATCCACCATATATCTAAGGACACCTTACTGATTGGCTAAACACTTTCCCATCATGCCCTGGTACTGACTGTGGGAGAAACTGACTATTGGAAAGAGAATGCAGTGGAGGCAATAGGATTTTATCTCCCATCAGCTTCTGCCAATCAGTCTGCCAGCTCAACATAATGAAGTTTTCCCAGGTAGGGACACCACCAATTTTCCTTACTTCAAGGGGGTGGATCTTACCATAGAGTTGTTAGAATGGGGACGTGCCCTTTGGTCTTAGGTTTTTGTCAGAGTAATTTTTTTAGTTAATTTGCTGATTTGGACACTGGGAGCAGCTTGTGTTTCAATAAAAGGGCAAGGCTGTCACACCAACCCAGATCTAAAAGCATCCATGTGCAGTTTGATGATACCTACTATGCCTCCTGACATTGCATTTGTACTAAATCATGTTTTGATGTTTAAAGTGTGTTTAGTAATATCTCCAGTTAGACAAGCTGAAATCAGTAACATTTTAGAGCAGGGCTTTCCAATCTGCAGATTGAAGCTGTAGTTGAATGGCAAAGGGACAGTTACAAGATTGTCAACTGCAGCTTTAGATCAGAGTTAAGAACAGCATAGACGCACTAGAGGCACATATTAAGGGAAATGGCATTGCATTTGTATTAAATCTTATTTTAATCATGTTTGAAGTGTATAGTAACTTTTTCAGTAAGATAAGCAGGAATCCGTACTACTTTAGAGCGGGGCTTTCCAACCTGCAGATTGTAGCTGTAGTTGATCTACAAAGTGACAGCTGGAAACAGTTGCGACAGTTACAAGATTGTCAGATGCAGCTTTAGATCAGAGGTAAGTGTAGCACAGATACACTAGGAACATATATGATGGGAAATGATTTTGAATTTGTACTAAGTACAGGTTTTAATCATGTTGAAAGTAACTTTTCCAGTAAGGCAAGGTGGGTTCTGTAAGTGCAGCACAGACATGCTAGGGGCATATTTTGGGGGAAATAATGCATGTGTACTAAATATAAGGTTTAACTAATTTATATTGCAACGGTCAGTACCAGTTTGTTTTAAGCGGTGTTAGGTGCTTTTATAGAATATATCATATGTTAGGGCTGCTATTAGTGATAATGGGGACCTAAGCAAAGTTACATTGGGCCCTGGTTTCTAGATTTATATTTGGGAAAGAATCATGTCTAGTAGCAGGGCTTTCCAACCGGTAAATTTTAGCTTAAATCAAAGCAAAAAACTCCAACATCTTTCAGCTGCTAACGGCCAAGAAGTTGTTCTTCAACAAGTGTATGGTTACTAATCCAATCCAATGTTAACTATTTGGATTGTGAGTGGAGAGCAGGCAGGGTATGGCACACACAGAGTATGGCACAAACAGGTAGATTGGGGTAGGCAGAATATGGAAAACACAGGCAACATAGGGAAGGTAGTGCAGGCACACACAGACAGAGTAGGGCAGGCAGATATATGGAAAACACGAATGGCATAGGGCAGGCAACATAGAGCACACACATGCAGTGTAGGGCAGGCAGAGTATGGCACACATAGGCAAAATTGGTCAGGCAGAGTATGGCACACATGGGTTTACTAAGGTAAGTAGATTATTGCACATATAGGCAGACTAGGGCAGGTAGAGTATGGCACATACAAACAGAATAAGGCAGGCAAAGTATGGCACACACTGACAAAATACAACACACACAGGCTTGGTGGAGCAAGCACAGAATTGCACATATAGGCAGAATAGGACAGGAAAAGAATGGCACACACTGACAGAGTACGGCACACACAGGCATAGTAGGGTAATCAGAGTATTCCACATACAGGCAGAATAGGACAGGCAGAGTATGGCACACACAGGCAGAGTAGGGCAAACAGAATGTGGCACACACGCGAAGAGTATGGCAAAATTAGGCAGGATAGGACAGGTAGAGTATGGCAGAATAAGGCAGGTAGAGTATAGCAAACATAAGTAGAATAGGGCAGGAAGGGTATGGCTCACACAGGCAGTCTAGGGCAGGCAGAGTAGGGCACAGATAGAGTTTGGCAGGCAGAATATGAAACACACAGGCATCACAGGCAGAGTATTGCACATACAGGCAGAATAGGGCAGGCAGTATGGCAGGCTTCTAGAACACAGGCAGTGTAGCGCAGACAGAAAATGACACACATATTTAGAGTAGGGCAAACAGAATATGGAACACATAGATAGCACATGGAACACACAGGCAAAGTATAGCACATACAGGTAGAATAAGGCAGGCAGAGTATGACATATGTGATGTGCCATCATTTTGTTTCCTGTACAATCTCCTGTATGCAATATGTAATGTTATATGCATATATATTTTGTGTATTCTTCTGTGTTTATCTGCTAAAGTAAATGATTATATTGTTGGCCCATTTAAAGCTGTATTTTATACACTATCAGGGTTCCTCAATATTACTCAATAGTAATATTTTTTTTTTTTTTTTTTTTTAAAGATTGTTTTTATTAGTTTTAATAGCATGTAACACATGACTTAGAGTTTCATGACTAGTCATTAATACAGTAATCCTTGATATAGCAGTACATGCATTAAAGTAGAAAAAGAAATAAAGTGAAAGGAGGGGAATTCAGTTTAACTTAGTAAAACATTGATAGATATCAAACATTGAGATTAGGTACCATTTTAAACAGGCCGTTATTGTTTACCTTAAGTAAGAAGCCAAAAGTCTGTTAGCACGTTGAGTCCTGGGGGGCGACCTTGAAGTTATACCAGTCCTTGGAAACGTATTTTGGATATATTGGTTCGTTTCTTGTAGTAAGGAGTTTCCCCGTAAAACTTCTATGTCATACCTGGTTGTGTTTGTGAAGGTGTGGGTAGTTAGATATTTAAGTGGCGAGGGGAGACTGTCAATGTATGTGGTCCAAGTGAGAAAGAATTTCGCAGTTAATTGTTCCTTCTTGGTCGTGGCTTCCAGCCAGTCCATATGAAACATGTGGTGGAATTTTTGTTTCGCCAATGTAATTGATGGGATTTCCGTGGAGAGCCACTGATGAAGAATTGCTTTTCGTGATGCCGCCGCCAACCTAGCCGCCAAATGTTTCTCCCCTTTGTTCAAATATGAGTAATGTTGAACAGCGCTAAACAAGGCCCAGTCTACAGTAGGTTGAAGTGGTTTGTTTACTAACTGCATCCAAAAGGAGGTTATGTCCAGCCAAAAGTTTTGTATTTTAGGGCATGACCAAAGCATGTGCAAGAGATCAGCTTTGGGAGTTAAACATCGAGTGCACCTGTCTGAGGGGAGATTTCCCATTCTAAACCGCTTTTCAGGTGTTAAGTAAGAATTATGGAGGATTTGTAGTGCCATTTCCTGGTATCTGCTGGTTGGTAGTAGTTGAGTTATGTGTGCATGGGATTTTAAATCAATAGTAATATTTAAATTCATCAATGTTTATGCAATACTCAAAGACTTGGCCATATTGTTGGATGTAGGCAGGGCCGCCATTAGGCCCCAAAAAATAGTTATGTTACTGATTATCTTGCCCTTTAGACCACTATACAGCCAATACAAGATGGTTGTCTTTTTAGCCAATTCCCTTCCTGTGTATGAGATATGATTCCCTTATCCCATACGCCAGCAGCGCCACTAGATTATATAATATTTAGTCGTGACGTCGCAAGACTGTAATGTAACGTTCCGAAAAAAGCCGATTGGATCATTGGTGAGGCCAAGAAGAGCCGAAAAGCTAGACATTTTCAGGACACCAAGATGCAGCATAAAAAGCGGAGTTAGGACGTTTGGGAGTGTTCGCTAAAGAAGAATCACTTCCCCACACTGTACTACTTTATTAACTAAATCACTGTGCCTCCTAGTGCGCATGCGCAAATCGCTGCAAGTATTTGTTGCGCTAATGCGCATGCGAAATTAAATTTATTGATGAGAGGGCGCAACTATAGAGGAAGCAGTCCGGGCCACGGGGAACAGGGGGGCCCGGACCGCGAGGTCTGCAGCACCAAAAACCTCCCTCCGACGCTGTATTAAAGAAAAATTTTCGCGCACACCGCATAAAGCAGGTGCGCCGCTCAAGCGTCGGAGGGGGGAGGAGTGCCAGACGGTTCTATGCGCGCCGGGCCCCTTTAAAGATTTTTAAAGGGGGCCCGCAATCGCTTGTTACGCTGCTGATGAGAAGACACCGGTAGTGCAGTACTGCTGGGCCCGGGACACTTGTCCCCCCTGATGGCGGCCCTGGATGTAGGATAGGAAGTGTGGCAGGCCCTATCTTTGCTTTGTTTCATATATAACAAATGCTGTAAGTTCTGTTTTTATGTGATCCGATTTTGATGCCTTGGAATGCTGTCATATCTCAAAGGAGCCTAAGGAGTGGGCCTAATGTTAGGTTAAACAAAAGAATGAAGAGGAGGCATACCTCTATTTATGTCTATTGGGTTGGTTAGGGTGCCATTGATAAGAAGCTTAATTTGTACATGAGTGTATATTTTTCTGATGCAATATGTGAAGGTGTCACCCAGCAATCTAATATGGAGTACACTAAAGTAAAATAGCCATAACATTTTATCAAATGCCTCTTTGTCTCAAGGCTCAAAGGGAATCCTCTACTTTCATTGTCCCTAGCAAAAATTATTGTAGCCATTATTGCCATCCTAATTCCCCATGTTGACTGTTGTTTGCAGAAAAGCAGGGGCGTAACTATAGAGGAAGCAGACCCTGCAGCTGCAGGGGGCCCAGGAGGTATAGGGGCCCCATGAGGCCCTAATTCATATACAATTTCAATAAATATTGGAGAAACAAGTCAACTTCTAAACATTTTGGGGGCCTGAAAAATAATTTGCTGTTGGGCCTAGTAATATCTAGTTACGCCACTGCAGAAAAGCTTAGCTGGTGCTTTGTTAAAGGGGTGGTTCACTTTAACTTGTAATACAATGGCTAATTCTAAGAATATTTTGCTTTGGCCTTTATTTTTCCTTTTTTATAGTTTTTGAAATATTTGCCTTCTTCTAACTTCCAGCTTTCAAATAAGGGTCACTGACCCCATCTAAAAAACAAATGTTCTGTATGGCTACACATTTATAGTTGATGCTACTTTTTATTACTTATACTTCTGTTCAGGCTCTATCCTATTCATATCCCAGTCTCTTATTCAAATGAGTGCATGGTTGCTAGGGTAATTTGCATCCTAGCAACCAGATTGCTTAAATTGCAATAACAAAAAAAAAGAAATAAAAAATGAAAGCCAACTGCAAATTGTTTTAGACACTCTCTACATTATACTAAATATACATTTTAAAGGCATTTATACATTTCTAGACCAGTATCTTAGAAACTATTTTAAGGTTAACATGAGATACTGGGGTTTTTATTCGGTTTGGGGATTAGAGTAGTGTATAAATCTGCAAGGTCATTATTTATTCCACCAGAAACATTGCAACTTTATATATACGTTACGTATATTACGGGTGATTTATGCACGGCCAGTTATTTTAATTATGCCTGATATCCCTGCTGTTGTTATTAGTGAGTTAAGCATCTCCATCTTTGTCTGGTCTATTTCTAATATTTTGGTTTTTTGCAACATAAGACTGATAAAGTCTTCAGGTGGTTCCTCAGCTGAGTATATTTTCCTAAAGTACTCTTCCAATGATGTTAATCAATTTGGGGTTGTTACATGGTCTGATGATACCTTGTTGGTGTTGGGCAGTGAGAGTTTTTAACTCTGAAATTAGGTACAGTAGAAGCCCAGTTTTACATTTCAAGGGACCAGGAGAAATTGTGTAAAATTCAGGAAAATGTAAAATTATGGAAATGTACTAAATAAACGTATTCTTTAAGTATACAAAACATATAAGTATAGAGGTCTCTTTTACTCTCATTGAAATACAATATTTACTTTGTCAATGACTACAGTGAAGCATTGCATCATTAATGCTTATTTAAAGATATGGAAGTGAAATATAAAAATCTGTAGTAATAAGATATTCATTTTAAAAAACTATCTTATATACTCTAAGGTAATTGTCTTCTTAACACTTCAAGGTGAAGTAATGGTGAATAAATAATGATAGAGAGTAGGACTCTAATGCACTAATGCGATGTACTATGAAAGTACACATACTAAAATAAGTTGAAGTTGGATTGCTCTTTTTTCTTTCTGCTTCTATATGATTGCAAGGACTGTATATGTTTTTATACATTTTTCTTGATGCCTAATTTCTTTTCTTTTCTGTACCACTACATTTTAAATATGTAAAAAATATAATAAAAAAGAGACTTGAAAAAAACCCTAATTCACAATCCTCCAAATTACAGAAAGCTCTGGTAAGTGGAAAACCCCAGGTCCCAAGAATTTTGATAAATAGATTCTATACTTGTACTACTCAGCAGCACTTTGCAAAAAATATATAAAAGGAACCATTAATTTTTCAAAGGTTCTGAGATTCATAATCACACCCCTTCCATCAGACCAAAAGGTGAGCACTAGTGATACACGAATTTGACCTGTTTTGCTTCACTGAAAATTTGCCAAAATGCATTGAGGTCTATGCGTGACAAATTATTGACACGTGACAATTTTTTTCACACATTAAAGTCTTAGAGATTTATATTTGGTGAAGAAGTTAGGCTTTAGGACAGTGTGTTTAATAACATATCCAGTATGGCAAGGTGGGTTCAGTAGTAAATTATAGCAGGGCTTTCCAACCAGATTTTAGCTTAAGTCAAAACAACAAACCCCAACACTTTCAGCTGCCAAGGGCTGAGAAATTATACTTCAACAAGTTTATGTGTACTAATCCTATCCCAATTGCCAAATGATTTCTATTTTTGTCATGTTAATGATGATTCTGTCTAGAGGAGACCTCAGCCAATCAAGGGACTCTGTAGCTTTATATGGTACTAATGACACTCACTAGTGGCACACTAAAAGAATCAAACAGCATGGTACTAAAATAAATATTAAAAATAAATCACAAATAGAGAAGATCTTACTGTATGTTAGATTAATCAAAGCAAGGCAGAGGGGACACCCCTGTCTTCTACTTCAGCATATGACTATTGCCTTTTGAGGGTGCCATTTATGAGTAGCCTAGCTTGCCCATTAGTATATGTTTTGCTGATGTAAGTTAGGAAGATGTTACCTATTATGGAGTAAGTGAGATAAAAAGGGCCATATGATTTTATCAAATGCCTTATCTGTGTTAAGGCTCAAAATGAGGTTTCTACTTTCCTTGTCCCTAGCAGAAATAATTGTAGCCATTATTGTCAAATGCCAATTACATACCGGTACAAAACCTAGCTGGTGTTTTGTTAAGAAATTAGTAGCAAAAGTTGAAGTCTCAGGGCCAGTATCTTAGATATAATTTTAAGGTTGACATTCAACTGGAATATTACATGGCAGGAGGTCATTTGTATGGGGTTTCTGTTTGGTTTGCAGATTAGTTAAGTGTATGCTTCTATGAGGTCAATATTTATTTCACCTCTTGCATTATAGACATTCGTTAATAGGTGTATGGTATGTGGGTTCAGTATTTTATAATATTATGCTATGTAATTATCTGGGCCTGGTGACTGGAGGGACCAGTGCTTTTTTAGGCCTGATATATCTGCTGTCCTTATTGGCAAATTTAACATCTCCCTCTGCATCTGGTCTATTTTTGTTAGTTTGATCAGTTCTTTAGGTGTTTCCTCTGCAGAGTATTTCATTACTCTCTAAATGCTATTAATCAATGTAGGGTTGTTGCATGATGTGTTGGTCCCGGGGGTTTGTAATTTCAATATGTATTTTGCTTTGGATTGTGATTTAGTTACGTTGACCAGCAGGCTCCCTGTTTCATTTCCCCATCTATAGAATTTATATTTGGAACATTCCAGTTTTGTTTTGGCTTGGGTTTGTATGTGGGTTTTAAACAATTGCATAACCTCTATATATTTTTATTTTGATGCTGGCTTCTGATTTTTAATATAAAGCTCATGGGGCTTTATAGCATCTTCCATCATTTGTATAAAATGTTAAGTTTTCTTTTGGCTACATCAGTTATTTTGTTACTCTGACAACTGCCCTTAATATTGGGTCTTCTCAGTGATCTATTATCAATGGAGTTTTGCCAATGTTTTTTCCAGGAAGGTTGTTCAAAAAGGTTCAGATTGTGAGAGCTAGGTAGGAAAGTCCATTGCCTATGCAGCATTATTGCTTTTTCTAAGTATTCGCTGATGTGTATTGGTGCATGATCTGAAATTAGTCTTTCTGTGACAGTATAAATGTTGTATTTCCCTGGGGTGTAATAATATCAAGAGATCCAGTAGCGTTAAATTGTTTTTGAGTTGGTATATGTCTCCTGTAATCCATCTATTATGTTTTGTAAGGGGTCCTGTCCTTTCTATGTCTGAGTTGAAGAGCGAGTTGAAAATCAAGGTTTGGGAGGGGATTTCCACAAGTTTCTGCGTGAGGCAAGTAAAAATGTCCTGATTTGAGCTATTCAGTGCATATATGTTGGCTACCATGTATTTTTTGTATTATATAATATCAAATAGTGACTTATAAATGGGACATCCAATTTGTATGACAGAGATGTGCAAATAAGAATGGCTACTACCCTTTGTTTGGATTTATAGAATCGGATAGGAATTCACATATCCATGCTGCAATAAGCACACTAGTATCTCCTAATTTCCAGAGATTCCTTTATAATAATATTCTATTAAGTTTTAGTTTCTTGAGATTTGTTAATATATATTTCTTTTGATTGGTGAGGTCACCACCTACATTCCAAGAAACTATCTCTCTCATATGTTGTTTGAACATGTGAAGTGTGTTGGTTGTGATGTTACCTGTATACACCTGAGTGTTCTGTCATGAAGTCTTAGCTGTGCATTGTCAGCTATGTCCTGCCTCCACCACGCCCCACCAGGGAATGTTCCAGCCTCCATGACTTTCCAGAACTGGCATATGTACTAGAGACTGTAGAATTAAGAGAGAGAGATTGACATTATAACATCAATAACATCTAATATCTAATTATATATATACAATTCCAACATTTGCTCCTGCTTTTCAATATCTTAACATTTAAGGTCAGCTCATTCCTCTTCTGTTGAGTAGTGCGAGTTTTCTACTCTGAAATTAGCTACAGCAGAACCCCAATTTTAAATATTTCAGGGGACCAGAAAAACTGTAGGTGTTATACAGGAAAATGAAAATTCGGGAAAGCAACTTATTCTTTAAAGGGGTTGTTCACCCTTACATTAACTTTTAGTATGATGTAAAGAGTGAAATTCTGAGACACTTTTCAATTGGTTTTCATATTTATAATTTGTGGTTTTTGATTTATTTAGCTTTTTAATCAGCAGTTCTGCAGTTTGAAATGTCTCAATTTGGTTATTATGGTCCAAATTACCCTAGAAACCATGCATTGATTTGAATAAGAGACTTGAACATGAATAGGAGAGGACCTAAATAGAAAGTTGAGCAATCAAAAATAGCAATAAGAATAAATTTGTAACTTTACATTTGTTTTTTAGGTAAGGTCAGTGACCTCCATTTGAGTCAGAAGAAGGCAGATAATGCAAAACTATAAAAAGTAACTAATAACGACCAATTTAAAAGTTGTTTAAAATTGGCCATTCTATAACACACTAAGGGGCAGATTTATCAAGGGTCAAATTTCGAGGGTTAAAAAACCCTCGAATTCGACCCTAGAAGTAAAATCCTTCGAATTTGAATATTGAATTCAAAGGATTTTAGTGCAAAAGCTTAGATTGAACGATCGAATAAAAATCGAACGATTCAAACTATTTTAAGCGATCGATTGAATGATTTTTATTCGGTCAAAAATAGGCTAACATTGCACTTCGGTAGCTTTAATCTGGCGAAGTTTGAAGTTGAAGTTTTTTTTAAAGAGACAGTACTTTGATTATTGAATGGTCGAATAGTCGAACGATTTTCACATCGAATCATTCAAATAATTTGATTGAATTTGATAGAATTGGACCAATTCGATGGTCGAAGTACCCAAAAAGTTACTTCAAAATTATAATATTTCTGCATTCAAATTATTCACTCGAGCTTAGTAAATCTGCCCCTGTACTTTGACTGAGATAAACCACTCCTTCAAGTACTCGAAAGATTTAAGCACAGAAGTCTGTTTTACTTTAGACTTATATTAGACAATATTTACCAGGGAAAATGAATGAACATGCAGGAAAATGTAAAATCAGGGAAATGTGCTAAAGAAACTTATTTTTTAAGTATACAAATGATATAAGCACAGATGTCTCTTCTACTCTGAAATACAATATTTACTTTGCTAATAACAAGGGTTAAGCATTGCAGCATTAATGTTACACTATGGGGAGCAAATACACAACCTCTCTGGCAGTCACGTACAAAAGCTACAGCAATAAGTGACTTGTGCATGACTGTATGAGGTACAGACTAATTAGAAATTACTATTTACAGGAACAACCAACGCATGCAACTGGTTAGAATTTTAAACCTCATTTTTCACTAATAATAACATTCATAGAGAATAAATGGCCATTTTTGGGATTATCATTTTTAGGTAAAATCCAGAATACATTATGTAAAATCAGGGAAAAACACCCACTGAAATGCATTATAAATGTGTTGGACAACAAAAAAGAAACAATGAAATATGTGGGAAATATAAAATCAGGGTACTCAAAATTAAAGTTTCACTATAGTTGTCTGGCTCTAAGGTACTCTTTCAAAATCCTATTACTCTCTGTGTAAAAACCCAAGTGCTCCCTTACTGTTTGGGGGTTGGGGAAGACGTGTGTTTGACCATTCAAAATAATGCATAGTGTTGGCGGTTATGTAAGAGAGAAGTGCATGATATTTTGAAATAAGTGTCTGCAAATTGGTGTGAATTCTATCTCTTTTGTGGCTGAGAAGTCCTGAAAGACTTGTATCCTATAGTCTTAAACCTAGAGATCTCTTAAGGTGGCCATACACGGGCCGATAAAAGCTGCAGACAGACCGAGTCATCAGCTTATTGGCCTGGGTATGGGGCACCCCGACGGGCTTCCCCGATCGAGATCTGGCTGAAAGTCGGCCAGATCTCGATCAGATGGGACTAAAAATTCTCCTCGGATCATTGATGCAGTCCTGTGATCCGACTGCCGTACCCATTCGTTAGGATCCAATCATTAGGGCCCTCAAGGTGGGCATATCGGAGAGAGAACCAAGTGACTTCTTTCCTATTCTGGGATCGCTCACTCCCCAGCCTGTGTGCCATTTCAATGCTATTATGAGATAACTGATGTTGTAGGCTCAGAAAATTGCAGAGAATATTGAGGATAAACTTAGCCATGTCTACACGTATTGACTATGGTACCCCAATGACCCAATGAAACTTGCTTTTCCAAATACTATTATCTAGATTATCTATTTCTTCTCATAGTTAATTTAGTCTATAGGCAGATCTGGTTTTCTGTTGTTTTCATTTTTTGGTTGTGTTCATTTGATTTAATCTCCAGTATTCAGTCCCTCAGTATTAAATTACATTCAGAAAGGTGTTGTGTTTATGATTTGTTGTAGTACATCAAACTTAGCGAAGTAGAGCATTTAAGGTCTAAACATCTCTTGTACATTTATGGAGAGCATGATAATATAGTTTGAGTCTTGTAGAGACGGTGAGTCTCCATAGGGGGTGGTGTGAATTTTGAGTTCTATGTAGCCTCTGTAGCTTGTCCCTCTTTTTCCCATTTTTGTGCATGGAGGTGGGGATAGCAACCATACGTGTTATAAGCAGAGCCTAACCAAGCAGGCAACCAATTCAAAATGCCATGGTTGAAAAGACCATAGCATTATGTGCTTGATTCTACTTCATTACTTCTTACCCTACTACTACTACTTTTAGACTGCAACACCTAAGCATACAGTAATTCTTCTTGTCACTAGTATGAAATTCAGTAGTTCATTCACTCCATCATCCATATTGATTTCAATCAATTCTTTATACAACCCACACACTACAACTGACCCTATTATGTATGAATGTTACAGGATCCTTAGATTTTAAGCTCCCGTGGGGAAGGGACTGGTGCAAATGATGCAAAATCTAGAAAGCACTTTGTAAAGTGTGAGTGTGAACCATAGAGATAACATATAACTGTCCCTACTGTGTGAGAGCGTGATAGGAAGTTTAGATTGTAAGCTCATGTGGGGCAGGGACAGATGTGAATGATGTGATTGAAGTAAACCCACTGGAAACCACTGTGTAGTGTGTGTGAACCATATGATTAATATATAACTGACCTTACTGTGAATAAACATGATAGGAAGCTTAGACTACATCTTTTTTCCTTATTTCTGTCAATCTTCATGTAGAGTCACATGACTTGAAGATAGCACAGCCAAGGAAGAGTTTAAAATTTCAACTAATCGTGAGTGTATTGGACCTAATTTACTTTTACTCCCCGTGGGGCAGGGACTGATGTGAATGATGTAAACTCTTTGGAAACTACTGACAAGCCAGAAGCTAAGCTCTTCGCTACTGTCCCGTCTGATAGCCTCGCTCGACTGTAATGTGGGGAAGAAGGCATACCTCATTACGGAAGACAGACAGTAGTGCCTGTTTGCTCGGAGTATGAAGGATGAGGGGTATCACTGCTCTATTGAGGGGTAAAGCCAGGCTTTATCAATCAGGGTATCCCTCCCAACATGCAATGAGTTAAACAGCTGAGCATTCTGTGCACCTTCACTAGTACGCAACTCAGAAGTTCATAAAAAACAATCACTCCATCATCCACGTTGATTCCAATCACTCCTTTATACAAACAACATGCTACAACTGACCCTATTATGTATGAATGTGATAGGATCCTTAGATTGTAAGCTCTCCCTGTAGGGCAGGGACTGATGTGAATGATGTAAACTCTCTGGAAACCCATGCGTAGTGTGTGTGTGAGAGCCATATGATTAACATATAACTGACCTTACTGTGAATGAACATGATAGGAAGCTCAGATTGTAAGCTCCTGTGGGGCAGGGACAGATAAGACTGATGTATAATCTGTGTAATGCATTGCGTAAAATGTGACGGCGCTATAGAAATAAGAAGAGGAAGCCAGACCCATGAGAAAATAATCACGATGGAACGTCTGAAGAATGGAAGATAGGATTCTTTTTTTAATGATTTCATACCTTGTAAGGTAAAAAATCCTTTAAGGATTAATGTGATAGGATCCTTAGATTGTAAGCTCTCCTCGTGGGGCAGGGACTTATGTGAATGATGTAAACTCTCTGGAAACCACTGAAAAGCCAGAAGCTAAGCTCTTCGCTACTGTCCCGTCTGATAGCCTCGCTCGACTGTAATGTGGGGAAGAAGGCATACCTCATTACGGAAGACAGACAGTAGTGCCTGTTTGCTCGGAGTATGAAGGATGAGGGGTATCACTGCTCTATTGAGGGGTAAAGCCAGGCTTTATCAATCAGGGTGTCCCTCCCAACATGCAATGAGTTAAACAGCTGAGCATTCTGTGCACCTTCACTAGTAAGCAATTTAGAAGTTCATAAAAAAACAATTACTAAATCATCCACATTGATTCCAATCACTCCTTTATACAAACAACATGCTACAACTGACCCTACTATGTATGAATGTGATAGGAATCTTAGATTGTAAGCTCTCCCTGGGGGCAGGGACTGATGTAAATGATGTAAACCCTCTGGAAACCAATGCGTAGTGTGTGTGTGTGTGTGTGAAAGACATATGATTAACATATAACTGACCTTACTGTGAATGAACATGATAGGAAGCTCAGATTGTAAGCTCCTGTGGGGCAGGGACAGATGAGACTGATGTATAACCTGTGTAATGCATTGCGTAAAATGTGACGGCGCTATAGAAATAAGAAGAGGAAGCCAGACCACATGAGAAAATAATCACGATGGAACGTCTGAAGAATGGAAGATAGGATTTTTTTTTAATGATTTCATACCTTGTAAAGTAAAAAATCCTTTAAAAATGAATGTGATAGGATCCTTAGATTGTAAGCTCTCCTCGTGGGGCAGGGACTTATGTGAATGATGTAAACTCTCTGGAAACCACTGACAAGCCAGAAGCTAAGCTCTTCGCTACTGTCCCGTCTGATAGCCTCGCTCGACTGTAATGTGGGGAAGAAGGCATACCTCATTACGGAAGACAGACGGTAGTGCCTGTTTGCTCGGAGTATGAAGGATGAGGGGTATCACTGCTCTATTGAGGGGTAAAGCCAGGCTTTATCAATCAGGGTGTCCCTCCCAACATTCAATGAGCTAAACAACTTAGCAGTCTGTGCATCTTCACCTAGTACGCAACTCAGCAGTTCATAAAAAACAATCATTCCATCATCCACATTGATTCTAATCACTCCTTTATACAACCCACATGCTACAACTGACCCTACTATGTATGAATGTGATAGGAATCTTAGATTGTAAGCTCTCCCTGTGGTGCAGGGACTGATGTGAATGACGTATAATCTGTGTAATGCATTGCGTAAAATGTGACGGCGCTATAGAAATAAGAAGAGGAAGCCAGACCACATGAGAAAATAATCACCATGGAACGTCTGAAGAACGGAAGGTAGGAATTTTTTTTAATGATTTCATACCTTGTAAAGTAAAAAAATCCTGTAAGAATTAATGTGATAGGATCCTTAGATTGTAAGCTCTCCTCGTGGGGCAGGGACTTATGTGAATGATGTAAACTCTCTGGAAACCACTGAAAAGCCAGAAGCTAAGCTCTTCGCTACTGTCCCGTCTGATAGCCTCGCTCGACTGTAATGTGGGGAAGAAGGCATACCTCATTACGGAAGACAGACAGTAGTGCCTGTTTGCTCGGAGTATGAAGGATGAGGGGTATCACTGCTCTATTGAGGGGTAAAGCCAGGCTTTATCAATCAGGGTGTCCCTCCCAACATGCAATGAGTTAAACAGCTGAGCATTCTGTGCACCTTCACTAGTACGCATTTCAGAAGTTCATAAAAAACAATTACTCCATCATCCACCTTGATTCCAATCACTCCTTTATGCAAACAACATGCTACAATTGACCCTACTATGTATGAATGTGATAGGATCCTTAGATTGTAAGCTCTCCCTGTGGGGCAGGGACTGATGTGAATGATGTAAACCCTCTGGAAACCAATGCGTAGTGTGTGGTTGAGAGACATATGATTAAAATATAACTGACCTTACTGTGAATGAATATGATAGGAAGCTCAGATTGTAAGCTCCTGTGGGGCAGGGACAGATGAGACTGATGTATAATCTGTGTAATGCATTGCGTAAAATGTGACGGCGCTATAGAAATAAGAAGAGGAAGCCAGACCTCATGAGAAAATAATCACGATGGAACGTCTGAAGAATGGAAGATAGGATTTTTTTTTAATGATTTCATACCTTGTAAAGTAAAAAATCCTTTAAAAATGAATGTAATAGGATCCTTAGATTGTAAGCTCTCCTCGTGGGGCATGGACTTATGTGAATGATGTAAACTCTCTGGAAACCACTGAAAAGCCAGAAGCTAAGCTCTTCGCTACTGTCCCGTCTGATAGCCTCGCTCGACTGTAATGTGGGGAAGAAGGCATACCTCATTACGGAAGACAGACGGTAGTGCCTGTTTGCTCGGAGTATGAAGGATGAGGGGTATCACTGCTCTATTGAGGGGTAAAGCCAGGCTTTATCAATCAGGGTGTCCCTCCCAACATGCAATGAGTTAAACAGCTGAGCATTCTGTGCACCTTCACTAGTACGCATATCAGAAGTTCATAAAAAACAATTACTCCATTATCCACCTTGATTCCAATCACTCCTTTATGCAAACAACATGCTACAATTGACCCTACTATGTATGAATGTGATAGGATCCTTAGATTGTAAGCTCTCCCTGTGGGGCAGGGACTGATGTGAATGATGTAAACCCTCTGGAAACCAATGCGTAGTGTGTGGTTGAGAGACATATGATTAAAATATAACTGACCTTACTGTGAATGAATATGATAGGAAGCTCAGATTGTAAGCTCCTGTGGGGCAGGGACAGATAAGACTGATGTATAATCTGTGTAATGCATTGCGTAAAATGTGACGGCGCTATAGAAATAAGAAGAGGAAGCCAGACCCCATGAGAAAATAATCACGATGGAACGTCTGAAGAATGAAAGATAGGATTTTTTTTTAATGATTTCATACCTTGTAAGGTAAAAAATCCTTTAAGACTTAATGTGATAGGATCCTTAGATTGTAAGCTCTCCTCGTGGGGCAGGGACTTATGTGAATGATGTAAACTCTCTGGAAACCACTGAAAAGCCAGAAGCTAAGCTCTTCGCTACTGTCCCGTCTGATAGCCTCGCTCGACTGTAATGTGGGGAAGAAGGCATACCTCATTACGGAAGACAGACAGTAGTGCCTGTTTGCTCGGAGTATGAAGGATGAGGGGTATCACTGCTCTATTGAGGGGTAAAGCCAGGCTTTATCAATCAGGGTGTCCCTCCCAACATGCAATGAGTTAAACAGCTGAGCATTCTGTGCACCTTCACTAGTACGCATTTCAGAAGTTCATAAAAAACAATTACTCCATCATCCACCTTGATTACAATCACTCCTTTATGCAAACAACATGCTACAATTGACCCTACTATGTATGAATGTGATAGGATCCTTAGATTGTAAGCTCTCCCTGTGGGGCAGGGACTGATGTGAATGATGTAAACCCTCTGGAAACCAATGCGTAGTGTGTTTGGTTGAGAGACATATGATTAAAATATAACTGACCTTACTGTGAATGAATATGATAGGAAGCTCAGATTGTAAGCTCCTGTGGGGCAGGGACAGATAAGACTGATGTATAATCTGTGTAATGCATTGCGTAAAATGTGACGGCGCTATAGAAATAAGAAGAGGAAGCCAGACCCCATGAGAAAATAATCACGATGGAACGTCTGAAGAATGGAAGATAGGATTTTTTTTTAATGATTTCATACCTTGTAAGGTAAAAAATCCTTTAAGACTTAATGTGATAGGATCCTTAGATTGTAAGCTCTCCTCGTGGGGCAGGGACTTATGTGAATGATGTAAACTCTCTGGAAACCACTAAAAAGCCAGAAGCTAAGCTCTTCGCTACTGTCCCGTCTGATAGCCTCGCTCGACTGTAATGTGGGGAAGAAGGCATACCTCATTACAGAAGACAGACAGTAGTGCCTGTTTGCTCGGAGTATGAAGGATGAGGGGTATCACTGCTCTATTCAGGGTTAAAGCCAGGCTTTATCAATCAGGGTGTCCCTCCCAACATGCAATGAGTTAAACAGCTGAGCATTCTGTGCACCTTCACTAGTAAGCAATTTAGAAGTTCATAAAAAAACAATTACTAAATCATCCACATTGATTCCAATCACTCCTTTATACAAACAACATGCTACAACTGACCCTACTATGTATGAATGTGATAGGAATCTTAGATTGTAAGCTCTCCCTGTGGGGCAGGGACTGATGTGAATGATGTAAACCCTCTGGAAACCAATGCGTAGTGTGTGTGTGAGAGACATATGATTAACATATAACTGACCTTACTGTGAATGAACATGATAGGAAGCTCAGATTGTAAGCTCCTGTGGGGCAGGGACAGATGAGACTGATGTATAATCTGTGTAATGCATTGCGTAAAATGTGACGGCGCTATAGAAATAAGAAGAGGAAGCCAGACCCCATGAGAAAATAATCACGATGGAACGTCTGAAGAATGGAAGATAGGATTTTTTTTTAATGATTTCATACCTTGTAAGGTAAAAAATCCTTTAAGAATTAATGTGATAGGATCCTTAGATTGTAAGCTCTCCTCGTGGGGCAGGGACTTATGTGAATGATGTAAACTCTCTGGAAACCACTGAAAAGCCAGAAGCTAAGCTCTTCGCTACTGTCCCGTCTGATAGCCTCGCTCGACTGTAATGTGGGGAAGAAGGCATACCTCATTACGGAAGACAGACAGTAGTGCCTGTTTGCTCGGAGTATGAAGGATGAGGGGTATCACTGCTCTATTGAGGGGTAAAGCCAGGCTTTATCAATCAGGGTGTCCCTCCCAACATGCAATGAGTTAAACAGCTGAGCATTCTGTGCACCTTCACTAGTACGCATTTCAGAAGTTCATAAAAAACAATTACTCCATCATCCACCTTGATTCCAATCACTCCTTTATGCAAACAACATGCTACAATTGACCCTACTATTTATGAATGTGATAGGATCCTTAGATTGTAAGCTCTCCCTGTGGGGCAGGGACTGATGTGAATGATGTAAACCCTCTGGAAACCAATGCGTAGTGTGTGGTTGAGAGACATATGATTAAAATATAACTGACCTTACTGTGAATGAATATGATAGGAAGCTCAGATTGTAAGCTCCTGTGGGGCAGGGACAGATAAGACTGATGTATAATCTGTGTAATGCATTGCGTAAAATGTGACGGCGCTATAGAAATAAGAAGAGGAAGCCAGACCCCATGAGAAAATAATCACGATGGAACGTCTGAAGAATGGAAGATAGGATTCTTTTTTAATGATTTCATACCTTGTAAGGTAAAAAATCCTTTAAGAATTAATGTGATAGGATCCTTAGATTGTAAGCTCTCCTCGTGGGGCAGGGACTTATGTGAATGATGTAAACTCTCTGGAAACCACTGAAAAGCCAGAAGCTAAGCTCTTCGCTACTGTCCCGTCTGATAGCCTCGCTCGACTGTAATGTGGGGAAGAAGGCATACCTCATTACGGAAGACAGACAGTAGTGCCTGTTTGCTCGGAGTATGAAGGATGAGGGGTATCACTGCTCTATTGAGGGGTAAAGCCAGGCTTTATCAATCAGGGTGTCCCTCCCAACATGCAATGAGTTAAACAGCTGAGCATTCTGTGCACCTTCACTAGTAAGCAATTTAGAAGTTCATAAAAAAACAATTACTAAATTATCCACATTGATTCCAATCACTCCTTTATACAAACAACATGCTACAACTGACCCTACTATGTATGAATGTGATAGGAATCTTAGATTGTAAGCTCTCCCTGTGGGGCAGGGACTGATGTAAATGATGTAAACCCTCTGGAAACCAATGCGTAGTGTGTGTGTGTGTGAGAGACATATGATTAACATATAACTGACCTTACTGTGAATGAACATGATAGGAAGCTCAGATTGTAAGCTCCTGTGGGGCAGGGACAGATGACACTGATGTATAATCTGTGTAATGCATTGCGTAAAATGTGACGGCGCTATAGAAATAAGAAGAGGAAGCCAGACCCCATGAGAAAATAATCACGATGGAACGTCTGAAGAATGGAAGATAGGATTTTTTTTTAATGATTTCATACCTTGTAAAGTAAAAAATCCTTTAAAAATGAATGTAATAGGATCCTTAGATTGTAAGCTCTCCTCGTGGGGCATGGACTTATGTGAATGATGTAAACTCTCTGGAAACCACTGAAAAGCCAGAAGCTAAGCTCTTCGCTACTGTCCCGTCTGAAAGCCTCGCTCGACTGTAATGTGGGGAAGAAGGCATACCTCATTACGGAAGACAGACAGTAGTGCCTGTTTGCTCGGAGTATGAAGGATGAGGGGTATCACTGCTCTATTGAGGGGTAAAGCCAGGCTTTATCAATCAGGGTGTCCCTCCCAACATGCAATGAGTTAAACAGCTGAGCATTCTGTGCACCTTCACTAGTACGCATTTCAGAAGTTCATAAAAAACAATTACTCCATCATCCACCTTGATTACAATCACTCCTTTATGCAAACAACATGCTACAATTGACCCTACTATGTATGAATGTGATAGGATCCTTAGATTGTAAGCTCTCCCTGTGGGGCAGGGACTGATGTGAATGATGTAAACCCTCTGGAAACCAATGCGTAGTGTGTGGTTGAGAGACATATGATTAAAATATAACTGACCTTACTGTGAATGAATATGATAGGAAGCTCAGATTGTAAGCTCCTGTGGGGCAGGGACAGATAAGACTGATGTATAATCTGTGTAATGCATTGCGTAAAATGTGACGGCGCTATAGAAATAAGAAGAGGAAGCCAGACCTCATGAGAAAATAATCACGATGGAAAGTCTGAAGAATGGAAGATAGGATTTTTTTTTAATGATTTCATACCTTGTAAAGTAAAAAATCCTTTAAGAATTAATGTGATAGGATCCTTAGATTGTAAGCTCTCCTCGTGGGGCAGGGACTTATGTGAATGATGTAAACTCTCTGGAAACCACTGAAAAGCCAGAAGCTAAGCTCTTCGCTACTGTCCCGTCTGATAGCCTCGCTCGACTGTAATGTGGGGAAGAAGGCATACCTCATTACGGAAGACAGACAGTAGTGCCTGTTTGCTCGGAGTATGAAGGATGAGGGGTATCACTGCTCTATTGAGGGGTAAAGCCAGGCTTTATCAATCAGGGTGTCCCTCCCAACATGCAATGAGTTAAACAGCTGAGCATTCTGTGCACCTTCACTAGTAAGCAATTTAGAAGTTCATAAAAAAACAATTACTAAATTATCCACATTGATTCCAATCACTCCTTTATACAAACAACATGCTACAACTGACCCTACTATGTATGAATGTGATAGGAATCTTAGATTGTAAGCTCTCCCTGTGGGGCAGGGACTGATGTAAATGATGTAAACCCTCTGGAAACCAATGCGTAGTGTGTGTGTGTGTGAGAGACATATGATTAACATATAACTGACCTTACTGTGAATGAACATGATAGGAAGCTCAGATTGTAAGCTCCTGTGGGGCAGGGACAGATGACACTGATGTATAATCTGTGTAATGCATTGCGTAAAATGTGACGGCGCTATAGAAATAAGAAGAGGAAGCCAGACCCCATGAGAAAATAATCACGATGGAACGTCTGAAGAATGGAAGATAGGATTTTTTTTTAATGATTTCATACCTTGTAAAGTAAAAAATCCTTTAAAAATGAATGTAATAGGATCCTTAGATTGTAAGCTCTCCTCGTGGGGCATGGACTTATGTGAATGATGTAAACTCTCTGGAAACCACTGAAAAGCCAGAAGCTAAGCTCTTCGCTACTGTCCCGTCTGAAAGCCTCGCTCGACTGTAATGTGGGGAAGAAGGCATACCTCATTACGGAAGACAGACAGTAGTGCCTGTTTGCTCGGAGTATGAAGGATGAGGGGTATCACTGCTCTATTGAGGGGTAAAGCCAGGCTTTATCAATCAGGGTGTCCCTCCCAACATGCAATGAGTTAAACAGCTGAGCATTCTGTGCACCTTCACTAGTACGCATTTCAGAAGTTCATAAAAAACAATTACTCCATCATCCACCTTGATTACAATCACTCCTTTATGCAAACAACATGCTACAATTGACCCTACTATGTATGAATGTGATAGGATCCTTAGATTGTAAGCTCTCCCTGTGGGGCAGGGACTGATGTGAATGATGTAAACCCTCTGGAAACCAATGCGTAGTGTGTGGTTGAGAGACATATGATTAAAATATAACTGACCTTACTGTGAATGAATATGATAGGAAGCTCAGATTGTAAGCTCCTGTGGGGCAGGGACAGATAAGACTGATGTATAATCTGTGTAATGCATTGCGTAAAATGTGACGGCGCTATAGAAATAAGAAGAGGAAGCCAGACCTCATGAGAAAATAATCACGATGGAAAGTCTGAAGAATGGAAGATAGGATTTTTTTTTAATGATTTCATACCTTGTAAAGTAAAAAATCCTTTAAAAATGAATGTAATAGGATCCTTAGATTGTAAGCTCTCCTCGTGGGGCATGGACTTATGTGAATGATGTAAACTCTCTGGAAACCACTGAAAAGCCAGAAGCTAAGCTCTTCGCTACTGTCCCGTCTGATAGCCTCGCTCGACTGTAATGTGGGGAAGAAGGCATACCTCATTACGGAAGACAGACAGTAGTGCCTGTTTGCTCGGAGTATGAAGGATGAGGGGTATCACTGCTCTATTGAGGGGTAAAGCCAGGCTTTATCAATCAGGGTGTCCCTCCCAACATGCAATGAGTTAAACAGCTGAGCATTCTGTGCACCTTCACTAGTACGCATTTCAGAAGTTCATAAAAAACAATTACTCCATCATCCACCTTGATTCCAATCACTCCTTTATGCAAACAACATGCTACAATTGACCCTACTATGTATGAATGTGATAGGATCCTTAGATTGTAAGCTCTCCCTGTGGGGCAGGGACTGATGTGAATGATGTAAACCCTCTGGAAACCAATGCGTAGTGTGTGGTTGAGAGACATATGATTAAAATATAACTGACCTTACTGTGAATGAATATGATAGGAAGCTCAGATTGTAAGCTCCTGTGGGGCAGGGACAGCTAAGACTGATGTATAATCTGTGTAATGCATTGCGTAAAATGTGACGGCGCTATAGAAATAAGAAGAGGAAGCCAGACCCCATGAGAAAATAATCACGATGGAACGTCTGAAGAATGGAAGATAGGATTTTTTTTTAATGATTTCATACCTTGTAAGGTAAAAAATCCTTTAAGAATGAATGTGATAGGATCCTTAGATTGTAAGCTCTCCTCGTGGGGCAGGGACTTATGTGAATGATGTAAACTCTCTGGAAACCACTGACAAGCCAGAAGCTAAGCTCTTCGCTACTGTCCCGTCTGATAGCCTCGCTCGACTGTAATGTGGGGAAGAAGGCATACCTCATTACGGAAGACAGACGGTAGTGCCTGTTTGCTCGGAGTATGAAGGATGAGGGGTATCACTGCTCTATTGAGGGGTAAAGCCAGGCTTTATCAATCAGGGTGTCCCTCCCAACATTCAATGAGTTAAACAACTTAGCAGTCTGTGCATCTTCACCTAGTACGCAACTTAGCAGTTCATAAAAAACAATCATTCCATCATCCACATTGATTCTAATCACTCCTTTATACAACCCACATGCTACCACTGACCCTACTATGTATGAATGTGATAGGAATATTAGATTGTAAGCTCTCCCTGTGGGGTAGGGACTGATGTGAATGACGTATAATCTGTGTAATGCATTGCGTAAAATGTGACGGCGCTATAGAAATAAGAAGAGGAAGCCAGACCACATGAGAAAATAATCACCATGGAACGTCTGAAGAACGGAAGGTAGGAATTTTTTTTTAATGATTTCATACCTTGTAAAGTAAAAAAATCCTGTAAAAAAGAATGTGATAGGATCCTTAGATTGTAAGCTCTCCTCGTTGGGTAGGGACTTATGTGAACGATGTAAACTCTCTAGTAACCACTGACAAGCCAGAAGCTAAGCTCTTCGCTACTGTCCTGTCTGATAGCCTCGCTCGACTGTAATGTGGGGAAGAAGGCATACCTCATTACGGAAGACAGACGGT
Source organism: Xenopus petersii (assembly GCA_038501925.1). Classification (NCBI taxonomy): domain Eukaryota; kingdom Metazoa; phylum Chordata; class Amphibia; order Anura; family Pipidae; genus Xenopus; species Xenopus petersii. Next base: position 44,363,403 of record CM076679.1, read on the forward strand.
AGTGCCTGTTTGCTCGGAGTATGAAGGATGAGGGGTATCACTGCTCTATTGAGGGGTAAAGCCAGGCTTTATCAATCAGGGTGTCCCTCCCAACATGCAATGAGTTAAACAGCTGAGCATTCTGTGCACCTTCACTAGTACGCAACTCAGAAGTTCATAAAAAAACAATTACTAAATCATCCACCTTGATTCCAATCACTCCTTTATGCAAACAACATGCTACAATTGACCCTACTATGTATGAATGTGATAGGATCCTTAGATTGTAAGCTCTCCCTGGGGACTGATGTGAATGATGTTATCTCTCTGGCAACCAATGCGTAGTGTGTGTGTGTGAGAGGGATATGATTAACATATATATTACCTTAATGTGAATAAACATAATAGGAAGCTTAGATTGTAAGCACCTGTGGGGCAGGGACAGATGAAAATGACGTATAATCTGTGTAATGCATTGCGTAAAATTTGACAGCGCTATAGAAATAAGAAGAGGAAGCAAGACCACATGGGAAAATAATCACGATGGAACATCTGAAGGACGAAAGGTAGGATTTTTTTTAATGATTTCATACCTTGTAAGGTAAAAATCCTTTAAAATGAATGTGATAGGATGCTTATGTACTGTATATTAGGAATTATGTAAACTCCCCGGAAACCACTGCGTAGTTTATGAGCTCTTTGCTACTGTCTGTCTGTAATGTGGGGAAGAAGGCATACCTCATTACCGAAGACAGACAGTAGTGCCTGTTCATTTGGAGCATGAAGGATTAGGGGTATCACTGCTCTACTGAGGGGTAGCCAAGAACCTAGCTCCTACATACAAGGGTACTGGTGGACCTATAGTAAAACCTATAGTAAAAATTTATATTCGTTTTGTGCAAAATGTATACTTATGGTTTATGGGAAGAAGTATTTTATGCTGTGTTAATTTGGGTTTTTTTCCGCTGCGAGGTGTAGCCAATTGAGGTGTTTGGTGAAGGACAGGGACGCCTAAAAATTTGTGGTGTGTGATGACTCCATGAGATAATTTCATCTTGCCTGTTGATGATTTCATCTCTCTGATGCCACAAATATTGTTTCGATCAACACCTCATAAGCTCCCCTTTCAGTGCAGTTGCTATGGCTGTATTTCTGAGCAACATTTCCAAAATTTACAAGAATATTAGGTCTCCCTAGAATCTTGGTTAGTAAGGACTTGGTTTTTTTTTTTGTACAGTGATCCTTGCACATTTAGGATTTGCAGTTGTGCTAAAATAACAAATAAAAAAACAAATACAAAAAGTATTGTAGAAGTGATACCTATATTGGCTAACAATAAAAAAAATACATTGCAAACTTTCAGAGCACAAAGGAAACTCTGCTTCAGTTGTGCTAAGAAACTTATGAATTACTTGTAGATGGAGACAGTTTGCATTTCAAATATTTAGTCTAGGTTTAGCTACTTTACGCTTTACTTTACTCCTTTCTTACGCGACTTTTGGAGAGAAACAAGATACTTGGCTTGATAACTCAAAATCACAACTTTCGGTGCAGTTCCTGAGCCCCTCTGTTTCTGGGCAATATACATTTTGTTATTAGTATAGGCATTCAGCTTTCTGTAGAACAGAGGCTGGCACAGCTATGGTATTTGTGTGATCATGATATGAATTGAATATTTATGCTGTGGTGGTATAGCCTATAGAAGTGGGTGAATTTGGGTTGACAGTACCAATATTTGGTGGCAAATATGTTTCCATAAATGTGCAGATTTTCTAGTACTTTTAAAGCTTACAGAATGGAGGTGAGGCTAGTGACTGTCCAAGTTGGGGGTATAAGCTAAGCTTAACCAAGCGGGGAGCCAATCCAAAATACCTTAGGCAAAAAGACCTTAGCATTATGTGCTTGATTCCACTTCATTACTTCTCACCCTCAATTACACCTTACAATACTACTACTTTTAGACTGCAACACCTCAGCATACAGTAATTCTTCTCTTCACTAGTATGCAATTCAGTAGTTCATTCACTCCTTCATCCACATTGATTCAAATAACTTCTTTATACAATACACACGCTACAACTCACCCTACTGTGTATGAATATGATAGGATCCTTACATTGTAAGCTCTCCCCATGGGGCATGGACTGATGTAAACAATGCTCCAGGGCCTGATGGCATACACCCACGGGTTCTAAGCGAGCTTAGTTCTGTTTTAGACCAGCCCCTATTTCTGATTTTCTCAGATTCACATTCATCTGGTATGGTACCGTGCCCCTTTCTAAACGAAGGTCTGTTGGGCTTAATGAAGCCGTTTGCACATGGATAGGAAACGGGCTACAGGATTGGGTACAGAGGGTGGTTGTTAATGGTATATTCTGCTTTTAGTAAGGTTCTTAGTGGAGTCCCTCAGGGCTTGGTATTGGGACCACTTTTATTTAACTTGTTCATTAATGACTTAGGGGAGGGTATTGTAAGTAATGTATCAGTGTTTGCAGATGACACAAAACTATCCAGCCCAATAAAATTCCATCCAGGATGCGTCATCCTTGCAACAGGATCTTGACAAACTGGCAATCTGGGCAGCTAAGTTGCAAATGAGATTCAATGTTGATAAATGTAAAGTCATGCACCTGGGATGTAAAAATATCCAAGCGACTTACTGTATACCGTTAATGGGACTGCACTAGGCAAATCCATTATGGAAAAGGACCTTGGAGTCATTGTAGATGATAAACTTGGCTGTAGCAAGTAATGCCAGTCAGCAGCATTTAGGGCAAATAAGATCTTGAGCTGTATTAAAAGGGGCATAGATTCACGGGAGGAGGGGGTCATTCTACCACTTATATATATATAGAGCACTGGTAAAGCCCCATCTAGAATATGCTGTACAGTTATGGTCCCCATCACTCAAACAGGACATTATTGTATTAGAGAGGGTGCAGAGAAGGGCAACTAAGCTGGTAAAAGGTATGGAAAATTTCAGCTATGAGGAAAGACTGGCCAATTTGGGGATGTTCACGCTGGAGAAGAGGCGCTTAAGGGGTGATATGATAACTATATATAGGGATCATATAATAATCTCTCTAATGCTTTATTTACCAGTAGGTCCTTGCAGCTGACACAAGGTCACCAAATCCGTTTAGAAGAAAAGAGGTTCCGCCTAAATATTCGGAAGGGATTTTTTACAGTGAGAATTGTGAAGATGTGGAATTCTCTCCCTGAACCAGTTGTACAGGCTGATACATTCGATAGCTTTAAGAAGGGATTGGATGGCTTTTTAGCAAGTGAAGGAATACAGGGTTATGGAAGATTGCTCATAGTACAAGTTGATTTTTTCCCCAGGTTAGGTTAAAAAAAAGTAAAAAGGTTGAATTTGATGGATGTAATAAATGACTATGTAATGTGAATGATGTAAAATCTCTGGAAAGTACTGTGTAAAGTAAAGCAAAGCTTAACCAAGCAGGGAGCCAAAATGTCACGGGAGAAAAGACCCTAGCATTATTTGCTTGATCTCACCTTGCAATACGTCTGCTTTTAGACTACAACACCTTACCTTTCATTCTTCACTAGTATGCAAGTCAATAATTCATTCACACCATTTACTCCATCATTCACATTGATTATATTCACTCCCATTTACAAACCACACACTACACCTGACCCCATTATGTATGAATGTGTTAGGATCCTTAGATTGTAAGCTCTTGTGAGGCAGGGACTGATGTGAATGATGTAAAACCTCTGAAAAGCACTGCATGAAGTGTTTGAGATATATAAACAAAATATAACTGCCCCGACTGTGAGTGAACGTGATAGGAAGCTTAGATTGTAAGCTCCTGTGGTGTAGGGACAGAAGTGAAATGTGACAGCGCTGTAGAAATTAAAAAAAAAAAAACAGAATTTACACTTTCTGCAGCATTTGGCAGCACCAGGTGTGCTTAATGTGGGAAAGAAGATATGGTAAAAAATAATGATGTATGTCTGAATAACGGAAGATAGGATTATTTTAATGATTATATACTCTGTAAGGTAAAAACATTCACAAGCTAGAAGCAAAGCTCTTCGCTACAGGCCCGTATTGTAAAACTGATAGCACCACATTTAAAATTCCATGGGGGGACTGAATACTTGTATGGAGGAGCCAGTCTGGTAGCTCCCTGTAGGAACGTTCACACACTGCTATGCAGCGCTATCTTTTGCTGGTAGAGCATGGAAAGTGCAGAGACCTTTATCTTTAGGGAACTCAAAGCTAGTCCCTTGGACAGTCCGTATCTTTTTCCTCTGCCATGCGTGGGTCACTGTGTTTGGATTCACAACATCCGAAGAATGTCTTCCAAACTCGGTAGATTTTTGCTGAAACGGGCTTGTGTGCCCGTAACATAGTGGGGATGGCCTCTGAGGGTGCCCCGTATGTTTTCAGGATTAAGGTCTCAAGAGCCATGCCGTTAAAGCCCACATATGTAAATTCGGGTGGACAATGGGCCTGAGTCAACAGGTCGGGCCTTTGTGGGAGGTGAAGAGGTGTCCCTGCTAAGATGCCCACAATGTCTGCGAACCACGATCTTCTTGGCCAGAAGGGGGCTACCAGGATGGTTTGTATTCCCTCCCTTCTTATCTTTTTGATGACTCTTGGTAGAGGAGCCAGCATGGGAAAGAAGTAGGCCAGCTTGAAATTCCAGTGAAGTACTACGGCAACCTTGTGGTTGTATCTGGATGCCATCAAGTCCACCTTTCTACGATCTCTTGGAACACCTCCGGGTGCAGGCTCCATTCTCCCTGATCTAGTGACTCGTGGCTAAGTTAGTCCGCCATCCAATTGTCTACACCTGGAATGTATCACAAGTTTCACAGTCAGCACCCTTCACCTCCAAATTGTTTTAAACTGATGCATGTCCAATGGTTTCTACCTCCAATCCGTTCAATCAGACCACATTAGTTATTGACGGCACCAGTCAGTGATTTCTTTTCTTAAAATGCCTTTATTAGGACATGGGCTCTGACCCGATGTCAACTATTGTGGAAGGAACCACCAGTCGAGGGAGGACTTGACTTAGTCCTGAATGTGAACCATTCTGTCTAGGTACTTGCAATCTCTCCTTTGATGGTGTAAGATCACATACTGGAGTGGTCGTGTGTGCAGCTGTGCATAGGGGATTGTTGGGAAGGTTGACACCAATGTTCCCAGAGTCTGTATCGCTGTTTGCAGTGTGATAGTGGAGGTTGTCTGAAGGGCTCCAATCCGCCTCCTTAGAGTGTTGATCCTGTCCCCTGTGTGGAAGGGCTTTCCAACATCAACCCTAGGAAATCTGTGGTGAATGATGTAAAATCTTTGGAAAGTATGGATTGGAATGTGCAGGTGTTTTTTATATCGATCACTGTCATGAATTTGTTTGCCTCCATGGCCATTTATACGAACTGGACCAACTCTGGACAAAGAGGTTTAGGGCTATTAAGTCCAGAACTGGTCTGTAGGAGCCATCTTTTTTGGGACCATGAACATATTGGAGTAGAAGCCTCTTCCTCATTCTGTGACCGGAACTGGTTGGATGACCCCGGAGATCGCGAGGTCTTGGATGGCTGCTTTCTGTTTGGGATTGGTTGTGGGGAGCCAGTATACAAAAATTCTTCTAAGAGGGGGCTGTAGAAGTTGTATTAGAGGACCCATTGGTATCAGATTTGACTTTGCCACCTCCCGAAAGAATCTTAAGATGCTGCCTAAGGGGGTCCCCCCAGGGGTGGGCGTACCTTCATGCAGAAGTGGGTTTGTCTTGGGAGGACTTGGTGGGTCCCTCGGAGAAGGACCAACCCGATCCTTGTTTGTTGTGGTATCATGGCCGGCTACTTGTGTTAGGTTTGTCGGTATGTGGCTTTGTCCTCTGTCCCTGTTGAAATGGGCAGATTGTCTTGTTGAGTTCTGACCCCTACAGCTGTTTTCCTTGGAAAAAAGACTCAAAAGGGACCTTTTTGATGTTAGATCCGCCAACCTTGTCTTTAACTATAGGAAGTGACGGGCTGTGCCGAGGCCTTGGGTCTCCCGTAGTCTTAGTTGTTCCCTGTTGAAATAGGCACTTAGCCTAAAATGTAATATACTGTGTATATGATAAGACCTTCAGGCTGGTGCAGATCTCCGGGGAGCAGGAACAGCAGCCTCAGGGAATGTGAAGCTTGCCTGCATGCCTTTGGAGAGCGGCAAGGCAAAAGGGCAATAAATTATACCTAGGTCCAAGCTACCTAGTTGGCTGGTGAGGCACTATACTTGGAAATCCCTGGCCTCAGTTTGGCATGACCTAAACAGCAGTTCTTATCACTAGTTCCAGCCACTATGTGTCTTCCGTAGCTTCACTCTGTGGACACTGACAGAAACTGACTAACTGGAGGAGGCAAAGGATGAAGCCGGAGCAGGAGGAGGAGTCACTGTTAACATCTTAGTGTCCATTCTCCAACCTGTAGGAACTTCATCCCCAAGATGCCTGGGTCCCCCAATCTAGGGAAGAGAAAACTAAGTATTGGGAAGAAGAGAAAATGAATGTTTCAAAGGCATTTTTGAACTTTATAAACAAGACTTGCTTGCTTTATTACTATCAGACTCTCTCTCTTTGGTGACTCCCTACCCAAGCTAAAAGATGATTATTTGATATTCAGGGAGCAGAGTTCTCATTTATCCAGAAAAGCCAGCCCTATCAAATAGAGGGACAATGAAAAAAATATCTATAGCCAATGATCCAGATCCTCTCTAATTAAGAGCATCTCCCCTTCACATCAATTAGCGATGGACACTTGAATGATTGGCTGACACTAAGGGGAATATTTACTATGTTGTATAAATACAGCAAAGAGACGGCATTCAAATTCACCACACATCACAAGGAAAAAAAATAGTGCATTTACCAAGCTACTTTTCTAATGTCGTCAAATGCAGAATTTAGAAGGTGTACAATCTTTGAGAAATTTGCTGTTTCTTTTACATAATGTTTATGTAATCCTATGGGGTTTTTAAATGTGTATTTATCAAATGGTGAACTGTAACTTTCACCTATTTTCTAATGTCGTCAAATGCGCAATTTAGAAGGTGTACAATATTTGAGAAATTTGCTGTTTCTTTTACATTATGTTTATGTAATCCTATGGGATTTTTAAACGTGTATTTATCAAATGGTGAACTGTAACTTTCACCTATTGATAAATATGCTTCTTAAAGGGGTTGTTCACCTTTGAGATAACTTTTAGTACTATGTACAGAGTGATATAAGTTGAACCACCCCTTTAAAAATCACATAGGAATCAATAGAATGTAGGAGAGTTTTTTTGTGGTGAGCTCTGATCTCACATTTTGATAAATCTAACCCTAAATCTTCTGCCACATTGGTTCATTAGATGATGTAGAACATGTTTTTTTTTTTTGTGCCGACATTTATATAGGTTTTTTCTATGGTTAGACTAACTGAATATGATCTCTTTCATGACATAGTACATTTCAATTGTTTATATGGATAAAATTAGTCATATTCTGCAACATAAATTAAATGAATTCTCTTATGTAAAATCTTGCCAGACAGTTGGGTTGAAGACATGCAAATGAAGCAGGAGAAATGTACTGTAGCTCTTCAGTCCAGAACTTCCTCCTTTCATCACGTCACACATCAGGCAAAGGTGTCAAAGATCCCTTCCCTAAGTGGGGAACAGATAAAAGCTTAAGAACTTCTGATGTGTAGCTAAAGTGGTCTGTAATTTAAAAAAAGTTTATTTTAAATAATAAAGATGATAAAATGCTTTTAATGACACAGACTGTTTATATTTGGACAGATTTTCATAGGCGAACAACCTCTTTAGCAAAAATTTAGTCAATTGAATTTCTCCTTTTTGACCCATTTGCTTAATACTGTTGTTTCTCAAAACAACCTTTGACATCAAGCCTAATTTCTCTTACTAAGGTGATAATGGATGTTATAACTGTTTATCAAAACTCCTCCCAATCTTCCCTGAACAGAGCAGCTTTGTTAAAGGAAGAGCTGGGACAAAGAACTAGTATAAAGGTGATCTACACTGCAATTGGTTGTAATTGGCACAGAAAAGGCATTTGATAAGATCTGTAGGAAACACCTTAACGACTATCAACCTATTGATTTATAGGCCTTTCATAGATTTTATTCAACTTCTATACTTTTCTCCAAAAGACATATAATCGCATACAAAACATTGGAACCCCTCATCAAATATCTTAAGATGTCCACCTGATTACCTGGTCTCGATATTACTAATCTATCAGTTTACAAGCGTTTGACTTTTTTTTATTATGAAAAATCCTACTCATAATATAAAAAAAAAATCTTCTCAATACTACAAACTTTTGAGTCTATTGCTGGATTTAAACCCAAAAAAATATCTATAGCCAATGATCCAGATCCTCTCTAATTAAGAGCATCTCCCCTTCACATCAATTAGCGATGGACACTTGAATGATTGGCTGACACTAAGGGGAATATTTACTATGTTGTATAAATACAGCAAAGAGACGGCATTCAAATTCACCACACATCACAAGGAAAAAAAATAGTGCATTTACCAAGCTACTTTTCTAATGTTGTCAAATGCAGAATTTAGAAGGTGTACAATCTTTGAGAAATTTGCTGTTTCTTTTACATAATGTTTATGTAATATTTGATGAGGGGTTCCAATGTTTTGTATGCGATTATATGTCTTTTGGATTACCTGGTCTCGATATTACTAATCTATCAGTTTACAAGCGTTTGACTTTTCTTTATTATGAAAAATCCTACTCATAATATAAAAAAAAATCTTCTCAATACTACAAACTTTTGAGTCTATTGCTGGATTTAAACCCAAAAAATGGATTTTATACTCACCGGAAAATACTTTTCTAGTAGGCCCGAACTGTCAGTGCAGACGTATGGGTAATGTGTAGGTTGACCTCTGGAGGCAGGGCAGAAGAACTGGTCTGGAGCTTGTAAAACTTTGTGTAGAAGCAAAAACATGTAACTAGTAAAACTTTATAAAAGTGTTGGGTGAAGCCCATGTGGCTGCTTTACAGATCTGCTCTGGTGTGGCCAGGTTTTGAAGGGTCCTTTAAGTACTTTGTGCTCTTGTAGAGTGGACTGCCACCCGGAATGGTTGTTGTTTGCCGCTGAGGGTGTAGGCCTGATTAATGATCTCTATGAGCCATCTGGTGATAGTCCTTTTTGACACTGCTAGACCTTTGTGAGCTGGATCATAATAAACAATAAGCGAGTCTGATTATTGAAAAGCCGTTGTTCGTAGCTTTAAATCACCCTTACCACATCAAGCTTGTGTAGCAGTTTTCTTATCGTTCGTAGGATTTGGACAGAAGGATGGGAGTACAATCTCTTGATTGATATGAAACCTTGATACTACTTTTGGTAGCAATCCAGGTGCTGTCTGAAGGGCGACTGTCGTTGTGGACTACAACCCATGGTTCTTTGTGCGACAATGTTGCCATTTCAGACACCCTTTTGGCAGAAGTAATTGCAATAAGAAAAGCGACTTTTAATGTTAACCATTTTAGGTCGGATGTGTGAAGAGGTTCGAAAGGTGCCTTTTGTAGTACTGACAGTACTAATGTTAAGTCCCACGGGGTAGAGTCCTTCAGCAGGTCAGGTACCCACAGGTTACCTGCGGTACCCTGCGGGTAGTAGTTCCGAGTGCGGATAAAGACGCGGGTCGGCGACTCTGCGGGTTTGCGGGCCATGGGTCAGGCCGCGGGTCTTCTCAATAACTATATTTACACCCTTTTTCTGGTCACGTCTACTTCCGGTTTACAATGACAGCACTTCCTGTTTTACTCCTTTTTTTCTGATCACATCTACTTCCGATGATGTCACTTCCAGTTTACAATGACAGCACTTCCTGATTCTTGATGGTCAGCGGGTCCGGGTTGCGAATAAGGTACTTGCGGGTAAGGTCGGGTAGCGGTTCCAAGCAGGTAAGAATGCGGGTTGCAGTTCCCAAAAAATGGAGCCACGCAGGACTCTACCACGGGGGTGTAGGATTCCTAAAGGGGGGGGTCTGATCCTCAGAGCTCCTTGTAAGAACTGTTTGATGTCTGATTGCTCCACCCACTTGAAGTGGAATAACATTGAGAAGGCAGATATTTGAGCATGCTAGGTGCTAATCCTTTATCAAATCCTGTGGATAAAAACCAGTCATGATTTGTGGTGTACTGTCTTCACAAGACAGTTGTCTCTCTTCGCACCATCCCAGGAATGTTCGCCAAACTTTGTGGTAGACTTTTGCTGTGGGTGCCTTCCTCATCTGCAGAAGAGTGTTTATGACTGGTGGCATGCTGTGTTCCCCGGGTGCCTTGTCAGTAGTTTTTGTGTAGCTTTGTGTGCCCAGACGCTGGATCAAGTTTGTAGGTAGCTTAACATACCTAATAATAAAGTGTCAGCATACTGATCGGACATTAGTTATGCCATACATTGACAGGTATATAGGTAGCTCTGCATACCTATCCTGTGGTGGCTATGAATAGCATGCCTCTATTGAGCATATTGGTAGCACTGCATACCTTGCCCATATACCCCATTCTTGATTACTGTCAGGGGTGCAGGATTCCTCTATTCCACTTACTGCAAACTGCCAACAAGGAGGTAATAGTTTAATAGCGTTGGCTCTGCATGCCTACATAATCTTTGTAGTAAGCAGTAATAAAAAGAAAATAATAAAATAGAAGAGAAGATTGATTTCTATTCTTTACATCCAAGGCAGGACAAAAGAACTGGGGAACAGAGGTGGAGGCAGTCTATATATCCAGAGAGAGGGGCCAAGAGACCAATTCTTCTCTATTCAATGACCTGCAATGATAAAAAAAGATGACACGTTTTTATAATGAATATAAAAATGCACCAGGTACAGGTGACATACTAGATAACGTAAAAGTTCTGTAAAATCCCATTATATTACACAGAGTTTATCTGTTATCTGTATGTAAACCCGTGCCTTTTCTCCCTTTTTCAGCTTTGAATGGCTGCCGCAATGCCTACTCAGCACCTTGATTATATAAACTATAGAGGTGTCTCTAAAACAAGCACATCAGTGTAGGGCCTCAATACATTATATTTTCATTACTTTGATGCATTTTAATTTTTTTATGTTACTGTCCAAAAATAAAAAATGGTCTCACTGTACCAGGTTACAGTGATTTAGATAATCAGCATTAACAAGGTACATTTCAGAGTGGATCTCTGAAAATGGCAAATATACTAATATACATCTAAAAAAAACTACAGAATAAAAGGAAAACATATTAGAAATGCTTCATGAACCCTTCAGAAAACAACCCTCTGAAATTAAAGATAACCCAGCTTATAGAAACACTTGTATAATATGGCATATACTACACCGATTATATAAATATGATTATCAGGCTTTTCCTTACTTACCTTTAAAGGAGAAACAAACCCCTTGTTAAAAAAAAACCCCTACCCCACATATAAACCCCCTCACCCCCCAGCCTAGCTGCTACCCCGGGGAAATGCCCCTAACTTTTACTTACCCCTTGGTGCATATTCATGGATCGGAGTTCAAGGCAGCCATCTTCCAGTGCTTCTGCAATTTCCGTAACTTTTGGGAAATTGCTCATGCGCTGCCGCGCCGGTCATTCTCAGATTACTGAAGACCCGGAAAATGCCTGCCGTGAACTCCGATCCCTGAATCTGCACTGGAGGACCCAGGGTCAGTTGCTTCTATCAGAGGAAAACTGCACTGGCCCAGAGTTTCAGTGAGCACCACAGAGGGATCCTCTTCATTCTTATTTTTTATTCACACAGCTGTGCATACACAGTACAGTGAAAAAAAAACTATTTCGCAACACTGTGCATGTATGTGTCTGCCCCTGTAAATTTGAAGAAGTGGAAAATGAGTATCACTCTGTGGTAATCTCTGGAAGAACCCCAGGCCGATGCAGTTTTTTATTGACAGGAGCAGTGGCCTGAGGTATCAGGTAAGTAAATAAAATCACTTGAGGTGCCTAACTTTTGGCACCCCCAAATTAAAAAGACTTTCCTTCTCCTTTAACAAGGAACACAAGTCTCCTCTGCACAGCTTAGCCTCCAGTCTCCTACCTGGAAAAGAAAAAAAATTCATTGGTTCCAACATCTTATTTCCCCTACAAATAGGAATATTCTTTGTTGGGATGATTGTAGAAGCAAAAGTTAAATTAAAGAGAATTTTTTAATTTTTAACTAACAACTAGCCTAGGATTCTCTCATTTACACCTTCCTCATTTCATTCTTTAACAAACAAGACCTTATGCACAAACAGTGATTCATAACATCCTATCACAGAAAATTGATAACCCAATTGATTGCTTATTTTGATTGGTCACCTTTCATCTCCCTTAAAGGAATAGTTCAGTGTGAAGATAAAAACTGGGTAAATAGATAGGCTGTGCAAAATAAAAAATGTATCTAATATAGTTAGTTAGCCAAAAATGTAATATATAAAGGCTGGAGTGAACAGATGTCTAATAAAACAGCCAGAATCCAACTTCCTGCTTTTTAGCTCTATAACTCTGAGTTTGTCAGCGACTTGAAGGGGGGCCACATGGTACATTTCTGATCAGTGAGTTTGTAATTGATCCTCAGCATTCAGCTCAGATTCAAAAGCAACAGATATGATCCATGTGGCCCCCCTCAAGTCTCTGATTGGTTACTGTCTGGTAGCCAGGGTAACCAGTCAGTGTGTACCAAGAGAGCTGAAAAGCAGGAAGTAGTGTTCTGACTGACATGTTATACATCAAATCACTCCAGACTTTATACATTTACATTTTTGCCTAACTATATTAGAAACATTTTTTATTTTGCACAGCCTATTTACCCAGTTATTTTTATACTGAACAATTCCTTTAAGTCCACAATGTTTAAACCTTCACTATTGCATTTTGGGAAAGGCATAGGGAAATTCCAGACCTTACAAGAGAAAAGAAATATTTACCTCACAATTTGAATCCATACAGTTTTTAATCCAAGTCATTTTCATGCTACGTTTCTGAATATATTGCACAATTTTGTCCCAAGTTATGGGATGGTCTGAAACGGATGCCTGAAGTGCCAGGCTCCAAAGGCAGATATTTACCACTGTCCTGTCCATTGATCAAACAATTCTGGGAGACTGTCACCTCCTATTGTAAATTCACGCTACATTTTCAGATACATTGCACATATTTGTGGGCAATCTTGGGATACACTGTATTGCTGGATATCAACTCACCCACCATCACTTGAAATAATTACTAAGCTTGATTTTTCGCATGGATTGGTTGGAAGCCCCCTTGAACATAGAGCACCAAGTAACTACCTTCTTTGCTACCTGGACAAAATATGTGCAGACATTACCCCCACTCAACAACAGGAAACTTCCTATGTATTTTGGTTTACTACCTGGTATATGTCCGAGGACTTAGTAGGGAGAAATCCCTTACCAATAATAACTCAAACACACAAGAAAACTTGTAAATGCTCTGATAGCATTTATTTGAAACAAAGCCTAGTGGAAATAGGTATAATCCCTAAGGCTGCCACCGGCTGATATTTGATTGGCCTAGCCAGAAAAACTCCAACTAGAACCGTGCTGATATTACTAATTTACCGGCAATGAAGCCAACGGTAAATTTGAAGACATCAATCTTCTCTTCCCCTCCCTAAAGCGGTTTGCTAAAAAAAAAAAATTTAAACCCTCCCTCTCATCTCCCACAGGTTACATTTCCCTGATTCGCCTATTTCTGCACCCCAATATCATATACCTGCCCATTCCTGGCCTTGTGACATCACGAGTCCGCCCATTTCTCATCCCGTGATGTCACCAAACAGGGACTCCTCCTTCAGGCCTGGAAAAATCAAAAGGTGGCAATACTGAAAACCCCAGGGAAGAGAAACTGTAACTATTTTACCGTTTAGGGCAATCTGATGAGTAGCATATGTTTCTGATTATTGAGGATAGGTCGAGGAATGTGTGCAGGCCTACTCCAATTTACAATGCAAATGGATAGTGTAGGACTCATGTACAATGAGGAGACTTGACATGGCATGTGAACTTACAACTTAGGCAAACTGTGCGCTGGCAATTGTTTTTCTTTCTGTACAAATATTGGCTGTTTATTATTTATAGCAGCTGGGCAACTCCAGATTGTGAGATAGACCGAGCTCTGGCACAAGGGTGCTTTTAGTAGCTGGTCAACACCACAGTGTGGGTTAGACCGAGCTCTGATGATTTCTTTCTTTGTTTCATATCAAAATTAGGTTCATTCAATCACATCTACAGAAAAATATTCTCATCCCACAGAATCCACTGCAGAATCCACCTTGGGGGTGCCAAAAGTTAGGCACCTCAAATTCTACTTTGATAAACTAATACTTTCTGAAGTAGTGAGAGAACAAAATTACAGATTGATCCCTTTGCCATACAAAAGGATTTAACTTTCATTCAAATAATAGTAAATACCTTAACAGCTCTCCCAAATGTGTTTTTTCTTTACCTAGTTATTTTATCTACTCTGGGAATGTCCTCTAATTAAACATTTTGGAAAGATATTCAAGCTCATGTTCTCAATTTTCATTATCCTCTCAATTTACGCTCATGGGTACAGATAATGAAATTGGTCTATTCTCTGTAATACTTCATTCTCGACATATTATAAAATCCGTCAAATTAACTCTAGCTGCAGCAAGAACTGGATTTAAGAAAAAGATCGAGGCCACTTCTCCTTCCTTAAGCAAGACTTTTTATCTGGATTAAAAACCACTTTCTACAAATATAACTATGCCATTACAGGTTTCATAATATACAAAGTTGATTAAAATTGAAAATATTTTTACAAAACATGGAGAATGAGAAAGACAGGATAAATGGCGTCCTTTACTGTTCCATAGATATTTAATCTTATTACAATCTAGCTGGTAGATATTAAAGATATCCTACACAAACTTTTATGCAGATGTTTAAATTCAGTCATTTTCCAGTTATATTTTTCTTTTGCCGCCCCCACGGCACTCACCTCTTCAGCACCGTAGTGGATTGGGGGCGGTCCAAGTCATGCTGGAGGAGTCGGGGTGGTCCACGTCGCTAGTGCAGAACTAGAAGAGTCAAATTTCTGGGTTGAAAAGCTGTAATTTGTCTCTTAGTTACCAGGAGCAGCATTTTTGCCACCCCTGGCAACCAGGGGGTGCTGCCGCCCGAGGCAAGTGCCTAAACTCGCCTCATTGTTGTAGCACCCCTGTTTACAACGGCACATAAACGGTCTATTTAAGTGCCATTTCTAGATATAATTAAGCTACACTTTATATTGATATTTTGTCACTTCTTGATCATTGTACAGTTTGACACATGTATTTATGTATTAGTGTATAGGTTGCTATAAAGCACCATAACCAGGTTTATCATTCTCCAATGTGGCTTCTAAAACTCTTTTGAATGTGGAGCACATCATGAATGAAGCAGCATTACAGGCCTGGGAGTCAAAATAGGCCCTGCCATTCCAAGTAAACAGAGGCCCAAACAGCCCCCTAAATGGTAACCTTCTATGGAACCATACCACAGCCCCTCAGATTGCCAGTCCAGGCCCAATGTCCGCTACAAATCAGGCTAAAGTGCGTGAGAACCAGGTGTGCGGGCGGCTTCTGCTTATTCTGGGGCCCTCCGAGTTACCTCACAACTGCATTATGTGTAAGCAGGCTCCAATAGCCGCCTAATATTAAGGGCACACGCGTTACACAGACCAACAAGTATGTCACAGATTCGCAGCCTCCACTGAACAGCGAGTGCCCCCGTATGAATGAATGCAATCCTGCCCCAAGGGGAAAAAAAAACCTAATGCTAGTCATAGTCAGCGCAAACCAATATTCCCTCAGCTGCGCACTGTCACTGTTTTTCTCCTCCGCGTAACCACCATTTTAAAAACGCGCCGAATGTCACGTGACGCCTCAGACGGTCCCGTGATCGCGACGTCACCCACTGCCGCTTATTAACCAGGAACTATCCACCCGGGTCACAGTAGCGGTCGGACATCCTAGTGTGGGGACGCAGTTGACGTGAAGACTTGCAGTGACAGTAGTAGCGATGAAGGCAATGCTCGGAATAATGAACTCATTTAGGATGACTGGACTTTGAGCAATACACGTCATGTATTATATTTGATGATTATAAGCGCTTGTCCAAGCATGCTGCTTCAGAGAGGCTGTCGTGCTGTGGCTCTCCTGCTGTCTAGCTACAGTAACACACTGCTGCCTAACGTTACCCATGTGCCCCACCGCCTGTCCTCCTCTTCGTGGACTTTGGGGAAGAAGCGAAGTTACTGGCGGTACTTGAGGAGACGCGTGTTGGGAGCAGCCACACCTCCCTACTCCCGTGTCACCCAGACTGGTGATCCAGTGCTGCGCTGCACTGCTGCCCGTGTCCCCTCGGCTCACGTGTCCCACCCAGACACACAGGCTGTCGTGAATCAGCTGGTTAGGGTCTTAAGTGCCGGCTGTTGCGTGGGGATAAGTGCCCCTCAGCTTGGGGTGGCTCTGCGGATCCTGGCAGTTGCTTTCCCAGAACAGATGTGCCAGGCAGTGCCCCCTGAGGTTCGCCAAGCGAGAGAGATGATCCCATTCCCGCTCCAAATATTTATTAATCCAGAGATGCGAATCCTGAACTCCCAGACTCTCAGCTTCCCAGAGGGCTGCAGCAGCGTCCAGGGATTCTCTGCAGTGGTGCCCCGCTACTATGCCGTGGAGATATCGGGTATGTATGAGCAGTGCCCCGTACAACATTTTCAGGCCCCCATGCCTCACCCCAGATCCCGCCCACTCTCCCAGCCCCCAAGCGTCACCCCAGATCCCGCCCACTCTCCAAGCCCCACCCAGATCCCGCCCACTCCACACTACAGTTAAAAGACCACACCGACATCTGCGCTAAAAAAGGTAACCCCCACCACGCACAAGTTATAAAGAGCTATTGATGGTCATGCCCCCCTTATAAGTTAAAAAAAAACTGTAGTGCCAGGCCCCCCATAAAATTTTTTTTAAAAAAATTGGTGGTCAGGGCCCCCCTTTAAGCTAAAAAAAAACAATTGGTGATCTGGTCCCCCCCTATAAGTTAAAAAAAAAAAAAAAACATTGGTGCCAGGGCCCCCATAGAAGTTTTTTAAAAAAAAAACATTGGTGGCATGGCCCCCCTTACACGTAAAAAAAAAAAAAAAAAAAAACTTTCCCCCCCACAAATTATAAAAAGCCATTGGTGATTAGGGCCCCCCTGCAAGTAAAAAAAAAAAAAATTGGTCAGATCCCCCCAAATTTTGTAAAAATTTGCTTGCCTGTGTTTTGTTTCTAAGGGGGGGGGCGCCATGCTTCACTTACTTGATTAGCCAGGCCCCCCCTGCTTTCAGCGTGCACAAAATATGGCACAGTAGCTCTGTGCACGGAAGCTTTTCTCCTTCCTGTACCCTGGTGGTCCTTTAAGAATAAGTCCCGGTAAAGCTGTACAGGGATTGGATAAGGGGATCCAATACCAATGCAGATTTACCGGGACTTATTCTTAAAGGACCAATGAGGGTACAGGAAACCTTAATAGGAGAAAAGCTTCCGTGCACAGAGCTGTGTGCCATATTTTGTGCACGCTAAAAGCGGGGGGGCCCGGCTAATCAAGTAAGTGAAGCATGGTCGGGGGCCCCCCCCCATTAGACACAAAACCCTGCGGGCCCGGGACAACTGTCCCCCCCCCAACTTGCCGCCTGCTTTTTTGCACATCGCGTCAGATCGCACATAAAACGCCCATTTAGTCCTACCCTAAAAAGGGCTCTAAACGCCACAGGAAATTTTGTAGGATGGTGTCAAATCCACATAACACATCCTGCAAGTCTGATGTAGTTGCATGGGTCAAAATATGGCACCTATATAAAAATCTGATGTGTAAACTGCATGCCTATTTTTCCATCTAAAGGTGGCGATGGGAAAGCAGCATTGTCATCTGATGAAATAAAATCCAATGGTGTTAAACCGACTTTTCTGTTTCCATTGAAATACATCAACGGTAGATACCTGATCAAACAACACCATCCAACTTCTATCTGATCAGACTTTGCTTTCTAGCTATAGGGGGATCAGACTTTGTAGGATTATACAAATGTTGCATGCTGTTAAATGGCAAGAACAGATAAAATTAGACCCAAAAAAGCTGATCAAAATCTCCAGTGTAGTTTTACCCTAAAGGCAGGCAGTGACACGTGAAGATTCAGGGAGATTATTCGTCCAGCAACAAATCTCCTCTTTATCAGGCGATTAATCTCCCTTAACTGCCTTCCCGCTGGCTAAGAAGTAAATCGCCGGTGCAATGGCACTCGGAAAGCTTTGTTTTCCGATGTTGCCTCACGAGGAAAGTTTGGGCAACTTTGGAAAGCCACACAGATCCGAGTGCCATCCCGCCGACGATTTACATACTAGCCTGTGGGAGGGCAGTTTGGGGAGATTAGTAGCCTAAAGAAGGGATTTGTTGCTGGGCAACTAATCTCCCAAAATTGCAGCGTGTGCCCTGGTCCAGGCAATCTGGGTCCTGGCAAATGCCAGAAGGGCTGCTGTAAGTTGCCATAGACAGTCACTATATATTGGACTGGCGGGAGGCTGTTTGGGCCTCTGTGTACATGAAATGCCAGGGTCTGTTTTGAATCTCAGTCCAGGACTGGCCCTTAGATTTATTAGCAGTTCGTGCTCCATTGGGCCCCTTATATGGCCGGATTTCCAGGGTCTGTTTACTGGATAATATCAAATGTTCATTCTAGGAATCACAGAGCAGCTACTGCAGGGCACAAAAATTGTGAATCTCTACCTTGTAATGACCACTGACATTTTCTACATCCCATGACAACACTTCAGGGTCCACCATAAGAACTGTATATCTTTTATATCAGTGTACAGAGATTTCAACTTGTAAGTATTTTGAATGAAGCTCTGGAGCAAAGTGCTCATAGATCGCAAAAAAACAACAGATTGGGGTAAAATTTTATAAACATATATGGATTAGAAAATGAGCTAAACATTTAAACCACTTTCTACAAAATGCTTTTAACACAAGAAGTGTTGTTTTAAAGTCTTCTGATGTTGCTGACTGTACTGATTATTAAAACCATCTATGCTTTCTTAGGGCTAAATCCAAAGGGTGAACACATTACCTGGCAGGCTCAGGGTTGGGCTGCACGAATAATCCAGCATGAGATGGACCATTTGGATGGGGTTCTGTACATTGATAAAATGGATCCTCGGACATTTGTCAACATCAGCTGGATGGAGGTCAATGACTAGGAAAGCAGAATGCTTGAAGCTCCAAGATTCATGATATGTGATAAATGGATCTATCATCCAGATGTAAGGGCTCTTATACATGGTCATATTTGTTTGTGCATTTAAAAATGCATGCATTGCATTTATATACACACAAGAGTACAAACAGGCAGAATATAATGGAATCAGCTGATGCATTTAGGTTTGCTCCAACCTATGTTTTAAATGCACATCAAACTCACACAAACGGCCTGTGTGTAAGAGCTGTTAGAATAGCATTGTTTATTGCAATCTTCAATACAGACTGTGTTCTGTGCAAGCTCATGTTTGTATTGCAAAAGACCGAAAAACCTGGTCTATTTTCTGCTGAAATGGCTATACTTTGTTAGACACCAAAAAAATGCCTTCATACTCTCCTAAAATAACTCTGCAGCATGTGACTGCTGTTTGTCTTCTGTTCAAAATTGAAGAAGTCACCAGGACCAGCTCTTTTATTCACTATTTGGATTTTTTTGTGAAGGAAGACATAGTATTGTGCAGTTGGTTTGCAGATATTGTTTTGTACTAGATTAGTAACAACATTCTGCAGAGATGCTCATAATGAGAAGAAAATATTCCACCCTCATTGGTTGTGACTTGTGCTATTTATACTGATCTGGGATATGGAGCTGTGGCTATCATTATCATATATGAAAGCTTTATAAATATACTCAAACAACACATCTTTGTTTGTAGTATGGTTTGTAAATCTCATTCATTTTCACAAAAAAAAAAAAAGAATCGTTTTAACACACACCCATGGTGTGATACTTTATATATTAGACACTCTGCTGATATACCGGTAGTTGGTTATTAATCATGTTTACTGGGTTAGTGCATCAATGCTATTCGACAAATTTTTCTATCAACTTGTCGTAAAGAGAACAATTGCAGATAGGATGGCAAAGTATCTGCCTTGTAAAATAAATGGTTAAAGGAGAAGGAAAGCTACAGAAGCAGTTTATTGCCAATAGATTAGCCACAATACTGCAAGCTACACACTATATTTATTCTGCAGAAACCTTTACCATACCTGAGTAAACTGCTCTAGACACTCTCTCTGTTTAGGATAGCAGCTGCCATATTAGCTTGGTGTAACATCACTTCATGCCTGACGCTCTCCCTCATAGCTCTGAGCTCAGATTATAGCGGGGGGGGGGGAAGAGCAGCAAACTGAGCATTTTGACATAGGACTTTGAGGTTTTACTGGTGTATTTATATAGACCTTTCTGATAAAGCTTATTTAATTTTAGTCTTCTCCTTGAAAAGGTAACATGAAGATGTCACCAGATTTGAAAGTAGCTTTCATGATGTATGAGTTATTATTTAATAATTAATAGATATCAAAGAGAACCCTAGTTAATATCCTGAATGGAGACAAAGTTTGTTTTCAGTATGTTTTCAGTATGTTACTGATTGAAGTTGAAGAGTGACGTACTAAGGGTAAGAATGCATCTGCATTGGTGGACTATATAGAAAGTAGTAATTACACAGCAGGGACTTTATGTACATTTTACACATTGAACTTATGTATAGATTACTTCTAATAGAATAATAAAACTGGGGACAGAAAGATATCAATGCTAGGTGGGGCCTGTTATTTGCAACAATACCTATTTCAGCCCATGATGAGAAATAGGCTTTCCTTAAGCAGAAACAGTAACTTCTTTTTAATTTAATACTGCTCTAATTTATTTAAAATTAAATAGAATTTTCAGGCACAGAGAATACCTTTCTTTTTTTATGATCGTGTAACTTTAAATTGTTATGTAGGTGGCGTAATTAAGATCATAACAGTGGACACTTGAAGCAATGTTCTAATTATTAATTTGTAAAAATAAATCCTATTCCTTAGTGTCTAAAACTGTCACTTATTAGTTATCACTGAAGTTCATACATAATTTTCAGCAAATTACTTTAAGGCATTCTTAAAGTAATTTGCTGAAAATTATGTATGAACTTCAGTGATGTAACTAGATATTACTGGGCCCCACGCCAAATTATTTTCCAGGTCCCCAAAATGTCTAGAGGTTGCACTGTTTTACCAGTATTTATTGAAATTGTATATGAATTAGGACCTCATGGGTCCCCTATACCTCCTGGGCCCCACTGCAGCCGCAGGGTCTGCTTCCTCTTTAGTTACACCCCTGTATGACTACATTTACATGAGAGCAGAGTATGAAGAGTAGTGCTTTTATTAAAAGCAGAAATGTTCCTATTGCTGGCTGCATTCTGAGTTCCTCTACACTCTCATAACAAGCAAGTTGGGGTTGTGTCCTCTCCAGTTTATTATCAAGAATATTACATTGGCACTTTGTAAATTCTAGCTGGTGACAGCAAAAATGCATTGTTTATGAACATTAGATAAGCTACAGTTCTGTTCTGATGAGAATATCTCTGCTATACAAGCAATATAGCAGCCTCCTGTAATATATCAGACAGAATAAGAATATTTTTGTGCCAGTTTAACAATACTCTTATAATTTACCTTCTGTGTAAGCAGAATTATATGGAAGACAAACTGCTATTTATATAAGTGATACGTTACTTATTTGGGAGCACACGTTGAATATGCACAATGTGAGCAACTGAAAGTATTTTTATTAGTCAGCTCAGCTGGTGTATATTGGTAATTTAGCATCACCACAGCAAAGACAGAACAATAAATAACAAAGATAAAATAATAGAGATGAAAGAACGCATCACATCCTACTCATACATGGCGCTTGAATTGTGTCCTACACAAAGGACAGGGAGAGAATGCTTAATTGACATGGGTCAGTGACATCTCTTCCAAATATATATTTTATATTTACAAATGAGCACCAGGCAGGTCATCCACTCAAAGAGAGAGAATATATTTACATAGCTCAACATATATACACAGTGATGCACAAAGCAGAAACTGGCAGGGATAGATGCAAAAAGGCAGTAGGAAACCACCTCCACTGTATAATCCCAAGGAGATTGCAGGATAACGAGTGGCAATATGTCAGATTATCAATTATAATAAAAGTCAGTGTCATTCAACAGGCAGAAATCTATTCTGTTTCATAGGGAGTAGGGGTGGGAAAAGGGGGAAAAAAAGGCTGTCACAAAAGACAGGTGAATGATGGCAAATAAATGTAGACCTCAGAAACATAAGCTATTGAAAGTAAATGGATATGTCCAGGTATTGAAGACCCTGGGGGGAATTCAAGAGTCCTGTAAATACAGGTGGGCATCTCCAGAGTCGGCAAATTCTTGTGTTGTGGGGGCACTTTGAGATAAGCAAGCGGATAAAGTGTCCGAAAGGCATGCCACCTCACACTGTGTACTGCACCTCATCCCTCTTGACCAAAGTCCTCTGTAAATTTCTTTACTTTTAGAAGATCATCTACATTTACTGTTGGTCGAGTGGTGGCCAAAGATCTTAGCATATCAGACTATGAAAGAAAGTAAGAATTAGATTTCACAAAGGGAAAATTAATTGAATAATTAATAAAACTATCCTTTAATTTGTTAATTAAAGGAGAAGGAAAGCCAAATTGAATCATCTTCCCTGAATAGATCTCAAAGTAGTGTTAGATTGCTAAGATTACAGTTCACCCAGGGCTACCATCAAGGAGCGTTTCATTTCTCATAGTCGCAGCTGCTTCATCAGAACGCCGCCGCCATATTGCTTAAGGTATAATTGCTCCCTTCTACCCTCGATCGCTAATGCACATGTGCAAAATACCCGAATCATTGTTGTCATTGCAGCTCAATTTAGAAGGAACAAAGTGCATTACAAACATGCGCATTGGAAACAAATTGAGTGTAATGCGATTCAAGGCTGCCTCATTACCTACTACAAGAGACCAGGGACAACAGATTTACTCTGTGCAGTGAGTGTTTAAACAATAAGTTTTATTACTGAGTGATTTATTTTTTCACTTTCTTTGTCCTTTAAATATTCAGTTAATACTTACCATACAGACAACAGGCTCTTGTAATTTATCACTGGGTACCTCCATCCAAGTCATTTCTACTGCCCCTGTGTCTCCAGGAGAGCAAGGTGTTAAGAAATCATCAACAATGATCCCTGGATTGGTACGCGAGGGACCACGGACCTTTACACAGCAAAGAAGCAGAATGATTATTTTCCCTATAAAAAAAAAAAAAGTACTAATCCTAATAAATTTCTCCACACTTACCTTCTTGAAGTGTGTGGCAGACTGCACCTTGCGCACAGGCTGCATTAGAGCATCACGCACAATAATACTGATGTCGGCACCAGAGTAACCGTTCGTTTTCTTGGCAAGCTCACGTACATTCTCTTCACTCAAACTGTGCGGAGTATTTCCCAAGTGCAGCCGGAACATTTGGGCACGGGCTGCCTCCTCTGGTAGGGGGATGTATATTCTCTTCTCAAATCTATACCCAAGCAGAGATCAACTCACTTTATGGTAATACAGAATAAGCAAATAAACTGCTTTTTATACATTCCGCTTCCTCTTACATTGTACTATTATCTAGACCTGGGGTCCCCAACCTTTTTTACCCGTGTTGTAAAAAGAGTTGGGGAGCAACATGAGCATGAAAAAAGTTCCTGGGGCTGCAAAAAAGGTCTGTGATTGGCTGTTGGCAGTCCCTATGTGGACTGACAGCCTACAGGAGATTCTGTTTAGCAGTAAGCCTAGTTTTTATGCAGACAAAAGTTGCCTCCAAGGCAGGAATTCAAAAATAAGCACCTCTGAGGCCACTGGGAGTAAAATTCAAGGGGTTGGAGGGCAACATGTTGTTCAGGAGATACTGATTGGGGATCACTGATCCAGACATACTTGTATTAGTGCCCAAATGTATGATGAATGCAAATTTAATTTCATCAGAGATGCATGGTTGTTCATACATGGACAAGCTCTCAGCTATGTGCAGGGTTGCCCGGAACAACCAATGCTACCAGCAAAAGGGGGAAGATTTATCAAAGTGTGAATTTAGAACTCCCCACAGAAAAACTCACTCACTTTTTATTCATTCCTATGGGATTTTTAGAATCATGTTTATCAATGGAGTTTAGTATTTGATAAATATGCTTTTAAAAATCCCATAGGAATTAATAGAAAGTGAGTTTTTCTGTGGTGAGTTCTAAATGCACACTTTGATAAATCTGCCCCAAAAATTATATAGAAAAATATAGGTAGGAAGAAAGGGGGGGGGAGGCTGTGGGGTGTACATTAATAGATATTGGAATACAGGCATTTAATATCCTTTCGGTATTTTCCTGGGGTATGGATGTCAAGCTTACCTGATCATTGGCCCCAGACTTTTTCTAAATTTGTCCAGGTAGCCTCTACCCATATAAATCAGCTTGTAGAGGGGAAGGGCTCAATTTATTAGAGATTTCTAACGTTTCAAGGTCGGTGCAGTAAGCAATTTGTAGGATAGGAACCGTACATTTGGCACATAAAGCATCTGTACTAAAAAAGTTTTCACTTTTCCCCAAAACATATCCATCAGCGTGCAGGTACAGAAGGCATGTATAAATGTACCCGGGCTAGCCCCACATTTAAAACCTAGATTGTATGACTTGAGGTTCATGGAATGCAGGCATGCGGGTATAAGGTAACTTCTGTGTATTGTGGAATTATGATTTTCAATTAGTTCTTCCTTACCTTCTTCGGATGGCAGAATCTAGTACCCATGGTATGTTTGTAGCACCCAGAACAAGTATACCATCATTGTTATTACCAACACCTGCAAAACCAGAAGTAATCACATTACCTGCATACCTGTAGAATCAATGGTACTAGCTCAGTTAGAGTAACCGATTTTAATAGACAAGACAAGAAATTCCAATGTTTGATCACATCACAGTGATCATCCTCATGCTCAAAAAATTTGTATATATTGTGGCAAGCTGGCGGCTTGAACACGTAACTTTTGGGGGGATTAGTCAATGGTGGGCAGGCAGCATAGGACAAAGGCGCATGAAGAAAGGGACACACAGCTTCTTCCAGGAAAACAGCAGTTTATTTTCCCACTTCAAACAAACACAGTGAATTATCCACAGACACAGGGGTGACCATTGTATCATACAAACAAATCATAAAATAAAACCTAGCCCACTGGGCACTACCTTCCAACTTTGGAGCAGTCCCTGACTAGACTGGGCCCCTTGTGGACTACCAGCAAACAAAACAATGTTGTGGCTCACCCCTGTACTCACAGGACTCCCCCCTGGTAGTGTTCAGCCTCCTGGCACAACTTTGTCACGGTCACAGGCTCCCTCTGCTTCATGCAGTATCAGGCAGCACTCCCAGCTCCTTTGGGAGTTCCTAACACAGCCAGGTCTCCTACCTGCTGAGAGACCCACTCTCCCATTCTAATTAACTTTAAATAGCCTTTCCACAGGACAGTTTTCCTGTGGAAGGTGAACTCCAATCTCTGGACTGGAACTGCGGAATGGAGTCCTTGGCTACTAAAGTAATAAAACAGAGCGCTGATTCTCTGTTTAATAACTCCCTTCCTGGAGCCTCTCTCAGTACCTGTCTCTGACTTTAATTTAAAGTGAAAAACCTTTTACACAATATATTGTAGCTATCTACAATATATTGTGTAAAAGGTTTTTCACTTTAAATTAAAGTCAGAGGCAAGTTCAGCTAAAGAGTAAAAAGTGGTGTAAAAATCAGAGCCACTCCCTTATTTTTCTATACAGCTACACTCATTTTCATGATATGATACAAACATGATATTGTAAATGGTAGCATGGTGCAATGTTGCATGTAGCTGCAACAGAAGCCAGAAAAAGCATTTATTGCAACAGGGCAACACATGTGATAGACGTGAAACCCCAAAGTTTAGAAGTCTTTCTTTATATTTCTTTCAGGACAGCTACGGCTAGATTTTCTGTTGGAGCCTCATTGTTCTGATGACCAAAATGTATACAGTATATAGAACTGCAGAGACCACCACCTTAAAGGAACAGTAAAACCAAAAAATATTAGTGTTTTAACGTAATGGAAATATAATGCTGTGTTGCCCTGCACTGATACAACAGCTGTGTTTGTTTATATAAAACTATTGTAGAATTTCTGAAGCAAACTGCTTTGTGGCCATGGGGGCAGCCATTCAAGCTGGAAAAGGAGAAAATGCACAAGATACACAGGTGATAGTAGATATGATCTGTAGGATACAATGGGATTCTTCAGAATTTATTTGCTAATGACTGTGTATCCTATGCTTGAATGGCTGCCACCATGACT
This sequence comes from Xenopus petersii, assembly GCA_038501925.1. Taxonomy (NCBI): domain Eukaryota; kingdom Metazoa; phylum Chordata; class Amphibia; order Anura; family Pipidae; genus Xenopus; species Xenopus petersii. The sequence continues at coordinate 44,389,930 of CM076679.1, forward strand.
ACACAGCAGCTTTTTTTTTTTTTTTTTTTTTTTTAATATAGTAGTTTATAAAGCAAACACACCAAATTTACCAGTGCATGGAAATAGTACATTATATTGTCATTACTTTTAAAGACTTTCATTTTTTGGTGTTACTGTTACTAGTGGTGCCAGCTATACCCACTGTTCCTGTGTCCCCCAAGCTGCCAATGGAGAAATAAGGCTTTTGTGAGCAAGGATGCTATAATGAAAGTAATGCTGCTATGGGAACATTTCAAGGAAGAGTATAAGATACACTATATTATGTCTGCAACACTGCTGCTATCTAAATCAGTTCCATGTGTATTCTTCTCCCATGTTTACAAAATAAAATGGTTGGAACCTTGAAATTTGAGCAGGTCAAATTTACACTGCACCCCTTTTTAAAGGGATTTTGTCATGATTTTTATAGTGTAGTTTTTATTTTTAAATTACACTGCTTATACGGCAAATAATTCACTCTACCAGCAAGTGTATTTTATTATATACAATAAATATATTATTTATAATATTGTTGTATAGGCACCAATATTTGCCTGGTCATGTGCTTTCAGAAAGAGCCAGCAATTTAGGATGGAACACCTTTCTGGCAGGCTGTTGTTTCTCCTACTCAATGTAACTGAATGTGTTGCAGTGGGACCTGGATTTTTACTATTGAGTGCTGTTCTTATATCTACCAGGGAGCTGTTATCTGGTTACCTTCCCGTTGTTCTGTTGTTAGGCTGCTGGGGGGGGGTGATATCAATTCAACTTGCAGTACAGCAGGATAGAGTGACTGGAATTTATCAGAGCACAAGTCACATGACTGGGGGCAGCAGGGAAACTGACAATATGTCTAGACCCATGTCAGATTTCAAAATTAAATATATATACAAATCTGTTTGCTCTTTTGAGAAACGGATTTCAGTGCAGAATACTGCTGGAGCAGCACTATTAACTGATGCGTTTTGAAAAAAACATGTTTTCCCATGACAGTATCCCTGTAACCTTTTAATTCTAAAGCAGCCAACAATAAAAAAAAAGGTGACAGCACTAGGGATGGTGTTTGTACAGTTACAGTTTTGCGCAGTCAATGTTTTACACCTGCCACTTTCATACACATAAACCAGTATTACCTTGCATCTGCACCAGAAACTCTGTCTTGATTCTACGTGCAGCTTCACTCTCATTCTCATTTCTAGAACCGCAAAGAGAATCCACTTCATCAATAAAGATAATGGATGGTTTGTGTTGCCGTGCCAACTCAAAAAGGTTCTTCACCAGCCTGAAAGATAAAGGAAAAAAGTGAACCATTCCAAACAACCCATCCATCTAAAGCTAAACAGCCTCAAGCCCAGGAAACCCATCATTACATTTCCTTCAAACTCACTTTTCACTCTCCCCCAGCCACTTGGACATGAGGTCAGAGGAAGACACAGAGAAAAATGTAGAGTTATTAGCTTCTGTTGCTACAGCTTTTGCCAGATATGACTTCCCAGTTCCAGGAGGTCCGAACAGCAGTATGCCACGCCATGGTGTACGCTTACCTGAAAAGGAGAATACAGAATATTAAATATAAATATATATATATATATATATATATATATATACCTCTCCATCTATCGGCACACACCACTCTATGCAATGGTTACCGGGTGCTCACCAAAATCCTCATATTCCACCAGATGAAAGCACTCACGGCTCAGTCATATGGATAAAAGTAGCAAGCTTTATTCCAACAACCACATATCTACGCGTTTTGATCCCGCTGGATCGTCATCAGGATCCTGATCCTGATGACGATCCAGCGGGATCGAAACGCGTAGATATGTGGTTGTTGGAATAAAGCTTGCTACTTTTATCCATATGACTGAGCCGTGAGTGCTTTCATCTGGTGGAATATATATATATATATATATATATATATATATATATATATATATATATATATATATATATATATATAGTGAATACAGTACCCCACTATTGTAAAATATAAGGCTATTATAAGTCACTGAGGAGTTCCAAGTTCTCATATTTTCCAAAAATGGGTACTTTATTTATTATAATAAATTATGACTCACTAAGTTTTAGGAAGTCATGTAACAAAAATGGCCTTACTAAGCTCCATTTATAACTGATGACATCACTAAGAGCCGTTATATATGCATATAAATTACAGGATATTCATGGTGTAATCAAGTGTAATATAAGAATATGAAGGATCAGCACAATAAAGTATCCTTGAGAAAGGTCCCTAGAAATAAAAAAACACATACATATCACTACAAACAGAGAGAGTGGATTGTGGGTGTGTGCACATACTAACACATATTTCTTAAAACATATATTTCACATAGAAGAAAGATTTTTAGAATTGTGTTTACTGCCACACATGTTTCTGATAAATGATGAGTTTGGCCACAACTCCTTCACTAATGCATTCTATAACCCTATCTGTATAAAAAAAGCTATGTTAACATCATTCCATTTGTTTTAACTATTTTGTAGTAATAGGAGTCAGCAAAACAAAAATGTTTCCTAATACAATTGTTACTTGAAAATCCATTGATACGAATATTTACATTTTGTGTTTACCCTCAAAGGGTGATACATGCAGATGCAGAGATTGACAGCGGAACAAATGCTTCAGTGAAAATAGTGTGACTGTGCTCCTTCACAATATGGTGACCCTTTTACCATAGGGGAAGAATAAGGGTAAGGGCACACCTGGCGATTTGGGGAGATTTAGTCGCCTGGCGACTAATCACCTCTTTTTTGGGACAACTAATCTCCCTGAACAGCTTCCCCCTGTCCTCCGCCGGCTATAACTAATAAAATGCCTGCGGCAAGGCAAACACGGTGCTTTGTATTCCAAAGTCGCCCATAAGTAAAAAACTGTAAATACTAAAAGTAAACAATTTTTTTTTGTTGTTTTTTTTTTTTTTGCTAAATGACTGTACTTAGAAGAAGTGTTTATTTTGCCAAGTCCTACCACTTTGTTAGGATATATGAATAATTATGAACCAACTGGACCTCCTTTCAAATGGCATAATATACAGTTTGTGTATATACAGTTCAAACAAACAGTATTGCACACACACCGAGTCAATATGTTAAGCATGTTTGCACCATAGTAGAGCACACAAACATACTATATACTGTACTTTTCATTTATTTTAGGAAAGGAAAAATTCAGTGCAGAAAGGAATGTAACACTATTGTGCATCTTCAAGTTTCCATATCTGAAAACAACAAAGTTTTTTTGGACTAATATATAATCTTGACCTGTGAATAAATGGGGGAACTTGATAGGCAAGATCACAGCCTCTTTCAATGCTTCTTTTGCTCCTTCAAGACCAGCTACATCATTCCATCGAACATTTGGCTTCTCCATGACAATGGCACCTGTATGGACAGAAAGATACAAAAGAAGCATACAGTACATTGCCATTGTCAAAACTTAGTCCTTTCAGCACTATAAGAAATCTAAAAAATGTGAAAGAGGATCTGTGCCTTTAAAACATAATTTGTCTTGAAAAATAGAAGAAATGTTTTGTTTTGAGGTCTCTTTTCTTAACACTTACCCATAAGCTGCTCTTGCAGTTTCTTCTTTTCTGGATTTTCCCCCTCACTGTCACTGTCGCTTCTGTAGAATCAGAAAGTAAATGCGATTTAAGAGATCATTTAAAATGCTATTCAAAAGTGAGCAATGTCTTCCACACACATATATGATCTTAATGTTTAAAGAACGTGTTCTATCCAATGCTTATATAGCAAATGAGTCCAACCAGTTGAAATTAGCATCCGACTTGTTTTCCCACATTGCAATCAGAATTATGCCCATTGCAATATCCTAACTACAGGAAGCCTTGGACTAGGGTAGTTAGGGAAAGGGTGGGAAAGGGAGCTGGGGGAACAAGGGGGGAGGGGTTGGCAGAGTAGGGACTCTTGGTGCCATACTGGTCATAGCCTTTGACCTGTAATTGTGCCCAAATGGCCCCTATCAATATAATCCACTTCACCTTTATGACAAGCATTCGTTCAGATGGGGTAGAGGTCGTATTCTAGTTGGCTGCTTGTAGGGTTTTTGCAATTGTGATTATATGGGTGCCAACCTATTGGTGTCTGAGGATCTCAGTGAGTTGATAGGCTTGCCTAAAAAGATACTATAGGTCACAGGGTAAGAGTCAGTTCTGTGTTTAACAGACAGGACTAGGCTGGTAAAGTCCAATAGTGAGGCACATTGGTTAATACAACATTCATGTATGTATGTATGTATGCATGTATGTATGTATGCATGCGTTTATCTATCTGTGTAAATTGACAAAGTCCATCAGGGTTCAAATGTATTTAGAAAAATAGGCCAGATATAAACACATAAGTAGAATAGCACTGTGAACACACAAGGACAGGCTAGCAACACCTACAGTAATGATTATGGCATTAGTAGGTCTTTAAAATATGCTTTTTCCCGCTATTAGCAGGACAGGGACATCTGTACTGTGGCAGTATCGAGGCCAGCGAGTTCACTAAAATGCAGTTACCCGTAGTAACCTCCTGGCATGGGGTGTAATGAAGCCATTGCCTCTGCAACAGTGACAACACAGAGACGATGGCACAACAGTGACCCTAGGCCCAGGACCCCATTGCCAAGTTTCACAATAGCAGCAGGTGACGATATGATCCTTCAAAAGGCAAATTATAACAAACTGGGAAGCAGGCACTGAAATAAGTTAATGAGGAGGCACTTCTTTAAGGATAACTGGTAGACCTTGTAGATTAAAAAAAAAAAAAAAAAAAGAAACAAGATCACCGAGGCTTTCACCAGCATTAGCAACTCTACATTGGCCTCTGAGATGAATTCAGCAAATAAGAGAGTCTCCCATCTTTGGCCAGAACATGCAAAAATGCAGACTGATATTAAAGGGGTGGTTCACCTTCAAACAACTAGTTGTTTTCAGATAGAGCACCAGAAATAATTACTTTTTCCAATGACTCTCTATTTTCTATGTGTGACCGTTTTTCTAACATTCTAACATTTTTCACCTTCTGAAGCAGCCCTGGGAGGGGGGTCACCGACCCTGTAAACTGTTCTAAATTGATATATTTAGTTGATACATTTCTTATCTTTGTCCCTGCTGAGCAGAATCTCTGGGTTTCATTACAGGCAGCTGTTAGAATTGATACAATAGTTACTAATACTCCAGAGATGCTGCTGAGAAATGTATCCACTAAATGTTGCAAAATTGTAACAGTTCAGAGTCTGCGCCTGAATTACTGAGCTGCCAGACTGAAACACCAGAGACACGAACATTCAACTTTAAACTTAGATTTTGGAAAAACAGTAAAAAATAAATAATGGAAAGTAATTCAAAAAAGTCTTTATTTCTAAAGGCCCCCATACACGGGATGATAAAAGCTGCTGGGCTTTCCCAATCAATATCTGGCCATCTCCATCGTGCAGGTGAAATAATCCAGTCGGATTGCGGCCTCATCTGTGCGTGTATGCAGTCCCGTGATCCGACCATCCGTATCGGATGCATTATGATACAATCATTGGGCCCTTGATCGGATCAGCCCGATATCGCCCACTTCAATGTGGGCATATTGGGGAGTGATCCGGCGACATTTTGCCAAACGAGCGGATCTTTATGTCTATGGCTACCTTAAGGAACAGTGGAACAATCTAAAAACAACTGAATTGGAAAAAGTGTTTGGAAGTGAACAACCCCTTTAAAGGTTGCTTTCTAAATACTGAAAGATTTCAGCTGGTTTCTTGGCCTTTTGCACCTCCTTTTCTTTATTTGTTCAATTCATATTCCCCATGTCATTCCACTTTATTACACATAACTTAATGTATGGACTTATTTGTTTAGAGTTCTTTTTATGTGTGGATTACTTGGGTTGTTACCAACATCTGGTATATATTTGATGTCAATAGCCCCATTAGAAATATACAGAGAAAAAAGTTTCCATGTTCAACACATTTTTTACACCAAATGCAGAATCAGCAATGCACATCACATGTTCTGAGTTGTAGCTCTTTATCAGTTGTTCAATAACTTATAAACTTAACACAATAAATATCAACTAAAGCCAATTTGAGTTTAAAGGGGACCATAACCTGGTAGATATCAGGTGCTAACTGCCACTATTAACTGTTTGCACATCGGATTATGCATTGACCAAAATGATGGTGAGGGTGATCAAATCAGAAAAATATATTACTCTGTTAAACTCACCAAAAAATGACCTTTCCATATATGGCCAATTTAAATGTGCAAATCATGTATCACCATCATGAGGATCACTTGAAAGCCCAATGATAACTGCATCTTGCTAATTTCCTATTCTTGACACCCCTATGGTATCTGTCTGATGTCCTGTATAAACAGGGCAATCATGAAAGACAAACTAATATAGAGTAGTGCCTAAAGAATTTATCAACAGAAATATGAGTAAGTATAGGCTGTAGGAAAAAAAAATTAGAACAGCATATCCTGGCTGTTATAAGATAACTGTATATATTGACATGTGCAAGAGCCCTACCGCTGAGACACATCGTTTACAGAATTTGTTGGTTATTTGGTTTTGTTCCTTATGCAGAAATACATATAAACGGTCCATAAAACCTTGGATTACTGAATAAATACTAAAACCACTTACCCCTTTTCATTTTGAGACTCCTTCACTGGTTTCTTATTTTGTTTGTCCTTGGTTTTAAGGTAATCTTTTAGTTTTTCTGCACGATCAAGATACTGCATGCATTTGGCTCGGATACTCTCCTTGGCTTTGTCACTGTGAGCTTCATCTGATAAACAAGAAATATGGTTACACAACTGTGTGTAAATGTCAAACCCTTAAAGGAACTGTTCAGTGTGAAAATAAAAACTGTGTAAATAGATGGGCTGTGCAAAATAATAAATATTTCTAATATAGTTAGTTAGCCAAAACTGTAATATATAAAGACTGGAGTGAACAGATGTCTAATAAAACAGCCAGAATCCAACTTCCTGCTTTTCAGCTCTATAACTCTGAGTTAGTCAATGACTTGAAGGGGGGCCACATGGTACATTTCTGTTCAGTGAGTTTGCAATTGACCCTCAGCATTCAGCTTAGATTCAAAAGCAACAGATATGACCCATGTGGCCCCCCCTCAAGTCTCTGATTGGTTACTGCCAGGTAACCAGGGTAACCAGTCAGTGTAAACCAAGAGAGCTGAAAAGCAGGAAGTAGTGTTCTGACTGACATGTTATACATCAAATCCGCCTTTATACATTACATTTTTGCCTAACTAACTATATTAGAAACATTTTTTATTTTGCACAGCCTATTTATTTACCCAGTTTTTATTTTTACACTGAACAATTCATTTAATTGTAATAGACCATCTCTCCTCCACTTGCACTCACATTTGATGGCATGCAAAAAGTACTCCACTGCATGCTGATATAGCCTCAGGGCCTCCTCGTAATTCTTATTCTTGTCCTCCTCTGTGGCTTTAGTCACCAAATCAATGGCTTTCTGTAATAAAAAAAGGGCACCAATGTCACATGAAGTATGTTAAAAACAGCATATTTAGCAATGAGTGAAAGTAAATGGCATGGCAAATACTATATGTCCTGCAAAACAATTTAAAAGATATATTCTCAAATAAAATAAAAAAAATCACTTGTGCTTACCTATATGAATAGGTAAATGAGAACTTTATCTAAAATTGGCTTAATATAATTTTAAATTACAAATAATTTCATCGGGTTTAACTTTTTAAAAACTGTATACAAGGTGATGCAAAATATGGCAAACAAAATCCCTCATGGTCTTTGTGTCCAAATGTCAACCGGAATACTTGCAGAGTCACTAATAATACTATGGCATAATCCAAACGGGATCCAATCCATGCCCTTATGAAATAATCACTACTGCATCTCTTGGTAGGAAATGTCAGAATTTGACTGTGTTTAGTCATATAGGCCTTAGTCTCCATAAACATTTTTCTTAAGATTCTCTTATTAACTTTCACATTCTCTTAAAACCCGTTATTAAAACTCCACATATTCCTACACAACATACTAGGATAGCCCATTTAGGCCTCAATAATACTGAGAAATTCTGTCTGATGAAAACCGAAATTAAAATGTGAAAAAGTTGAAAGGTATTCTCTAGGGATGCACCAAATCCACTATTTTGGATTCGGCCGAACCCCCGAATCCTTTGCAAAAGATTTGGCCAAATACCGAACCAAATTCTAATTTGCATATGCAAATTAGGGATGGGAATGGGAAAACATTTTTTACTTCCTTCTTTTGTGACAAAAAGTCACGAGATTTCCCTCACTGCCCCTAATTTGCATATGCAAATTAGGATTCGGTTCGGCCAGGCAGAAGGATTCGGCTGAATCTTGCTGAAAAAGGCTGAATCCTGGCCGAATCCCGAACCGAATCCTGGATTCGTGCATCCCTAGTATTCTCAATTACTTATAGGACAAGGAAAAAAGTGAATAGCATTCCATTCAAAAATCTGAGATAAGTATGACACAGTGCACCTGCATTTTACCACCATTTAGCATAGCACAATGTAAAGCAGTCCAGGAAAGGAGTGTGTATTCAAATACTTGTTCTGACTAAATTACTAAATAATGTGGTTGCTTTCTCGTTTAAAGTGATACCGATATCACAATATCAAGCTGACAAATAATACAGAAGTACCACAGCAAGGATCTAAGATTTATCGAATGGCACTAAGAATTGCTGTATTTTCAGAGATATAGCAGCCCAACAATACAGACCAATAGGAGCAATTCCAGAGCTCCGAGGAGTTGGGTCAGTTCTAGCACTAGCCATACACACAAAGTGCCATCAACAGAATATTAGCTCCTGGGAATGTCACTTTAGTCATTAGTTAAAAATCCAAATAGTCCAGTGTTAGTATTGCTATAACAATTGAAGCATGGTACATCTTTGGACAGAAGCGAGAGATTGAAACTGCAAATGGACCAAATGTATCCCTATGAAGACATCTGGAAGAATAAATTAAAAAAAAATCAAATCTAATGAGGGAAGCTCAACAACCAAATAAATAGGCAAGAAATCAGAAACCCAGTGTTTCCTCAGGGGTGCAGTACAAGTGCTACACGCTTCTGAAATTCTGAGCTATAATAACCACTGGCTTGCTGTGCCCCAATACAGCTGTTAGTATCCAAGACAAATACTCTGCATGTAATCATGTTAAGGGGTCAGATTTATCAAAATGTGAGTTCGGATTTTAATAAATAAAAACTCACCAACATTCTATTCATTCCTATGGAATAAATAGAAGGATATTTATCAATGGGCGATAATTAGAAGTCACCATTTGATTAATACACTTCCAAAAATCCCATAGGAATTAATAGAACGTGGGTTGTATCGCTAAAGGTAAGGTCACACCTGGAGATTCGGGGAGATTTAGTTGCCCACCGACTAATCGCCTCTTTTTTGGGGCGACTAATCTCCCCCCGAACTGCTTCCCCCTGTCTTCCGCCTGCTACAATGAAAAAATGCCTGTGGCATGGCACTCGCGTTGCTTCGTTTTCCAAAGTCGTCCGAAGATGCGTCATGAGGAAACTTTGGAAAATGACGCCATGCCGCAGGTGTTTTTTCATTGTAGCAGGCGGAAGACAGGAGGAAGCAGTTCAGGGAGATTAGTCGCCCCAAAGAACAGGCGATTAGTCGCCGGGCTACTAAATCTCCCAGAATCTCATTACCCTAAGGGCAGAGACACTATTTCAGGAGATTAGTCGCCCAGTGACAAATCGCTTCTTCTTCGGGCGACTAATCACCCCAAACTGCCTTCCTGCCCTCTAGAATATAAATTGCCGGTGGGATGGAAACGCTTCATTTTCCCAAGTCGCCCAAAACTCACGACAAAACTTCGCCGACTTTGGAAAGCCAAGGCGACCCGACTGCCATCCTGCAGGCGATTTATATATAGTTCCGGGAGATTAGTCGCCCGAAGAAGAAGCGACTTGTCGCTGGGCGACTAATCTCCGGAAATAGCAGCGTGTGTCTCTGCCCTAAATGACAAGGGGATGCGATTTTCATGTCGTGGGAGTAGAACTTGTGTAGAATAACCAAAGGTTTAATGAACACAGACAGAAGGGCTAGAATACCAAAACAAGTCCTCGCTGCTACTACAGTTGATGCCGGGCAACTTCAGCCGAACACCCTGACACGAAAACACAGAATCTGAGGGAGAGAGCAGCTCAGCTCCAGTCTCACGCAAATCTCTTCACTCCAATATCGCTGCCCCCTCATATTTCTACCATCCCCTCTACTTTCTCAAGTACCAAACTGCCGTACTACCTGCAGGGTTGACGTTGTCATCTCATCTCCCGGTCCCGGTGCTTCGGGTGTTCCTTTGGATTCCCAGCCCTGTCAACTCACCGGAACCGGATCTGACGGTATACGCGAAACCGTGAAGCAACTGTATCACGTGCCCAGGAAGAGACGAGATACTAGTTATGCTCTGAGGACCGTATATCTCAGAGACAAGGTTGTGGTTATTGTGGAGAGAAGGTGCTATGAACAATGTCACGGCAGCCTCGGATGTATGTCTGAATGGAGCGCTGAAGTTAACAGTAACGTCCCTGGGTATCAGGTGCAACTTCTCTCACACCAATTGGCTTAGTGTCCTTATATTGTAGCCACTCCTCATTTCTGTAGTGAGCAAAGAAGGGAAATAGCGGGATGGATACATGATAGAAATAAAAGCAAAAGCTACACAATTTTAGAGTTAACCCTAACCCTAATTATACATTTTAACACAGTCATGTCTGTTTCTAGGAACCGTGCTAGTTTATCAGTACTAGTTGGTAGTGGGACCAGTTTCTCAACCCCCCACCACTTTGGCTCACAGTGTCTCCATTCTCCTTCACGATGTTGCGTTGTGAAGTGATACATTTTAGGGCTTCAATTCCCTCTCATTTCCAGAGAATCTGTGTACCACTCTCTATGGAAAGCAGAGAGACTTCAAGTCCTACGATCAGTCACTTTATATTGAAGCAAGGTGGAATGTTGCATGACACTGTGAGCCTAAGGCAGGCCTGGATTTAGATCCAGAACTGGACATGGCATTGCAATTACACAGTAGCCCAAACAGCCCCCACAGCTCGCTAAATTGTGACCTTACAGCGGCCCCTCTGGCCTTAGCCCCTTTAGGAGACTGTAATCCTTTTGCTTGATAAGCCAGCTCAATACATCTGACAATCCATCTGCTTAGAGAATGGACAAAAATGCATTTTTACACCGTGGTAATGGCACGGTTTTTACAAAAAAAAAACGCATAAATACGCTAGCCTAGTGTACCATTGCCTTAGCTTGTAACCGCTTAGCTTATTTACATGGTGGTCGCCTTTTTTTAAAAAAAAAATTTAAAAAACGCAGTGCGAACACAGAAGGCGCTTGTTATTTTCTAGAACCTCTGGTATTACAAATAGTCTATCTGATTTTCTCCAGTCTAGATTTACTCAGATAAATCAAGATACACCTGACTGGATCCAAGTTGTGCCATATTGTAGAGTCCTGCGCAGAACCAATTTGTTAAACCCAAACCTGAAAAAAGTGGCGAAAAGACCCGAAGCCACCAAAACCGCCGAACTCCCGAAGTGGAGAAAACACCCGAAGCCACAAAAATAGCCGAAGTCCAGAAGCGGCAAAAAGACCCAAAGTCACAAAAGGAGGCGAAGTTGAAGTCCTGAAGCCATGAGTTCAATACTACTGAACACCAATTTGTGTTTTTTTTTTTTAATCCCCTGGACACCAATGTATTATTTTAATATTCTATAGGCCCCTGCCACCAATGTATTTTTTTGTAATATTTTTTGGGGCCCCAATTTTTTTTAACTTGTAAGGGGGGCCTGGCGCCAATGTTTTTTTTTGCTTATAGCAAGCTTACAGTTAACAATTACCCAACAAGAGGTGCAAAATTAAACAACTCTCCCCCTCACCCCAAAGTGAGAAGCATGGGGTGGACTAGGACCCAGTAAGTAAGGGAAGGAACCAAGTGAAGGATATATAGCAAATGTAAGGACAGATCTGACTATAGATGCAACTGGCAATCTACACAGGCTACTGATAAACTTCACTTATGGTCCCCATAGACGCAAAGATTTCTCTTGCCGAACGACCAATTTTAGCGAAATCCGACCAATCCTTCGAAATTATAGTGCGATTAGTGGGAATCGAGCGATCGTACATCTTATGATTTTTCGGCCGACATCTGTCAGAAATTTGATCAGCCAGGTTAAAAAATCTTTATCGGTCCCAGTGCAATCTATCTATGTCTGCAGGGACAAGCGGGCAGCTACCCTTTGTTTTCCTGGTAAATAATGCCTGAAATTGTCTTTTTAGTTGATGGACAATTCGTACGATCATTTCGAGATAATCGTGGTCTCACGGTGATGATCAGATCTTTTAAAAATCTACATCTATGGCCAGCTCTCTACATTTTTTCTCAAATGGAACTAGCATTTAAATATAAAACCACTAGAGGGCGCCCTTACACAGAGATGCCCCATTTTTTATAGCGTTACAATAAAAATAATATCACAAGTCCCTGCTCACAAGAGCTTACAATCATGTGTGCCTATTGGATGACTCACTCAGCTTTTACCTCCATCACAATACAAAGTTCTACATTTCTTCTCAGTTTCATATGCATCTTCATCTTGAGATTTATTCCCTCTTTCACCTGCTAGAGCTTTGGCAGCGACAATGTAATTGTTCCAATGGCAAGTCTGAGTGTGTGAATAATGAGATATGTATCTTGATTGTTCTCTTCTCTCTGGAAATGCATAAAAGCTACAGAATCCTGCATCGCCATTGTGCTAAAACCACAGAACTAATATTAATGGTGTGTAAGCCCAGGAGCAATGAACCTTTGTGTCAGGACATAAAAGTCTTTATACAGGGTTATGGAAGATAGCTCATAGTACAAGTTAATCCAGGGACAAGTCCGTTTGCCAATTTGGATTCAGGAAGGAATTTTTTCCCCCTCTGAGGCAAATTGGAGAGGCTTCAGATGGGGTTTTTTGACTTCCTCTGGATCAACTGGCAGTTAGGCAGTTATAAAAAAAAAAAAGTTGAACTTGATGGACGTGTATCTTTTTTCAACCTTACTTACTATGTTACAATGTCCACCTGAATAAATACTACAGTATGTAGTACAGATGCAGTATAATTAATTTATATACAATACTAATTAAAAAGGAAAGATATTATTAGGCTAGATGATTTGGTACAAATTTTGTCTTTTAAAGATAGCTAGAATCTCAACCATAAAGCAGGGCAGGCCTTCTGCTTGCAATGGGGATCATATAGGATCACTGCAGCCACTAGGACAGAGATACAGATAGCTAGAATTTAAGCCATAAAGCAGGGCAGTATTGCTGCTTCATGCCAGACCAGGTATACACTGAAGTGACAAAGGGAGCAACTACCCTGTTCCCGTTTCAACCCTTAGCGTTCTGCACTATTGGAGATGCCAATATCTCCACTTACTCTCTCCTCTGTTCAGCCCATTGTTATTTGCTCTTCTTTCCTTTCCAGTCAGTTTGAAGGGAGTGATTGCCTTTGGCTCCTGGAGGCTTGATAGTTTAGAAGAGAATTGTATTATGTAGATATACGGGGGCAATTTCTGTTCTTTCCCCATTAAAAAGATTGATAGGGTAGAAGAAGGCCATAGGCTGTGCAGTAACTACTTGTCTGTGTGATGCATATTCTGTTGACAAAGCTTTGCTCCAGCATTACACCATGCTCTATCACAGTGTGATACCTCCAGCCACATAAGGTTCAGTAGGAGACACAGTGACAGCAGAGCTGATCCAAACCAACAGGACTGGAAGGAAAATATTCATTGTGTGCTGTAAATAGTGTCTGGGAGACACAGATAAGGGAGAGATGGCTCTGAGAGTGGCACTTTATTATCTGGCATTCTATGGAATGCTATAAAAGCATTCTATTGGCACCCTAGAATAACTAGGGAGGAGCTGCAAAATGACCTGTACAGGTAGGGGCCTCTTATCCAGATGCTCCGAATTACAGAGAGGCCATCTTCTGTAGACTACATTTTAAAGAAATGATTAAAATATTTAAAAATAATTTTCATTTTTTTCTGTAATAATAAAACAGTTCCTTATACTTGATCCCAAGATTTAAGAACTAAGATTTAATTAATCCTTACTGGAAACAAAACCAGTCTATTGGGTTTAATGTTAACATGATTTTTTAGTAGACTTAAGGTAATGAGATCCATTATCCATAAAACCCCAGGTCCAAAGCATTCTGGATAACAGGTCCCATGCCGGTATATAGATGGATGCTATCTTGGGTCAGGCCTTATGTATACCGGTAACGGTATGTGCAAAGCAGCTCCAGCTATGTGTTGCACGGGAAACAGAAGGGGGGCAGGAGTCTGAAACCTCTGCCATGGTGGTCAGTGGCAGATTAATGACATGTAGGGCTCCTAGGCTTCCACACAGGCTCCTCTTCTAGACTACTGCTAGATTCGGATGCATGCAGATCCAGGCACATGTGCACCAGGGCTCTCTCTATGCCAGGTTGAGTTCAGTGCATGCCAGTGACGACACTGAATTTGTACGCATTTGCCTGCCTACTTCTCCCTGCAGGTGCTCCCAACCTCAACCAGCAGTACAAATAAATATACTAAAATAAAAATAATTGAAAACGAGCTAGATGGGCCCTTGATCATACTGGGTCCCTAGGCTATAGCCTGTGCATGTATCTTGGCACAACAATTAGATCCAAATGTAGGTTTGTGCATTGCACAAGTGCGCATCTCTCCTGATGGTGTTTTCTAATATTCCTTTTTGCTGGTCATTTGACCTATGAGCTGAATGTTAGTTTTGAACATGAACATACCCCTTAAGTTCTGTACCACTTACCCACTGCCTGTTATCACTTATGGAGCATGAATAAAGCCGTTTTTTCAAAGAATATGTGTAGCGATTCCTGATGTGGAGAATGGGCCAGTGCTGAACGGCGATACACAGAGATTGTCTTACAGATTCCGGCTTGGAGTTGCCGGATTATCGCGAGAGCTGCGGCCGACACGCTACACGAAAGGGTGAGCTCCGTCTAACCTTCACTACCCGTTCTCTGTATTGAACTGCTTTGGTATGTACAATATGTAAGGTGGGCAAGAAAGTGAAAGAGATAATATGTATGGTAAATGCATTTGTAATGTTGTGTGGAATCATCATTCACATCCTGCAGCAAATATTCCATTCATGGCCATGGTTACTATATCGTTAGGTTCCTGCTTGATCCAACACAGTTGAAGTAACAGATGATGCTGGGATCTTCATAGATTATTGTACTATGCTGCAGCTGGCGCAAGTAAAATATTTGCACAGAACCATCTGCCCCTACTGAGGCAAACTTGTCTCTACCCCCTCCTGAATGGCTGAATTCCATGTCACACACAGAGGATGGGAAGGATAATTGTATCATAGGCGTAAAGAGAAATATCTACCGCACAACCTTGGGAAACTCACTCATACAAGGCATTTGGATTTCCTCTAAGCAATGTTAGTTTACTAATGCATTTTCTGGTACTGAATATTATCGTTTGATCTCATCCCCTATCCTATTGGTGCTGTTAAAATGTCACCATAGCAATGTATCCAGTGGAAGAAATGGAATAAAGTCACAGGACTACGTAATGCAAGATTTCGATTTTACTCCTTATGTAATGAGGACACATTACATGATTGAAACTGGACAGCCACAGAGAAAACTGCCTGCAACTCATTTGTGATATATTTCATAAATACTTTCCCATATCATGTTCCTACAATCTTGCTTTCATCAGTCCAGTCTTTAGACCAGGCAAGGTGTTCTTTGGCAAACTGTAAACTCTTCAGCACGTCTTTTTTTTTTCAACAATGGGACTTTGCTGATCATTGCTGAACAGTATCCACAGGTAACTTTAGATCTTCTTTGATCTTCCTGGAGCTGATCATTGGCCATTTTGGCTATTCTTCTATCCATTCGAATGGTAGTTTTCCGTTTTCTTCCATGTCTTTCAGGTTTTGGTTGCCATTTTAAAGCATTTGAGATCGTTTTAGCTGAGCAGCCAATCATTTTCTGCACTTCTTTATGTTTTTCCCTCTCCTATACACTTTTAATCAAAGTACACTGTTCTTCTGAACAATGTCTGGTATGACCCATTTTACTAGATTTTCAGAGAAATGCATTATAACCAGCATGTACAACATTTGCTGCCTTCCTTCCTTAAATAAGGGCGTAATTGACACCTGTTTCTTCACAGACTGAATGAACTAATTGAACCCCACACTGTAATTATTTGGAACAAGCCTCAATTAATGATTCAATTACACAGAATCAGCAGCATGCATGGCATGACTTTTGGTTTTCTATTACTCTAATACACCTACTAGTAAGTTATTTGCCATGTAGAAATATAATTTCTACCATAAACATTGGTTGATAAGATTAGTGATGTTGAACTGCTATTATTCTGAACACAACTATATAACACTTATATTTTTGTTCTTTTTCAGGTGGTAATCTTGGAGGTATGGGTGCCCTGTACCCCAGTAGCCAGACTTAACAACCACCGTGCTTATGTCAGTGGCATTGCATGGGCACCGCATTCATCTTGCTACAGTTACGCTAGCGTTAATTCGTCAAGCAAAGCGAAGTTACGCTAGCGATGCCTAATTTGCTTACAGCGCCAACTTAAATGGACATATATGTAGCAGCAAATACATTACACTACACAAGCCTGAGAAACCTTCATAAAATAAAGTTGTTATTTTGCCCTATACATGTGGCCACTGTATAGTTTAGGTGCCATATACAGTATAAGGAAATGTAGGGGGGGAAGGAGGGTACCCCAAAAAAAATTTAAGTTCTTTTTCAACCTATCACACCTAAAAAAGGAAAAGATGCCAGCGTTTTTTGTGACTTTTGTGAAAAAAATTGAAACTTTTTTTGAAGCAATCCCTATCGACTCTTTTGCACTTCGCCTGGTCTGAGGTGGCGAAGGCAAGTCTGGGGCAAGAGGTAACGTTCAGTGAAAGTTAGTGAATTAGCGTAGTTACGTCCCTTCGACATAACGCAACTTCATCTGGCATAAGGGTGCGAAGTAGCACTAGAGTAGGTCCACTTCGCTAGCGAATTTACGCCAGCGGCGTTAGTAAATCGGCGAAGTAACGAAACGTCATGCGCTAGTGTTAGGCGTTTCACGATTTAGTGAATTTGCCCCTTAGGATTTACTGCAATACTTTTGGCACCCCCAAGTAAAGAGAGCCTTTCCTTCTCCTTTAAAGAAGAATAAAGTGAATGTTCTGGAATGGCCAAGTCAAAGTCCTGATCTTAATCCATTGAAGCGTGAAAAGACCAAAAGCGAGTGGTTTATGATAAACAGTTATCACAAACATTTAGTTGCAGTTATTGCTGCACACGGGGGTCACACAGAGCAGGATTCGCTTACTTTTGCTACACACATGTTATTGGATCATTTTTTTCAATAAATACATGACTAAATATAATATTTTTTGTTTCATTTGTTTAACAAGGTTTTGTTTGTCTACTTTTATGATTTGTTTGAAAGTCATATTCATATAAAAATATAGAAAATTTTAAAAGGGTTCACAAACGTTCACGCACCACTGTTAGAGGACTTAGCTGGAGCTTCAGACCCTCACTAGTGCTCCACGTTTGGAGGGGGAGATTTGGTTGCCTGGCGACTAATCGGCTTGTTTTTGCGGCGACCAATCTCCCCAAACGCCTTCCCTGACACTACGCGGCTAAAATTAAAAACCGCCGGCGCTAATCACACGCGGCAATTAGTTTTCCGAAGTCGCCCGAACTTTCCTCGTGAGGCAACTTCGGAAAACGAACCGTCGCATGTGATTATCACTGGCGTTTTTTCATTTTAGCCGGCGCAGAGTCAGGGAAGGCGTTTGGGGAGATTGGTCGCCGCAAAAACTAGGCGATTAGTCGTCAGGCGACCAAATCTCCCCAAAACGCCCAGTGTGGACTTACCCTTAAGAGACTAAAAGAACTGGTTTGTGCCAGCCTTCCAGAGGGGGTTTGGCCTGCGAGGGGTGGTTGGGCCACCCCCCTGGAAGGGCTGTCAAGACCTTGTGTCCTTTACTCCCGGAAGCTGCTGCTTGTGTCACAGACATACAAGTTACTGGGCGGGGGGGGGGCATCCAAATTCCTAACATCACCCTCCCGTAGGCAGCACTAATTTTTAGGTGCATTCTGTAGAACCTGTGCTCCAAAACAAAATGCAGAGGTCTGTGGATATTAAGAAATTTCCTGTGCAGTGGGCAAAGTGCAACAAAAATGGATGATTGCATCTTATTTTGCACACTGTGTGGGGCACTGTAATCGGACTCTTGATATGTAGATTGTGCCAGAGGGGTTTATTCTGGCATCATAATACTATAACTTTAAAAAAAGATTGCTTACTATCTGGTTTCTGAACATGGTATAGTTATAGGGTTATTCATTCACAGTTTGTTAATGTTTTAAAGGCAAGATCCCAAATTCCTTACTAGGCGTAGGTCAGGGGTGCCCAAACTTTTTGCAACAAGGGTGAAGGTGAAAATGTGTGGGAGCCGACCGTTCTGCCCGACATTCTTTGAACCATTAAATTACAGGAATCGAGTAAACATAGCAGTAATATTTGGGCACATTAATGAAATGATCTGCCACTTGGTCTATACTGCTACCTGTGTGCTGAAGGTGTTAGCAATAGACACTTACTGGCACATAGTGACGCCATACTTCTTTCATTTACTATACTGGCACGTCAGTATGTCTATTGACACCTTCAGCACTAAAGAAGTATGCGATAGCGGCGCGTCAATACATGCCAGTAAGTGTTCTGTTTTTATATCATACCTCCTATTACAGAAAGTTCTGTAGCCTGTTAAAAGGGGATCTAAACTCAAAAAATGAATTGGTGTAAACTTACTCCTGGTGGATTCTCTGAGGACGTTTTCAATTTTCTATCGCATTTGTTGACTGCTAATATCAGGCTTTTGGGTCAACTGAGAGTCAGCAACCCTTGAGTGAACTGAACAAAAAAGTGCATTGCCACTTAGGGTTGATTACAATTTGACCTTAAAGGAAAACTATACCCCCGAACTATGTAGGTCTCTAAAAATATATTGCATAAAGCAGCTCATATGTAAAACCCTGCTTCAAGTAAATAAACTATTTTGGTAATAATGTATATTTTTAGTAGTCTGTGTCATTGGGTAATCCTAAATAGATAATTACCATTTTAAGAAGTAAGGGCTGTCCGCTGGGATCCTAAGATTCACGTTGCACACAAACAAACCATACATGTTAGGTCTCATGAGCCAAATAACGTCTTTTCTGTCTTTTGCAGCACAGAGAATATCATAAAATGGGGGCCCAAGGGAAAAGATGTAAAATGGAAATAATGAATTAAATATATATTCCAGTTTAGTAATATTTTTTAATATGCCACTTAATATGATGTAAACTGTTGCTTAAGTATTCATTTTGGGGGTAAAGTTTTCCTTTAAACTGAGCTATTGAATTATAAGCCCGGTAGTAACACAGAGGGCCATTCTCAATAAGTCTAATTTAAATCCTTTTTCCCTTTAAGTAAATACTTTTGGTAGTACTGGAGTGTATTGCCTCCCTGCAATAGTATGGTAGCTCCCAGTTGGCCATATCGAGTAGAAACTTGGTTTAATAATAACCTTGCCTTTGCCTTTCAGCTTTGACTTCTGCAAAGGTTTTGTGAATTAACCTCCACAGAGAGAAAATACATATCATACCAGAGAGGAAAACCTGTGCCAAAAGTATTCATGAAATACTAAAAACGGTGGGGATGGGGAGAATATAAAAATGTGGTTCATGAGTTGGGGTGGAATGTCACAAGCTTTCAGTATTAACATGTTTCATAGCAAAGAGATTGTTCAAGAAAATTAATGCACAGAATAGTATAGAAAGGTATATTTAAACATAGCTTGCATTTAATAAAGAATTTCATCTATAAATTCTTGTACCTTTACTACTATATTTAAATAGGATCACCAAACACAACCATTCTAAATGTTCTTCTTTTGAATAACAAATGTCTCCTACTTTGTCCTTCACACATTTGTAATCTTCGATAAACATATGTAATAGTTTTCCAGTAATCATTTGCATCACATTCATTATTAATCTTGGTAACATGTGCTGAGTAAATAAAACATTGTGTCAAGATAAAACTTAGTACAGTCCTTATTAGTATGACCTATGGGTGTCTAACCAGCAGCCTTCTAGCTCTTGATAAACTACAAATCTCAGCACCTCCTAAACAGTTGGATGGAGAGAAATGCAATCCAATAAAAGCTGCGAGGGACATGTTGGCTGGACCATCTGTGGTATAATCTCTCAAGCACTTACCCAGAAAATCTTTGGTTATATGAGGCAAATTTGTTTACACTGAGTAGGTATGAGCTGGACTGCAACTCTCAACTACTGCTTAAAACAGCAGTAAATGGCTTTTTACAGTCCATCACAAATGCTCATACAGGAGCTTTTCTCCCTTGAGACTTTGCATACAATGACTATAGAGATCTCATATATATAAATTTATATACTGGTATAGGATATGTTATCCGGAAACCCGTTATCCAGAAAGCTACGAATTATAGAATGCCCGTCTCCCATAGACTCCATCTTATCCAAATACTCCAAATGTTAAAAAATGATTTCCTTTTTCTCTGTAATAATAAAACATTACATTGTACTTGATCCAAACTAAGATATAACTAATCCTTATTTGAAGCAAAACCAGCGTATTGGGTTTATTTAATGTTTACATTATTTTCTAGTAGACCTAAAGTATGACGATCCAAATTACGGAAAGATCTGTTATCCGGGAAAACACAAGGTCCCGAGCATTTGGGATAACAGGTCACATACCTGTATGTATATGTGTGTGTATGTATGTATGTATGTATGTATGTATGTATGTATGTATATATATATGTGTGTGTATATATATATATATATATATATATATATATATATATATATATATATATATATATATATATATATATATATATATATATATATATATATATATATAATTTTTTTTTTTAAATATATATATATATATTTATATATATATGTATATAAACACATACAAACATATACATACACTATAAATGTAGGTTGTGAACATTAAACATTTGTAAAGGCAGCAAAAACAGGAAGGCACTCTGGTCTTATAATATGGCTTAATATTCCCACAAAGGCTGGAAAAATGGAGAAAAAGATTGTCACTGCAATTATAAAATACTTAAAGCTGTCACTCTCCTCTTGTAACAGAATGGAACAAATCTGTGGATCACATGATCATCCATCACACATTTTTTTCTGCTCATGTGATCATAGTGATAAAAACATCCATTTCCTATTATATGCATTTTTGGTCCAAAACCTAGAAAGTTGAGGTTTGATACTGGAGGGTACGCTTGTGTTTTAAATTTCAACTTGTTTCTTTGCGTCCTTGTAATAAACAGACAGCAGTTCTCCTCTCCCTAAGTCCTCTGTTGGGAAAAACACATGTGGAGTTCTGTGTCACGGTCTTCCTGGGGACCAGATCCTCAACTTATTTAAAGGTTTTCTGTGCTTTGTCCTTTGGTAATTAATTCTGATTGTCATTGAAAGGCACTGGGTAGAGCAATTTCCCTTTGCATATATAGTCTGCCTGTACAGTCAATGGCAATCCAGGGTCAGGCCAGCAGACCCATGCGGGCGACTTTAGCAGAAAGGAATGTGTGTAACAGGAATACTACAGGCTTTGGGCAAGTGTGCAAATCCAGAGTCTGCAAATAAAGGTAAAATCAGAAATTACAGATATTATAAATGGCAGGAATATCTACTAGCACATTCAGATGAGCACAGTTGTTCCTCATGCACTGAACAAAAAATACTGCTGACGTAACAATAATGCATTCGTCTGTCTGCAGATACGCTGAAAACAGGAAAATAAATAAAGGCAGGGTGATATGGTCACAGGACTCTTCCCTAGTTGGAGATTGGTTGAAGTCACTAGCATTACAAAACACACACCTTAGTATTTTGGAGTAAAATGAGCTGAATACAAAGAAGTGGAATAACAACAGATAAATAATTAAGAAAAGTTGTGGACCCTACCCATTCCTCACATGCCATGACATCTATCATCTGGGGAAAGGGTCTGGTCAGAGAGCATAGCATTATTCTACGACACACAACGTTATCTATATTAAAAAAACAACAACTTATTCTTAATGATTGTTAATGCAGGCAAATTATATTTTATATAGGAGCTTACAGGGTATTCTTATGGTAATACGTTCATGGATGCAGATGATTAAAGGGATACTGTCATCGGAAAACATGTTTTTTTCAAACGCATCAGTTAATAGTGCTACTCCAGCAGAACTCTGCACTGAAATCCATTTCTCAAAAGAGCAAACAGATTTTTTTATATTCAATTTTGAAATCTGACATGCGGCTAGACATTTTGTCAATTTCTCAGCTGCCCCTGGTCATGTGACTTGTGCCTGCACTTTAGGAGAGAAATGCTTTCTGGAAGGCTGCTGTTTTTCCTTCTCAATGTAACTGAATGTGTCTCAGTGGGACATGGGTTTTTACTATTGAGTGTTGTTCTTAGATCTACCAGGCAGCTGTTATCTTGTGTTAGAGAGCTGTTATCTGGTTACCTTCCCATTGTTCTTTTGTTTGGCTGCTGGCGGGGGAAAAGGGAGGGGGTGATATCACTCCAACTTGCAGTACAGCAGTAAAGAGTGACTGAAGTTTATCAGAGCACAAGTCACATGACTTGGGGCAGCTGGGAAATTGACAATATGTCTAGCCCCGTGTCAGATTTCAAAATTGAATAGAAAAAAATCTGTTTGCTCTTTTGAGAAATGGATTTCAGTGCAGAATTCTGCTGGAGCAGCACTATTAACGGATTCATTTTGAAAAAAATTCTTTTCTCCATGACAGTATCCCTTTAAGGTAAAAATATTCGCTACTGCATGTGCCAAATGTCTCCCTTCTATCGGCTAAAATCCAAATTGCTGGTGGGAAAACATACATGACATGAAAATAGACCAAGTTTCAAGGCCAGGAAACTTATGGGCACTT